>JACGCM010000593.1:0-662337 GCA_014058105.1 Kingdonia uniflora | reverse complement strand
CGACTGCGCTAAACTCTAATACACGATCACAACCTTAAAATTGAAACCCTAATTCCTTTATTGTTGTTGTTCTTGGTAATTAACTGAATTGATAGTTTATGATTTGCTGAATTGCTAGTTTATGTTTATCTCTGGTAACCACATAATAAATAATTCCTGGAATTGGTACTTTCTGATGTGCAGTGGAGAAAGAGGGGAATCTAAAGTTTAAAGTGTTGGTGGGTGTTGTTAAACATATTGGGTTGATAATGTGTGTGATGTTTTGTGGGGTTTTCATGGTTGAGTGTTGAAGAGTTTTTGTGATGAAGGTGTTCAATACTCTCGTGCCTTTCATTGCCATCTTCTATCTATAGGTAGTCTAGTTAATTGGCACTACAATAAAAATGGGCAATGGTTACTGATAGCTTTTAGTTTTTGCCAATGTTTTATCAATGATAAAGTACCACAAGTTTTATCGTGGCTAATAGCCTATTGTAGTAACCAAAGGTTTATCTACCAAAAAAGATATTGAAGTCAAGGGTCTGTGTTAAAAAAATCGTGGCTAAATCACTATAAGAAAATATGGCTTTAACGTCATCTAAATAAGGTAATTTATTTTTAAACTGATGTTATAACTCTTATTTTACTTTCATCACGTAAAATATTAATTGTTGAATGCGTTACCACTTCTTCTTCTTCTTTTTTCAAAAGTGACATTAAATAAATAAAATCATACTATCAACGTAATATGTATTATAATAAAGTCGTTTTTTGTTTGACGTGAAAACCATTTCTATCCCTTCCAAATCGTTTATTTCCCCACTGATGTGGTTTATATATACTTATTAACAGAAAAACTCGCAGAGACAGAAGGCAAGAGTTTCGAGGGAGAGTGGGGATGGATGGATAGATTCTTGAGGAGATTAAACTTTAAAAGTGAAGATTCATAAGATGAAAAAAATCTACTATGAAATTAGAAGATCTGGATTGCAAGGAATAAAGGGTAACTCAACTACTCAAGCGAGGAATTATGGTGGTTTTAAGAACTGAACCCTAGTTTTCATTTTGCAAACTTCATCCTCTCGATTTCTTACTGGACTTCTTCATTTGATTTGGATTCAAGGTAAAGTTTGTTGGATTTAATTTTTGCTGGAGAACTTCAAAAAGGGTTTTTTGTCGATTTAATTTGTGAATCTTATGGTAGTGAGAGATATGTAGATCGAATAGATGACAAATCTAATCTCATTGTCGTCATCATCAGCCTTACCTTATCTCCAATCTTTATCTCTTACTCTGCATTTTTTATGAGTGAAGTTGGAATCAATTAGAGATTGGACATATAATTTGTATTTGCAGGAAACCCAATCTGTTATCATTAGCTGATTTTTTATCATTACAATTTGGTACTTGTTTTTTTGGTAGTGTATGCATTCTTATTTGTATTTACATAAATGGCTCAACTATTTGCATTACCCAACCTTGAATGGATTGGTCTATACCAGATGAATGTTTTCTAAAGAAATTTTACTCTTTAACTTAAGATATTATCACAATTTGGAGCAAACATATAGTGATAGAGTGATTCAATTTTTTGGAATGCTACGCAGTGCAACATCATTATTGATCGTTATCATTTTTTCCCCGAAGATATTGATTTCTCCAAACTATGACAATGCATTTGATCGCCTCCCAACTTAACTTTATAATCTGAAGTGTCACAAGCAAATGCCTCCCAAATCCATTTGTATGATAAACAGTTTACTCAAGCGCTCCCTTAATGTTGAAATAGTTATAATAGTCTTGAAAGTTGGATCAACTCAAGTCAGTTGCAATCCTATAATTTTGAGGCCATTCTAGTAAAGTTGAAGTGGTAAAGTATTTGCTGGAAACTTATGTGTTCTTAGATAAGATGGTGGTTATCTGGTATCTTTTACCAAAAAGAAAGTTTTGGCTGCTTATGAAGAGTTAATAAAATACTTAACACAAGCCTCTTCGGGTGTTGAAATTTTATTCAAGGGAAAACCAGGTTTTAGATTGATCTTGGACATCTTTTAATATATATTTTTTCATTGGTTTTTCTGCATATATGATATGTAATTTCTTAACATATTAGCGAGAAAGTTTATCATGATATTGTGCTTGATTTGGAAACTTTTGTGGAGATTTATCCTTATGTTACATTGGACTTATATCGCACTGTTCGTTTTATCCTTGCTATATATCTCTACTTCTACCTTTCCTTTTGTTTTTGTTTCTATTGTGTTAATAATGATTTGATTTATCCATTGTGATTCCTTTACGTTTCAGCTGGATAATTTATTAGCTAAAGATGTCAGGGATGCAGAATTGTAGGTATCCTTTTTATACCTTCCAAAGTCTATGTAACAGTAACCACTTTACTTGAGATGGTGTTTAGAAGCATTCATAGTGATTATCTGATTAGATCTTAGATAAATGCTTATGTACAGGGGGTTATTACCGAGGTTCCGGAAATCATTCTGAGATGTATAAGCCGTGATGAGGCTGCTTTAGCTGTAGCCCAAAAGGTATGTTATTTTCTTTGCGGTATTGCATTGTATATTTTACTGGTCTTCACCGAAGTGTCTCATTGATGTTGGATAGGTTTTTAAGAGTTTATATGAGAATGCCTCAGACAATACCTACATTCGTGTTCATTTAGCAATTTTGTCTGCTATTCGTGATATTTGCAAGCTTATAGTCAAGGAACTCACCAACTGGGTATGTATTGCACTCCCATTTGACTTATCTTAGCACATTCTTTTAGAAATGTGCTTAATTACATCTCCATTATTTCTCTGTCAGATAATTTATTTAGATGAGGATCGGAAGTTCGACAAAGATATAACTATCGGTCTTATTAACTCTAATTTACTAAATCTTGCTGAGTATAATATGCACATGGAAAAGCATATTGATTCAGGGCAGAATAGTACGTCCATTGAATTTCACCTTCTAGTTTACAAGTAATCATGCAGTGATTGATAACTTGATGTAACTAAACTTATTTTTATTGTGTAGAAGCTGCTACAGAGTTTTTGATCTCCCTTTTGCAGACATTGATGGCCCAAGAGCCTGGAATTAGTGTGTCAGAGCTTCATAATCTTGTTGATGCCCTGACAAAGGTTTTATTTTGTTATCTTTTTATTGGTTTCTTCATTCTTTCTAAAATTTGTCTAATGCTTTTGTGCACACAAATGACTTTCTTTTACAGCTTGCAATGAGGCCTAGATGTCCAAAATCTTTGTAGCAGTTGGTTGAGATTGCTAGAAATCCAACTGCTTTATCAGGTTTTACTATTAGCAAAGACGAGAAGGCTAGGCAGGCTAGAGATAAAAAAGTAAAAAATTTCATTGATGGCTCGTGTGACCACTATTTTGAAATGTCTATTTTTCTAGTGATATTTATATATTTTCTTTCTTTCTTTCTGGTTAAGCAGGTTCCCTCTGCCCGTTCAATGACTTGTAGGGACGAATATAACAATACTGAGTCTATGACTGCGGACCCTGTTGGTTTCTATGAAGAGGTACATTTCTCTTGTCCGATTTCTCAACATTCTAAAAGGCAGATTCGAAGAACATATGCTCTAATTTTAGAGTATATATGAACTTACAGTGATAAAGTTACAAAATTTGCTATTCATGATGGTGCAAAATGTTAGAGTGTGCTTCATTTATAAGGAGAATAACCATGTTTAGGAAATTATTCTAGCCTAAACCCTCCCTTGAATAGTATCTGTAATATTCATACTATTCCAAAATGTGGGTACTAAATCTACGTATCTTTTGTCATGATACATAGTTTTATGCTTTGCTCATTGATTTTTAATTATTCTGTTAATGTAAATTTTAGGTTACCTCGTTGTTTGATGAATAGTACCAGATTTGTAAACCTGGTACAAATGATGCCGCTTATACCTACTTTATCTCTGGGGTGCAGCAGTGTGGATTGCTTAAAGGGGATGATATGTCAGACCGCTTTTTTCGCATCCTCACAATATTTATTTGCCATGCCTAAAATTGTAACTTCAAATTAAAAAAAGATGTTTGCAGCATATTATAAGGTATAAGGTATGCATTTCAGGAACTATCTTTATCACATTGTTTATCAACTTAGACGTTGCCACAAAATTCGTTGCCACTGCCACTACCTCAACCAGTTTCACAGTTGTCATTTGTTGTTGTTGATACGTATTCGAAACTTGCCAATTTAATCCATAAGGTAAATTTGCTTTTCTCACATGATTTCCTTTGTAACTACCATTTCAGTTTCTGTGATGTCATTTCCTACAAGTTGCATTCATATGCGAAATGTTATTTTAAGTGCATTTCCACCCAACATGAGGGTCCCTGATCCTTCTACTCCCAATTTGAAGGTGATGTCTATTTCACAAAAATAATTAGTACTAGAAGTTTATATTGCTAGAGCATGACGTTTATTCCTATTGATATAAAAATAATGCTTATTGAAGCAGGAAAAGTGTTATTTTTATTTATTTCAGCTTGCAAATAAATCATTATCTTAATTCTGCTCTTAAAGCATGAAAACCTGCTTTATAAATATTCTTATTTCTAAACTCATAATAAAATATTTACCTTTTCCTTCTTTTTTCTTTTCCAGATTTACAGATTGATCTTCTACCAGAAATTAGCCAACCACCATCTATATTCTCGGATGTTGACGCTGCTCAGAAAACAAAGTAGATGACATCTGAAATTGATGAGTATCTCAAGGTGTTTTTGCCACATGTTCTTGTTCACCACAATACTTGAAACTTTAATTACTTAGACATTTATACCTTGCTCATACTTTTTTCATTTCCTTATAATTGTTCACAGACAAGGCAACAAGGGTCCTCGTTCTTGCCGGAGCTTAACCAAAGGTTGTTATTACCTAAAAGTTAGATAGCGCAGGCTGGGACCCGGTACAATATGCCATTGATAAGCATTGCTCCCCTTCCAGTACTAGAGTTTTACCCAAACTAAAGGTTCTTTGGCTTTTTGATAATGTGTATATATATATTCGAGGGAGGTTGCGCTTTGGTGAATGAAAATTCGAGAGTCTTAAGATATTTGTTATAATGAGATTAGATGGACTGAAAATGGTGGCAATAGAGCAAGGTACTATGTCACATCTTTAAAGACTTTATATTGTCAGTTTAAGGAAGTGCCTTCGGGCATTGAACTCTCTTTTTCTTCTTCAGTGATATGCCAAGGAAATTGAGACAAGGCATGCCCTTGATGAAGGCGAAGATTATCAAAAATTGAGTCACATACATGAAGTAGTATTTAGCTATCAGACCTGAATTGAAAGCTGAATAAGCACAGTCGTGACAAATGGCCAAGTTGTATTGAGTGATTAAATAATAAATTTTAATGTTCTAGGTGGATTAAAACCTTATTTATTTATTTATATAAAATTGGTGTTTGTGGAACCTTGTAAATAAATTGTTTTCCCTTTTAAATTAACTTGTGGTTGATTAATGATTTGCACTATCTAACAGAACGTAATTCAAATTATAAAAATGTTATATTTAGTATTACCTTCTTTAGAGATGATTTATTCTGTCTCTATTAATATTGGCGCTGGTGGGAAAATTTGGTGTCATACTTTTAGAGACAAACAAATCCGTTTCAAATGTTGTATATTAAAGACAAAATAATCTGTCCCCAATAATATTGGCGCTGACGGGAAAATTTGGCGTTATACTTTTAGAGATAAACAAATCCGTCACAAATATTGTATATTAGAAACAAAATATTTCGTCTTCAATAATATTGGCGCTGGCGAGAAAATTTGGCGCCATACTTTTAGAGACAAACAAATTCGTCTATAATATTATGTATTAGGGACAGCTGTACTCCGTCCCCAAAAGACTTGAAAAATAAATACATTTAAAGACAAATTTGTTTTGCCTATAATGTTGTCCTTAATAGTATTAAACGGATGTGTCCATCCCTAATGTATTTGGGATGCCACCCTAAAGGGACAACACTTTACCGTCCCTAAAGACGTCCCTAATAGCTATAGGGACGGATTAGTAGCCTTTTGGGACACTTTTTTGCTCTCCCTAAAGGGTTTTTTTCTTGTAGTGATCTCATCCTTCTCTATTTTTATCTTAGCATATCTACATTAGAGATCATATAACTCTTTAAAATTTTATTCGAAATTGTATTTAGATTGCCTTATCTCATATTCAATTTTATTAAGTATTTGTTGAATACGAGCCACACAATCCCTTGCTCTACTCAACGTTCTTTTTAGTTTGGAATTAGTTTTTCTCAATCGCTCTATCTCCTACATATATTACAAATACCTTATTATCATACAACTATTCAAAAAAGAACATACTACAACGTGTATATCAAAATTAATAGTTTATGTTCACACAGAATACATTCTCATCAAAGTTAAAACAAGCCATAAAGTTTGAAGAACTGAGTGTATCACATAATGATTAAGGGTTATTGTTGATGTCTACCTCAAATGAAGGCTCCACTATTTTCCCAGCAGGACGCACTGGTTCAGGACGTTCCAATAGAGGGTCCAATGTTTTCTCTACAGATTATACTGCCTCAAAACTTTCAGGGGGAGGATCCCGCATCTTCTCAGGTAAACCAACAACATCAACCATCACCTCGTCCGCCACCTCTGACGAAAGGACTATTTCCTCATACCTTCCAGCTCTGCCCAACGCCACATCAGCTTCACTCAATCCAAAATTATAGTACGATTGGATAAAGTGATCTCTCTCCACTTTCAGTACCTTAGCTGATTTTGTCATAATATCATCATGCTTAACAATCTCGCTATACTTGTCACTGACTTCTGCAGCCTCTCGAGCATCTTCAGCTATCTTCTCTTTCTCTAGCTTGAGCTTAGCTTCAAGCTCCTTAATACAAGCTGATTGGGCATCGAACTTCACAGTAAGATCCTCGAACTCTTGGATCCTCTTACCAAGGCACTTTTGTACCCCCTTCAGCAGCATGGAGAGCTGCCAAGACAAGAAAAAGATATATACAAGCAGAAATTCAGCATAAACAACTTTTAGTTCGAATGTAAAACATTTCAAGATGTCAAGAACTTACTGCAAAAGTATGCTCGTGATACTTGTCATCGAACTACTTCGGGACTGTCCCAGCCATCAGACAATACTTATGCTCCAACTCTCTCATATTGGATGCAGCATGAGGATTTGTACGAGAGCTACCCTCGTCCTCATGTCATTTTTTTCAACAAATTATTCTCAGCCTCCACAGGAGTAACCACAATCACCTACTGTTTCTCCTCCCTTCCTCCAAAAATAGATTTTGCAATCTCTTATTTTGTGGTCACCCCTCAGCTACAGGCGCACCTTGCAGCGCTGCCTTTCTTAACCTCTGAGTTATCCATTTTGTGTTTCCATGAATAGGAGCTGGCACACTCAAGACATCGTCAACGGTTAAAATAGTTTTTTCCTCAACCATAGCTCATTTCTCGTGAGCTCGTTAAACTTTGGGTACCACGGAATCTACCCTCTTGTCTCTGTGGATACAAAGCTCGTCAAGTACCTGCTTTAACTCGACCTGATCACGAGCAAGACAATCGAACAAACTGGTAATATCAGGCACCGAAGAAAGATTGGGTTCTGCCAAAACAAGGAACAAAACATTATTAAACAGCTCAAAGACATTATCGGTTATTCGAAGATTGGTCAACGTTACTTACTCGGGTTATAATATTTATGGTTCAGTTCGAGCGCTGGTTCATCTGGAACCTGCATACAGTTACCCTCTACCCATACCAGATGGTCATTCCATGGTCTACCCGCAGATTCAAAATCAAAGAATTTTAGCCTAGATGAATCACTAGACAGGTAACCACTACTTCAACCTTTCATATATTTCCACTTATAAAATTTCAACACATCTTCCGCTACGAACTGTTTGACAGTCCTGCCCTTCCTTCATTTTTTGTTCAGTGCCTCACATGCCCTCATCATCTCGTATATATTTTTATTTAGCTAGGCAGGGCAATACTGCAACGTATTCATGACCCCCTTTTGAAAAAAGGTTAGAAGAATTTTAAGGCCGTACACGACCTAATTCAGGAAACACAAAAACCCATCATTCAGGCCTGATAGCCTGAGCCTGAGCCCGTTATAATAAGAGAGATTCACATCTCCCCTAATCTCTCTCTCCCTTTTCCACTTCTCTAGATAATCCATAATACGATTGAGAAGCTCTAGTTAGCTAAAAAGTACGAAAAACACCAATTGATTGGGAAAAATAAAAGCTACAATTGCTTAAAAATAAAGTAACTACAATGAATCACTCAAAAACCCTAAGTTCTTCCTCAAAACTCTTTTTAGATCTAACATAACCTAATAATGCCTAGCCTTGCCCCTTTTTGTAAGGGTTACAAGTTCCTAGTTCTAATAGGACTGGGTTATAAGTTCCTAGTCCCAATAGGACTTGCATAGCCTTGCCCCTTTTATAAGGGTTACAAGTTCCTAGTTACAATAGGATTTGGTTACAAGTTCCTAGTCCCAATAGGACTTGGTTACAAGTTCCTAGTCCCAATAGGACTTGCCTAGATCTTCCTGGATCATGGCTCCCCTCCTTTAGGAGCCTTGAGCTCCTGCTCAAGAGAGAACTAGAGATGCAGAAATGCGGCCATGCCCAATTCCCTCTTGTACCACTTCGACGTACTAGATACCTGACCCTTCTTCCCAACTTGGAATGACTCAATACCACCACAAGTCTTGCCTGGCAACAAATTTTGGGGAAACACACTACGCCCCTTAGGATCATCATATCCTACAACATATCCTGACGTAACAAAAGAATGTATCTGCATAGAAACCAACATAGCGGAAGTAGTTGGTAATGGGGGTCGAGATAACCTATCAGCCAATTTATTGTTCACTCCCTTCTTATACTGTATAATCAAGAAAAATTGTTGGAGATACGACAACTCCTTTATCTGACGAGCTTGCTGTAGCTTGGATTATGTAGCTAAAAACTGGAGCGGTTTGTGATCAGTATGTACCACAACCTCCTCTTGTAACTTCCCCATATCGGTTTGTTGCTTATAAGATGTTATCATCGTAGACAACACTCTAGCCGACGTACCCTCTTGAATCGATCGAACCAATAACACAAACTTGCTACTCACATTAACCAACCGCTTAACCTGAGTCGCCGTTACTA
The DNA here is from genome assembly GCA_014058105.1 of Kingdonia uniflora. Lineage (NCBI taxonomy): Eukaryota > Viridiplantae > Streptophyta > Magnoliopsida > Ranunculales > Circaeasteraceae > Kingdonia > Kingdonia uniflora. The sequence continues at coordinate 653,149 of JACGCM010000593.1, read as the reverse complement.
AATTAGACGTAGTGATATGCTCCTTACAAGTATTGATATGGAATTTCTTTCCCGCCTTCACAAGATGATACTTGCGAGCTCTAAGGTAATGAATTGCATATTAGTCACAAAGATAAGGGCTACCCAAGATGACCTGACACACATCCAAAGGAACTACCTCACATGTGCACTACTTTGTGATCATCAAATCTGCATCTTTCTGAATCTACCCCAAACCATACGGCTTAGGATGTATTGCAATCGTCAAACTCATCTTCTTCACCAATGCCTTAGAAAATCAATATTTTTTTACTACCCGGATCCATAATGGCCTTGACCAAACTCTACTTTACCTGAATACTGACATGAAAAAGTTCTTCCCGACTTTCCTTCTCAGTAGCCAAAGTCTGTTGAATTATAAGTATAAGCTTAGGATTCGATTTATCGACATCCGAGAGGTTAAGAACCTCTGCGACTAGTGCATATTTCTCTTTTTGCTCTTCTCCTCCTTCAGCCTAAGCTCCGGGTGAAGTTTCCAACAATAATCAGAAATATGCTCACTCGCCTTACAGTGATTGCAATGAAACTCCTTGGACGAAAATCTCTCTCCTTTGGCCTTTCCCTTATGTTCTTTTTTCTAACTGGACTTGTACTCCATCTTGATCTTGTCATCTTCTTTGTCACTCTTCAAGTACTTGCCTTCAATGGCAATTACCTTCTCGGTAGCATCCTCGATATTGGCCACAGTAAAGAGCTTCAACTACCTTTTAATGGACTCCGACAAACCCCCCGTATACTTTATGAACACCTTATACTCGTCCACGTCGATGTCCAAACCCAAAGCTTGGTTATGAAACGCTGTAGTATACTCATGTATGGATTGCTCAAATTTTTGGCATAAATTATGTCATTTATACCATCTCTCTTGCTCATAACCAATCGGATAAAACTGCTTTCGCTCTAATACCTTGAATTCTTTCCAACCCAAGCTTCCTATATCGTGGCGTTTCCGATAAGATTTCTACCACGTGAGTGCATGACTTGCGAATTTCAATGTAACAAAACATATTTGTTGAGCATTGGAGTATTCGTAAACTGAAAAATAAGTTTCTAACCTATCTAACCAGTTGTCCAATATCTCAACATCGATCGAACCGTCGAATACCGTAATTTTAATCTTAAAATTGATACGAAGATTACGTATAGGATTCGGTGACTTACCAATACCCGATCTCTCCTTGTCGGATTCGGCATCACTAGAAATACTATCGATCTCTGCAAAATTGTTATCTCCATCCACCTCCATAACCCTTTTCTTCCTTGGGCAGCCTCGCCGTGTCGCCGAAACGAAAGCCTTCGTGAGGTTCGCGAGATACAACTGTTCTACCAACTCTATAGTAGAAGTTAGATCAGAAACTGTTATTTCCAAAATTGTGAGTCGATCGTTGGAATCACTCATCTCCAAATCATCCTTCTTCTTCGAATTAGGTTTGCGATGGATCTTCAACGAACTCAATAACATCTCATTCGTTTGCTTGAGACGGTCGCGTATAGAGATCATAAACCACAATCAACCCCCCGAATATCATAACTGGAAAACTGATATTACTTAATCCACAATACGATTGAGAAGCTCTAGTTAGCTGAAAAGTACGAAGAACACCAATTGATTAGAAAAAATAAAAGCTTATTGCTTACAAATAAAGTAATTGTAATGAACCACTCCAAAACCTTGGGCTCTTCCTCATAACTCTTTCTATATCTAACATAACCTAACAATGCCTAGCCTTGCCCCTTTTTATAAGGGTTACAAATTCCTAGTTCCAATAGAACTGGGCTACAAGTTCCTAGTCCCAATAGGACTTGCCTAGCCTTGCCCCTTTTATAAGGGTTACAAGTTCCTAGTTACAATATGACTTGGTTACAAGTTCCTAGTCCCAATAGGACTTGCCTAGATCCTCCTGGATCACTAGACAAGGGACATGATAGTACACTGCCCATCCCCTTTACCTGGGACGTAGGCCCTGAACCAGCAACCTCGGTCCTCCAGGTAGCTTCCCCATTCTCCTTGCGACTTCTTTTTGTACTTCAAAATCTCTTTTCCTACATCTACCCCCTCTGGGTATATCATAAATACTATATCTGTTGTTTGCCACAAATACTTTATATGTTGTTTGCTTACTCTGTTTATCTATCACATTTTTAACTTTACTACTTTGCCCCCCTTCTACAATTACATATGTACTATTTATAATTTCCTCTATAATATTATTACACTCGTCCTCCCTCCCGAAAACGATGCGTCCTTAGAGCTCGAAGATACTACAAATTTACTAGTAAGAATGCTAGGCTTGAAACGCATACTGGAACTACATATACACAAAATATTTTGTCATTATCTATATTTTCCATATTTTAAACTCCATACAGTAAAACAACCCCAATTTCTACCCAGTTAACACGTTTACTCTGCAATTTCCAAAAACTAACATCAATCATTTCAAGTTTCCCTCTTCTTCCCCAAACAAATATTTTCTCTATCTACAAAATATTCATATACCAAAACTTTCCCCTAAATTACTTTAAAAAATTGAAAACCCCTACATTATCAGAACATCATTTTCCTTCAATCTAAAAGGGTATCAATTCTACTATCATACAAAGTGCTAAAAAGAAATCAAAACAAACAAAGCTTTATAACACCTACCTGTGCTTGACAAACAACAATCTTCTACTTTACTCAGACTCTTCTTCGAAAATGGCCGTTCCCATCATTTCTCCAATGATTTTCTCTCACCCGGTGACGATTTCTCTCTCAGATTATACTCAGAACTCAGACGCTTCCTTTCTCTGGAAATAAGTTTTTCATCACTTTTTTCTCTCTCTGCAACTGCTGAAAATTTATGAGGGAGAGAGGTTCGAGTTTTTATACTCTCTATCTCGGTTTTCGAAACGACGGCTCCCTCAGACAAGTGTCAGTCACCCCTACTGTCTCTCCAGACACATCTTTTTATTTAATAACATCATCATGACTTCTATGATAACGTAACATCATCATGACTTCTGTGATAACGTCTGCCATCGTCACTCTGTCTCTATTTTTTGCCATTAAAAAAGTTTACCCCTATTCACCAAGGCAATACAAACGACCAATAACCTTACTTTTATACTTCACCAATATCGTACAGCATTCCTAAAATAGTTCAATATTCAAAATTCGGAGATGTCTTTATAGTTGTTAAGATCTTACAGCTATCATCCACAATATCTGTACAAAATACGTAAAACATAATACTTCATTTTTATTTCAAAATCATATCGACGCATCAATTACGCTTCGTCTTACATTTATTGGCATACCAACACAGAATACTAAAACATAGTACTTATTTCGAGCTCTCACACTTCGAGTTTACAAAGTTTGGTAGTTGCATTTGAAGCAGCCTGGATGGTTTACCTCTCTACATGGAATGATCTCTCCTCTTGCTGCCTGTATATCCCCTTTAACAAGTTTGTTACATGCGAACTGTCGAACTGTCAGTTCTAGTATCCTGGGATCTAATAAAGATCTAGAAAAAATATCGCACCAGACAAAGCGATCACGTTCTGCACGCCTGTCTTTATTATCCAGGCCTACCAAATTCAACAGCCATTCCGGTAACACAACATCATAAGGTAGACGATGAAAATACCGCTCACGAAGTTCAGCCACCTTGATATGGAACTGACCATCTGCCGCTTGCTGAGCACGCTGAGATTGCGTCCTCACCATAGTTACTCGCACTACCTCCACAAGCTACTTCTCCCTGCAGAAATACAAGACATAGAAGACAAGTTTTACCATTTTTATATAGTTACCAGGAAGATCCTTGCAAATCCGTATTCTTCCACAGGTTTTGCTGAAGGATATATTTTTTAAGAAAGTACTATGGACTACAGTACCTTCACAGATATACTGTGGAAATCAAGAATATTGTGACAGGTCATTATTTATATACTATGCAAGATTCCCTCAGATCGTATATACACAGATATGAAGATGGCACACTTCAGCAAATTCAGCAGTAGCACCTACAGATCTATCCCACTCCTTTCCACAGTTCGAAATATTTATCTCAACAGGTTCGAAACATTTTTATCAACCAGTTCAAAATTTATAGACCACAGAAAAACCATGTACCTTTACAACACCAGTCATCTGCCATAAATTATTTACTCCTTTTCATTATATTTTCAAACTCCCCAACATTTTTCCACCTCATACTGAGATCCTTACAGTTCGTTTTGTCCAGCTAATACCTTATCGCGATCTACTATTCCCCCTACTTACAACTTTACATAACTCTACTTTACAAATTCAAAATATTTATAGTTCGATACACAACACCAAGATAACAGAACAACTGCATTTCATTAGTTCAAAAAAATTCTTACATATTACTTTACAAAATACAATTTCATTTCAGACAATTTACAGATAGTTCTCAATTTACATCAAACACCAGTTCAAAAAATTTCCCAGCAGTTAATAAGGAAAAATGATGAAAAACTGAAGCAACGTCCATACTTAGATCTCATGCTGCAAGGAGCATGAAGAAGTTGGAACTGGAAATCACAGATGAAAGATCTTATTCATGGCCAAAATCTATGGTCCATGGAAGAAAATGACCTCCATCGTCGTTACCTCTTCCACCATAACCCCCACCTCCCCGCATGCTAGAGACAGACGTAATGTCCTATTTTTTAGGAAGGACCCACTCACTAGCAGGATATTGGTGAGACTCCCGCAGACGAACGCCTGTTGCTTAATCTTCAGTTATCACAGCATCCTCTGCCATCAACCGAAGCCCATTTTGACTCTCCGCCTCAAATGTCAACAGATAGTGGAAATACACCATTTGATAATGGTCATCCCCTGTCTCCACCACCTCTTCATATGACATATGATGATACGTCGGCGACACAGGAATCGGCATCGACAGATGTAACGGTTGATAGTCGAAGTACATGATATGTAACTCTTCCATTTTTCTACGGATCCTAGATTTTCACGATTGATTCTTTGTAGTCACCATACTCAACACAATCAAAAGTTCTTCACACACACAAGAACAAAGAGAAACAGAGCAGAGACAAAAACTTGGCTCTTCAGCCCCTATTCAGAGCGCCTTTTATACAATGATCAGCATTAAAAGTTGACTATTCAAGTTCACAACGTCAGAAATATTTCCTACAAAACAACATTGACTAAAACCATTAGTTATAGGAAACCCAAAAGACACAAACATATATTCATGAATATACATTAGAAATGATTCCCAGATGTTAATTACAACATTTATAACACTTCTCAACTAACACCACTAGCCTATAAGAATTCTTGTACTATTGGCTGAGAGCGGGCGGTTGTAATGGCTTATTCCACATCTCAGACTCATGCTTCATCTTCGACCAGTATACGAACTTTCAAACTCAACAACAGAGCACGTGGCACAGTCAGAAGTAAGACAGCAACATCAGGAAATTGGTACAGCATGAGTTTCTCAACCAACACCATTCGTCCATGATACTCCTCGTACTCTTGGTTGAGAACCGTCTTGTAATAGCTTATTTCGTATTTCGGACTCATACTTCATCCTTGACCTCATAAGCATACAAGAATCACTACTAAAGACGCATTCAATATTACTAAGTTTGAGTTATCAGTAACGACCTCTACATCAACAGTTCGAGTTAAGCAGATGTATAGTCATCAATAAAGCCGTTGTACAACAACAAAGATCATAACGTGACACAATCTGGTCAAACATATATTTTGTAACGTTCATCATCAAAAATACTTATGGTCGTCAAACGATCATATTATAAGACTTATAAATAATACCATAAAATTCCAGATGAAGGACAGAAGAAGGCTCATCCAACATTCAATATACTCATAATACTCATTGTAATAAGCTAGCAAATCTCAATAACACCATCTTCTCCTTTTCAAAATCCTCAAGAGAGGTCATAGTTTTTAACCTATTCAAAGATTTTCCACGCTAAATTGTCTTGTTAGCAATTATTTACCGTTATTAAGCGTTATGAACACATCAAAAGTACTCATAATTAGGCTATTACAGTTTCTTACTACCATATTTTCATGAGATTAAAAGCATTAGGGCTATAAATGTGAGAGAGTATTAATTAAGGTATTGTGGTTATCTGTTCTGACATATTTGGGAAGATCAGAATAACTATGTTTTCATGAATAAAACCTCTTCGGCGTCCTCTACGGTGATGGTGACACAAGTGCGCGCGAAAGCAAGACAACTCCAAATGGGGAACACTACTCAAGAACATAATGCTCATGTTGGACAGCTGGACAGTTGGATTGGTGTTGCATCAGGTGTGATTGCTCTCCTCTTAATTGGGTGAAAATAAATTTGGATGGCTCCTCTCATGGCAATTTAGGAGTTGGGGGTGCGTGGTCTGTTATCAGAGATGACCGTGGGATCTTTGTGGCTGCTACTTCTAGATACTTGGAGCACACAACTACTTTGCAAGTTGAGGTTTGGTGTCTGCTTGATGACATTTATTTAAACCTTGAGATGAGATTCTAAAATGTGTTTTTCGAGTGCGACTCTCGGTCTTGATTTTTATCATCTTAGGCAAACACGCATCACTTTAGGAAATCTAAACTTTCGGGAATGAAATCAGAGTTAAATTGGGTAAATTTCGAAGATTTATTTTACAACATCGACACAGAAAAACCAATTTTGCTGCGGATGAGATGGTTAGAATTGGTTGCTATGGTTTGTTGTTCTCCCAAATGATGGAACAAGTGCTTCGCATTGGCCACTGTGACTATGCTAATCTTAATTTTTTTTGGTTTTTTACTCCCCTTCCCTCTATTTGTAAGATTTTGTTTGATGATGTCTCAGGTCGAGCTACCCCTCGTCTGATTCCTTATGATCTATAAAATATCTTCTCTAAAAGAAGAAGAAGTATATAACTCAATTTGTGGCGTAAGCACTGGGCTTAGACTAGTTTTCCTTCAATTATGAGATTATACTCGTCTACGAGACTCAGAGAGGTCTTCACATAAATTTCACAAAGTTTATTGGTCGCTTCCCACCATTTTGCGGTTCACACGGTTGTACCACGTTATATAGCGTCCGCGTTCAGCAGTCATCCGCGAAAAAGCTATTGCAATGCTTATTTCTCACGCGCTCTGACTCGAAACAAATGCACAATGAGAGAAAACCAGAGATAGAGATTCTGCTAAAACAATTATCATTCCCTCGCATCAAATCTCAAACTATCTAAGCAAATCTCTCTAATGGAGATATCTCAATCATCCCAGATTGAGCCAAAATATCGAAGACCTGATGCTCTTGGTGAACTACGAGTTCTCCCGGACGAACTCATTTGCTCAATCATGGAGACTCTGTCTCCAAATGATATCGCTCGACTGTCTTGCGTTAGCAGGTTTGATCTCGTTACAATAACTTAACCCAATTTCGAATTTTGTTGAAATTCTCAATATGTTATCATTAGTTTCGTTAAACTATTTTGCTGTAATTATTATTAGTATATTTAGCGATTTTATTCGAAAGCTCGAAATGTGTGGTAGTAGAGGGTGTGGGTGTAACAAGTTTAACAAACTAGCAATACCCAATGAGGAATATTGGGTGTTTGAACCGTTTTTGTTGTTGTTGTTAGTAATTTGATCAAGCAAATATTTTGACGATTTGTTTAGTGTTAGAGTATAGGGAAAGCTGACGGTCTTAACGAATTTGTAGACTTCTCTGGTAAGGAAACAATGGAGAGTGGAGTAAGTTGAGAAGTGTTATTTTGGTAGCTTGGAAAGGACATAGGTGATAGGGCCCCAGCCAGGATTTTTGTGTTGGGGGTGGGGGTTTCGGGGGCAGCGCCCCCGGAAAAAAAAACCCCTAGTATTCTACGGTTATTTTAGTCTTTTTATTAAAATAAATAAATAGTGTTGTGTTATCAAACAACTAGAAGTACATACTCAAAAGAAGATAATAAAGCATATATTGTTAAAAATTAAAAACGAGGTAATGAACTCATATTTTCTGAAAATGAAGTAATAAGATTGCAATACTACATCTAGTCAAGTATGACATAGATGATTACAAAAGAGTAAAATAAAATATAACATTTCACCTTGATCATCAATTCATGCTTAAACAGTGGAGATATCTATCCTAAAATCTGAACGACGTGGTTTTGCGGTAGTAAAATCCTCAATGATTGAGTCTGTGCTAAAACTGCTCGCGATATCCTTCTCAATATAGATAATCATGCTATCTTCAAGATATTCATCCTCCATCTTAGTGCGAAGCTTGGTTTTAATTAATTTTATTGCTGAAAATGCTCTTTCATTCGTAGCTGTCGAAACTGGAAGGGTAACCAAAATACAAATTACCCGATGCGTAAGAGGGTAAGTGACTACTTTTCCTTTCTTCACCATTTCGTGACACAGTTCGGATAAAGTTGACAAGTCTCCAAACTCACGATTCTTAATCACCCCAAATTCAAAAAGTCGTAATTCATATGGTAGTTGTACTTTTTCAAAAAATGTAAAGTCTTTGGGGTAAAACCTATAAATTAACTTGCAAGTCATCAAATTTGAAGAACTTAAAATTCTCTCTAGGGTCCAAAGCTGAACTAAGAATCAACAAATCCATTACTTTCTCGCTAAACCTGTAATTCATCTCCTGTAGTTGTTTGTCCACCACTTCATGAAAAATGTCAAAGCGATAATGATGTCCAGTCGTAACATCATGTATTTGATGGCGAAAACGACATTTACCCACAACATAAAGACTATCCATGCCAGGACTATCAATATTATTTTCAATGCAGAATATATTTACCTTGTTAATGAGCCCATTCCAACCATTGTCTCTGAAATCTTGGATAAGTTCTTTAGTGGTCTCGACTAATCCCATTGCATTCAAAATATCCTGAGTCTTACTTTGCAGGAGTTTACACAACCTTTAAGTGATAAGCATAAGCTCTTTCATAACATGCATAACAAAGACAAACTCATAAGAAGCTAAATGCATTAATGCAGTCTCTGCGTCTGCACGTTGACCATAATTTGTTCTATTATCTGCGACTTTTCTAAGAACTATCTTTGCTGCAGTAAACATCTTCATTAAACTTGAAATAGATATGTAGTGTGATCCCCAACGTGTGTCCCCAGCTCTTTGTAAAGATCCCATTTGATTCAGCCCCGTTCCCGATGTAAGTTCACCACAAGCAATTAGATCTTTTACAATTTCTGTTTGGGCAATATGTAATTCGTCATTGCGCTTACTTGAAGCAGACACAATATTAATCACGAAGCTTAAATTTGAGAAAAATTGATGGACAAGAGTTACTTCTTTTGATGCAGCAACTAGTGTTAATTGGAGACGATATGCAAAGCAATGAACAAAATAGGCATATGGGCACTCATTGAGAATCAAAGCTTGCAAGCCTTTCCATTCACCTCGCATGTTAGTAGCTCCATCATAACCTTGCCCTCGAATATTTGTTATACTTAGGCTATTCTTAACAAGAAAATCTGTTAACTTATTCTTCAAAGTTAATGTTGTAGTGTCTTCAACATGAATAAGACCGAAGAAACGCTCGCACAAAATTCCATATTTATCAACAAATCGTAAAACAATACCCATTTGCTCTCTTTTAGATTTATCCCTTGCTTCGTCAATCATAATACAAAACTTTGCATCTCCAATTTCACTACGAATTGCATCTCGCGTCTTATTTACAATTACATCTAAAATATCTTTTTGAATCACCGGTGATGTATATTTTGCATTTTAGGAGCTTTCTTTATAGCTTCGGCGACATCTTCATTATAAGAACCCAATAACTTTACCATTTCGAGAAAATTACCACGATTGTTGGAAACATCTGTTTCATTGTGGCCTCTAAGTGGACAAGCTTGAAAGGTTAACCACCGAATAGAGTCGATTGAAGTCTTCAAACGTAGCCGACTTTCTAATTTCTCAACTTGAGATCTTTTATCAACGAAAGTGTCAATGTGTTGTGCCCGATTAAGTAGATATCCCATAAGTTTGCTCAGCTTTGTTATGTGGGGAATTTGGATCATTTTCGACGTGACATAAAAATGCACATTTGGCTCCATAAACCTTTTTCCAGCTTTGAAATCCTTTACTACTGAAAACATCTGATCCCGACCGATTACTACGTTTTGTATTAAAAACAAAACAAAACAGACAATACGCCTTGTTGGTAGTAGGCGAGTACTCTAACCATGCCGGAAATGATTCGAACCACTTTAATTGAAAACGACGACGATATTTTCCTTCGCCGGTCTATGGATATTCCTCCTGATCCATCTTGTATTGAAATGGTCAGATATGCCCGTCGAACTTCATCACGCCGTTCTACGTGATACTCATAAATTTGTTGACGCTTAGCAAAATCCTACTCCAATAAATTAATATCAAATTCTTTAGTATCAATTCTTGGAATTTTGGTAGGACGTTCATCGTTATCAATCGCAATTGTAGGTGCGACATTCGAAATAGATTCTACGACATTTGAAGTAGAAGGTACGACATTTGAAGTTGGAAGTGCCTCTTTCGAAGTAGAAGCTACAACGTTAGAAGTTGAAAATGTGTCATTTGAAGTAGAAGCTATAAAGTTTGGAGATAGAGTTTGAGGAACTTTCTTTGAGAAAAACGTCGTAATTGGGATATTAGGCTTATGTTTTCTCATGATGATTGATGAACAAAGCTATATTTTTTGGGGAAAACAATAAATAGAAACAGTTAAACAAGAGAAAAATAACAGTTAAACAAACATTACTGATCTAAATGAGCAAAAATCACCAATGCTGAATCAGTTAAACAAGAGATTACTAATAGAAACAGGCAATCAACTTCATATAGATTCAATTCAAATAACAATGATTCAAAGATTAATAGATTCAACATTCAAAGTAAAAGAGGATTAATCAATCTTCACCTTAAACAACTTGGAAATGAAAGAATTGGTGGTTGTCAACTTGAAATCAGGACTCCAATCAGTTGGACTTGAGAATAAACAACTCTAGGGTTTGATTACAGTTGAATTTGAGGGATAAAGAGAGAGATGGAGCAAAACCAGTTGAAATCTAGGGTTAGTTTCTACAATTCGAATTGAGGGATTTGGGATTTGGGATTTGAGTGTTCTTTTTATTTTCCTTCTTTGGGAATGTTTTGTTTTGAGTCAATTAGGCACCAAGGCAAGCAGGAGGAGTCGGGAGGGAACTGGGAAGGGAGAGAGTCTGAGAGAGAGAGAGATGGTTTATTTACTTGAATTTAAGTTTTCTAGTTTATTTACTAAGGCCTCCCTGGATAATAACAAGGTAAACATAAGGGGCTTTTTTATTTTATTTTATTTTTTAAACCAACCTAGTCTTTTTTTTACAAAATTCTTGGGGGGGCGACCGCCCCCCCTAAATCCTCCCCTGCTGGGGTGGGTTATGTTTTGAAGCGTTTGGAGCGTACTTTTAAGAAGGGAGAAGAGGAAGAAGGTTTGGGTAGCTTGAAAAGGACATAGGTGATATGTGCTAGGGTGGGTTATGTTTTGAAATGTTTGGAGCATACTTTTAAAAAGGGAGAAGAGGAAGAAGGTTTGGGTAGAATTCTTGGGCGAGAGGATATATACGAGGATTGAATGCTCTGGAAAAGGCGGGAGATTGAAGATAACGTCGCAATAAAGTTATTCAAAATCATTTTAATCAAGTGGTGCTTTAAATGGTTCTCTTGAATTCTAAACTTGTACGATTCTAATTCATATTTTATGCTTATAATATGTAAAGAGGACAAGAGCAATTTTTTTTTTGTATAATAAACAATTTTTGTGATCATGATCGTTAACCAGTAAGTATTTATAAATATTTGTTATATGTAAACAGTATAGGAAAGCAATTGAATAAAATAGCTTCGGCCTTGTCAGCTGATAGTGAGAGAAAGAGATCTGGATAAATATCAATACCTATTAAAGCTAAAAAAGATACCGAGCGAAACAGATAGTTCGCTGGATCCAAAATCAAAAGAAGATTAGCTTAAAGTGTTGCTTGTATCCATAGAACGTCTGTTGTAACTTATAACATTGAGAATGAGAAAATAGTTCATCACCAAAAATTTAATGGGCCTAAACCTTTCCACCTTTCCTAAGCCCAAAGAAGTACATATTGGTGGCACCAGTACCCTTTTCATAATAACAGAATAGGCTCACATGATGTAGTTGGTTAGGTTCAATACGGCTCATACTGCTATTTCATTAAGGCTCCCCCTGAACTACGAAGGCTCGCTATGAACAGTTTTGTAGGTCTCGCTCCAGCTATCTAGGTTAGGTTAGCTAAATAGCGGTTCATATTCAGCTCACTAAAAATAGGGGACCACCCTTCCCCCGTAGCTTTGATCTAAATAAGATCAAACCTTTCAGGGACTTGAAAAATTCGAGAAGAGAGTTAGGGTTTGGCTTTTGTCAAGAAGTTCATCGCCTACTATAGATAAAGCCCTTCCAACCTTTTTATGATCCATGGAATGGACTTCTATCATTGGCTAAATCATCCGTGGGATCAATGCTTGACGACACGGCATCTTTACTAACATTCCAGCATGAAGATCTCAATGCGCCAGAAGCCTCTGTTGTGGCACCCAACACCATTCTAAATAATCAGGAGTACTAATTAATATTATTTTCGCTATTCACTAATCTTATCACTATTTAACTAACTGTTCTCATTTTAACCATTATTATAAGGGGCTTTTACGCCTTTAGATTTCAAACCTTTTTGGAGACCTTCAGCTTTGAAACTATTCTGGTCTTTTTCTCGACCTTGCCTAATGGGCGTTTTACTGATTATTGGAATTTCTTATTTATAGGAGTTACCTAGTCTAGGTCCATAGCTGAGACAAAATGCCTAAGTTTTGGGCATTCACTCATTAGCTTAAACAAATTATAACAGCCCACAACAACATTTCTCTTGCAAACAAATAAAGAGGAAACAATTAGAGCATTTTACCTTAATTTTATCTTGTTGTAGAGTTATAGGTGAATTTTGAAGCATTTTGTTTTAAGTGAATGAATAGAGCAAAATAAAACCTCAAAGCGATTGGAAAAAAACACTGAAACGAAGAAGACCAATTGCCATTGGAGAAGTCATTTAAATACGGGGTTTGGGTTGCCGGAGGTACTAAAAACTAATGTGCTTTCACACTATTATGAGAAATTTCTTTTGTCAAATTGGGGTTTGGTCGAACTTTTCTTTTCAGTTCTACTTGAATCATGGGTTTGGTCTTACTTATCCATTTTTGTCTCATGGGCGGTTTGTTTCTTATTAGCGTGTTAATATTATGCTCACTAAAATGTGTAGTGTGATGTATCTGCTATGCAATGAAGAACCACTATGGATGACTCTATGTCTTAGGAGTGCCACCGGTCCACTCGAGTACAGAGGCTCCTGGAAGAACACGACACTATACCAGTATGTATTTATGATTTATGTTCTAAAGTTACAAATCTTTGCTTATGTTAATTGGGTTACGCGTCAAACTGATGATATATGTTTGTTGGTCTGCCAGTCAACATCGTCCTGACACAGTTGCAGGGTCTTGTAGAAAACCTCTGCATTTTGATGGTAATATAGGTTATCTCATAATTTTTTTGTCATATACGCATTTAGAAATCGATATGCACAAAAGTCTTTGTGCTTTGAGTTTTACTATTATGTTACTTTGCCAACGTTTTGTTACTATTAAGAGGAGATTGCAATTCATTTTACTCTTTTACTCTTTTACTTCTTTGCAGGATTCTTTTCATTATTCCTATACAAAAGATTGTACAGATGTTTTACCACATTGGGTGGATTTTATTTGGACAAAGGAGATGTGGAGAGGAAAATAGATCTTTCTGCGGAAGATTTTCATAACAGATTTGATTGTCGAAAACCGGTAATTTTCAACGAAATCTTTTTTTTATGTATGTATGTAATTATCAGATAAAGGTGCCCAACAAATATAGCAAATATAAAACTTTGCTATATGAATTACATGCGTGTTGACTCGGATGACAACCCTGCATTTGGAAAATAATGTTTACCAATTTTTTTTATTTTTTTTTGTCTCTTAGCTGGCTTATTGGCCTTTGTGAACCCCTCTCTCTCTCTCTCTTTCTCTCTCTCGCGCGCGCGCCCTTTTTCTCCCTCTAGATTTAGTATGGGTTAATGAGATAATTTTTTGGCCCAGGTTTTGCTTACTGGATTGGCTGAATCCTGGCCGGCTAGAACTACTTGGACAACTGACCAACTGTTGTGTAAGTACGGGGATACAAAATTCAAGATCTCTCAAAGGAGTTCAAGGAAAATTACTATGAAGTTCAAGGATTACATCTCTTACACAAGAGTCCAGCATGATGAGGACCCTCTTTATATTTTTGATGACAAGGTTTTCCTCTCTGCTTGCTAGAGATACTGATGAAATTAAAAGTTTATTATAGTTGTTTGAAACTACTGACATGCAACACCTACAGTTTGGGGAAGTTGCTCCCACTCTGTTAGATGACTACTGCGTGCCTCAATTATTCCAAGAAGATTATTTCGATGTCTTGGATATGGATCAACGTCCTCCTTTTAGATGGCTGATCATTGGGCCAGAGAGGTCTGGTGCATCTTGGCATGTTGATCCAGTTCTCACTAGTGCCTGGAACACTCTTCTTTCTGGCCGAAAAAGGTAAGCATATGCAAAATTGATTACTCTTGATGTATTCATGCCGCAATATTCCAAATATTGTGGCGTTAGTTACGTTATAAGCTGTGCTACCGTTTGAGCTTTAAAGTTGCTTGCATGATCCTAACAGTATGTGGTGTCCAGATTGTGGTGGTTTGTTTTCTTCTTCCGATATAATCACGATAATCCTTAGGGCCACTTGGAACTGTTCATAATTCTTTATAGTTTTATTAGTATGTTTTGTTTATTACTTACGGGTGGGGATCGGGGGACAACAATTTTTGAAAACAATTTTTCAAAAACACATTTAGAAGTTGAATCAAGACTTGAGTTTTTGTGAAGGTAACCTAATAAATATATAGATCATCTCCACCAAAAATCAAGTCTTTCTGATTCTTCATGCACCTCTGAAAATGAATTACAATTTTTGGTAGTTTATGAGCCGTCCATTATGTCAAATGGTCTTAAAACATTACGAAGACCTTGATTTGGGTGAGGGTGAATATTGTTGTAAGAGATGTTGTCTGGACAATTTGGGGCAAGCTCCTACAACAATCTTCAGTTCAAATGAGCTTAGCGATTTTTTGCAACTTTGGCAAAATTATGGTATAATCAGTTGAACTTGAAAAATATTCATGCTTACTCCTAGGGAGTTGGGGTAGTACTGCGTATTAACTAAAGAAATGTATAAAGTATTAACCAAAGAAAAATCCCAAGAAGAGACAAAGAAATAGTTTCCCCTTCACTGTTCCCATCTAGGCATAAAATCCTGAAAGAAGACTCTTCTAAAGCCGTCACGAGCTTTTCCTTATGTGAGAATGAGACTTTTAACTGCTACAATGCTTGGTGGTAGGCTTTTAGTGTTTCCTTTAAAAAGTGTCAGTCCGCTTGCCCAAATACCCATAGAATGGCAAAAGGGGAAGTATCCAAAGCAAGTGAGCCCCAATAGAATTTTATATCTTAGCCCAACAACATATTATAGCATCCAGCTATCCTGGGCATAGTCTACCTTACATTTTATGAATCGAGAAAATAGCCTAGACTACGGCTGTAACAGCAGATTAGGGCTCTCCAAAACAATAAAGTTTACCATTTCAAAGAATTGTAGGGTTCTCCAAGACAGAGAGCTTCAAAGAAATCAATGATCACATGAAACGTCATTCACTATCCACGGAATTACTATTTACAAAACAGCGTTGACATTTTTTTTTGTTCATTTTGAAGAAACTTTAAATCAGTGCCAATATTAAAGAAAAACAATGAACATTATTCAAATTACGAAATGAACCAATAAGAACAACAAAATTAACCATAGTTTGGTTGTACGGTGATGGGAATAGCTTCCACGGCTGCACAAGCAGAAACTTACTAGGGTTTCACCAGGATTCTCAGAGGCTCTACTAAAGTTAACCTAGGACCCATTCGGCCAACTTTAATAACTATAATGCCTATAGAAGGTATGTCTGCTTTGTATGACCGAGTTTATGTCGATATAAGCTGTCTGTGCCATGTTTTCAATCTTCAGCTAGGTAAAACATGTTTATGTTCTGTTGACACAGTTTTGTAAGTGTTAATAAACATGCTAATTAATCAGTAAGTCATAATTTGTGACGCATCAGACTTTAAAGATCTCACCAAGTACATTAAGTCTCTTAATCATCCGTTCATCTATCAGATAGGGTGAAGGGCCTGTTATGTTTTCATATTGCTTCACACATCTTATTACTTTTAATAGTTGCTAAAATTTTGTCTCTTGTTTCTTCTTATGATTATTTGTAATTACTACTATTTTGTTTCCACAGATTTGAGTTTTTGTAGTTGGAAACGAATTATGATACTAATGCCTAAACGGTTATGTGGTGTTTTAATAGGTGGGCACTGTACCCTCCAGGTAGAGTGCCTCTTGGTGTTACAGTACACGTAAATGAAGAGGATGGTGATGTCAACGTCGAGTCTCCAACATCTCTACAGGTATGCTAAAGGAACCATGCTTTGATATCATAAAGCAGTAATCTGATATGTATATCATCTATTACCTTGAGTAGTCTATGTGACCCAGATACAACAAGGATACAACATGGATATGCTTTGATACAACATTTATAGGTTGGCTGGATACACATGTATACTCACCCTCTTCGTATCTTCTAGAATTACAGAGGGTAGTTTGGCGAAATGCTCATTTACTCGAAATCAAAATCAAGTCGGCCTTTTAATGAGATAGTGAGGCCAATAATCAGTAGCTAGATTGTTTGACACATAAAGTCATGTTTTGACTTCTGACAAGACTCTTCTTTTGCATCTAAACTAACTTCCTGGTACCTGATATGTTTAATATGAAAGTAACTTATTGTGGTGTCAAAACAACCGCTTACCTTTGATATTGATGTATTTAAGTCGGTCATCTTAAGGTTTTGGGGTATCCTTGTGAAATTTGTTCTTTTTATTGTTATTACTTCTTTTGTGTAAGATATGAACTAGTCCCTTGTCCTCTTTTCTATGTTGACAGTGGTGGCTGGATATTTATCCATTGCTCTCAGACCAGGACAAGCCAATAGAATGTACCCAATTACCGGGTGAAACAATATACGTCCCAAGTGGGTGGTGGCACTGTGTGCTAAATCTGGAAACCACTATCGCTGTTACACAGAACTTTGTAAATGCTGAAAACTTTGAGTTTGCTTGTCTGGACATGGCTCCTGGTCATCGCCATAAAGGAGTTTGCCGTGCTGGATTGCTTGCCCTTGATCACAGCAGTCCTGGAAACGACAAAAGGAATTCATCCTGTGATAGAGATCAGCAGAATGACCCGGATATGGTTCCGAAAGAGAAGAGGCACAGAGTTACCAAACTTGGGGGAGATGTAAATCTTGATAAATTCAACGAGAATTCTACAAATGGCGCCTTGAAAGGTTATGGTAACTTTGAGGATTTTTCTTACAGTATAGATTTTCTATCATTGTTTTTAGAGGAAGAGAGAGATCACTACAACTCTACTTGGAGCCCAAACAATTGTATAGGTCAAAGAGAAATGAGGCAGTGGCTACACAAGCTTTGGGTCAGAAAACCGGGGATGAGAAACTTAATATGGAAGGTATTTTTTATTTTGTTTTCCTCTGCAACCATTCGTATATCTTAGTTGATTCTATTCAGTCCTCTTCAATTTAATTTAAGATTATCTCATGTTTAAATGCCTCAGGGAGCTTGTTTAGCATTAAATGCAGACAAATGGTCCGTCCTTATGGAAGAAATCTGTTCATTCCATAATATACCTTCTCCCTTGGATGATGAGAAGCTTCCTGTGGGCACAGGTAGCAATCCTGTAAGTCAGTTTCTTTATCCATCCATGCATAAATCTATCACTGAAGTAGCCTGCTAATTCTGCATGCCCTTTGCTTGTCATTTTATAGAGTGTTATAACTTGCTAGCTTGTGACGCAGTATAATTATAATTAACCACACCTCAGGTTTTTGAATAAGGTTCATTTCATTATTTAAGTTTGAAATTTAATGAGAGACTAATTGGCATTATCATTATTGACAATATTTACATTGGAAATCTCTTGTTAATTGGTTCACTTGATTTTTTGTTGGAAAACCTTGCAAAACATATATTCAACGCAATCAGGATTCATAAATATAAACTCTGTAATTTTTGTTGCGGCGTTCTGGCAAAATTTTATAAGCCAGTTTTATTAATTTTTTGAACTTTGGTTCCCTTATCTATGTTTCGTTATCCATAGGGGCAGATTTAGGAGTTGCAAAAAATCGGAATTTGGTATCTTAAGTAGGATGGATATAACTCCCTTCAAATATTTCTGTATTACTTCTACATGACTTTGATTGGATTTTGCCAGTCTGGATTTTGCCAGTCCTCTAGCATCCTGAAGTAGTGGTATGATTGAAGTAATGAGTTCGACAGCTGTCTTGGAATTAGAGATTCAGAATAGACCTTGATGTTCTAAATGTTCTTACTTCCTTCATGGCTAAGGCCCTTTTCAACAGCTTGTAGCTCATGTATGTGATGGTCTGGAAACTCCTCCTTCCTGCGCAAAGCCACAATAGTGACACCTTCTTCATCTCTGATAATGGCATCAAACCCACCAAACTCTGTTAAAGATCCATCTGTGTTGGGAGTGACTTGGGACCAAACTGGTTTGCAGGAGGTCTGATCCCGCTACAGTATATAGGAGCTGTATTGTTCCATTGTGGTTGGAGGTTTCAATCACTGATCATAGGGCATTATTTTCCATCTTCTTCTGTTAGTAAAGCTCGAATCTAAGATCCTCACATACTCCATGGAGCACTACTCTAGCAAGTTTCTTCTTGTTGTTGAAAATTCTGTCTTTTCTTTCTCTCTAGACAGATAAAGGAAGGCACAAAAAGCTAGGGCAATCCTAACATTAATGCGGTCAGCCTCTAAGCTAAGGCAACAAAGCACAAATCTTCAGGCGAATTTGAACCCTCTTGCTTGACTATTGCCTGCAATGGGGATACATGATGTTGCACATCCCTATTGGTCGTCACCCACCCGTGTTGAATTTCCCTATCTTATGTTTAGTAGTTTAGTCTATTGCTGGAGATGCTTTAGGAATTATAGTTAGTTTCTAATTGGGATTTATGGAGATATTCTTGGGTTTAAGGATATATGGAAGAAGGTAGAGTATTTTGAGATCCGGTTGTTGCAGAGAAGTTAAAGTTAATAATATCCAGCTTAGTTATTTTCTTTGTTTTAAGAGTTTCAAACCCTAATTGAATTTAGGTTAACGATTTCAATTCAAGTTTCCGCTTCTGCGACTTGATTTCTCGTTAAATTGGCATCAGAGCAATTTCCAGATCCACGGGATAGGTTCATTTTGTCTAGCAATGGCTCCGAAAGGAAAAAGAAAACCAACGCTACGAAGAAACCAACCACGGCGGAAAGCCTCGCCGAGTTGTCCGATCAATTCTGACAATTTGCCACCGCTTTCAACGCTTGTGCGTTACAACCATCTCCGCAACCGGCACCTCTCGAAGCCACGATGGAGTTGCCAAATCAACAGATACCGAATCCGAGAAAAACACTGCAAAAAAGGCCAAATGGCCTACGACGTGAACCCATTTGCGACGTTTGGCGATGATCTTAACCTATCTATGACAATGGGACAACCCAATGGGGTCCAATGAACCCTCCCAATCAGACCTGAGATCGGAATGATGCCCGGAGAGAGGGGTACAATTATGGAGAGACCCACTGGACCTATCGCCGGAGTACCTTGGCCACTCCAAATAGGAACTCCGTTCAGTATTCTTGCAGGAAATCCCGCTGGTGTTCACGCAGATTTTGCGGTAGAAAGATATACAATACGCGATGGGAGAGAGATAGATGCACGCAGACATCACGTGATGTCGCTAAGCTTGGCCCAGCTACAAGACAAGCATGCCCCTCACATGAGCACCATGCCAGCCCAACCATATCAAGCTCAATCAAAATGACCCAGGAAAAATATGCCAACTGGCCAGAGCCGTACAAAACCAGGCCCATGCTCAGTTCTGGAACCCAGAACTGAACTTCAGTTGCTCAGTGGGTCTCGGGAAACCCAAGTCGCTCCGGAGCGACTGGGCTCAATGGGTCGAGCTCAACCCAAGGTTTTTAGGTCCATTTGTAACTAACCCATCTACTTCTTGTTTGAATTTCCCTCCTTCATACCCAACTGTAACCGACCCATCTCCTTCACTCTGCCCTCTCTTACCCACACCTTTTGTGGGCCCACCCAATCAAACAAATCATTCCCTCTCTTTTCCGCCTCTCCCTCCAATCACCACTTCCCCCTGCCCTCCACTCATCACAACCCAATTACATAACAAACCCATATACCTGCAACTCCAAACAACAACCCCACTCCATCTCACAACTTGGGTAGTAGCGTCTAACCTCGAGCTTCATTCCGCCACCCTCCAACCTACTGGTCTTCTCTTTAATGCAGACCCACACTTACCCACAACACCACTGTCCTTCGTACATCTCATACGAGACCTAACCCAACTTGCAAACCCAATTCACGACCCCTTTCTCCTCAGTCGCACCACCATTTCAGCCATCACACCCCGGCATTTTTTCGGTCTACCCATCTTATTTTTCGGATTCAACACCTCTTCCACACAACGGATTTGAGCGTGGGTCAGAAGATAGGTACTCCTATGGGGATGCAGACTACGATGGGTTCATGGCCCATCTGGGTGGAGGACGGGGTGTTCCGTCGTGGGAACGACATCAGCAGTTCAGCAGGCGAGGCCAGGGCCATGGTTTACACCCCCTGGTTGACACCCCACTGCGTGATCGTCAGGAGCCTTATAGACCAGTTGGTGTGCTGTGGCCTTTTAGGCACCCTTATGCGACTCGGTACTAGGACACAAGTACTATACAAAGACAAGGTTTGAGCGTCAGCCACAAAGACATGAACTAGGTACCGATATTGAGGCATTGGCTAGGGCACTTACAAAGCAGACACATGATCTTCACCTGAAGGTCCCAGAGTTTGATGGTAAGTCGGACGCATATGCATTCATTGATTGGTTGGACAAAGTGAAAAGATTTTCAATTATAAACATTACGGAGATCTGAAACAGGTAGCAATAGTTGAGTCTCGACTTTCTGGATATGCCCTTACGTGATGGAGCAACGTGTAACAGTCTCGTAGATCTCAGGGTTATTTGATGATTACCGAGTTGTCAAAGCTGAGGCGTGATATGATAAAATGGTTCATCCTGATGAATTACGATGAAATAATTTTTGGGAAACTTCAATCTTTGAAGATGGGGCTTTCTACCATTGACGATTACGCCGACCAGTTTGATCTCCTTGAGTCTCGTGCCCGACTTCATGAGATAGAGCAGCAGCGAGTTAGCAGGTACAAGAATGATATGATGAAGAAGCTTAAGGACATGATAGCCTTGCAACCTGTTTAATGTTTATCAGAGATTGTACAGTTAGCCAAATAGGCGAGCAAGCTACATGCAAGTATCACCCGCTAGTTCCAGCTTCTACAACGACAACTGCTATTCCAACAGTCACTGGCCACGTACTTATGTTTTAGGTAACTGTTATGGATGTGGGAAGCCCGGGCACTAGAAACGTGATTGTCCTGTATTTGCGAAGAAGGTTGGTTTAGTCGTGGATGGGATGCGTGAGAGTGTTATCGTGACTGTTCAACGAGTTTTACAGTATGAAGACGACAATGTTGACGATTTCGCAGAGGGTGGTACCAGGGTTGTGGGCGCGTCCACAGGGGCGCTTTCTCTCTGATTTCGTGGGCGAAATCTTCTTAGATGGAGGGTTCGATGTGGCACATCCCTATTTGTCGTCACCCACCCGTGTTGAGTTCCCTATTTTATGTTTAGTAGTTTAGTCTATTGCTGGAGATGCTTTAGGAATTATAGGTATTTTCTAATTGGGATTTAGGGAGATATTGTGGGGGAGATATTCTTGGGCTTAAGGATATATGGAAGAGGGCAGAGTATTTTAAGATCCGGAGAAGTTAAAGTTAATAATATCCAGCTTAGTTATTTTCTTTGTTTTAAGAGTTTAAAACCCTAATTGAATTTAGGTTAACGATTTCAATTCAAGTTTCCGTTTTCGCGACTTGATTACTCGTTAATACCATTGCTTAAAATTTCCAACAATGAGTTGTTTGCGGGCTATGTTTGCTTTATTTTATACTCACCCATTCCAACTTGTTGTATATTCATCCATTCCAACTTGTTGTATTTTCATTGGATCAATTGTATGTGTACATGCTATTACAACTAGATGTGTCTCACAGACCATAATGAATCTCGTAAGGAGATCAAATTAGATTGAATTTAAGTAATGGTTTGGAGATTGAACAGAGACACAGAGAGAGAACTGTGTTAGTTATACATATATAATAAGCCTATATAGGCGACACTATGAGGACTCCTACTTTTAGTAGGAATAATTATTCTATATTAATACCACAGTCTTACTCTCTAACAGTTTGATCTCCTCTTTAGTATGTATGTATATCGAAATAATTGCTTGTATTCATTTCAAACAAAGCTTGCAACCCCTTATTTTTGGGTTCTGTGAATATTTTCTCATAAAAGAATGATTTATCCTTTTAAAATTTCTTGACGGCTAGCGCATAACCCATTTAATACATCTCAACAGGTTTATCTTACTGCAAACTCTGTAGTTAAGATCTATGTTGAAGAAGGTCTGGAATCTTGTATTCACGGTCTGGGAACTGAGGTACCATTCAGATTTCCATTTTATGTTTATTAATCAAGTTACTATTTAAACTTGATAAATATTTACACCTTTGTTGCAGCTTGAGTTTTATAGCCTTCTTCATAAAGTTAACTCCACCCTCAAAGATCACATTCCTGATGTTTTGGCAAGTGGGATTCTCTTCCAAGAAAATGGGTGTTACAAAATTGTGCCATGGGACGGCAAAGGAGTACCAGACGTAATTGCTAAGTGCAACCTAATTATGGAGAAGTCTGTTGCAGATAATTTTCCTTTCGGTGTATGGAGCAAGAATGAATTTGAATGTAGAAAAGCAGGAGTACCAGTAAGTGATTCTCTTAATTCTGCTGGGTGCACAAAGATATGGCCTTACATAATAACTGCACGATGCAAAGGGGACATACTTGGTCATATGTGAGTTACTTTATTCTTGATTTAGTATTGGCAAATGGAAAAATGACATCTTTTGACTTGGGTGTAATATTGTTTTCAGAAGAGAGACATTATCATGGGATGATGCCTTGAATCTAGCTTCGTTTCTGGGAGATCAAATGCGTAACCTTCATCTCTTGCCCCCGCCGTCTCTACGTAGTTTTCCATTCGGAAAAGAGAAGATAGGGTGTAATATTCGTTTGTCTGAAGTTGATAATGAGGCCTCAGTTATTCCAGCAGAATGGGGTCTTTTTATTGAAACTTTGAACAAAAGGAAGATGGACGTTTCAAGCCGCTTGGCCAAATGGTATTTTCTCACTTTAAGTGGAATAATTTCATTGATTTTCATGCTTTCTGCTGGTTTGCTTGAGTAACAACACACCAGTATAAATTTTATGCTCATCTGTTTCTCTATGATTTAAGTTATGTAACATTGACATGGATACGCGTGTTGGTGTCCTGTACAGATATGTGCTGTCGGACACCCGAAAAAAAGAAGAAAAATACCTTGAATATAGTGTTGGACATGTGTGTCTCAATGTCAGTGTTGGATGTGTGTTAGGAAATATGTCGTGTCCATGTTACATAGAATTTAACAGAAGGCATTAAACAATCAATTAGAATGCTTCTAACATATAACTTGGAAACTACAGGGGGGATCCCATTCCAAGCAGTCTGATAGAAAAAGTTGAAGAGTACATTCCAGATGATCTCTCTATGTTGCTAAACATCTTCAAGGTTTATTTAAATTTATTATTTCAATTTCTTTGCAACTGCACGATCTTCTATTCCTTTTGTAACTTTTAGTAACGTGTTTTTAGGATGAAAATGGTGAACTCAAGGCTTGCAAGTCTTCCTGCTGGATACATTCAGATATTATGGATGATAACATTTACATGGAACCATATACTTCTTTCTCCGGTGAGAGTACACCAGATGTTACCAGCTTGGTAACGAATGGTTCTTCAGGGAATGTCCATAATGGTAGCAGTGAGCAGAGGAATTGGCGTCCTAGCCACCTTCTTGATTTCAGTGATCTGTCTATAGGTGAATGCTTCTTCATAGCTTGTTTCATTTCGTACTATAGAATCACATCCCTATGTTGTCGGGGGGATTTTCTTAAGATACCTAAAGTAAAGTGTTAGTTACTACAATTGCGGAAGCACAAAATTATCTATAATTGCAATTCTAAGGTTTCTAGAGTTTTACCCCCAACTTAAAACAAAAGAACTCACTAACAAAGAAACCCCTAACATCAACTTATAGAGAAAATAACAAGTACGTGGACTCGTGGGTAAACGACCTACGAGGCATGATCTATCAACTCTCCTCTCCTAAGAAGAATTCGACTATGAATTCTGTAGCCTCATATAATCATCGTAAAATGTCGGATCTATTCGTGCAAAGGATTTCTCCGAAATCTATAAATCCTCCTCCTCCGAACGACCAAACCAGCATATCAAAAACTCTACATCTCCTACTGCATCGAAATGGCTATTCAGTGACCAGTATCTCATCAATCTCGTCAGTCAACTCAACGTCCGTAGGGTTGGCAATGGGTCGGGTTTGGGGCGGGTGGAGTAATACCATCCCCATACCCGCCAAATTGCCCTACCCCCAAACCCGCCCCAATACCATTTAACTTAAATGGGGAATACCCAAACCCTCCTCGTTTAAATTTGCCTATACCAAACCCGCCCCGTTTAAATTTACCTCATTAAGGGCGGGGCAAGGCTCCAGCGGGGCGGGTTAAATTGCTAGCCCTAAACGTCTGGTGTCAGGGTCACTAGATGTGATGGAATATCACCATAGAACTGTGTAAGAAGTTTGACATTAATAACCTTAGAACGTGTTCCAGAAATATTAAGCTCATATGCATTGTCGCCAATGCGCCGAATGATGCGATAAAGTCCCGATTTACGCAAGAGAAGTTTACACGTCACGCCTGTGCGATAAAGTCCCGATCTACTAGGGAAAATATAACCTCCCATCTATGCCGATCAACCCTCTCCTTTACTCCCGCATAAATATCCGCTAAATGTCGTCAACCTCGTGAATTGCCCGAATAGACTCAACAAACTCTGCGGCACTATCAGAAGTAGGTACTAACTGAGGAATAAGTGCCAAATCCAATGCAATATCCGGTGAATATCCTTTCACGATATGAAATTCAGGTAGTCCCGTCGAACTGTTGACAGAACTATTGAATGCAAACTCGGTCTGTGAAAGGGCAAAATTCCACTCTGTAGGCTTGTCCCACCCAAACTCTGGTTGACTACTTCAGTCTGTCCATCTGTCTGAGGGTGAAAAGTTGTAGAAAAACGAAGCTTGCAGCGTAGCAGCCTCCATAACGTCCTCCAAAAATGTTCTGTAAGCCGTCTTTCCCTATCAGAAGTAATCGGAGTGCAGAATCCCGTTTAAATGCACCACCTTCCTAAAAAATAGTCGAGCCACATGAGCTGCATCTTCCGTCTTGGTGCATGGTATAAAATGTGTCATCTTAGAGAAGCGACCAACTACCACAAAAACATAGTCGAAACATCGTGTTTTCGGTAAGTCTGTGACAAAGTCCATCGAAATGTCTCTCTAAGGGCCAGAAGGAATCAGTAAGGGTGAGTAGGGGCCAGTGTTATGATCTCGCCCCTTAGCGGTCGTGCAAGAATAGCACCTCCCGATAAAGGCATTAGCATCCTTGTGCATAGTGCCCCAGAAGTACATCTTTCGCATCAGGGCCATGGTCTTGATCACCCCAAAATGTCCCCCGGCATGGATATCTACAATCAGTCGTTCCCGCATAGAAGAAGTCGAGACAAAGAGGGCTGCACCCTTAAATAAGTAGCCATCGTAGATAGTGTAATCCTCATGAGAACCCTGTTGCTATCCACATGACTCATAAATAGTACCAAAATACACATCAGAAGGGTACAAGACACGTAACTCAGAAAACCCAAACACTGAAGAACATAGTGTAACCAAGAAATGAGTTGTTCTACTGATCTTGTCAACAAACCCATTTTCCTTGCCCTTGATGTGCTGAATGTGAAAATCAAAACTCTGAAGGTAAGCGAACCACTTTGCCTGCGTGTCTGTTTAGGTCTTCTGTTGACTATGCATGTGCCGTAGTGCGCCATGATCTGAGTGAATAACTAACTCTCGGTGAACCAAATAATGTCACCAATGTCGTAAAGACCGCACTACCGCTAGTAACTCGATATCATACGTGCTAAAGTTCAATTGTGCTCTAAATTACTTCTCACTGAAATAAGCCACCGGCCTCCCGGACTGTGAAAGCGTAGCAGCAATCCCAGTCTTACATGCGTTTGTCGTAACCTCGAAAAATGGTCCCAAAAAATCTAGTAACGCAAGAACAGGAGCTATGGTAAGCTTCTGTTTGATCAATCGGAATGCCTCGTCAGCCTCAGAAGTTCACTCAAAAGGCATGGTTCCTATGAGGGAAGTGATCAGTGCCATAATACTACTGTGCCATAATACTACTGAACCCATCTATGAATCGCAACGTAGTCAACCCATGAAAACTCCGTACCAGTGTCTTCGTGGTAGGGACTGTCAAGTTCCTGATCGTATCCACCTTCTCCTCATCCACCTTGATTCCATTTGACGAGATAACGTACCCCAAAAACTGTACTTCATCCACTAGAAAAGAACACTTCAACTGAAAAAATAACCGGTGCTGACGTAAGGCCTCTAAAATTCTCTCCACATGAATGAGATGCTCCTCTCTGGTGCGGCTGTGGATAAGGATATCATCGAAGTAGACAATTGCAAACCTCTCTGCAATACAGTCACGTAATACCTTAATCATCAATCACATGAATGTGGATGGTGCATTAGAAAGCCCAAAAGGCATCACTAACCACTTATAGAGACCGTCTTTGGTTTTAATAGCAGTCTTCCACTCATCCCCTTGTTACATGCGAATCTGGTGGTACCCGCTTTTAAGATCTAACTTGGAGAAGAACCGAGCGCCATAAAGGTCATCGATAATATCTTCTAATCTAGGAATGGGAAATATGTATTTCACCGTAATCTTGTTAAGTGCTCGACTATCAACACACATACGGTATCTCTCGGCCTTTTTGGGGACTAATGGTGTTGGGACTGCTACTGGTGACATACTCTCCCTTAAAACTCCTTTGGTACATAACTTTGCGACCTGTTTCTTTAACTGTCTCTGTAACTCTGCATGTTCTGCTGGGGCATGGGATAATGGGGCAAATTAGGCAGTGGCACCCCTGGAATCAAATCAATGTTATGCTGAATATCTCGTAACGGAGGTAACCCTGGTGGATCTGGCTCTTGGCAGACGTTTGGAAATCGATCGGGAAGCGGCTGTAACTTATTAGGTACTGAGGTAGGGGAGGTAGACATCGCGCAAACCAACGCATAAGCAACCCCTTGTCTACGTCCCTCTGCTAGGAAACTGCTTGTCTTACGTACTGGAGCCTCATTTGGCGGCAAACCCACCCATCTCTGCCTTATATGCCTTTCTACATGAAGACATATACGTTGGGCCGTCTGATATGTATTGTGTTCTTCTCCCACTGCCAAGGCCTACCCAAAAGTATGTGGCAGACATCCAACTTGATAACAGTACATAAGATGGATTCTTCGTACTCCCCCATCTTAATCTTCACATGCGTGCGGTATAACACTGATATTTCCCCTTGTTGACCATCATTTTGTATCCAACTCAACGTGGTTACCTTGGGGTGAGGCACTAAGTTGAGACGTAATTTATTCGCTATGTTCTCGGAGATGAGATTATCTGTTAACCCCCCGTCTATAATCATCTTTAATCCCTTTCCTTGAGCTTCTACTTGTGTGTGGAATAGTGCATGCTTCTTCCAATACTCGTTATCCCCTGAACTACTAGCGTCTCTCTTAGTCACTGACCCACATAACGTGAGTGCTCTTCGCGGCGCTCCCCGTCTTACCCGCTGTTATGGTAAAGGATCTATCGTGATATCTTTTTTGGGCATCACTCCTGTGCCCTCCGAATCCGTCACCGATCTCATAGGAACCCCCCCCCCCTCCCCCAAAACTAGCATTCTTCACCATTCGGCGTCGACCTTCCTCGGTATCATCGAGTCGGCGTCACAGGGTGCCCTCGGCGTACCCGTGCCAAAATTGTGGGTCTCCAACCCCTTTCTCTCCATGTTGTCGTGTTCCAAATCAGTAGTATTGTAATTTGTTGCAGGGGCATGCCTGTGCCCCTTGCAGGCATGCCCGCAACACCGCACCCTGCCCTGTGCCTACAACACCTTGCCCAGTGCCTTGGTCGTGCCCTGCATGTGCCAAACGTGCCCACCGTAACACCCTGTCATATGCCTTGACCGTACACGCCCTGCCCGTACCTTGTTCGTGCCCGCATGCCAGCATCTTCTTCTCCAACTTCCTGTTTTCTCTCGCGATCTAACTTGCGGATTTCTTCGATCTCCTTCGTGCTAGAGTCCTCTCTTTCTAGATAGTTGGCCACCCTAGTCACCATCGACCTCTCCTTCGTCAATTGCGAGGAATTTAGCTCTTCTTCGATCGTTTGTCGAATTCTCGGCAAGGGTTTTGGATTGGGGTTGGTCTTTTTCGGTTGGACTTCCTGATGATTGGAATCGTTGATCACGTGAACCTCTCGCATCAATGTGGCAACCACCTCATTGTCTTTTGATCGAGGACTCTCCAACATGTCTCCGTCTTTCCCACTTACTAGATTAATCACACGGTGAACCTCTCTCTCCGTCGTCTCTTCGAGGTGTTTCATCTCCAAGCCATCTCCATCGAATTTCTTCGATTCCTCCGTCATAACTCCCGCCTCCAACCTTGCCATCTCAAGAATCGCACGAACATAGAGGGCAGATCGCTCATAGCTCTGGTTACTATAATTGCGGAAGCACAAAATTATCACTAATTGCAATTCTAGGGTTTTTAGAATTTTACCCCCAACTCAAAACAAGAGAACTCACCCCCTAACATCGACTTATAGGGAAAATAACAAGTGCGTGACCTCGTGGGTAAACGACCCACGAGGTACGATCTATCATAAAGGATTACTTGTTGCCATATGCAATTAGCAATGAAGGTAGGGCTTAAATGGTCAGTTTTGGGTTGGGTGACATCTATTTATTACACCGCGATCTGAAACAAAGCATTCTTGGATTTTATTATGTTACGGTCCATTTGAAACAAAGTCGACTCTACTGGAAATTCACTATTTTTATTTTTATTAAACAAAGTCTAAAAACTGGTAAGTATTTTTGTACTTAAAATAGACTGTGGTCAGCGGGATTCTGTTGATTGACTAAATCATCTAATTTGTCAGTGCCTTTAGTTATAGATTTAAAAAGCACGGAAAGTGGAGTTTCAGAGAGGAAAATGTCTTAATGTAGTGGATACTGGGGATAAGTGAGCTAAACTATATCTAATTCGTGGTCAAGTCTTGTCGCACTCCCTATACCTAGTTCATTTTGAGTCACCTTTGTGGATCCAAGATGCAGAATGACTTAGTTTTTACCTCAGGGGCTTATTCTCAACCCCAAAAGTTACCCAGTTGATCCAACTCTCAATCGTGAGTCAACGCCTGAAATTTGAACAAAATGGCCGTGTTTTATGGATCCAGTGCCGAGTCGGTGTGATGGTGAGATTTTTCCCTATGAAGATCCCAATCCAATCTGATTAATTCAATCCAATCCGAGACTTTCAACCTTGTATGGTTATGATTTCATTATGAGTAGGCATTTATTTATATATTCGTGCATCATGTACATGTGTGATATGTCTTGTTTTTTATATTTTAAGTTTGGGCATAGGTACATATTTATGTTAACATATACAAATGGATATTTCTTATGCAAATAAATTAAAGTTCGTGGAGATTAGAGTAAAACTTAGATGAGTAATGGAATAGGATCCTAATGTATCAGGTTCATTGCCCAATCTTGATTATGTCTCTATTGCCAGATGACAATTTTTAACTACCATAATTTAAAGTAACCGAATAGTATCTGTCTGCTCAGTTTCTAATACCGGCTTAGGTAGTTAACCTGCAAAAGGCGAAAAAAAGATGTTGCATATTAGAAATTAAATCCATGATAGATAGAATATGCACTCTGTATAACTTAGTTCCTATTTGTAGGCATATTAAGCTGTTTCTAATTGTGTTTTGTACAGGTGACCCTCTATGTGACCTGATACCTATCCACCTGGATGTATTTAGAGGAGAGCAGGAACTGCTTAAGCGGTTCCTAGAAAGCTACAGACTCCCGCTGCTGAGAAAAGCATCAGGGTATGAACCAGTAGAGTGTGACATTAAGTATGGAAGACTCTCATACCAGGCCATGTAAGTTGGCAAATATGTCATTTTATTTATGTTTCCAACACCATCTTCTTTGAGTTTATTGCTGGACGAGATATTCTCCCATGTGATTCATAAGAATCATAACCCACTTAATGGCAAAAACTATCCTTTCTTTTTTAAGCGACTTTAATATTGCTGAGCAGAAGTGCGATATAGACATTTAATGGGAGCATGACTTTTTCATGTTACCATCTTTGCTTATGAAATACTATTATCACAGAGGGTTACTTTGATATCTCAGGGAAAAAAGAAGATGAAAACGCCTCTCTCCATGTTCCCTATACTTTGTTGGCCTAGTTAGTCAAAAGGAAAAGGGATGATAACCTGGTGAAAGTCGAACCTATATCATTCTTACTTTCAAATGAATAAAGCATAATAAAAATTCATATATATTTTCTTCTAGAGAATTGGACCAAGAAATCACGATGAATAAATTTTTTTATAGGAAAATTTTCAATTATTGTTCTGAAATTTAATGCCCAAGCCTAACTAAATTTTCTTTGATTTACGAAAGACGACAACTTACCCTTACTGACCTTTCCCCCACTGTGTTGTTTTGAAATGGCTAGTCTATAACCCATTTTCATCTAGTCTATTGTCTATATCATTTAGTAAATTGTATGTCTTTATGATTTCTGTTATCTCTTTCTGTGAACCACATGTCATCTGTTTATTATTATTATTACGAGGCGGATTTTCTTCTCAGAAATATGCACTTTGTGAGGAAATAGAATGTTTAGAACATGGTGAAGAAATGGGAATAACTTTTCAAAACGGTGATCACTTCCGAATTTTTGCATTTTTCCCACTGTTCACAACTGATGAAATTATTGGATGACAATGGACTGCATCTAAGATATTACTTGCCAAAATTCAGTCTGATAATAGTTTTGCTATACGGTTTCGCATCTCGTCTTTTCTATTTTGCACATGAAAATGCTCTACAACCATTAAATATGCCGTCCCCACCAAAAAGATGCACCTTTTAACAAATGAACAGCCACTCATCTCTCACACAACAAATATTTCCTTTTTTATGTTAAAAAAACTCATACTTGATTGTTATCCTAATGTTTACTTGTGACGTGGTGGGAATTTGACAGAATGATGTGAACTGATAGTATTTATTTGGTTTTGATATATCTACAGGTGTTACTGTATCTTGCATGACGATAACGTATTGGGAGCTATATTTGGTTTATGGAAGGAACTGAGGAATGCCAGTTCATGGGAAGAAGTTGAAGAGGCTGTGTGGGGAGATTTAAACAACTATCAAGGATTCTCTTAACGCAGCCAACTCCAAGTAGGCCGCTAATTATTACTGGAGACTTCATAGTAATTCATACAGATTTTGTTTGTAATCTTATGAGTCTAACTAAAATATAAAACCCTTGTATTTTACTGAAATTCCTTGTTACTTGTAACTTGTAATAAGTTAATATATAAGTTATATTCTGTAACGATATGTTTCACTGAACCTACTAAAATTTATATTTATGTATTCTTCCCATCTTCTTTTGAGATATCGAGGTCGTTTAGGGTCATAATGTAGTTTAAGGGAAAGACAGGATAAATCTTATTCCGAAGTTGGTGGAGAGGCGTACATGAAGAGTGAATTCCAGGACATTTCCTTCCTTGGTCACTGTCCTTAAGAAAGCTTCTAAATTTAAACTCTTATCATTTCATATACTGTGAGGGGTCTGATAAATTATTGGAGAGGGCCTTTTTCTGATCCACTTATTGTTGAAATGCTTGATATCAAAGAGCATAAAATTGCGGGTAATTGGTGCTAGGAAACGTCTTCTTCATGCAGATTCTCATACATTCTCTCATCTCCATCAATGCAGTCTCGAAACAGTGTTTTTGGTCTTTAACTACCAGGGGATGAGCTAGTCATTTACGGAACACATTAATGGACTGTTTGCCAGTCCGAATCTGGACAATCATCTTACATTCTTGCACGTAAACTCCTGATTCGGACCCATTTGATGGGTTCATCAAGAAACTGGCTTACTGGTAGAAACTCCAAAACTTTTGCCTAACAATAAATTTAAGGAAGTAAATAAAATCCGTATTGGTTATCTTAGTGGAGAATGGTTGTAATCAAGGTTGCTGTGAGTTGAAGAATGAGTACATTTGGTGAGTTTGCGAACTTATCCACCAAATATATAAAACCCCTAACCCAACCACAGCTTTGCCCTTTGATGTGTTTCCCCTATATCCATCTCCTCGAAGCGACCAAATGACATTTCTTACAATGAAACCGGGGTCATTATGTGATGAGTATGCAGGTTGGATTATGCTATAACTATCGTATACAATGCAGAACTCACGTTTAGTTGCTACACACAAGATGCGACAAGACGTGTTTGTTTCGCCATCTCCTTAACAGTTGAGGTTAGTATCAGGTCAGATTTGGTACGGAGCAAATTCATTGCCACCCTATTAGGGCACCTGTAAATGAAAACTCTACAGATAAGGAAGAGCATCAAATACAGGATTAAATGGTGTTTGGGAATGTTTCATTAAGTTGTTATTAATCTCAATCGACCTAACCCTTGTCGCATTCTCATAGTGCAGAAAACATAATTGTCCTTCCACAAACAGGACTGAACATTAGAGGACCACAATTTACCCCACTAATCCAGAACAAATTAATTACCAAAAATTTACATCCTTTCTTTTTTGGGTGTAAATGAGTCCTAACGGAGAGTAGAAACAAATTAGATACATCCAATTTGTTTTGTTTCATCATGGCTATCGCAATACATGACGTCTGCGCTGGACCCCCACCGAGGATCAAAATCTTTTTTGACCGCCCATTAGCCTCCCCCATTACTTTTGATCGTGTCGACCTCTTGGAATCTTAAAACACCTATATAGTCCCACTCCACCCTTTCATTCATCACTGCTCAAAAATGTCTCCATTGTTCTTTTTTCTATGGACTTTACTCACCTCTGTTTCTGCCCAGTTACGGTCAGGTTTCTATGTGGATAATTGTCCAAAGGCAGAATCGGTTGTCCGGGAGGTGTTGCGTAGGGCTATGATTAATGACCCTCGAAGTGCTGCATCCGTAATGCGATTACAGTTCCATGATTGCTTTGTTAATGTAAGGTCATGTTAATATATTTCTTTTTTTGTGATGCTTAATGATAGTTAGATTATGACTTGTGATGATGATATTTTGTAGGGCTGCGATGCGTCTTTATTACTAGATGATACGGCTACTATGCTTGGAGAGAAACTTTCCTTATCAAATATAAACTCGCTTCGATCCTACCAAGTGATAGACAAAGCTAAGAAACAAGTAGAGAAGATTTGTCCCGGCATAGTTTCTTGCGCGGATATCATAATTATGGCATCTAGAGATGCGGTCGTATTGGTTCGTCCCTCATTATTATCAATATTTTGATTTTATGTTATAGTTTTTATTTTTCGTCGATTTAGTAATAAGTTTTGGATTATGTTTTGGGTTTACGTTAGAGCGGAGGGCCTAATTGGGAAGTAAAGTTAGGTCGAAAAGATAGCCTAACGGCAAGCCAAGAAGACGCGAACAACATCATGCCTAGCCCGAGAGACAACGCGATTTTCCTTATCAACTTGTTCGACAGGTACAATCTATCGGTTAAGGACATGGTGGCACTTTCCGGTTCTCATTCTATCGGTAAGGGCCGATGTACCTCTATTATGTTCCGACTTTATAACCAGTCGGGTACGGGTCGACCTGATCCAGCTATTGAGCCCAAGTTCAGAGAAAAATTGGACTATTTATGCCCCATTGGTGGAGATGGGAACGTGACGGGGGATCTTGACGCAACACCATACAAGTTCGACAATCAGTACTTCAAGGATTTAGTTAACGGAAAAGGGTTTCTTAATTCAGATCAGTCACTTTTCTCATCGGACGCTCGAACACGAGAGTATGTTGAGTTTTTTAGTAGAGACGAAGGCATGTTCTTTACGGCGTTTATAGAAGGAATGCTAAAGATGGGTGATTTGCAATCAGGTCGACCCGGGGAAGTACGGAAGGATTGTCGAGTGGCTAATACCCGACCCATGAAGCATATGGAGATTTTGTATAATTTCTCAAACTAAGAGAGAAATTCCCTCTTGAGCTACGTATAACGTGTACATAGTTGATATTTTACAGCTACTGAAAGCAGTGTGTTTATTAGTAGATCAACGGGTCGCTGCAGCGTTAAGATCACGTAGCAAGAGTCCTCATAAATCCCCTGATACTTATACAAGTTCTCTTAAAGCGAAATAGATACAATGTAGCCAGTATAACCTGGAGCATATCATTAAAATGGCATGAGACATTAAGAAAACAGGTCTGAATTGCACGAATTCAAAGGCTTTGCTTCAAATAGACTATAAAAATCTAAAGCGGATTACAACCAACATTATATTTATCACCTACTGTTCAAAATAAAAAAGCATTGCAACTGCTATGTTTTCTGAAAACATTACATAATGCAATTAAAAAGTAGATTCATAACCTGTCTGATACAAGCTAGAGCAACACAAATATTGAAAACAAGCAGTCAAAATTGATTCAAAACAAAAAGAAACATGGTTCCCTTAAACATAAAACTTCACTGCCAACACTACAAACCTATGCAACAACTACTGGTTTGGTGGCAACAGACGAAAGCCTAGATCTCTTCTTTGCTAAACTCTCACTGCGGCGTTCTCGCTGTTCCTTCAACCTGGTGGCCAGGAGCTTCTGGTACTCAGCAGCCTCAGTTTTTGCCTTAGCAATCCTCTTCTTCTTTTCTGCAATTCTGCCTCGCTTCCTTTGCAAAGTCAAAGGAGTTACAAGTCTCTGAATCTTGGGAGCTTTGCTAACCTTCTTCCCTGCAATCACATGAAAATAAAATTATATACTGAACAAGAGACAATGTCTATAAAATAATATATAACAAGCAGATATTATATTCAAAATTAAAAGGAAAAGAAAAAAATAACGCACCAGCTTTTGTTGTGAATGTTCGACGGTATGTGTTGACATACTTGGTAACATCATCATTCTTTGAAAGGTTGAAAAGTTTGCGGATCTTTGAAGCCCTCTTTGGACCTCTCATTCTTGGTTTCTCTGTATCGGTTATTCCAGGCAGATCACTCTCACCCTTCTTCACAATTACCAAGTTGAGAACAGAAAGGTCTTGGCTCACAATGCATCCACGGACAGACTTCCTTCTCCTTTCTCCATTTCTCCTTCCATGACCACGGAAGCACGGAGTTCCTACAAAATTAGCATACCAACATATCATATCAAAAACCAAAGCTAAGGTAAACTCATTTCCTATATAGAAACTAAGGTTTTATGATCCAATAAACCTCGGTGCAACAAGAGACGGACTCGGCCAGGAGTTAGAACACCCTGCTTCATCGGAAAACCTTGTTTGTCACAGCCCCCCATGATCTTAAAGACATACCCCCGGAACTCCTGAAGAATTTACATCACTTTAGTTGAACATAGTGCTCTTCGGAAAAATTAAGTAATAAAATTTCAAAACGGAAGATTTAAAACATACCTCGCCCAGTGCATCTCCGCTAACCTCTTGGGAGATCCTCTTGTCGTAAAAAGCACGACTGTATAATTACATAAGGTAAGGATAACTAACAGTCAAGAAATACCTTATATAGAATATATTACGTGTTACTGGATATAATACATTTGTATTTATATATTTAAGGACCAAAGTTTTTCAACATTAAAACTTCCAGAGAGAAAAACATTTCAGACTAAAAGTAGGGGGTAAATCTAGGTAAATAAAATATCCAGAAAAGGAAGAAAAATAAATGAAAAAAATGTTTTAAATAGCCTGTGGTTAAAGCAAATGAATCAAAAACAGTGTTTACATACCCTTTGGTTTTTAACTAAAAAATTTCTCTCCTCCATCTTATTCTTAATAAGAAGAGGTCATTGGCTCAAAGAAAGTTAATGTTTCCGAATGAAAACAATGGATTTGGATTATATCCTTCATATACTAGATCAATGTAGTGGACATATATAATGTATTAAAGATGTTAAGCTTGAAGATGTTAGAAAAAAAAGAAAATTCATGGACGATTTAGTATTAAAATACTTTAAACAATAGCTAAATGATATTAGAGCATTTTCAACTTCTGGAATTAAAAACTTTGTTCATCTATTAGCCCTAAATGCCTCCAACGCCAACCCCTTCACTTAACACTTAATTAACACAAACTCACAGTTTCTGATCATCGTCGATTTCGAGCTTCTTCTGGCATCCAGTGGTTGGATTCGCAATGTTAAACTGCACAAAACCAAATCAATTGTTAGAATTAAGGTTTCACATTTCGTGATTTTTATTAAACTTAGGGTTAGGCTTTTGAGATTCAAACCTTCATCTCTCTCGCTAGGGTTTCAAAAGAGTGAGCTTTCAGCTTATATTATATCTATGTTACTATAGTCGTTCTCGGCCGTAGATGTATAGTGAGGCAATCTTAGCCCTTGATTGTAAATAGCTAGGGTCGTCTTATTGGTCTGGATATGGACCGGATAAACCCAATTTCTGTGGGCTTGATCCAATTTGATACATGTTTAGAATAAGAAACCGACGGAGGCTGCAGAGAGACTCAGTGGCCATGGATCCACTTGCAGTTTTTGGGCATGGAAGGCAAAGCATAATATGTGGATGGGCTGGCGGCCCCTACGATATGGCTGCTTATATTGGTAAACCCCATTTGGTTATTCGACACAAATTATTACTCCCTTAGTATAAGCCCATTTGGTCATATTGGATAACAGACATTTTGTTGATTTAGATGGCTAACTACATATTTATGTATGAGAGGAAAGCTTAATTAACCAATGGTCCGCAACTGTAGAAACACTAGGGTCCAGTATTGGAGGATCAATGAGCTATAATCCATCATAAACATCCGGAGGATGTAAATGATACCTATTAGAGTATCTAGGGCTGTACACAGTCCGGTTCGGTCCGGTTCTGACCCTAAACCGTGAATCGAACTGGACATCATCGGTTTATGGAAATATCGAACCGAAACCGAACCGGACTCATAAAGAACCGAACCGGTCGGTCCGGTTCGATTCGGTTTTGGGATCTGGTTTTGGTACTTTTGGATTTGGTTTTTATATATATTTTGGAACTACTTTTGCCTTTTGGATCATAGGCCGGGCCTTATGGCTGGGTCTATTAGGCCCATAATATCAATTATATTCATCTTGCTATTGGATATCACAAGTATAATAGCCACAAACCCACAATGGATATCACAGTTAAAACAACCACAGACCCACAATGACAATGGATATCCAGCCACAATGGATATCACAAGTAAAACAACCATAATGGATATCAAGTAAAACACTGAGTATCTATAGTCAGACTCCTCAAATATTAGCCACTAAATTAGGCCTTAGAGCATCCACAACAACCTCTCTATAATAGGGAGTACTTTTGAGGAGTTTCAACCCAACTTTGATGTTGTGGATGTAGCAGACTCCCTACAAAAAGTAGTCACATCGCAAAATTAACTACCTAAGAGCATCCACAGCAGACTCCTTTTTATAAGGAGTGATTTGAGGAGTTTTAAATCAAATTTAGAGTTGTGCACAAAACAGTCTCCCTAAATAAAAAGAGCCACCTCAAAAGTTTATATTAGCCACGTCAAAAGTTAGAAAAATCTGTTAAATCTCTCTTTCCTAATATTTCCACATAACAAATTTAGTTTCCACGCAAAATTAAAGTTGCAACGTGGCTGACCAAATCTTTTCCCCCACTCCCTATTGTTGAGGAGAGAGAAAGTGAAATATAGGGATAGGGAGTCTAATAGAGAGTCTATAAAAGTCAATTTTTAGCAAATTGCCTCCCTAAAATAAGTTTAGGGAGGCTGCTGTGGATGCTCTAAACCACTTAAAATTAGTTATGTTTAAAAATAAAAGGCAAAAAGTAACCTTCTTTTAACTTTAAACCTCTAAAGTAACTTTACATGTAATATAAGAGTCCTATGTGGCTTACCAAATATTTCTCTAGACTTCCCATACTTGAGGAGAGAGAAAGAAAAAAATAGGGATATGGAGCCTCATAGGAGGCTATAAAAGCCATTTTATTACTTTTTGCCTCCCTAAAATAAGTTTAGGGAGGCTGTTGTGGATGCTCTTATTGGCTAATAAAAGTCGAATGTTTTTTTTTTCTCACTACATCCGACTCTTCAAAAAGTACTCGTCAAATGCTACATGTCAACTTTTTTTCATAATCCTTAATTTTTGAGTAGATTTTTTTATTTTTATTTTCTTCATTAAATTTGGTTTGAAGAGTGAAAAAAATAGTTAAATTTGATGAACAAATATAACTTTAGGTAATTTGATTTTAATTTGGAGAGTTAGATGTAGGTGTTTTATAGAGACTTGGCTCTTCAAATTTGACTTTACGCCAATATAGAGAGTCGACTACAGATGCTCTGTGAACAATGAAAAACATAAGAAGCAAATCATAATGCGGAATTGCACGAATATACGACACAACTTTTATGGTTTCAAAGGTTAGAAGACATTTTAATTGGAAATCGCTTTCATTGGTAAAAGAAGCATCTGCTTTAGAGGACTACAGGGACATGCACGCTCTTTATTATGAAAACAAAGACCAAACATTCCAACTTAGCATCAAATTGGCTTAAATGGGTTACAACATCACTTTTTCATGGAAAGAGTCAATCAACTATACGCATCTGCAAAAGATGTTACTCAAAAAAGTTTCATAAACCAACTCTTATAAAAGCTGGTTCCAACTTAGCATCAAATTGGCTTAAATGGGTTACAACATCACTTTTTCATGGAAAGAGTCAATCAACTATACGCATCTGCAAAAGATGTTACTCAAAAAAGTTTCATAAACCAACTCTTATAAAAGCTGTATGCAAGAATGGAACCAGGATTTTCTGGTTTTGGATACTGGCGATGTATACTGTGTACTGTTGTAAATAAAACTGATTCAAGTGGATACAATAATATTTGCAAAAAGACTTGAATCTTCAACAAATAAATAAATTGGAAATGTTCTTGACTACACACGCCCGTAAATTCAGAAATACATTACCAACACAATAGAATACAACCATAATATTACGAAAGACAACGAAACAGGAGCAAAGCATCTGCCTGGTTGGACGGAGTCCAAATAGATTGGCCTGTTATTGACCATTCACTAGGAATGAGTCGTTGACACTCGTCATCTTAATAGTTAGAGGCCCGTGCTGGTTGGAACAAGTCTTGATCAAGCGGTCTGGTCTCCGGCCTAAATAATATCGAAGCAAGTATCTTTCCTCCATGTTCCATAACCACTTTACCTATTTAAAGAGGAAAACAGACTGTCTCAAATATGTTTATAGTATCTGCAGATAATTTTTTTAATTGCTACATGGATGAAATTTAAACAATTATCAAGCATAATTGATTAATCAGATGTGCACCGTGTATATATAAATATAACCATTTATATTTACTATGACATAATAGTCATAATCATGCTTAAACAATGTCTGATATTGGCAAAGATGTGTTTAGCAATCCCAAGATTACGATTTATAAGTTAGATTAGTATCACTATCAAGCTTATATTAATGAATAATTGAATCTTGTGAGAAGGAATTACTCAAATCTGATACTCAATTTTAAGTGTAGGATAAGAACAATAATGTAGCCGTTGTAGCATGAATATGATTTTATGATATTTTATCTTTATGCAAACCGTAAACAATTAACATGATAATAACAGTATCGGCATCCAAATCTAGACCTCAACACGATTACATCAGGAACATTGTTTCATGTTTAGGGGCACAATTGAGGTGATATTCCACAATGTTATATGTTAACCTTAATTTCTATAGAATATACAGCATAGATTACTTATACGTACGACTAAATCAGCAAAAATTCCATCACATCTTCACTGGTTGTCTCTTCATCGCTTTTATGAAGGTTTTCACAGCTAACAACTTCGCGGTGTTTTGGTTCATGGAAAACTAAGGAAAGGAAATCAAAAACCAATTGTTTTTGTGCATTGTATTGTGAGGAAAAGTAAGGAAGTACTTTCCTTTGTTTTCTAAATTGTTGAAAATGGAGAATAACCAACTCCTTTTCAAAACATAGAAACTTGATCATCCCTTCGCTCTCTTTTTTTCCTTACGAATTCTTGTAAAAAAATGAACTTTTTATGATTTTGTAACGCCAAAAAAATTAATATGGAAGGAGACTTCTGAGAGGAACATTTTGGGAGAGAATCAAGAGAGAAAACTTAGACAATGAAAATTCTGGCCTAGTAGAACATGAAGAGAGGATAGGAAGAAGAATTAGAAAACAAAATTGGGATAACGAAAATCTGGAAGAAAAAGGTTAGATTATGGAAATCTAGAAAGGAATATGGAGATAAGAATATTATTTGTAGGCTTAGGACAAAGTAGAGAGTAAAAGTCTTAGGACAAAATTTAAACTGAGGATAAATTGCTGTAGAAAAATCTGATCAGAAAATCTAAAGGGGAACATCAGTCAGTGGCTCGCATATTGCACTCCTAGGCTAGTGTTAGCCGCAAAATTGTTCTTAGCAAAGTGCCTACCTAAGCTACTTTTGTCTTCATTCCTTTAAGTTTCGTATTCTCTACCTCTGGTTTTGCAGTTGTCGTTATTGTTTGTTTTAAACCACCCCTGTAGCTTATTTGCC
Organism: Kingdonia uniflora; assembly: GCA_014058105.1. Taxonomy (NCBI): domain Eukaryota; kingdom Viridiplantae; phylum Streptophyta; class Magnoliopsida; order Ranunculales; family Circaeasteraceae; genus Kingdonia; species Kingdonia uniflora. Next base: position 611,644 of record JACGCM010000593.1, on the reverse strand, counting down.
AACAATACCAATCTTTTATAGTTTTATTAAGAAGTCTGCCGGGCAGGCTCACTAACGTTTTCACTTTCTTATATGCCAGGATCTGCTGCTTACGTAGAAGTTGGGTTCCTGAAACACAAGGGTTTTATACCATTATATGAAACTTTTTAGTTGTTCACATAGATTTGATTAATAATGACAAGTAGTAAGTCTAGTGACAGAATAATATTTAATTTGATACATAGATACTCTAACTAAGTGCAATGTTAGTTTTGTATTTACTAAATCAACATGAAGGTAAGGGATTTGTATACAAAAGAAACTAATAACACAGAAATATTACTGGTAAAAAGCAATTGTCTTCCAGTCATCCCAAAGAAACAAAAGCTCGTTTAAGTTTTTGTTGCTGTGGAAGGAGTACCTCATACTTGACCAAAGATCCTCAGTTGATGTGTCTTATATGATGCAATTCACTTATAAAGCGCACACAAAATCTCCACTTGCCTCCACATCATCTAGGTCTACATCATCATCCAAGTCATCTAGATCCATGCTGCCTCCAATAATATTCCCACCAAATGTAGCCCCTTCGACAAGTTTTCCAGCCTCTCGTACTATTGCAAAAATATCTTCAATACTTTGGGACGGATTGCTTATATCGTTGCTCTGAAAGTTACCGTCTACATCATCCATCAAATCTATAGGCAAGTTCTTTAAGAACCATGGGTGACTTTTAATTTCTGACATGGTTAATCTCTGCATTGAAACCAATATAGGCTAATCAAGATGGTGTAAAACTGAGGAATATAGATACAAAATGCTGAAAGTAAAACGGTTGAATTTTGATTACCTTTTCAGGGTTAGCCACAAATATCCGTGAGAGAAGCTGTCTACATTCTATAGATATTCGCACATAGTCTGGAATCGAGTAGTGGACACTAAGTATACGCTGCAATAAGGGAACGCATCAGTTAAATGGGTAAACACTCTATTTTGAAGTGTTACACTGATTTTTTTTATTTTTTATTTTCCTTAACGTGCAAGGTTTGTGACTGTATTGATAAACGAGAAAATTACATAACTCAAACTCAAATGATAATAAAGGAGCCCAACTCAAGAAGTTCCTAAAACACCTTATATTTCCCAAAATTCAGAACATGATATTTCCACAGAAATTCTTGGACTATCCATGTCTAAAATTCCAAGAATAAAATATCGTCTGAAGTTTGTCAATAATGCCGATATGAGTACTATTACTTACCCCGATCGTCTTTCTAAAGTTCCTTGGATCTTCAGGATCTTCAAATGGATAAGCACCAACCAGCATCACATACAAAGTAACCCCGCAAGACCAAACATCTGCAACCTACAATTCCTGAGAATTAAATACTATTTATTTGAAAAAACTGACACTTATTTTATAAGGAAAAAAAAGAACAGAAACAGTACCTTCCCGTCGTATTCTTTTTTGGATAGGACTTCTGGAGCAATATAGGCCGGTGTTCCTACTGTTGATTTGGGTTGAGAATGCAACACAGACGACTACATAACATGGCATGAACAGTTAAAAACAGTTGATGACATGAAACTTATCCAAGTTTTGTAATTTTAGAAAGTTAGTCACCTTGGAATACCCAAAGTCACATATCTTTAGACGAGGTGCAGTGCTCCCATCTAAGAGCGTGTTTTCTAGCTTAAGATCTCTATGGCAGATTTGCTGTAAAAAGAAATGAAAGTTAAAAGGGGTTTTAGAAAAAGTTAAGCGACTAAATATGTAATAGGAAAAACAAGACTACCAAATATTCGAGAAAGGTGAAGGGTAATACCATAGAATGACAGTAGCTGACTCCTGATATCAGTTGTTGAAAGAAAAACCTTGCCTGTTTCAAATATTTAGATAAAACAAATGAAAATAGCTCAAGCATATGTTGTACCCATAAGAATAACACAATGAGTAGTTTAAGTTGAGAACTAATCAGGCAAGCCGGCTATAGCATCTAGCATTCAGTATTTAGATATAGCCATATAGGATAGAAGACATGGACAAGACAGAGATTAACGTGAAAACCACCAAAGACTGGAGAAAAAATCCCCAGGAAAATATTCATGCCAATTTTACTATGCCTAAAGGAAGAGGGTAAGAACAGTAAATCCAATTTCTCTTTGTGCACGATTCTTTATACCAAATTCAACTAGCTACTGAAGCCGCTAAACAGTTGGAAAAATGCAAATGCTATAAGATTCTATCCCACTTATTTACTAAATGGTGTAAGAGTTTAAGAGGGATTTATCCTCTGGAGTTTACCTCATCCTCGCTGAATCTACCGGCATTGACAATCCTCTCAAAGAGTTCACCACCTGCAGCATATTCCATGACTATTGCTAGATGAGTAGGTGTAAGCAGAACCTACAAGAATTAGCATTTTCCAGTCTTAATTTCAAGAGAATGAAATACCTACCACACAACAATATTTTCCCAAATAAAAGCAGCATAAACGGGTTAAGAAGTTGTCTTTTTGATCCTTCGGATAGGAAGGAATTGTATACAATTATGAACATGGTTTTTGTGGTTAAGTTAATTACCATGATGGAATCTAAGATTATTACTTGTCAACCATCACGACAACATGTCAAACTTCTAACCAACCAACTTGTCGTGGCGCACGAACGAATGATATTGACCTACGGCATCTCCTTACAGTGAAGCTAGAATTCATTTCTCACCATTAACTAACAAATAGGCTACCTAATTCGACACCGCTATAGTTCCCAGATAACTATATTTCATTCCCATGCTCATAATCCTAATGGGTATTCAATCTTAGGAATAATAACCCAAATTAGATATCTCTATAAAGAGAGGAAAAACAATCATTTTCTAGCTCAATAAGCTTTAGCAGCTCCCAAAAACCTTAAATTTGCAGAATTTTTTATAAAAGATGTATATTTTGTAACTTATAATCAAATACCCAATAACTGAAAACATGATAAAATCATAAAAAGAAGAATAAAACATAATAGGAATAATAGGAACCTCAAAAGAGGTATAAAGTATAAACCATCCTCTCTACATAACAAGTTTGTGTACTCAATGAAGATTGAATACCTCTTTGAACTTGACAATATTGGGGTGCTTCAAAGATCTATGATTCATAATTTCTCTCTGCACATTCTCATCAATCTGTAAAAACATGAAACACCAATTCAAACAGAACCGCACTTCTCAAAAACCAAACATACACATAATAACTCAAACTTGAAAAACTGAAAAAACTCAAAACCTTTTGGCCTCTCTCTATGTATTTGACAGCAAATAACTCTTTACTCCATTTATCTCTCACAAGCTTTGCCACTGCAAAGTTCCCTGACCCAATCTCTTTTAGTATCTCATAACGTTCCTCCATCACTCTCTCTCTGTAATATGTCCTTCTCTCTTAGTTATATCTCTCACCCTATGCGTCTCTATTATTAATGATGAAAAAAGTGCTCTTATATATATAATACAGAGCTTGAAATGGAGAGGTGTAAGAAACACGTGGTGGAAATCTAGTGAGTCCCAGTTGTGTTTGATAGAACAAGTTGTTGGTTTAGTGATTGGTGTGAGGAGGGGCTAAGGTCGTCTTTTTGTAAGAATGGTGGAGGCCATGAAAGCTACTCCTAGTCCTACAATGGTAAATGGTAAATGGTAAATGGTAAATGGTAAATGGTTTCTGTTCTTTTCCAAAGAGGTGAAATGGGCTGAAGGGTGGGGGTCCAATAAGAGGTGTCTTTTTCGATATTTTGAGCGCCTTTTCGATGACCAAAAAAACGAGGGACAGAGCGATTGTGTAAACGACTTGTATTGTAATGCATAATGTCAATTGCTTTTATTTTGAAGTATATCGGTTTTGTGCGTTTTCAAGTGGTTGGGACCATGCCCTCAAAAAGCAGAGGTTCGAATACGATGCACCACAAATGGGGGTCATTTGCCATTCGCTAGGATTTATTCTGACGGAACTCGACATATGGGTTGGCGGGGTTTTAAGAGCATCAGTAGGAGGCTGGCTAAATTAGTCAGCCACGTAGACTTAAAATCATAAAAAATAGAAAAATAATTTTCTTTATGGTGGGGATGCATATGTCAAAGGGTTTTGCGCCAACTCTTCTATTTTATCTTTTATTATTAAATAATAGGTTTTTAGAAGAAAAAAAAACTATAATTTGCACGTCAAGTGCAACACGTATGTAATAAAACAATTAACAAATATTAAACTGTGGGCCAACTAACAAACTTTGATCACAACATCGCCACATATAGCCATTGATTTTATGAATCAGAGTGTTATTTGAGCGATGTTGATCCTAAAAAAGAATTTTTGCATAATTTGGATCGTCATATTAGCGATAGCTAGCCTGCTGCCCATGTTCTAATGTGCCCCAGGGATTAGTCGGGCAAATAGTGATTAATTATGAACCTAGACTCCTAGTTGCAAAACAAAATACGAAAAACGCAGGAATTGTGAAAACATGTAGTTTGATGTAGAACTTTCTTGAAATTTCAGTGATAAAAGAAATTGGCAACACTAAAAAAGTTTCAATCCAAGTTTCTTAATACATAAAGTTTTTAGTTTGTTTTTGTTATTTCGCAAAGAAAATAAAATCTTGCCATATTTCGCAAAGGACCTCATAAAAGAATAAAATAAACATGTTGCTTCAAGGTGATTGTAGTAAGTAGAAACGATCCGAGAGGACGAACGAACGACGGATGGCTGTGGGGTCTCAGTGTGAATACCGTTGAGCAGCAGACGGAAAGGGGCACAGATCATTAGCTCTTTACACCCTTGGAGTTAAGTTGGAAGCTTATGGGGGAAAAATGTGAGATTCACTCACCTTTAGAATTCACTTCTTGCAGAAGAAGAGGATCACTCCCTTGGCAAAATACAAACACCAATAAATACAGTGAAGGAACACCGGTCATATATAGTGTCATCGGAAAGACAGCAAAAAAAAACAAAAAAAAAAACGGAAATTTTTTTTTCCATATAAAAGTAGGGTTCAACACTCAACAGAGTGTTTGCAGACTAAATAAGCCGTAGAATAAACAAAATACATAAACTTTTCATGGTACATATAATTAAACAAAACTGTTGGGCTAAAATACTTCGGATACATGTAGACCGTAGCTTGTTTTGATCATCCAAACAAAATCTTTCGCCCTGGTCAAATGAAGGTTGCATCAGACGCTGGTGAAACCTGCCATGCTTTTACGCCTGTAAATAAGAAAGAAGTATAAAATCAGCAAAACCTACTAAAGCATCACAAATAGATGAGGGTTATAACATAAAAATCTTTTATGATAGTATCAAATAGTTGTGCAAAACACATTCATATGGTTAGTAACTTGCAGAAGTTTGTGGTCAGGGCAATAACTCTGGAGTTGCAAAATTAAAATCATGTAAAAGTTGCTTCTTGGCATTGGGAAAGGAAAAAAAAAATTAAATCAGAACATTCGACTAATAAAATCCTATATCTTGATAACATCCTCCAAACTTTGCTCCGTTCAGGTCAGTAAATAAGACCCCATAAATGACGATTAGACGAAAACATCCACCAATTCGATTTGAATCATCTGGGTGTTCCCGCTCCTACCAAAGGAATCAGCCACGTGGGTAAAATCTTCAAACCTTGAAAAGAGATCCAAACAGACTCATCAAGTGATTCCAAAGAATCCAAACTGACGACATCCTATAAGAATGGCCATGTAAATGACGAATACAAAAGCATCCACTAATTAATCATCGATCACATGTGCATTTTCCCACTCATACCAAAATATTCAACAACGCAAACAAAAGCTATCCAACTTTGAATAAAGACTCATGAAACTCCAGACAGACTCGTGAAGCGACTCCAAAATGATGACTCCACCCTCCGTCTAGCAAAAAAGTAAACCAGCTTTCTGCAACATTCCATCCTCTCATGATCAGAGTATACGTTCTTGAACGTAACATAGACTGAACATCTCAGGCATACATCTCAAAAAAAAAAAAATAATAATAAAAAAGGAAATGAAACCTTGAATGATTTTTAAGACATACGTTGCCAAATTGTGCCAAACTTTCTTAACTTTCAATTCGCTAGTTCGTATCCACTCTCTCATCTACCCTAATTTCCAGTGAAAGGGAATTTACAACCCCATCAACCCCCTTAGGCACTTGAAGAACCAATAGAAACCTGTGCATAATGTCCCTTTATCTCAGTAATTTCCAAATCATGTGGATGTCTTTGTCTTGTGAAATGCAGTTTCGATCCCACTTCCCTTTATAATGAGGAACTCTGCCACTCCATCAAAGCTTCAGTCTGGAAATCACAAAAACATCGGGACGCGTCTTAATACAAGTTCAATCTATTTACGAATATTGAAACCCAAATCCTCTCAAACGACTCTCATTGTTAGAAAGGGGCAGCCTATTAATCCCATGTGTAAATCTGAAAACTAACGATTTCTCTGTATTTATCCATCAAAACCCCCACCACAAACTCTAAACCTCCACTACTTAATATCCAAGGAAATTTATCAAGACACGCCTATTTTGAGAAAGTGTAATATATTTTTATCACCATGAAGCACCAAATATTAAACCCTTCTAATTGGATGTGGAGAACCAATACAAGAGAACTGGCTAGATTTCAAAATCACTGTTACCATCGTCTTTGGCTTCTCCTCAGAATGCCACAGCTCCCTTTCCTACCATAACAGCCATCCAGTAGCATACGCAGTAAAGTCTTCGAGGACTTCTCCGCTATTCTTCCTCACAACTTAAACCACCACACCACCATGGACCTAATTAAACCGCCTTTGATAAAAAGTAAGTGAAGAAAATGCCCCCACATGTAGATCGAGAAAGGGTACCAAAGTAGTAACTGATCAATAGACTTACTCAATGTTCCAGAAAGCAAACAACTTGAGTTCCTGCCCATCCTTCTTAACGTGTTTTTTGTTATTGTTAAAACCCACCCACTGCCATAAAAAAAGCTTAGTGAGGCACTCCTTGAGGCGCCTCGGAAGGATAATGCCTTGCCACTTACGTGCCTTTTGTGTACGAGGCAAGGCGTAAGAGGCTGACGATTCTTTTGGGCAATGGGATGAAAATATAAATGAATAATGTCCATCTGCTATCTTGTGTTAGGAAATATAAAAAGAAACTTACGAGCTTCTCACATAGCTAGTGTTAAAGTTTGACCCTGTAGTTTCTTCTTCTTTGGTCTCCTTTTCCTTCGATGCTTGTGAGCATCAGAGTTCGAGCTTAAGTTGCTACTATGACCAGTCCCATTAGAGGATCCTTGGTCTCTCTTGAAGGAGCAGCCTTGCTTTGTGATGAATTGCGACAAGTGGGAAAATGAACTCTGGACAAAAGGTGTTGCGCCTGAAGAAGTGCTCCTGCAATGCAATGCGTTGTGAGAAGCATGAAATGGAACCCTCTCTATAGATGGCTTCCCGCTTGAAGAAGTGGTCCTGCTATGTGATGTGTTCCAAGATGCAGAAGACTGAAAACCTTTTTTATGGGCGGTTTCTTGCTTGATGAGCTTCCAAACCTAGTGTGATTACGACTTGCACCTCTTAATGCACGTTGATCAATTGGTGGCAGAAGAGCAATAGTTTGTGGTCTGGGCAATTATTAGTGGGGAATTCCCGCTCCTCCCAAAGCACTCAATCACGCGGACAAAATATTCCAAGCCTTCAAAAGAGACTTGTGAAACTCCAGACAGACCCATGAAGTGATTCCAAAATGATGATACTCAATATAGAATGGCAGCATATTGATGAATACAGTAACATCCACTAATTAGATTTCGATTATCCGGGCACTCCCGCCCCTATAGAAGTATTTAAGATACGGAGAAAATCTTCCCAGCTATGAAAAGGGGCCCTTGAAACTCCAAAGAGTAATGAAGTGATTCCAAAATGATGACACCGCCCTTCATTTAGGAAAAAAAATGAAAAAAAAAGTCTATCCTCTCATAATCAGTGTATATCTTGACGATAAGATAGACTGAACATCTCAGGCATACGATCCCAAATAACACGATCGAAAGAAACAACACAATGAATGATATCTAAGGCGTATAGTAACAAACGTTCTTAACTGTCAATTCACAAATCTGTACTCCTCTCTCTCAGCTACCCCAATCTCCAGTAAAAAAAATTACGATCCCATCAACCCTCCGAAGCACATAAAGAACAAGGAGAAACCCGTGCATCAAGTCCTGTGCCCCATGTCTATCTAATTTTCAGAACATATGAATGTCTTTTGTCTTGTGAAATGCAGATTCTACCCCGCTTCCCTTTATAATCAGGAACTCCGCCACACTATCAAAGCTTCAATCCAGAAATCACAAATATATAGGAATAAGTCATAATACAAGTTCAATCACACTAACACATTGAAAATCAAATCCTATCGTCAGAACCAGGCTTGAAACCAGTGCCTTATTTGACGCGACTCTCAATTGCAAGAAATCTCCATGCAACATGTGTGAACCTTGGCGAATTGAAAACTAACTATTTATCTGTTACTTTCTATCAAAACCTCCACCCACAAACTCTTAACCTCCATCATGAATATCCAGAGAAATTTAGCAAGAAACGCCTTTTTAAGATAGTAAAATATATTTATATTGCTAAACTTAAAGAAGATTTTTTGAAATAGAAAGATTATGGAGACACTAGATAAGATGAAGGCATCGTAAAGCAGGTACAAGCAGAACATGAAACACCACAAGTGGTCTGAGAGGGCTAACGCCCTTCATTTCACCATATGAAATCCCAAACTTCAACCCCTTCCTACTTTAAATGCGGAGGACCAATACAAGAAAGTAACTAGGTATCAAAATCACTGCTTCCATGTTCTTTGCCTTCTCCTCAGAATGCTGCACCTTCCCTTCCTACCATGACACCCATCCGGACGCAGTAAGGTCCAGGAGGACTTCTCCATCATTCTCCTCACACCTTTAAACCACCACATCATGGACCTAACAAAACCGCTTTTAATAAGGAATACAACCAAAAGCAGGTGAAGAAAATGCCCCTATGTGTAGACCGAGAAGGGGCAACACAGTAGCAACTGATTAATGGCCATGTCCAATATTACAGAAAGCAAACATGCAAAGTTCCCACCCATCCTTCTTAACATGTTCTTAGTAATGTTCAAACCGATCCAATTTTAAAGCTTAACGGCGCACTCCTCGAGGTTCTCTGAAGGGCAATGCCTTGACACTTATGCCTTTTGAGTAGGAGGCAAGGCACCTCACACCTCTTCTGGGAAGCTGAAAAGTGTCAGATTCCATTTCACTACTCGAGGTTCTTCTGAAGGGCGATGCCTTGACACTAAGGTTTTTTGAGTACCCCAACACACACAATATGCCCTCCTAGAACTAATATATGACTATATGATACAAACAACAGACTTACAATATGAAATGACAAACTGGGCTTAAATTTTACAATTCTCTTCCCAAAGCTTGTTCTCTCCGAATTCGAGAAAATCAAGACAATTTAATTGGTTATCGGAATTCAATACCTTGCTTCCTACTGTTTCCTTGAAAGGTAAATAGCCCACAATGTTAATCGATGAAGATAATGAGCTTGTTGATGTAGAGTGGGATGGAGAATACGGTGGAGGCCAGAAGAACACGAATTTCACAAAAACATGAGTGATGAGTTTGATAACGATGGATAAAGAAGACAAGATTTGGAGCATATTCGCACTCATGAGATTCTGATTGTTTATTGAACTATATGTCTGACTTTTGGGGTTTACATGCTGATGGATAGTTTGGAAGTTTAAACATATATGCAATCTTGCTTAGCAATTACTATTCGAGAGTCTGTTATTAGTTTGCAATTATTATTAGCTTGTTTTGAACTACTTAAGCATTTAATAGGTCAATGATGTCAAAGTATCTAGCTCAATAAATTTGGTTAACATAAACGATAGGATATAGTAGTTAACGTTTTCTGCAACCTAGGGTGATCGAGTGTCAGCTATTTTTCCGACTAATTCCCCGTGGTATGCACTATTCCCGTAAACAGCACATGCTATTTACAGGAAATATAAATAGAAAATTAAGAGAATCTCACATGGTAAGAGTCAAAGTTTTGAACCTGTTGTTTCTTCTTCTTTGGTCTTCTTTTCCTACGAGGTTTGTGAGCATCGGAGTTTGAGCTTAAGTTACTACTATGACCAGTCCCGTTAGAGGATCCTCGGTCCCTTGAAGAAGAAGAAGCCCTGCTATGTGATGAATTGCGAGAAAGAAAAGGAGCTCTCTGAACAAATGGCTTTGCGCTTGAAGAAGCGGCTCCGCTATGCAATCCGTTGTGAGAAGCATGAAATGGAACCCTCTCTATGAATGGCTTCCCACTAGAAGAAGTAGTCCTGCTATGTGATGTGTTCCAAGATGCAGAAGACTGAGCCCTTTCTACGGATGGTTTTTTATTTGATGAGCATCCAAACCTAGTTTTATCACGATTTGCACCTCTATACAAATTTGATGAAGGACGAGGTGGAGGCATTAAAGCTCGAGCAGACTTCTGCCTCTGCATAATTAGAAGTCACTTGAGTAAACAATACTTTAGATAAGTGTAGCCCCTCCTGACAACACAGCTTACATGTAAGAGACAGACCTGATTTTTTTCGTCACTAGACATTCCAGATGTTGCTCTGCCAGAAGGACTTGAAGCTTGCTCTCTGCAGATTGATAGCATAATCAAGACAAAAAATTTCATCAATTTAGAAACCACATTACTAACAAAAAGAAGTTACAATTACCAGATATTCCCACAAAAACTGAAGGGAATGATCCAAAATTATCGCTTTGTTATGGAGAAAATGCCCGCAAAAATAAAAAGCTTTGTCAGATATTCCAAGCCTTATTGAAAAAAGCTCGTAAACTGAATATAGTTGTCTTAAAAGTTGGATCATAAATAAACTGAGTATGAAAGAAGCCCATTAAAATGTCTAAATGCGTCTCAATGGCACTTCCCAACTTTGTTATAGTAAGACTGTATTTTTCCAAAAAAGAGAGGATCCCAAATGATTCAACTTATTATCCACTTTTAATAAGGTTAGAGATTTCATCTAATGCTGGTTTTGGGTATTATGATCTCCAAGTCAAGAAGATCTGCCTCTGGATAAAATAAGAATCGTTGCTTTACCAATCTCCATTGGCAGTTTCCTCTGACTAGTTGCAAGCAGTTTGACAAAGGAAAGGAGCTTTTGTCAGGGCCGGAAAAGCTTCTACCTGGAGCAGCCTACTCGACAGTGGGGCCACCTGGGTAAGACAACCCTTTTCGAGTCGAGAAAGAGGTGAAGTATGGAGGGGACAGTGATGAGGACAGAGAATTTATCCGGGGGTGGAGCTATATGGGACCAAGTGGAGGCATTTTCGAAACTCTTCCATATGATAGTTTCGTGATCTTTTTTCTTGTTTCACTGGATTCACCTCTACTCAATAAAAGTATGCCCGTGTCTTTGATCTTCTCAATGGAGTGTATTGTCATGGTGGTATCAAGGTAGCCCCTCAAACACGTGTTTACTACCTAAACAAGCCCTCAAACACACAAAACACACTTTACTGATAATTTATGATGTAATGAGGTCTTAAAAATTAGGTATAGTAGATTCTAACAAAGGGGTGGGGCAGTGTGAATTTGGATATACAATAGACTTCAGTTATTGGGTTGAGCCATTGAGGACATTTGGAAGAAGAAAATAGGGTGAATTGGGGAGTCACATAGTTTTTCTTCTTCAGATATTATGTTCTCGAAATTTTCAGTTTCAAATATTATTGAAAATTACATCACGAAAAAAAAAAATACTGGAATGTGTCCACAAAAAAAAAATCGGGTCTGCTGCCCCCACTCAGCCAAATCCTGACTCCGCCCCTGCCCATTGGCCCCTTTTTTTGTCTCTTCAGCTAACTTATCCCATGATCCTTCCAGATTCGCAAATTGGTCTTCCATATATCATATTCACTAAGTACATTGATCCAAATTACAGTATTAATTTCAACCTGCTTTGAATAAAATGACATACCTTGCACTTTTGTCTGTCCATTCATCGTCTGCATCTGCTTCGTCACTTGAGCTTCCAGCCAAGAAAAAATCATCCTCACTGATGTCCAAAACACCATCATCTTCACTTCCTGTTTCTGTAAGGAAAAGGTTGTCAAAATTTGTCAGATCTAACAAGATACCAAAGGGATGTCATAACTGTAAGTTCAACAAATTTTCAAGTGCATCAAAATTTGTAAGAAAATAGCAATGCACTGTCCTGCAGTTTGCGAGTTTGCTCTTGGATGTTTTTTTCTTTCTTATTACCGAAGTTGTTTAATTGATGTTAGAAAGTAACCAAAGGGCTCGAAAAGGAACATTTACAGGACCTACAATGATGACAACTTCCAAAAATGCGCTATAAACAGACACCACAACACACCCGATTCACTAGTAAAGTAAAGGAGCAAGCAGGAAAGCCAAATACTTCCACCTCAACTCAAACTGCTCAAGCTTCAACCTTTACATTCTCCAAACTTCTCCAAATTAGATTAATAAAGACTATTTTAGTAAAAAGTCTGCCGAAATATGTGCAATACCCAAGCTACCGCGCTTGGTCCTTGGAGACCAAACCTCAAAAACAATGCACATTACAATGCTAAATGGCCACTGATTCACCATCACCTGCTGAAAGAAACACATAGCAATAGTTTACTACATCCACTTCCAAGTAATAAGGCTTTCTGCAATCAGAATTTACCACGGGAGACTGTCCACTCTCAGGATATACCCAACTATAATCCAAGTACACCATAACCATTCTTCGAACTCTTTTTATCTGGCATATCAAGAATTACAAGTGCCTTTGCATGTCACAATAACATCGCCCTTCCCCTCAAAGCCCTATGGTCCCTCCACATCAAACAAGACAAGGGACTGAAAAATGCAGTCTCCAGCTTTCTTTTATGGAATACAAGAGTCACTCCCAGAGGAATAAATGAGCCAAAGTTGAAACGAAGAGCTCAAAGCGCGGGAAAACCCCATAAAACATTACATAGTACTATTTGCTTCTACCAGCTCATCAGGTAATTAAAGTAGACACCCCTTGTAGTATTACCCCACCAAAACATGAACACTTCAATGAAAAATCACCACCAATTCTTGGAGTACTATTTGCCTTCAGATACTCCAGAGTTACTCTAGCCAAATGGCTCATATCACTTCAAACGGTGCAAACCTCTCGAGAAGGAACTTCTAAAATCACACTCTGTAGAAGTACAAATTGAAGCATAAGGGTAAATCAGTGAAGAAGTCATTCCAAACACGACAAGACATACAGGCAAAGTATAGCGAGATGGTCAATGATTCGCCACTGGCATAGCACATTGAACAGATTGTGGCATTTCAACAATAAAAGTATTTTCGTATGTGCACAATAACGTCACCTTCCCCTCAAGCCCTATGGTCTCTCTCCATCAAGCTAGACAATGGACTGAGAATACAGTCTCCAGCTTCTTTTATGACGATAGGATATTATTGATAAAACGGGGCAGAAATATAGATGAGCCACTCACAAAGGAGGAGATGCAAAACCAGAGGACTGGATGAACCAAAATTAAAATGAAGAGTACAAAACACGAACATTAGCTCATTCATCATAGTTAGCAGCTACGAATCAAGGTCAACATCGATATTGTCACTATCACCAATCTCATTGATATCGTCACTACCAACAACTCCAACCCCGCCAAAATCATCATCCTCGAGATCATCAATAAGATAATCGTTAGGTTTGTCATCCAGGAACGTCGGTATCTAGAACGAGTGCGGGATGTCTGACGGCAAGAAAATTACACGTGTGTCCAAGTGTCGGTGTCAAAAACGTGTCGACATGATATTATTTTTTTGTAATATGGTTTGTTCATGTTACATATTCATCAATGAAACAGAGTTTACACTCCTAACATCGTTTGCCGCATTACAGCAGCAAAAAATGAACACTTTGATGGGAATCACCACCACTTTCTTAGAGTTCTCTTTGCCTTCATATACTCCAGAGTTTATCGAGCCAAATGGCTCATATCACTTCGAAGGGTGAGAACCACTCGTGAAGAAGCTTCTAAGATCACATTTCATCAAATTAAGCTGAAGCAATAATGGTAATTCAGTAAACAAGTCACTCCAAAGACGACATGACATACAGGCAAGGAGATGGTCAAATGGTCAATGATTTGTCACTTCATTGCACATAGAACAGATTATGGGGATAAATCATATTAAAGAACTGTATGCTCCTGGCATATCTAATATCAGCCACCCCCTCACAGTATATTTGAGTTAGTTTTACATTAGATAGCGGTTTAATCTGGCCCAAGTGTAAAACATGTCAGTGATTTGGTCGAATTTCACAACATTAAATGTAATTACTAGCTACAATAGAGCTCCAGAAAGGTAAAGAAAGAAACACCTTCCAAATCCTTTCCACTAGCTGCTGCTTTAATAATATTGTCTTTTATCTGCTCGCGCAATTTGTTTCTCCTATCAACTACATCTGCATCATCGCCACCAACGAACAAGGGTACATATTTCTCTGTCTTTGGAAAGAACTGCAGTTGAAAGAAACATACATCAACTTTATTATGCAACCTTTGGAGTTCTTCGAGGTCAGTTTTACCCACAATAAGATAAACAAATCGATTTTGATCATGCAAAGAAAGTTAAGAAACTGATATCATCCTAAAGTTAAGTGCACAATGCCATAATTGATTCAAGTGCAATATCCCGATCTATTCAGTAAGAAATCATAAGCTGAAGATAACTTACCCTCACATATTCTAGATCCTTTTTCAATTTTGAAAGCTGGTCGGCAATGTTTGCCTCTTGGGTGTCATCGGATGATGTGCGCTGCTGTTTCTCCGCACGCCTTATTCTCCTCTCTACTTTTCTTCTTTCTAAGTTAAGCAGTTGTCACACTATAATTACTAAACCGTGATACATCAACGCAAAATTAAATAGCATACTTAAGCATATAAACTGAATACCATGGCAGAAGAACATACCAAAGAACTTTATCTTTCTGTCTCGTAAAAATAGTTTACGTTCTAAAGCCAAACGAGTTTGAGTGTCCTGTTGCTCCTTAAGCTCTTCTAACTTCTTTTCTTGAGCCTCTTTGACTTCAGGCGGAAGATTCTAGAAGAAATCCAGAAGTTAGGAAGTGTTCTATAATTCCATGAAGCAAGAAAAAATATAATTTATTTGCATAAGTTGGGTTACGCGTACCAACGGCAAATATAAATGCATTTTACATCTAGTTTTATTCTACATTTGTCAACTACTTGCAACATGAACCAACAGTGGATTGCACAAGGTGAGCGACCTATAGGTTTCGTGACCGTCGTGGACGACCACGCTGGGTCGTTTCCCGTCTACTACAACTCACTTTCTATTTTACGTTATTTATGTTTTAATTAGAATCCTAATTGTATTAGGAACTCCTAAGATAGAGGAGAATCTTTGTAATTGGAGAGCATAGGATTTAGAAACTCTTTCTTTATAAAAAGGGGGTTAGGGTTAGTGTTAGGGGTAGTGGTGTTAGTATAGATTTAAGAGAGAATTATGAGTGATTGTGAGCGATTGATCAATAAAGAGATCAAGTTCTTCTAATTGTGATTTATAATTAGCTTCCGCGTACTTTGAACATATCATCACAACATAAAATAGGCCAATGTTTCCTATATCTTGATGCTCAATAAGACAATCTATCCTCTCATTTTTTGTGAACTCCTGGGAAAATAGCCATATTGTCACACAAAGTATCAGACCACATAGAAAGTCGTGCACCGCAAATTGTGGATCCATTGCTGATTGGATGTGAGTTACAGATTTCTGATATTCAGAAAGCATCGCATACAACTAACAACACTGATAGTCTGTTGCAAGGGTTTTCAAATACCCAACAGAATGGATGTGTGACAAAAACATCATAAAAGAAGTGAAGCACATGATCAGACTAATCCGAAGGACTTCCTATGGACTAATATTAGGTGACTCAAGGGGAAAGAGCAAGTGGAAAATATTCTAGATCATGTAACTTCCACTTAAGATATAACAAAGTCCCTCCAAAAATGGCATTTTTTGATCCTGGGCTCCTCTTTTATTTTCACTACTTCCTAGTTATTAGTGTATCTCTCCAATTAAAGTATCTACATCTGTGGAGAAACCGATCAAATGAAACGCATGTTTCTCATGCCAATACACGTTTAAATGAAAAGGCCTTACTTTTCATCAGACACTTGTATTAATCAAACGAGCTGAGCTGCCTCGTCAATGCCTCACCTAGGTCATCATCTACCATTTCCCAGAAACCCCCTACTCCAACTATTTCCTACCCCCATAACTGCAACTCCTCGCGCTCAAACCGCGTTATCTACAACACCCACCTCTTCTTTTGCTCTAACTAAACTATAAACATACCTTAATTTCCAAATTTCTACACTAAGAGCGTCCAATTTCAAATAAACTAATCACAAATTCAACTAAAACCAAACAAATTCAACTAAAATTGAAAACTTTAATGATGAGTACCTTTCGAAGCAGCATTCGCTCCGTCGATCGAATATGGTTCTTGAGAGACACTGATTTGGGTTTCTTCTGATTCTTCTTTGTTGAAGATAGTGATTTAGGTCTCTTTTCGACTCCCAATCTTTTCTTCGGTCGATCGTTGTTAACGGTAACCCTACGCTGCTTGTTGCTATAGCCACCATGAGCCATTTTGCTCCTCTTCCTCTTTTTTTTTTTTTTTCTTTTCTTCAGAGACCTCAATGTATGTTTCTAGCGGACTATAATTTTTAGACCGCGCTATTTACTCCACACTTTAAGCCACAGGATTATCTCCAGCAGCAGCTTGAATATCTGATGCTTCTTCGGATGCATTGTGGACGTTCATATGCGTTTTGTACCTTAGGTAGACTGAATGATATGCACTTCTTTTTTTGTAAAATCTATCTGATATACTAAGAGCATCTCTAACATAAGAGTATGCAATTCCGGTTTACCATACTGGTATTCTAGAATCGCATATTATTTTTGTTCAACAACAAATTACGTTTTTTCTCTTGGGCGCTTAACGGTTCAGCGCCTAGGCAGTAAAGAGAATTTGTGATGGGAAAGAGAGATGCCAACTGTATTAAAAAAGTGTTGGGCGCTCAACGGTTCAACGCCTAGGCAGGAGAGAGAAGTTGTGATAGGAGAGAGAGATGTCAATTGTATTAAAAAAAAGTGTTGGACGCTTAACAGTTCAGCACCTAGGCGGTATGCGCATACTCCTCACTAAGTTCAGGTTTCACATACTTTGGAGGGGTATGAGGGTGAGTATGCTGAACCTCATACTCTTGTTGGAAGAGGTTTTTGCAAGAGTAAGGGAAAACCTTAACAACATACCACTCTGTTGAAGATGCTCTAAGAATGCAAGTGATCGGCCAATTCTTAATCCATACCGTCGACCACTCTTTTCTCGTGCGTCGATATTTTTTTGGATGGCTCGGATCAGTTTTCGATCTCAAATTTAAAACCCAACCGTCAAATCTTAAAAAAAGTTATGTTATTGATTTATGTTTAGAAGCGCCAAATAATTTGTTTTTTAGTCAAAATTATGTCTTTCGATTTTGATTACTGAATAATAATATGGCATTTTTCAATTAATCCTACTCTCTCAATCTTCCTCTAAACCCTAACTCATTCCTTCTCCAAATGGGTTTCAATTTGGTCCTAGCTTATCTCTACTCAACGAACAGATATGAGGTTTTATGGTATTGATTTTCACTCTTATCATCCTTGATTTTGATTTCTCTTAGTTTATTACTTTTGTTTGTGCTATTATGGTTTATAGATTTGTGACTCTCGATGATGATTCATAAAGCTTAGAGGAATTTAGTGAACCCAAAGGTCTGTTTTTGTGTTTTATGATTTGGGGTTGTTGTAGTTTGTGATTTGTGGATTTTATTATTCAAAGTGTGTGTTTTAATTTTGATTGAGTTTGATTTGTTGATTTGTAGATACGGTATTTGTTGATTTGCTACATTGAAACACTTTAATGACGAATTATACCCAAATCGACTTCTCACACTAATACAAATTGCAGTTGATCAAATAGGTACAACTTTATTCTTCACTCTCTTATGATATTTTGTCAACCCATGCTTTTTTGTTGGTGACATAAACGTATACAACTTGCGAACAAAATTGGAACTCTTTATTAGAGATATAGGGAAAGATACGACAAGGTACATGTAGTGGTCTGACGCGAGAGAATTACATCGCACTACATTTATAATCATTAGTGTTTAAGGACCGGTAGTGTCGCAACTTAGCCCTTTTGTGAGTTAAAGGAACAGACTATATATAATCAATCGTACAGTGGTCCAGGGACCAACATTGATCTTTCACCTTTGAGGTGGATCATCAGTGGTCCAAAACTAAGGACACAAAAAAGCGAGAAGGGTACATCTTTTTTGAACTCTTATATACTTAGTGCTACTATTTTCAGGTATTCCGTTTTGAGATTTAAGGTTAGGCCCAATGAAGTTTGCCATTTAAATTATTGGTCTTTCAAATACAAATGTTGAACAAGAGATAAATTTAAATAGAACATCTAGACAACCCAAAATTATTATTACTACTACTATTTCTTAGAAACTATGGCATGATGACGTAGCTGATGAATATTGCGGGGATAAACCTTCCTACATTGTGTTAGTTTCAAATTAAAACAATGCCACTCCTGGTCGAATCATCTTTATTTTAAAATGTACTCGTAGATCCATGTTTTGCCCATTCCAAACCTTTCAGTATTACATAGAGCTATATCATCCTCGAGAAACTAATATATACGGAAATTTTGCCAGATTCCAACATATTAGACCACGTACATAGTTAACAAGTGATGTATCAGACAGTTGTTGTATTTCATGTGTGGAGTCCAACTAAGTTGATGTATTTTTTCCCTTAATCAAATAATATTTTTATCAGCTTTCTATTTTAATACAAACAATGATTCCCACGATCTCAAACACATTATAGTTTTCCAACATTACATGCCAAGGTAAATTGGCATTGAGTGTTTATGTACATGATGCATCTTGACATCTTGGGTTAGACATAAGAACTGTAGTGGGGACCTTATGAGTGACAAGAAGAACCCCTATAATTGCATTTTGAGCATCCCTTGGAACACTTCAATAATTTTGAGTAGTAGTTTCTGATAAACTTAAAGTCTTGAAAAAACAAGAATGCTTAGTGGTTGAACAATATACGAAGTAAAAATAAAGTGGCATTGAGAGTTACATTGTCTAATGTGGTCAATTTTTTATTTTATTTTTAAATTTATGCTTCAATTATATTGTCTTAATTTACAAGAAGTCCAATTTGAAGGCTAAATTGTTTTTCGTGATACAATAGTTGGGTAAGTTTGGGGGTTAGATTTGTTTTTCGAATAGTTTTTGTGATTTACCCATTTTTGGCTCCTAAACTTATCTATATGTTATTGTAGGAAATTCATACAATTACTATGATTAATAATAGACTATGGAAAATAGATTATACTAACCTCTTCTCCTGCTTTTGCAAAATTATCTTATTCTTGAGTGGTGTAGCCTCCAATGAGATAGTTTTTTGTGTAGTAGCCTCCAAGAGGGACTTCCTTTCTATTTAACCTGATAGGGTTTGAGTGGTCTTCCCATTATACCCTCAAACCCTAATAAAGAGTAACATTAGGTCCCACCAACCTTAACTTGGTGTAACAATTGGGCATAACCAATAACACCTATACGACCTATTAATATGTGTGCTCGTGAACCGGAAGATAAAACATTGAGTAGTGCCGGTATAGATGGAAAATCCAATAATCTCCCACCTGGCGCTAACTCGATTTTTAAGAAAAATATTTTTAGCTTGATTCACGATTTTTTATAAAAAGCGGATGATCATCCTTTATTTTTAAAACCACAAATGATAATTTGTCGAAGGCAATGCTACATCGAACTTGACTGCTACTCTATGACTAAAAAGATGGCTAACACGGTTCACAGATAAATTTTGGTCAGACCATTGAGTACATGCCTAATTTATAGCGTGGACATTGGGATAACAACCTCAATAGCTTTCAAGTGTAATTTATTTACTGGTGGAGTTTAGCGTGTGAATGACAAATGTACTCTTAATGATGTGCTGGTATATTTGCATTAGCGTCATGCAACATATGTTTACCAGACACATGTCATTTCAATATTTAGACAAACCGTCATAAGAAGACTATCGCTCATATTGAAATAAAGGCTGATGGCCAAAAGATGTTGAACCTACATATCCAGCCTAAGTAAACTTGAGAAACCTTTAAGTATTCTCTATAGGCACTTGATACTTAGACAACCGTCATGTGATGTAATCACTCATATCTAAAACTTTATTGCAATTGCATAATTGAAACTGAATATGTGCACATATAATAATGGATCCAAATATAATAATAGCTAAATAATCAAAATCAAAATCAAATCTGAATGTCGACTAAAATAATAACCGGGAATAACTCCCACATGGATAAAAAATCCTAATGCAGTAACAGTAAATAAATAAATCGATAACTACACCCATGTAAAAGAGCGACCCTCAAAGAGACTCTAGCAATCCCATACGCGTAACATATCCCCTGAGGGATGGTATCGAAAGTCCCTTTGTAAGTGGATCAATAATCATCTCCCGTGTCGACAAATGAGGAATTTTAATAATATGTTTTTGTATTTTATTAATGACAACGTGATACTTAATGTTAATATACCTGTTATTCATAGTCACGTTATTATTATTAACATATTTGACAACTGACTCAATGTCGCAAAAAACTCGCAATGATATAGAAATTGAATCAACAACCTTCAACTCAAAAATAAATTGGTTGAGCCATACAGCCTGTCGGGAAGCCTTAAAATAAGCCACATACTCTGCTTCCATAGTCGAGGAAGCTACAAGAGACTTGTAGTATCATATTCCCTAGATTCGAGAAAATAAAGCTATCAGATCCATGTCAAAGATGTGTGGATCACGTCGAGAACATACTATCATTCGAGAAGATATCAAGGTCCACATCCACAGATCTCGACCCTCTACATTAGTTGTTATGCTTGGTCAAATAGAGCCGTTGGGAGATCCGCGAAGTTCTCCCACTACCCACCAAAGTAGGAAACTATTTCTTTTTGTAAACTACATGTGTCTACTATAAATACAGGCAGAGAATGAGTTATTTAGATCTGAAACTTTACTATTTATTCATCCTTACATTCATATCACATAATATATTGTAATAGCTATCAACTTAGTAGATTTTTCATTAAAACCCTCCTCGAGGCTGTAGTTTTTTTCAACCTTTACTGAGTTTCCACGTAAAATCTTATTTGTTTAAGCTTGTTATTGTATAATCCTTACTAGAAGTAATGACGAAGATTATCCTCCCAGAAAACACGCCATTACAATTGGCGCTATCTGTGGGAAAACCATATTTTTTCTTTACCACCTGTGATCCTAGGCAATCTGATGACGAATATAAATCTCTGAAGTACCTCCAGTACACAGAGGAACTACGAGATCAACCCAATACCAGAAGCAGTCGATATGCACAGTGCCGTGATCGAACTTTAGAAACAAATGGAGTCTCACCGAGTCGAGAGGTTTAAAAATTAATGAATCCACACCCACACTCTTCAAGTCGAAATAGACGAGAAGAGAAAGGCCCTGGATCAGCAGAGTCAGATACATTAGAAAGAAATGAAGAATTTACGAAGACATCAAGACTGGCTCACTGACCGTCAAACGTCACCTCTCCAAGCCCGGAGTAATCATCGATCCAGGGCAACCCAGAAGGAGAACATACCAAGGGAAGAATAAAATTGAACTTCAAGATCTCGGATTCTCAGTCAAGAAACCCTGATAGAGCATCTCGACATTTCGGTCTTACATCATCATCATCGACAACTCAAGGAAGTCGACCCAATCGTCACCAAACCTTACCACTTCCTCTGAGACGACCAATCAGAGAACGGTTAGCCCCTGAAGGACAATGTTTGATCCTCAGGTTACGGCTGCACCTAACAATCTTTGACAGTTCATCACCTTGGGTAATCGAACAATCGAATCCAGGTCATACATTCTGACAATCCTGGTCGAAGATCCACTCTGGATAGGGTCAAGATCTATATATGTTGTGAGGAAACAACAATATTTGCCACAAATATCAAGTCCAATGGTTACTAATCCATTTCACGATGGAAAATACCAATCAAACTCGATAGTAAACCACATTTTCAAGTTCTTCACTAGCTTTTTGTTCAAACTTATCCTCCAACTCATTACCAGATTAAAGGTCAAACTCAATACCATCTCATAGGCTAAAGTCGATGCTCGAGCACATTATTAAGCTCTTCACCAGTTTTCAACTAAACTTAATGCTCGATCTCAGCTTCAGACATTATGCTCAACCTCAACTTTAAACTTAGTACTCGACCTCAATTCAGACGTCATGGTCGACCTCAACTTAATACTCAACCTCAATTCAGACGTCACGATCGACCTCAACTTAATGCTCGACCTCAGCTTCAGACGTTATGCTCAACCTCAGCTTCAGACTTAATACTCGACCTCAATTTAGATGTCATGCTCAACCTCAGCTTCAGACATCATGCTCGGCCTCAACTTTAGACTTAGTGCTCGACCTTAATTTAGACATCATGGTCGACCTCAACTTTACTCGACCTCAATTCAGACGTCATACTCAACCTCAGCTTCAAACGTCATGTTCGACCTCAATTTCAGACTTAGTGCTCGACCTCAATTTAGACGTCATGGTCGACCTCAACTTTACTCGACTTCAATTCAGACGTCATGCTTAACCTCAGCTTCAGACATCATGCTCGACCTCAACTTTAGACTTAGTGCTCGACCTCAATTTAGACGTTATGCTCAACCTCAGCTTCATACGTCATGCTCGACCTTAACTTTAGACTTAGTGCTCGTCCTCAATTTAGACGTCATGGTCGACCTCAACTTTACTTGACCTCAATTCAGACGTTATGCTCAACCTCAACTTCAGACTTAATACTCGACCTCAATTCAGACGTCATGCTCAACCTCAGCTTCAGATGTCTCAACTTCAGACTTGGTGCTCAACCTCAACTTTAGACTTAAATGCTCGATCTCAACTTCAGACTTATAAATACAGACTCCACTAGATTTCAAACTAAACTCCATGTTTGATCTCATTGTCAAATTCGATGTTCAGCCTCCATTTCAAACTCGATATTTGTGGCCTCACCATCAAACTCAATGTTTAACCTTATTCTTAAGTTTTTTACCAGCTCTCCATTCAAACTAGTTAACAAAATTGTATCCCATAAGGTGCCCGAGTTCGAGTTATTCGAGTCAGTTACAAATTTGTTTGCAAGAAGAATGCACAAACACAGAACTCAAGCTCATAATCAGATAGAAGCTTATTGCCAGCTCTTTATCAAGCTCGATGTTCAAACACATAACTTAAAGTTCGTCGTTAGGTCAATAATTGGTTCATCCAAGCCGACCAACACATTACATACTACAGGTCAACATTTGGCTTCTCAAGATCTCAAAAACTACTTGGGGCGTCCTCCCATTATGACTATCTTCGACAACAGATATCCCATAAATGGGGAAATTATATGAATATCATTCTTTGATCGATAAACCTTACATGGTTATGTTATCTCAATCTCATCAATCGAACTTAGATATCCCATAAATGGGGAAATATATCTGAATATCATTCTTTGATCAACAAACCATACATGGTTATGTTATCTCAATCTCATCACTTCGACAACAAATATCCCATAAATGGGGAAATATATCTGAATATCATTCTTTGATCCACAAACCATACATGGTTATGTTATCTCAATCTCATCAATCGAACTCAGATATCCTATAAATGGGGAAATATATATGAATATCATTCTTTGATCGACAAACCATACATGGTTATGTTATCTCAATCTCATCACTTCGATAACAGATATCCCATAAATAGGAAATATATATGAATATCATTCTTTGATCGACAAACCATGCATGGTTATGTTATCTCAATCTCATCAATGGAAAACATATCTGAACATCATTATTAGCTAGACTAGCCATAACATGGTTATGTCAACTTAACCGTACCTGTTGACTTTGGCAAGCTCGGCCTCGAGCTCCTCTTTCTCCTCACTAACTCCCGCCATCTTTTGCAAGGGCACAAAAGATGCCTTCCCTAGACGAGCGTCGAGAACACTCTCAGTTGCAGCAGCGACAACCTCTATATTCCCTTACTTCTCCGAAGGGTTTTTCTTGAATCATAAAGTTCTAAGATATTCTTCTCGATACAACAACTACTAACTAGTAATTGTATCAAGAATAGGGCAATTGTAGTAGCATATTCCTCAGATTCGAGAAGACAAAGCTATCAGATCCATGTCGAAGATATGTGGATTACGTCGAGAACATACTATCATTCGAGAAGATATCAAGGTTTACTTCTACAGATCTCGACCTTCTACAATAGCTGTTATGCTTGGTCAAATAGAGCCGTTGAGAGATCCGCAAAGTTCACCCACTACCCACCAAAGTAGGAAATTGTTTTTTTTTATAAATTGCATGTATCTACTATAAATATAGGCAGAGAATAAGTTATTCAGATCCAAAACTTTACTATTCATTCATCATTACATTCATATCACACAAAAATTTGTAATAGCTATCAACTTAGTAGATTTTTCATCAAAACCTTCTTTGAGGTCGTGGTTTTTCTCAGCCTTTACTGAGTTTTTACGTAAAATCTTATTTGTTTAAGCTTTCTATTGCATAATTCTTACTAGAAGTATTGGCAAAGATTATCCTCTCGGAAAACACACCATTACAAGACTGTTTAACACTTCTCCATGAGATAGCACCATGAGCAAACATAAAAACAGAACCAGAAGTAGACTTCTTATCATCTTTGTCCCCTGCAAAATCTGAGTCAGAGTAGCCTAAAATTATGAGCTCATCCGATCTCCTATAAACCAATTTGTAATCTTTAGTCCTTTTTAAATAGTAAAAAACCTTCTTAGCTGCTTGCCAATGAATAATAAAAGGGTTCTGTTGGTACCTTCCTAACATCCTAACAACAAAACTGATGTCGGGTCTCATACATATCATACATGCCATACATGAGGCTACCAACAACTGAACCATACTCCTTAACGATGTTTGAAGAAACTGTCTCTTACGACATCGTCTTCCTGAAGATATTTCCCTTGATAATAAGGACTTTACCTACTTTGCAATCTTTATACCACACCTCTTCAAGACTTTATCGATATATGCACTATGAGATATGCCAAGTATCCCTCTGGTTATGTCTCGCTCAATTTTGATGCCAAGAACATAATTGACATCTCCCATATCCTTCATATCAAAATACTGAGATAAGAAGGCTTTTGTCTCCTGAAAAAACTGGACGTTATTGCTAGCGAGTAAAATATCGTCGACGTACAAAACCATTAGTGTAAATCGTCTCCCACTCTATTTGACATATATACAACGATTCATTTTACACTCGATAAAACCGTGGTTTAAAACCACCTCATAAAACTGTAGGTACCACCGCCTAAACGCCTGCTTGAGACCGTAGATGAAGCGATTAAGCTTGAAAAATAGTTAAACCTTCCCTTCGGTTTTAAAACCTTCGGGTTGGTGCATATAAATCTCCTCGTTGAGACGTCCATTAAGAAAAGTTGTCTTGATATCCATCTGATGAAGTTCTAACTCAAAATGCACTGTAAGAGCCAAAATTATTTGTAATGAATCTTTTTTTCAAAATTGGTAAGAAAGTCTCATCAAAGTCAATTCTTGGACGCTGCTTGAAACCCTTCATAACAAGTCTCACTTTAAAACGCTTAATCTTCCCTTCATAATCACGTTTGGTTTTAAAGATCAATTTGCATTCGACTAACTTAGATCCTTCAGGTAAATATGTCAACTCCTACACAGAGTTGTGAAACATAGAATCCATATTATTCGTCATGGCATTATGCCACTAATATGAAAAACTACTAGACATAGCCGTACTAAAGGATACTGGATCCTCAAAATCAAATAAATCCCCTTCAACTGAGTAAAGATGATAATTTGAAGAAATGACTGAACGCCTCTCTCTAGATCGATCTCCGAGTAGGAACAAGATGTTAAACTTGGGGTGGAATGACAGGAAGCTAAACGTGAGCGGGTGGAGGAAAATTTTGAGGGAGAACCGATGCTACAATGGGGTCTATACTAGGGAATAATAGACGGGTCTGGAACTATACTCGTCATAGTGTCAATATCATATAAATGTGGAAGCATAGCAACGCTGATCAAAATAGTAGTTGGACTCCGAGTTTTAAAACCTTCCTCAAATACAACATCTCTATTAATTGTACTGGTAAAGTGATCTCCCTCTATAAAATGAGCCCGAGCATACTTAACAATCTCCATGGGTCGAGAAGGATAATAAAACCTAAAACCTTTCGATCTCTTTGGGAAACCAACGAAGAAATAACTTACAGTCTTCGAATATAACTTTTCGATATTCGGGTAAAACAATTTTGCCTCTGTAGGATAACCTCAAACACGCAAGTGATTAAGACTAGGATTTATCCCAGTCCATAAATAATAAGGATTAACTGGAATAGAACGAGAAGGAGCTCGATTCTGAATATAAACTGAATAACATAAACACCTCCCCACAAATTTACCGATAAATCAGTATGACATAACATGTTGTGAACCATGTTCTGATAAGTTCAATTTTGGCGTTCACAATACTATTCTGCTATGGTGATCTAGAAGTAGTGTATTGGGATACAATACCCTGATCCTTTAAATATTGATAGAATAGTCCCAAATGTTTACCGTCTTGATTAATCTTACCATAATACTCACCTCCTTGATCTGACCGGATAACCTTGATCTTTCAATTTAACTATTTCTCAGCCTCTAATTGGAAAGTATTGAATACATTAAGTGATTCAGACTACTGATGGATAAGGAAAATGTAGGTATAACGAGAGAAATTGTCAATGAAAGTAATAAAATATCGATGACCACCGTGGGATGGAATAGGAAAAGGTCCACATATGTCTGTATGAATTAGTTGTAAAAGGTCTGCGCTACGAGTAAATTCAAATTTCTTGATCTTGGTTAATTTTCTACGAATGCAATCGACGCAAGTCTAAAAATCAGAGAAGTCTAAGCCCCCGAAAACCCCATCTCAAATCATAATCTCTAACCTCTTTCTAGAAATATATCCTAGTCGTTTATGCCATAACATCGAAGATTGCTCAAAAATTATAGAATGTTTAGAAGTAGATGAAATACTAGCTTCAGCAGATAAACATTATAGAGAAGTCTAAAATGAATGATGAAGAGATAGACGATACAACCCATCAAATAGTAAACCAGAACCAATAATAAAATCATGATGAATAATGTCAAAACCACCATGTCTAAAATTGAAAAAATAATTGAAAGAGTGTAACCGAGAAACTGAAACTAGAGATCATCTCATTGAAGGAACATAAAAGGTGCATGCCAAATCTAAAGTAACACCTGTATTTAAGACCAGGCAAAAAATGCCAATAAACTCAATAGGAAGGCTTCTAGCATCTCCCGTAAAAACCTGCTTCTCAGGCCTTGCTAGCCACCTGTTGATGAACCCCTGTAGAGAATTCGAAATGTAAACAGTTGCCCCATAATCTAACCACTAAGAGTTGGTCGGAATATCAACCAAATTAGATTCCAAACAAACATAAATAGAACTAATTCCTCCCTTCTTTTGCCGTTCTTCCTCAGAGACCAAATGTTGCAATCAACTCATTCATTTCCCAAGTCTTCTCCTAATTATGGTAGCAAACCTGGAACATCTTAAAACTTTTTAGAAGAGACCAAATTGCTAAGTGAACCATTAATGTATCATTAATGGGGAGACCAAGTTCTTTCCAGGTAAGAACTAACTTGGAGATCTTAAGAATGTGTGAGAGCACATTTCCGCTGCCATCATACTTTATCGATAAAAACTGAGATAAGTTATTGTACTGCCTTCCCTTGACGGAACCCTCAAACTGCTTCTTAATGATATGTAACAGTTTCTTTGCGGTACCTTTCTTAGCGATACCACCATGTATAATAGGATTGATGGAAGAACGAATGATGAGATTTTCCATTGTATTAGCTTTGACCCATTTGGCATGGGCCACTTTCTTAGCATAAGAAGAAGTATCCATGAGATCTGCGGGCTTGGCTTCAGTGAGAACAAAATCTAAATCAAGGTAGCCTAGAACAATCTAGATTTTGAGCTTCTAGTTGGAGTAGTTAGAGTCCGTCAAGGTCTCAATATTAATCAGTTGGTTTTGGATCATAGGGTTCATAACTGCATGAACCAAAGACTTATATTAGGACGTGTATAATTTAAAAAACTTATGCACGTTTAACATGATCTGTAAAATATCTATAACTTAATGTTAATCTCAATCCTTCATGGGGTTAGGATGGTCGAGTCAGAGTGTATATAATATTTAAGGTATTGACTTTTTACTCTGCGGGTACAACGATGTATTATCAAATCCCTCATTTGGGTGGTAATTTGACATACATTACCCCCTAAGTTGGCGATCACTCACGCTCAAGACTAGATTACCCACTTACAATTTGACTCGAGACACTTCCTCATCTTTGGGCTGAGGGTTATACTTATCTCCCCATACCATGTAGCCTATTTTGACCCACTAATTAATTATAAGTTTCTTAGCCTCCTTTGGGTGGTCTAATTATTTCAAGTTTAATTTGTGCAAAGTAGTCTTAATGATACTTTTCAATAAAGTCTCAACATTAGGAGAAATGATATATCCCGCCTTCCTAACGACTACTTGATCTCACTAAAACCCCATTGGAGATCCTTGGGCATTAAATCCCTATATCATGAATGATATATTATAGCTTATGCCATATATTATTATCCAATTAATAATAAATATTAATGATTCATTGCTTAATTAATCATAAATTATTTATTGTAATATCTTAACAGGGCCGACATACATTGGATATTCGTATACTTGAGTTAATTTTTATAACTTTTACTCATGATAGTGTTCAGCTAGCCAACATATTAATGTTACGACTTGAGATCAGATAAATAAGAGTTATGCACATGTAAAGCACGAATCTCAATATACCTAGTATTAAAGAAACATATGGGGAACATAGAGAGTAGAGAAGACCAACTCATACTCCACTCTTGATCTGCGCACAAGAGCTGGGCCCAAACAACTCATACATTCAAGAAATATTCAGACATATTAAAAGACTCTACCTTTGCTCTCTTGCTTCCTTCTCTCTATCTAGTTAAATGCTAGTAGATTCTTTATAAAAGCGTAAGAAGAAGAGGAACTAGAACAACAAAAGTCACTTCTCACAATAGAAGCTGCCATTGTTAATCAAATCAGAACCAAACAAGATTTCACAAGAACCCAAGAGTTGGAAATCCAAATTTTAAGAGAGAGAATCAAAAGTGACGTATAGAGTCCGTCGACATCTTCTATTTTGGTAAAATACCGATTCCTGACTTATTAGCGCCTGCCAAAGTTTGAGAGTGAAAGAATAAAGTTAATTTTGATAACAACTTTGATTCATTTTTTACTCTTAAGATAATTTACCCTTGGTGCACAGGCAATAAAGTTGGCAGAGAGATCCCCCTATAGGACCAAAGAAGAGAGAGCAGAGTTCATATGCAAAGTTGGGAACAGCCGTCACTACAGAGCTTCACACTCCAAAAATATGAACAAGAGAAGAATTAGGAGAGAAAAGCATCTCTTTGTCTATTCATAGACATGTAAGAGAAAATAGCTTCGCAGCACCCGAGTGGTAGAACAAGAAGAAGACCAAAGCTGATCAAACCCAACAAAACCCATATAACCAGTTGGATTTCCCCTTGTTATAAATCATCACATAAAACCTAACCAACATCAATATCAATTGAGATTCAAAAACCTCAAAACCCTATGAAAAACACCCTTCAAAGATGTAATAACCTATTTTCGTATTGGACGAAGATAGTGCCTTACACCCCTGAAATATAGAATGTTAGCTAGGAACTGAAAGTAACTGACACAAGTTTTAACGTGGAAAACCCTTGAATGGGTTAAAAACCATGACCTCTCCTGAGGATTTTAGAAAGAGAGAGAGATGTTTATAGACTGCTAGCTATTACAAAGAGAGAGAAAGATGTAGAAAAGGTCTCTCAGAAGATGTGTCAGAGCAGCCTCCCTCAATCTGTAGCTCTCTGGTCATATTTATAGGTCTTATAACATGACCGTTATTATTTTAATGAGGAACGTTACAAATATAAGGTTTTGATGGGTCTTTATAATGGTCGAGTAACGGCTTGAGTAACTATTCTTCCTTGTAACCGCTCCATAATGTGTCATAAATGCGCCATGCGTTTGTTGATGAGGTTGAGTAAATGTGTGATGGTCGAATGCTGAGACCTGAGCTTGAGTTTCAGAACTGGCTTTTACATCCAATCGAGCTGAAGGTCAAAATCTAGTTTTAGGTCGAGTACTAGAAATAAGTCACCATATTCGCCCCGTCTCAGCCAATAACACGAGAAGCATCATAAGCGAGTGGTGTTAATTGAGACACATCTTTGACCTTTGTAAATTGCATAGTTGGATTGTTTGAAGTAACTGTTCGAATGTAAGAAAATATATGATAATGTATTATAATGTATGACAATGTAGTAGAATAGATGATAATGTAGTAGAATATATGATAATGTAGTAGAATGTATGATAATGTAGGAGAATGGATGATAATGTATGATTTAGAATGTATGATAGTATGTATTAGAATGGATGATAATGTATTAGAATATATGATAGTATGTAGTAGAATGGATGATAATGTATGAATTAGAATGTATGATAGTATGTCTTGAGCACAGGTCGATTTGAGTGAATCAATAACCAACTGTGAGGAAAATTGTAGTAGTTATAATAGCTGTATAGCGTGTCTCGGCCAGGTCGAATTGAGCGAATCAATAAGCGACCCTCGGGAGAGCGTGTATACTGGAAGAGCTATGTTGTAGGTCTCAGTTATAGGTTGAATTGAGCGTATCAATAAGTGACTGTAATGAAAAATCTTGATCTTGAAATAACTGTATGAAAAGTCTCGGCCAGGTCGAATTGAGCAAAGTAATAAGCGACACTCAGGAGAGCGTGTATACTGGAAGAGCTATGTTGTAGGTCTCAGTTACAGGTCGAATTAGGCGTATCAATAAGCGACTGTAATGAGAAATCTTGATCTTGAAATAGCTGTATGACAAGTCTCGGCCAGGTCAAATTGAGCGAATCAATAAGCGACCCTCGGGAGAGCGTGTATACTGAAAGAGCTATGTTGTAGGTCTCAGTTACAGGTCGAATTAAGTATATCAATAAGCAACTGTAATGAGAAATCTTGATCTTGAAATAGCTGTATGACAAGTCTTGGCCAGGTTGAATTGAGCAAAACAATAAGCGACCCTCGGGAGAGCGTGTATACTAGAAGAGCTATGTTGTAGGTCTCAGTTACATGTCGAATTGAACGTATCAATAAGTGACCATAATGAGATATGTAGTATGTTGGGCTGGGCTGGTTGTATCCAGGCAGCAACTTTTAGATTTGTAGAATATGTTATGTTTGGTCCTATTGGACGAACCAATAACCGACCTGTAAGATGTTGGTCGAGCTCGCCCCGAGTATAAGTTAAATGAATAATAAGATCGAGTTGAGGTCTGAAGCTGAGGTTGAACATTGTGTCTGAAGCAGAAATCGGGCTCGCCCCGAGTATAAGCTTGAATAAGTTGTAATCGCCTTGAGTACCTTGACCTCGAGCGGCTTAATAATATGGTTTGATGTTTGTTCGATCATTAAATCTAAAGCTGAGATCGGGCTCGCCCCGAGTTGATTAAATTGTATTCGCCTCGAGTACCTCAACCTTGAGCGCCTTAATAATGCGGTTTGATGTTGTTGAAAAGATGATATCAAGCATTGAGTCTGAAGGTGGAGTCGGGCTTGCCCTGAGTATGATTGAATGTGTTGGTCGAGCTTTGTGTTTGAATATGAAATCGGGCTCGCTCCGAGTATGAGTATGAGTTACGTCGATTGACATTCAGTTTGTTGTATCTGAAGTTGAGGACGAGCATTGTATCTGAAGCTGAGGACGAGCGTTGTGTCTGAATTTGAAGTCAGGCTCGCCCCGAGTATGATTTACGTCGATTGATATTATGTCTGTGGTTAAGATTGAACATTATGTCCGAAGCTGAAATCGGGCTCGCCCTGAGTATAGCTTGAATAAGTTGTAATCGCCTAGAGTACCTTAACCTCGAGCGCCTTAATGATGTTGTTGAAAATATCGGGCTTACCCCGAGTATAACTTGAATAAGTTTCAATTGCCTCGAGTACCTCGACCTCGAGCGCTTTCATAATTTGGTTTGAATTTTCTGTTTGGCTTGAGATTCATATTAGTCTCTGTTGATTCTGTTGCTGTTAAAACTAAAGTAATAGTTGTTGTTGTGAACTTGGCATATTAGTTGTAGTAGTAGCTGTTGGTCTTTGACATCTGTTCGTCATTAGCATGGGGCACCAAAACAAAGTTCTAATGGCTCAATGGCATTGTGAAATTCCTGCTGAGTATGAGAAATCTTGTGAAGAGATTGAGATGCTGTTTGATATTGTGATTGACATTACTGTTTGAGTTTGTGACTGGTTTCAACTTTCGAGTTCTAACTTCCCATCTTCAGTCTCCTGAAGTTCATAGGAGTAAAAGAAATCTGCAAATGCAGGAGGCTACTGATATTGTCATCCTTGCTGCCGTTGGAGGATACTTAGCTAAAAAGGAACTTGGTTGGGAAATGCTTCTGCCATAATACGATGGGCTATCGAAGAGCCCTTGTTGCATGATAAGTTGGAGCACGGTATAAATCAAAGTATGAGTGACCCAAGTTGGTGAAACTTTATGATCAAAGTGGCAAAATTCCAATTGAAGGGAACCAATATGCATCCAAAAGTACGTCGTAATTACGAGAACTTGAGCCAAACTGTACAGCAGGTATTTGAAGTTTCACTCATTTGTGGGCTGCCTCGAACTCAGTTGAGTTTTAATATGAACTCCCTAAACTCTGCATTAACTCCCTGAACCACGATTGTGTTCTAAGCAGTAACAACGGTTACAATAGCCAAGCAAAGCTCAATTCAAAAAGTTTAACTCGAATTGAAGATATGAAGAACTCAAGTTCGAATAGGATAATCGTCGAATAAAGCTCGATTCAAATTAGTTCTAATTGTGAAATGAACTACTTTATACGTACGTCACTTTCAAAGAGATTCCAGACCTCCCAAGCTTCAGAATCATCCTGATTGAGTGAGTGATGGATAACTGCATGAGGTTACGAATGGGGTTGATCATGTTGTCCACCTTGCTGCCGATATGCACAGAGTTTTATTGTTCGATTTCAGGTCTTCAATCGAACAATATCCAATTTCTCTGATTTTCCAATGTGAGCATTCGTCCCTGTAATTGAAAATCTTCGATCTGATTTCCTATCGGAGGAGGATCTTGATGTGATTGTTGGCTAGAAAAACAGGAGCAACTGTTGCCAAACTGTTGTCACAACGGATATTGTTCTTGAAACAGAGATTCTAGACCCCCAAGTTTGATTAAGAGAGAGAGAGAGAGAGATCTCATTGTCTGTCAATGAGCTTGAGAAACCTACTGATTTGATTCGTGAATTGATGGATAACTTGAAAAACCCAATTGATTTGCAAAACCCAAATCAATTTTGCAACAAACAATCTAAAAGGGCCTCTCTCTGCAAGTACGTTAGATGCTACCTCAGTAGCAAAAAGCTCTGTTTGAAACAAAAATTAGAGATCGCAAAATTGTACGAGAAACATAGCAGGATGGCTTCCTCACGTCAAAAAATGAATATGAAAAATTGAATCGAAGAACGCTGAGTGTATGCTTCGGTTCCCGCAGATGGCGCCAAATGTAATAGCCTATTTTCGTATTGGACGAAGATAGTGCCTTACGCCCTTAAAAATTTGGAATGTTAGTTAGGAATTTAAAGTAACTAACACAAGTTTTAGCGTGAAAAACCCTTGAATGGGTTAAAAACCACGACCTCTCCTGAGAATTTTAGAAAGAGAGAGATATTTATAGACTGTTAGCTATTACAAAGAGAGAGAGATATAGAATAGGTATCTTAGAAGATGTGTCAGAGCAGCCTCCCTCAATTTGTAGCTCTATGGTCCTATTTATAGGTCTTATAACATGATTATTATTGCTTTAATGAGGAACACTACAAATATCAGGTTTTGATAGGTCTTCATAATGGTCGAGTAACGGCTCGAGTAACTATTCTTCCTTGTAACCGCTCCATAATGTGTCATAAATGCACCATGTGTTTGTTGATGAGGTTGAGTAAATGTGTGATGGTCGAATGCTGAGACCTGAGCTTGAGTTTTAGAACTGGCTTTTACATCCAATCGAGCTGAAGGTCGAAATCTGGGTTTAGGTCGAGTACTGGAAATAAGTTACCACAAAAGATAAATTATAGTATGGATATCCCATAAATTCAATATCAGAATTAATCAAAAATGAGATTTTAGAGGATGGATTTTGGGTCTGATCCGGTGTAAAAGGGGAGAGAGAGAGAGGAACTCTAAAAAAAAAATTGGGGAGTGATCAGTCAACGTGAAACAACAATAATGCATTAAAACCAAACCATTAAAGTATGAGAAAAAGCTTCTTACAACAATTTTTGTTTCAATTTCGTTTCTTTCTCTCTTTACGTCAATAATTAATCATAATAATACGTATCCTAGTGACTGATACCAATTGTAGGAAGTTCATACAATTACTATGATTAATAATAGACTATGGAAAACAAATTATACTAACCTCTTCTTCTTTTTTTATAAAATCTTATTGTTATTGAGTAGAGTATATCCCTTAGATTGGCTGCAGATCTCAATGGGATGGTTTTCTGTGTAGTAGCCTCCAATAGGGACTTCCTCTATATTTAACCTGATAGAGTTTAAGTGGTCTTCCCATTATACCCTCAAACCCTAATAAAGAGTAATGCTAGGTCCTACCAACCTTAACTTGGTATAACAATTGGGCACAACCAATATTACCTATATGACCTATTAACATGTGTGCTCATAAACCAGAAGATAAAGCATTGAGTAGTGCCTGTATAAACAAACAAAAAAAAACAGTTATAGGTGCATAACCTGAAGATCTTACAATAAAGTACACATAAGATAGGCCAAGAGAAATATGTGTATTTTTTAGCTAAGTTGAAGAAGCAATATGCATGTTTCATTCCTTGACAAAATAATTTATGGCTTCTTCTAAATCATCTATATGTTATAGGTGTACAATCTAAAAATCTTATGGAGTGCACAAGTAAGATGAATGCGCTAGTCTAACTTATAATAATGCTATAAAGAACATGCTTTTTTCCCATGATCTTAATCCCTCACCGCTCTTCCTACTAGGTGTTGGCAATTCAAGAGCTTTGAGATTGGGTTAAACTGGAGGGACCGCCAATATTTCACTATGCATCTTCAGATCTGAAATTACATTACTACAGATGGTATGGTGGCTTACAAAAGTATAGTGTCATGTATCTCCAACACTAACATCGAAGTTATATATATACTCATATCAGTATGCATTTTTCTTTACCCGTATTTTTCCCCTTAATTCTAAATTTCCAATAAACCCTTAGAATGAAGTTTATGATTGCTCAATCTTATATCTCATAATCTCGTTTAATGTACTTTGTTGCATTTCTCGTATCTTCGTTAGATCCTTGTATACGTTATTTCTCTACATGAGATCAGTTCCCTGATGACTTAACTTGTAAACTTATAAAAGCAGTGATAAGTGATAAGTGATCTCAGTTCTTTGAGGGTCTGTTTGGTAGCCCAAAAAAGAAAAAGAAAAACCAAGTGAGAAAATAAAATTTTAAAATATGGTTTCTCACTTTGGGTGTTTGTTAACCAAAATAAAATGAGAAATACATTTTCTCATAAGAAAATATAGGCCAAAAAAGTGAGAAACAATTTCCCACCCACTTAGATGAGAAACATAGTTTCCTTTTAAGAAATGGTCTTCCAGGAAATGGTTTCTCAAGAAGAAAAAATTAAGGTTTCCAAACACACCCTGAATGACTTCATGCATTTTCCAGTTAATCTATAAATTTAATTATTCTTTTTAATTTTGCCGATGATGCAAGGGAATTCCTGGGAAGATATAAAACTCTCGTGGTCTTGCTCAATCAATGGCCTTGATAATCATATTCCAATTCCAACTCCAACTGCCATCCCTAGGAGGTCTCGGTGGCTTCTTTAAACATGGAGGATTCTTAAAGTGCCAATCATAAGTTATTTAATATAAGGCATGAAAGCGCCATGCGTATTCATCCTTATGTTTAACAACAAATCTAGTAAGTATATATGTTTTGGCATTTCATGAACTATGACTTATGCATTACCAGTTACTAAATAATTTGTGCGTTTATCAATGATCTGATGTTTCTTTAAAGTTTATTCTTTACAGTCAACTGTTTATGGGTTTTTACTATGATTACAGTAATTGTTTTAGATATATAAAAGCTAACAAGGTTCGTATTAATGCAGATGCAGTAAGGAAAGTCTATTACAGAGTTATCAATGCTTAAGTTGTGGAATAGGTTTGGGTTGACCTATTTTCTTGTTGAAGAGTTGCTCAGCTATAGGAATAGGTCTATTGGTACAACTTGAGTTGAAGCTGAGGTTATGAAGCTGTTGGAGATTGGTTATGAAGGTAATGCTATAAGTGATGTTCTTGCCAATTCTGTCCATTATAAACTGTGCATGTTTACTTTTCTACTGTACAATCTTTAGAGTACAAGACTGGGTATCGGATGATGGGAGCATGTCAGGTTTAGGCTAGTTTAAGCTTCCGCTTTTGAACATTTTATATTGGTGCTAGTTTCTTTTTAGTGCTTTGGTGCTTGGGCATTTTCTATTTATTAGAGTGTCTTCCCTTGGGTGTGGCTCTGTTTCTTGGTGGGTTTTTGAGTTCTTACTCATTCTAGATTAGACTAATTTCTCTTTAGAACTTGTAAGTAGTCATATTTTGTTCTGAATTTTTTGTGTGGTTATCCTTTGGTGTTCTGGCTCCTCCTAGCTTGCATGTAGGCTATAGGAGGTCGTCCCTATCTTGTAAATATGTTCCTTCCCATTAATATTATCAACCCGCTTACAGTTCGAAAATAAAATTGTTTCAGATATTATGCTAAATTGCTATATATCGGGGATGCTAAAAGCAAGTAATAGCTACGAGTGAAGCCATGGTAATTGAAAGTTATTAGGCACGGATCTGGTGGTGTTTATTGTTAGCATTTGCCACGGTGATGGTACCCAATGCATATTAATAGCCATGAATGTGCCTCAAAATGAAATGTGGCTAAAAGTAATGTGTTGGCTATGGTTTACTGTGTCTTAGAATTGGCCATATCACTTATTGATGCGACCCTTGGCACGGTTCAGACCATGGCCAATGACTTTTGCAACGACCAGTACAGTGGCTATTACCGAGTATTCTAGTACTGAAGATTGGCAAGGGCAACAAACTCAATGAGGAAATCCTTGCAGTTAGTTCTATATTATAACCTTTTGCAGTGACATATAAATGTGTATGTAATAGGGTCTTGTTAAGGGTGTGAAAAATAAGCTATTTATATCAAGTAGTGGATGTGTAACAGGCCTTACTAGCCCTATATATTGAACTTGATTCATGTTAATGATGTTCAGAAAGATGGCAATTTTTTTTAATTTTGCTTCTTTTTATTTACTCGATCTGAGAGAGCAATTTGATTTACATTTACTTCATCTGTATCTGACCTAGTTAAATCTAAACTTACAAGGTGCAAACTGAGGAAGATAGAAAAAATAAGAGTGGTTACATTGTGAGCATATGAAGTATCATTTGGATGTTTTCGTCAAAATTCGGTCATCAATTTCATCCCCTAAGTAATTTTTAACACAAAGGAGGACACATGCGTCAATTAATAAGATTATAGCAAAATTCAACTGCCAGGCTAGCATGCGCGTTAGCGCTTGCCTTAATGCTCGTAGCATATAGTTTTTTAGGTCAATAGAAGTTTCTTCAACATTTCTTTCAAGCTCAAAAGATGGTTTGTAAAGAGAGAGATATTGAAAATAAGTGTAAAAAAGATAGGTGTTGAAAGTTATGTCTACAAAGAAATGGTAGATAGCGAATGAGGTAGAGAAAAAGTTGGCAGAGAGAGAGAGATGGTAGTAAGTGAGAGAAATGGTAGAGTACTACTCTTTTAAAGACGAAGAATCAGTTTACAACTAAAAAGAAATTTTAGCGGATACAATTGATAAAAACAAAATGAAGAAATCAATGAATATGAGCCAAAACAACAAGAATAAAATGAAGACCAAGAAGGAGATGCAAAAGAAATGGAAGAAGAAGAAGAAGAAGAAATAGAAGAAGTATAAATTGAGAAGGTTGATCCAAAAGATCTACCGATAGGGAATAACTTCGATAGTGAGAGAACCTAAAGCAACGATGTAGACGCATTAATCTTTAAGAGATATAATTGCATTTGTTTCACCTTGCTGGTTGCTGCTATTATTAACATACTGAATTGTCCATGCTTGCTGATAACTTCTCTTACTCAGATTATAAAATTGAAGATAATGGCAAGTTCTTTTAGGCATCTTAGAGTTTTGCTATTCATGAAGACTAGAATGGTTTTTCCACTTATCTCTCTGGCATGTCTCTTTCAGGCTACCTAAATAGTAGTCAGATTTTGGGGTTCCAATAATCAATGTTTAATCATCTACCAATGAAATAAAATAAAATATTTCAATTTTTATTACTCACAAAAATGTGAATTTTGTATATGCCAATAACAATGTTTTAGTGAAATGATAAGATGATCTAGTTGTTCTAAAAACTTTGTTCTTAATTTGTCCTATTATAAACAAAATAAATTAAAAATAATATACTGATTGGGGAAAAATACAACGACGTAAAATAACAACCTATATAGGTGGGGATACCTCGTTAACCTACATGCAGGAAAAAAGAGTAACCACTAACAACTTCCTCGAAGATATCTTTGAGAGTGGTGGGAGATGTATCATCGTAAGTCATGCACAATCAAATGAGAGTTATAAAGTCTGTAAGGAAATCTGGGCCAAGTATGGCTTATCTAAAACTATAGTTGATGTTGCATTGCTAAAGCAAGCTCATGCTATGATTGATTTCTTGTAGCATAAGAGTGTAGTCATTATCATTTATCAGCATCCAATAGTTGTGGGTAACAGCAAGTTGAAAACAATTTGCAATTGCTTGCATCAAATGGTAAATGAATGTAATAGGAATATATTTATTACTATAAACCATCAAGAAAACATTGCTGTTGTCTCTAAAAGTACTCCCAATAACAACTGCTGAGCCAAAGAGAGAACCATCAATATTGAGCTTAATAACCATTATAGGAAGGGGTTTCCAAGAACAAGTAAACTGCTTTCTGCCAATATTTTTGGCAATTTGATTAACTTCTATAATTTTAGTAAACAACGTATTGGGCTGGTTAGGAACGACGACGTGTTCTTCTTTCTATTTTCTCTTTTTAGAGTGTTCGTAGTAGTCTCCCTCCTTCTTTTTAGTGCCTTTTCTTGTAAATGACTCTAGTGGTGTCTCTATTCTTTTGATCTGTTAGCAGAAGAGTAAAAACACTTTAGGTTGGTTCCATTTTGTTAAAATTTTCTCAACAAGTGGGAAACAAAAGTTGAATTTGTGATCATTATTGGTTTTTTTTTTGCTAAGGCATCCAAATTACATACATCCAATTTGTTGGACCATGTTAATTGTTGTTTCATCATGGCTATCGCAATACATGACGTCCATACCGGACCCCTACCGAGGATCAACTATTTTTTAACCTCCCATTGGCATCCCCAATTATTTTTTCTCATCACACATATAAACTTCTCAACGTGTCGAGCTCTCAAAATCTTAAACACCTATAAAATCCCACTCAACCCTTCTATTCATCACTGCCCAAAAGCCACTCTTAACACCCACAAAAAAGTGTTTCCATTGTTCTTCTTTATATGGGCCTCAATCGTCTCCATATTGGCCTAGTTACGGCCAGGTTTATATGCAGAAAATTGTCCAAAAGTTGAATCGATTGGTAGTCTGGGAAGTGTTGCGTAGGGCTATGATTAATGACCATCAAAGCGTCGCATTCGAAATAGGTTTACAATTTCATGATTGGTTAATTAATGTAAGGTTATATTAATATCGTTATTTTTGTGTGTTGCTTAATAATGGTTAGGTTTATGACCATTATGATGATTATATTTGTAGGGCTGTGTTACGATAAAAAATATAAAATGGATAGAATTGGTTTAATTCAAGGAAAACTGACCTCCAAGTTAGTTTATATTGAGGAAAACCTGCTTCCAAGATACAACACTAAGTGTTCTTTCTTTAATAATTTAATTCCTACACGATTAATCGATACAAACTCTTAAATAGAGATGCTTTTACCACTTCCATGATAATGTCTTAAGAATAGCAAACCACCTACCCACTCTCCACATTCTTCATAACTACATAACTATTGTAGTAAACTACTCCCACTAACTCCTAAATGATACAATACATAATCTTATAACTTATAACTAGCAAACCATACATATCATGTTTAAAATTTATACCATTCTCTATAATAATTTCATCTTTCAAATATATTGAAGAAGTCGCACAAATATTGGCATCCCTTCTTGTCAAATTTAATCATGAATTCGTTGTACGCTACATGGGCACAATATTTTGCTCGTGATTCATCCGAATAATTTGTTACAATATCTTGCACGCTCTTCACTATCATTGTCAACTTCTCCACAATTTCTTTGCACGAATCTATTTGGTCGAATAAAAAATGACAAGATGAAAGTGAATAAACGACTATTGATTTGTGAGTCTAACGATGATGGAAGCGAGAATAAACTGGCTCTGATACCAATTGTTATAATAAAAAATATAAAATGGATAGACATGGTTTAATTCAAGAAAAATTGACCTCCAAGTTGGCTTATATTGAGAGAAACCTGCCTCCAAGATACAACACTAAGTGTTCTTTCTTTAATAATTTAATTTATACAGAATTAATTGATATAAACTCTTAAATAAAGATGTTTCTACCACTTCCATGATAATGCCTTAAGAATAACACCTACCCACTCTCCACATTCTCCATAACTACATAACTACTGCAGTAAACTACTCCTGCTAACTCCTAAATGATACAATACATCAACTTATAATTAATTAAAATACTTCATGGAAAATTGGTAACAGACTACGATGTGTCTTTATTACTATGCGATATGACTAGTATGCATGGAGATAAATTTTCCTTATGCTTTGATCGTATGAACTGATAGGCAAAGCTAAGAAAGAAGTAAATAAAGAAAATTTGCCAGGGCATAATTTCTTGCGCGAATATCATAATTATGCATCTAGAGACGCAATCATATTGGTTTGTGCCTCACTATTGAATGTATGGGTAAACATAATGACAACCCACACAAAAGGCTTTACCATCCCCAAAATAAGAGGCAACCCTTCTTGATTGTCATTTGTAACTTTTGGACCCTAAAATACCCCGGTGCAATTGGCTTTTGTTAAAATACCAAAATTACCCTTTTAATTATGTTTTAATATTTAATTATAATACCATGTGTTAATTAGTTATCCAGCTGGAATATCTACGTGGATACTAAGAAAATTCATGTGAACATTTCTTTTCCACCGTTGATTGAGCGGGAAGTCCATCTCCTTCTCCTCCTTTAAAACTAAAGTAATACAAATTTTATAAAACAAAACAAAAATCAAAACTAAATTAAAACAGAAATCCATTAACAACATCATCATCATCAACAACAACCAACATCATTATAAAATACCTAAAAAAACCTTAAAAAATTCTAACAAACCCAAAAACTTGGGCTTTCAAGCCTTCAACCCTAAAAAACTTCACTTTCATCTTCCAAAAATCATCATTATCACCTTCCAAAATTATCATCATCATCTTCGAAAACTACAAATCTAAGTCTTATAAGAGATTAATGCTCATTTTTTCATATCCAAAGAACATCAAAACACTTTTACTTGTAATCATAACTAGTTCACTACAAAATTAGTGGAGATCTCGTGGTAGTGACTATTTTGCTCTTGCTTTTAGAGGATGAGATTGTATTAAAACTCTTGAGATTGAGATCGAAGGGTTTAGGGGGAGAATTGAATTGTAGACTCAATTTTAGAGTGATCGGTGAAACCTTCGAACCTCACTTCTTCACCTTCGTCGCTCTCGTTGATGATGACAACGATCGCTTCTTCATCTTTCTCCTACCTACCACTTTAATATCTTATTCTTCATCATCAGCCTTTTATCGTGCACTTATTCAAAGTATCATCATTATCAAATATCCATTTTCAAGGCTTTGTTCTTCGAGTTACATTTAACTAACTAGGATTCTTCATCGACCCTCCTTTGCTCACCATATTGCATCAGGAATTGAAGTTGTCGATTTGAAGAGAAGTTGTGTGAGATTTAAATTTGATTTGATTTAATTACGGTACCTAACCTTGCCATATTTGCAAGCTTACAGCCAAAAATGAAGAAATTATGGTACTAAATATTATCGATAATAAAAATAGAAATTACTGTAAGTATAATTATTGTAAGCCACTTTAAAATGAAATTGGGAGTTGCCTGAGCAAATACTTGGTGGGTAAATAATCACGTACATGGCTTCATGGTAGGATTTTAAGGTTTAGGTTTGATGGGTTTTCGATAACCGGGTACCAATAGCCATCATAAGTTAGGTGTTCGTTAACTAGTAATCGTAATAAATTAAGTTCCCGTATATTGACTCCTACGATATAATAACCACCGTAATTTGGATTTTCGATGGGCAATTGACCAAATAAATACAAGTTATTGCATTCTTCCTTAAATCAATACTGGAACACGTTTCCCCCAAAATCGATACCAAAATTCCCAATTGATACTGGCCCCACCCATGCAAACCTACTATCACCTATTTTGACTCCTACCTCTTAAAAGTAACTTTAATATTTAATATTCATACTTTAGTCAATGTCAAAGACTTTTAATAATAAACAATATTACAAAGTAGGTAAAAATTATTAAACAAATGAAATACAATCCAAAAAATTTTGACTGGTATTATAAGTTGCCAAACAGGGCTTAAAGAACCCATTTGTTTGGTTTCACTTAAATTTTTATAGATTTATCACCAATATTCCTTTTTAAGGTTAGGGTTTGAGAGTGAGTATTGTAATCTTAAATTTATCTTTTATATGAAATTAGTAGATAATTGTCTTTAAAGTATCATATATGCCTCGAGAGATAAAGATGTGGAAGAAAGTATGAAGAAAGACCTTTTTATAGAGAGGTAGAAGAAAGTGTTAGGAAATACTATTTTTATGTGTATTGCTCTCTTTAAAGTATCATATATGCCTCGACAGATAGAGAGGTGGGAGAAAGTGTGAGGAAATACCTTTTTTTGTCACCTCAATTAACTATATTTGCTATATGCTATTGAACTTTACGACATTGTTATTTGTCATTTGTTATTTGTTTTTACAGTAATTGTCATGTGTTCTTGGAAATATTATCATATGTTTTGGAAAAAATATCATTTGTCCTTTGATACCGTTATCATAGATCTACAATGTAAAATATTTACATGAGATAGAGAGGTTGAAAAAATTTAGAAGATAGATCTTCTTTTGTTTCCTCATGCAATTAGATTTGCCATATACTATTGAAATTTATGTCGACACTGTTATTTGTCATTTGTTTTTACAGAAATTGTCATATCTTATTGGAAAAATTATCATTTTTTTTGGAAAAATATCATTTGTCCTTTGATATCGTTATCATAGGTCTACAATGTAAAGTACTTATGAAATAGTCACGAGAGATAGAAAGGTTAAAAAAATAAGAGGAGAGATCTTCTTGCCTCCTCAAATAACTAGATTTGTCATATGATTTACAACACTATCATTTGTCATTTGTTTTTACAGAAATTGTTATGTGTTTTTAGAAAAATTATCATTTGTT
Source organism: Kingdonia uniflora (assembly GCA_014058105.1). Taxonomy (NCBI): domain Eukaryota; kingdom Viridiplantae; phylum Streptophyta; class Magnoliopsida; order Ranunculales; family Circaeasteraceae; genus Kingdonia; species Kingdonia uniflora. The sequence goes on along the minus strand of JACGCM010000593.1, from coordinate 567,268 downwards.
TTAGAAAAACATATCATTTGTCCTTCGATACGATTATCATAGGTCTACAATATAATGTATTTTATAAAATAGTCACGAGAGATGTTGAAGAAAGTGAGATGAGAGATATTCTTTTGGTATTTAAAACAACTAGATATGTCATATGTTATTGAACTTTATGACATTGTCATTTGTTATTACAAAAATTATCATATGTTATTGGAAATTATCATCTATTTTGGAAAAAAGTATCATTTGTCATTCGATTACAGTTATCATATGTTTACAATATAAAATATTTTATAAAATATTCATAAAAGATAGAGAGGTGGAAGAAGGTGAGATGATAAACCTTCTTTTGCTACCTCAAACAACTAGAATTATCACTTTAAACTACAAAAATTATCATGTGTTATTTACCTTTATGACATTTATTTTTACAGAATTTGTCATTCCCAATTCTCCACCATTAGTTCGAGCACTTGGTTTCCATGGTTTTGAATAATGCACCCAACAAGTAAATGAGGATTACGGCTATTAAAGCTGCATGTAACAAGTAAGAATGATTTTTATCATTTGTACATTGATTTCCATCATTTGTATGAATAATTTTTATAATTTGTATGACTGAATGAGAGAGACCGAGAGCAAAGTCTCAAAATTGAAATTGTAGGTTTCAAAATTAAAATCTAGAAGATTTAAATTAAACCAAAACTCATAAGAAAACTCGAAGAATGTTGGATATCTCGGTGCCCCCACAAGTAAATAAAGATTGATAAAGATGAGGAAACTGAGAGATAGACCAAGAACAAAAGTCTCAAAATTAAAACCCTATGTTTTCAAATTAAAATTTAGAAGATTTGAATCAACCAAAACTTGTAAGAAAACTCAAAGAATATTGGATATCTCGACGCCCAACAAGTAAATAAAAATTGATGGTGAGGATGAAGATTATAGATAGATCAAGAACAAAGTCTTAAAATTAAAACCATAGGTTTTCAAATTGAAATCTAGAAGATTTAAATCAAACCAAACCTAATAAGAAAACTCAAAGAATATCAGATATCCCGACATTATGAATCAGACTTGGGAAAAAACTTTATAAACTTTAATGGAGATAAAAGAAAAATTGGGAACCTTTCTCTTCTCTATTTCTCTTTGTACTTATATATATAGTTTTTCTCTCTCCAGTTGGAAAAATGTCACATCCTAACACCCTGCAAATTCAGAGGTGGATATTTTCAGTTAAAATGGAACTTTAATAGGGGTAAAACTGGAAACTCAAGTACAAAGTATCGATTCAAGATTTTAATGTTCCTAGGGTCCAATTTGAAGAAGAGTGCAATAAGTTGTATTTATTTGGTCAATTAGCAATTTTCAATTTGAGTTAAGTTCTCCACAAGTTGACGCTTACGACACCAATAGCTGCCGTAAGTTGGTGTTTTGATATGAATTAAGTTTCTCACAAATTATGGCATTTACGGTACTATTTGGGTTTTCGATATGAGATAAATTCATTACAAGTTGATGCTTACGGCAACAATAGCCACCGAAAGTTGGGTTTATGGTATGGATTAAACTCCTTGCAAGTTGTGACACTTACGACATTAATAACCACTGTAAGTTAAGTTTTTGGTATTAGTTAAGTTCATCAAAATTTGTCCCTTACGATACCATTGGGCACCGTAAATTGGGTTTTCACGTAAAAGATTTGAGGGGTGGGTTTAGGCATATTTAGTTTATTTAAGTGTTTACTTGAGGAACTATCACTATCACTGTAGAGATACTAAGTTTGTTTCACCTATTCATGTTCATAGTAAAACTTAATTACATTAATCATTAGCCCTCGATAGCGCATGAAATGTATCTCTTGATTCAATTAAACCCATACTATTATTATCTAAACCAATAATGAAATTGTAGTACAAAAGGTTGTAGATCAATGAAAGTACTAAAGATATAAAGAAGAAGAACGCACATTAACAAAGAAAAATAAAAAGAATCTGTATTCCGTATTGTATTTTATTTGAAGATACAAATATACTTTAAGAATAACTACAAGCCCTTTTAAACTTTGTAAGATCATCTTCAACAGAGGGGCAATGGCATCCCAAAACCACTAGTTTGGTGGTTTTGCCTTTTGATAAGTAGTACTGGGAAGCCCAACAGAGAGGCATAGGTTGATGTGGATGCCTTTCCATAATTTTGAGGGGTAAATTTTGCTCCCGAAGGGAAAATAGGGTGTTGTAGTATTCGGTTTACCGCGACTGTTTAATTGGCCAAGATTAAATCATTAAAACACGTATACGCCTAGGATTAAATTGGTATTTCACTCGATCTCCCTCCCTTAATCTCTTCCTATTTGTGCATCATCATCAATAGTAGTAGTGAGTAATATTGAGAAACGTTAATCTACTCTCTCAAAATCTCTTCAACAATTACAGACAACAACAATCTCATCCACCAATAGCACCAATAGATACCCAACTCCCCTTAAACATTCAACTCTCACTTCAATCTTCTCAAATCACTTCAAGCAAGAAGAAGAAGAAAGACGAATTCTTTAGATTTGGGTTTATACCCATATCTTCTATCCTACTCATTCTTCACTAACCTCATGCCTCAAACCTGTTAGTAATATGGTATATTAGGACTTATTAAATAAAACTGGATTATTAAAAGTTTGGTTTTGTTAATTTTTAAATGGGATTATAAACATCTTTTTGGTCGTGTATCCTGTGCATTTTATTTAGACCAAAGGATAGGGCAATGGTGTGTATGTCGAGTGCTGGCTACGTTGCAACGAAATTTGATACTGTAATGGCCTAATTTCGTAGCTCGAAATGACTCAAAATTACCTTTTACACCAAATATACCTGTGACAAAACTAATGTAAAACAAGAAATGACACAGGTGATTTAACGTGGAAAACCTTTGAATAGGTAAAAAACCACGACCTCGAGTTGAGAGTTTTAGTAATAATAACTTTTATTGCTTAAGACTGATATCTTACTGCAAGTGATTTCTCGAACTGGAAATAATTGATCTTGTAAATAAGAAGTTTGATGGTGTATAGAATCTAGAAATTCCTATGTTAGAGTCTAGAAAATTTAGGGATTTTTCGTCCTTGTCTCTTATGAAACTTTTTCTTTATATAAACCTTATCTGCAGCTCGTTATCGTTCTGAAGCACGTTCTCCGAATAATGAGGTAAGTTGTGGTTGATTATGTAACTGTTCAGTTAGTGGGAGACAGATGTCTTTGACTTATTCATATTCTTCTGTTGTACTCGAGCCACGCTTTTTATCAGCTCGGACTAGGTGGTAATGCTGAGTATTTATGTCACGTGTAGAATGTATGAGCCGAACATCGAGGTAGCTTGAATTTGTATAGTCCGAATTGGGTTAGGTTGAGGGATAGGTCCTTATAATCGCCCCCTCGCAACTGAAGGCACGAGTGGCTTTGGTTAAGAAAGAATTTGTGGACTTGTGGTGTTGGAAGCTAAAAATAAATGATGTATTAATAGGTTTTGACTGTTGGGTATTCGGTATTGATATATGGAGGGATGTATCTAGAATTTAATGCGATGGAAAGGATTAATGTATTGGACGCTTAGGGCTTTGAGAGCAGCTTTGCTTTAAATGATGACTGCTTTGGAAATGTACATGCGCATTAAATACGATGGTTATATAAATAATACATGTACTATAGATTTTGACAAAGTACTCTTTGTTGTAACATTCTATGAAATTCTTGAGTGATAATTGTGAAGGCCCGGAGAATGGTGTATGAAGAGAGAGTCTCTACAGAATTGCAGAGGTTAAAGCTGAGATACTTTGGAGATCAATCTGTGGAGATGTCCACCCCAATTCTTGTTCTACCGACGTATCACGGCATGATGGAAGACGAAGCGGCTGAAGTTGAGGAGGATTTTTACTGTATGTGGAGATTTTATTACGTTGTATTGGCAGGCGAGCAACGGTTGAGGTGTCTCCACATCCTTGCGGAGGACAAGGTTGAGGAGATAGATGTGGGGGCAGGTATGTCTGCGAGGCAGTATCGCCGGTATCCTACGAAGGACTGGATTCTAAGGTAGGACTCTATTTTATCTCAATAAACTCTTTATTGGTGGGGATTACTGAGGAAGAGATGATGGAGGTAAAGGGGGAAGATAGATTTTTGAAGTTTTGCCCCTGCACAATCTTCATTGGCGTAAAGAAGGCCTTCTGTCTGAAGGGTTGGTTCAAACACTGACACTCTTGCTTCCATGTCTAAACTTCGATCAAACTCATATTCTAGTCAAAATAATTGCGTAAAGAGATAAGGATGCTCAATGATTTCTAATTCCAACTTTGCTTTAGAAGATTCTCGAAGTAAAACATCACTAAAAATGGATATGATTCAGAGAATGAACTGTGATAGTACCTGAAAGGCTATTATCTGTAAAGTACCTGAAAGACTTGTTATCTGTAAAGTACCTGAAAGACTTATTATCTGTAATTGATATTCGAACTTAATAAAAATCATTTATTCAAACTCTGTGTTGATAGATAAAATTAACTCTTGATTGAAATCGAGCTATAAGAAATGTAGATATGTATGATTAGAGGACGACATGTAAAATATGTATGTGTATGATTTGAGATTGAACTAAAAAATATATTTTAGTAATTGAGTTGTGAAAAATGTCTGTGAAATAGTATAAATGTAAAAAATTTGTTTCGAGCTGAATAAATAATAGAATTGTGGGGGAGAATATCTTAAAAGATATAGAATTTGTAGGAATTTAAAGTTCGAGTTCAGGGAGATTTTAGTTAAAATGTTGTATTGGGGGAAAGATTGTGATAAATAGGTCAAAATTATGTAGGATGAAACCAAAGAGGTCGATGCCGATAGATAAGTTCAAATATCTTTCTATCAAGATTTTAGGGTTTCCAGTTAAGAAAAACGGATATATATACAGAATGTGGGGGATTTAAAATTATCTGTAAAAGTTGTATAAGTATGGGGGAAATGTGATTGAAAGAGGATAAAATAGAGAATGGTGAGGACTCAATTTGTGAGAGTTCGTCAAGCTGTTGAAGGGCGGTTGGCGATAAAGATTGCTGATGTACGGGAGAGGATATTCAAGATGTTAAACTATGATTTTGATTTGCCTGAGTCTGAGCTTCAGTTCAAAGGCTTAGATTTGAGGGCGAGGGATCTCGAGATTGGGCATCATTTTTACTCGAAAATATTCCGCAAAGTGATTCTGAAGCCTGCAACTCGAAGGGAGTCGTGAGACAAATTGCTAAGGATGAGATCGAGGAGGAAGATGTGAGGATTGCTGGGGGTAAACTGATTAGGTGTGGCTCCTTGGACATCTGGGATGTTTGAGGTATGATTATATGTAAGGGAGTGAATTGAATGAGGCCGAATAACGGTAATTGAAATGTAGTAGATGTTTGTTTTGAATTTGTTCCTCGTTTGTTACAAATGTTGTTTGTGACTGTTGTGAATAAAGAATTTTGAATTTGAAATGTGAGAGCTTTAGAAATGATATCAACAGTTGTATATATAGTGGAAACAAGAATAGAAAAAGTAGGCAGCTTTGATTTTTTGTCTCTTGTGTAATTACTAGGAAAGTTTGATTGCGTATAAGCAGTGAGTCATTATGAGTGTGGGGAGGTCAGAAGGAGATTTGGGTAGGAGAAACAAAAATATCTATTATACATTAGGCAATGGTATTTTTCATATTAACATATTCACCATTGTCTCAGGGATCAAGAGGGGTTGGGATTTGTGGGAAAGAGGGAAATGGACGGCCTAGATTTGTTTAACTCTCATGCTTATGGGTATTTTGGACAAAGCACCAAAAATTGGTAGTTTAGTCTTAGTCCATCTCTATCTCTCAACAAAGCCCGACTCTTCATCTCTCCTAAAGAAGAAGTCTCTCCCATCAACGCATTCCTCTCTCTTTCTAAGCAAGGTACTCTCTCTCTCTCTCTCTCTCTCTTTCAGTTATACTTGCTATTGCAGCTGTTGTTGGTTTGCTGTTGTTGGTGTTTGACTCCCTCTCTATACTCTAATTAACATTTTGGAATATGGGGCTTTGTTTTCAAACCATTAGGTGAGAGTTACTCTTATCTATTTATAATTTGCAAATTTGATTATGGGTTTTTTATTTTGAAGGTTTGAGAATGTAGCTGAGAACAATTGAGTAAATGTTATTTTTAGTTTGAGAGAGAATAGTAGTAAACAAAGACAGAGTGGGTGAAAGTGAAACATAAATAATAAAAACTGAAGAGATTCACGAGATTGAAAAGCTACTATAAACACTGAGGTATCTTTCTTTTTGAAGGACACATCGCTCCAGACAGTTCTACAGAGAGAGGTGTTTAGGTCTAATACATACACAAAGAGAGAGAGGGGGGGGGGGGGTTTGTTTGAAATTGAGAGAAGATGGGGTTAAGTGTGTTATAATTACAGAGGTGTTTATGCTTTTTAATGACTTTCCCTTACTCTTTTATATACATAGAGATCTTGGTAGCCATGTATGGGACCTTTAATCCCCCACCTAACTCTTTTATATATGTGAAAACCCAAGGGAGAAAACAAATGGATGCCAAAGTTTCAGAGGGAAGACATAACAAGTAGGAGGCTAATCATTATAGGATGCTACCATTGAAGTTACAAGCTATTTGGTCTCAAGCGAAAATATCATCGGCTTAATATATTTGAAACGGGTAAAGTGATAACAGACCTTCAAAAGGGCATTCCCACTTTCATTTTATTATGTGATAGGTAGTACCAACCAGCTCTCACAACAAGTTATTTCTCAATCCCTTCAGTGTCCAGATACAGGTAATAATATTACAACCTTACTACCTTTGATTCTGCGCCCTTTACAGCACGACATAAATCCATAGAAGGCTCATCAGAAGAGTTTATGGCCATGTTTGGCATCAAAGATATCGTTCGATACTAGGTAGAACTCAATAATTAGGAAGCAACTGACCCTTAATTGTTACAACTCTGCAATCTTAAGAACATGCTAAAATCTTGATTTCTACATGAGAATAGTTTCAAGCTCCACTTCATGAATCAAAATCAGAGTTAATATCATAACTTATATTATTCCAGATAATAAGGGTTTTTCATATCAAGACCAAATATAGTATTTATGCGAGAAAAATGAGAGGCAATTCAACAGTTTGGTGGTTTCAAGCTCCCAATCATAGGACTAGGCACTACAATTACTGCTAGAAATGTTTCATATGACTAGGCACTGCTACCTTCTCCTTCGACGAAGAGAAAGCCAAAATAAGCGATAAGGGTAGCCTTGGAGGTAGAAACCCCAAATCTGTCAAAAAATATCTTTATTGATACTTGCAGCGCCGTTCTAGTAGGAGCCAACATTATCATGTGGACTCTAGGAGGAAATCACATGAGTCACATTTCATCTTCAGTCTATCGTGGTCGAAAAGAGGCAAGGGGTGCACAGCTTAATATCAGACCTACATGTATAGATATAGATAATGGTATGATGCAAAAAATAGAGCAGTTGGCAGATCGAAGGAATCAAATCATTATTAGCTCTAAATTAGGGTTCATGTTTTGGTAGCATTTTTTTTAGAGTATACAAATGATCCTGAACAATTAACTGTATAATTAGCACAACTAATCCCGACTATTCATCTCTCCCAAAGCCGTTGTCTCTTCCATCAGTGCCTCCCTTTCTCTTTCTAAGCAAGGTACTTTTTTTTCTCTCTATTGATTTGTTTTGAACTTGCTTCGAATTTTGTACTAGCTTTTCATTCTTTTATCCTACTTATTATTGCAGGGCAAGTTGAAAAACAATGATGGGGATCCTGAGTTGCTTTTATTCATCCCATAAGATCTACAATTACTGCTAGAAATGTTAGGTTATCTGCATCCTAGTTTGCTTATGAGGGCTTAAGTTAAAATTTCCGTATTTATCGGTTTCTACCTATTTCTTCTATTTAGGTTCACATCGAACATGAAGATCAAGAGTATCTCGATTATTGGGGGGGGGGGGGGGGGGGCTGGTGGAACAAGTCCTTAAAAAAAAAGAGTGTGAGTTTGACGACTTTGACTTCCATGCGACTACTGTTTATTTAAATGATATGAAATTGCCATGTCTTAACTGTATTTTGAACAAATTTTAGGTTCATTAATTGAGATGGAATCGACTTTTCAGATGCTCAAAGTACCTACTCAGGTGATTTTATTTCCTTAACTTTGATATGAATGTCATCAATGTGCTCATTTTACCTAAAACCACTTTGTTTATCTGTTTTAAGGAGTGGGATCTGGGTGAAAATTTGCAAGGAGTATTGGAATATCAAACAAGGTAGAGGCTCCATGGTCCCCCATTTCTTTTGTTTTAAAATTACCCAATGCTTAATCATTATTATTTGAGCAATATTAGCAATATCTATCGGCAGTCCTATATCGATTCATTAGGCTATGTTTGTTGATGAATCAAGATTGTATAACAAACTAAGCTATTTGATCTATGACTAGGTTATTGGACATATATCATATATGAACTCCAGATTATGATAAATATTTATTATCATGAGTATCGGTTTTATGAACTTAAAAGAGAAACACGATTCTTTTATCGCGAGTAACAGTTTTATAAACTCAAAGAGAAACAGTATTCTCTTACCAAGCCTTACACATTCACCATCACATCTTATATTCAAAATGTAATAAGGTATTCTAGATTCCAAAGTATGGGCAATCTCACTTTGCATTTTTCGGATAGTTTTGGTGTTGAGACTACCCAGATTTACTATATTAGTTAAAAGGGTGAAGCAACCTAGGTAAATATATATTTGAAGATATTTAAGAATGTTGGTTTCTTCTTGAATAAATTGGGTTTTCTCATTCTATTGCGTTTGTTATGTATTATTTGACAATTGAAGAGGGATGTAGTTGCAACAATTGTTTATGAAGGTATGCCTAATCCATCCGATCACAAGTAAGTTTATCTTCTTTTTTGCATCTATTATATCTTGAAATCCATGCATCTTCATACAAAATATTGAATGTCAGGTAAATCATGCATTACTTTGTTTAATTATTTTTCGTATGATTGTCTGGACATTTTTTTGGATTATTATGTCCGTATGGGATTTTTGTGCGTTAATGGATAATTATGTAGCGCCGAAGGTGCGTCGACGTAATCGTCGTGGCGAGCCACGGGTAGTACTAGTATTAAAATATAGAACAAGGGGCAATGATGGGATGGTGTTTTCACTGAAAAAGTACAAAATGTCTGATATTAATTGTAGAAGGGACGCCTCAGTTCCAAAATTGAGGGCGGCTCGTGCAAGGCTCAAAAAATGCCAGCAGTTAGAGAGAAAAGCTATAAATAATGTATTATCTTCCTCATTCAAATGTTTATCAACTTCTAATAAATTGAAGAACAATGGGAAAGAAAAGCAAAAAAATAGCAGAGATTCACGAGAAAGATTAGGTGATAGTGATCAACAAGCAAGGCGAGAAAAAGTTGTTAAGAAGAGTCACGACTGTGGTTGTGCAGTAGCATTGCAAAAGAAGGATTTGGCTCTGCTTCAGATTCGTATTCAGATGTTGAAGGTTAAGTAGATGATTTGTGATATTGTGAAAGTAATTTGTTTTTGAAAAATTGTTATTTATAGTAATTTATTAAAAATTTGTTTGATATATGTGTGAAAAAGAGATACGATATGATATACGTGTATGTATGCTGAATTTATAGGAACTGAGTGTATAAAATTGCAAAATATAATGATAGAATATATGGACCTGTATGTAGGTCGAGTGTGAGGAATATTCGTGGAGATAAATACTGTACCTGACATGGAGGCATCAACCTTTGGTCGTGCGGTTGAGTCTGATAATGTAGAATCTGATAGGGAGGACAAAGTAGTAGTTGTTCAATTTCTAGATTTCCCTGGATAATTGATATCATACTCTCCGAACTCCGATATGTTTAGAGAGTCTTGTAAATCTAAGGCCCTTATAGATGGAATATGGGGAAACGTTGTAGAACATGCTGGTAGGCAGTTCAGGGGCTGTACTGTAGAATCTGGGGGAAGAGTTTTTCTTCATGTTACCTCATTTAGAAAAGGAGAAAACAGAAAGGGGAGTAGACGAATCGATCTCCTTAGAATATTTTAATGGGAATGTCCAGGGCAACCTGGACAAGGGTTTTCTGTGTTATCTGTCTCAGTTGGAGTATGGGTTGAGTTTTCCCCTGAGAAATCTTGTGAAAGGGATTATGAATGCTATAGGAGATTGTCCTGCCCAACTGAATGGGAACATGTAGGAGGCGATCAATGTTTTTGAGAGTTTGAATAGGTTGTGGGAGGAGAATGAGGTGGAGAGGATAATATCTCCTGAAGATGTTTTGCAGTTTTATGGTGTGAAAAACTATTCTGCAAGTGGAGGTGCATATTTTTGTTCGAGATCGTCTCGATCGCTTTTCTTCGATCTCAATTCGGTAGGTCGAATGTGGAATGATAATTTGATTTGGGTGAAGGGTGATTGCCTTCAGAGAAAAGATGAAGAACCCATGGAACTTCTGTATAGGACTGTGAAAAAAAGTAAGTAATGGTGTATGTTATCGAACTATTATAATGTAAGGTTGTTATGTTGTCTGATAATGTGTTGTGTTTGTTTACAGGTTCTCAGTCGAAGGTGAAAAAGAAGGATTCCCTGTTAGATACTGTCAATTACTAAATTGCAAGATGAAAAATATCAGGCGTTAGTTTTTATTTATTTATCTTTTAGATTGTAAATGAGGTAACTAGGAATCATATTCCTGATGATTGGGAACATGAAAAGCCTCATTTAAATGTAAGAGGAGACAGTCCCAGAATAATGGAGCATCACAAACAAGAATAGCTTCTTTTCGGTCAAATTTTTCTACCTTGCCGGTGTAAGTTAGTTTAACTACGGTTTTATATCTTAACACATATTTTCATAGGTAGGCTATTGTTTAAGTTAGTTTTTAATACCTCAAAAAATAAGGAGGAACAGTACTTCATCTCCACCTGCACTAAATGGGAACTTGTAAGTTGTGCCTCTACTTCTTTATTTTGGTCAATTTAAAGAGGACTTGGCTAATGTTTGAGGCACATATTTTAAATTAGGCTTGGCAAGACTGTCCCCTATATATAAGTAGAATCTTGTGGATATTTATCTATTTCGCAGAGGCATGGAGATATACGCGTATTTTACGAGAGAGGAATCACAGATTATTCAATACTCTATAGCTACGAAAAGCCATTTGCACACTTTACCCTGGATGGTAAAAGGTTCCTTCAGTTAGATTAGGGTATATCACCTTTTTAGGATATTGTAATGTTTTGCAGGTTGTGATGGATAGACTGAAGGGAATCGGACATGTCCCAAATGTGACAATGTTAATTTTGCCTTCCGAACCAGATACAACATGAAGAAATGTGGAATTCTCAGACCTTTTTCACCTGGTTTTGAATGTTTTCCAGGTTCAGATGGGCTGTCTGAAGGGGATTTGACATGTCCCAAATGCAGCAATGTTAACTTTGCCTTTAGAACTGTAAGAGCCTAATTTTGTATCTCGAACTTAGTATCTTACACCACATATGACTAGAACGTAATAAACAACAACTAATCAAACACAAGAATTAGCGTGGAAACCTTTGAATAGGTAAAAACCACGACCTCTCTTGAGGATTTAGAAATAGATATATTATCGATTGACTAGCTATTACAAATAATGCCCTGGATAGTTTTGCATAGACTTTCTTGATAGGAAAAGTCTGTCAAGGATTTTTTACGTAGAATTCCTTATCCCTAATCTGTAGTTCTCTGATCTTAAATATAGGTCTTATAATATGACCGTTTTATGACCGTTATTTACTTTAATGACGAACGTTATAATCATAGTTTTGATGAGTCTTCATAATGGTTGTGTAACAGCTCGAGTAACTCTTCTTCTTTGTAACTGCTCCATAATGTGCCATAAATGTGCCACGTGATCGTATGTTGACGAGGTCGAATAAATGTATGATGGTCAAAGTTTAGACTTGAGCTCGAGATTCGGAATAGGCCCTTACATCTGCCCCCTCTCAACTAAAAGTGCAAGTGGTTTTTGTTGAGAAGTTTGTCCTATATCCGTTACCTGACGTTTTTGTCTTGACTAGTAATATGTTGGCCAATTTGGATGAACCTGCTGTTGACATGCTATATGTTGCAATATAGTAGATGTGTTGGTCGCATTTGATAAACTAATTGTGGACCTGTAACATGTAATCTGTTTGGTCAAATTGGACGAACCAATTATCGACCTGTAATGTATTAGATCTTTTTGTCGAATTGGACGAACCAATAACCAACCTTTATGTATTAAATGGGTTGGTCGAATTGAGATTAACCAATTGTGAACCTATAATATGTAATCTATTTGGTCAAATTGGATGAACCTATTAATGTATATAGAAAGTCGAGATGGACGAACCAATAACCGGCCTGTAATGTAGTAGTAGAATTGGGATGAACCCATTGTTTATCTGTAATATAGTAGATGTATTATGTATTTATGTTAAATATGAGATAGTAAAATTATACTGTATGAGATACTAGAATAGTACTGCAATATAGATCGGTCAAACACAAGTATTTCATTAATGTAAGAACGACGTACAAAAATATAAGATATAGTAGAAAAGTACTGTATGAAATAGTAGAAGAGTACTCTGATATAGGTCGATCAAAATTAAGTATTTCATTAGTGTAAGAACAATGTACACAAATATAAGAAATAGTAAAATGTAAACTGTAATATGTAACATGTAATATGTACTTTGTATGGTCGAATTAGACGAACCAATTATCGACCTGTAATGTATTAGATCCGTTGATCCAATTGGATGAACCAATTAGTGACCTATAATATGTTGGTCGAGCTCGCCTCCATGTATGATTTAAGTCGATTGATTGAATCCAATACTTGGACTTTGTATGTTGACGGAAGCAAGCAGTAGTTTTTGTGCCGATTTCAAGAATGACTCAGTTCGAATACTCGACCTCGAACACCTTATTTGATATGAGCTTGTTAATAAACTGTAATAGCCTCTAGTACCTCGACCTCAAACATGTTATTGGATATGGTCAAGCTTGAATTGAGAGCTGATAAAAGCTTAAATTTAAAGTAGAGCATTGTGTCCAAAGTAGAGGTCGAGCACGCCCCCAAGTATGATTTAAGTTGATTGACTGAATCTAATACTTGGAGTTTATATGCTGATTTAAATATGATTTAATGTGTTGGTCGAGCTTACCCCCAAGTATTCTGAAGGATCGTCACTGTTATATCCCCATTTCTCTAAAAGAAAATATGTTGAAAATTTTGATGACTGCTTGATAATTGCTAGAATACTCGGTTCCACTTGCTCAAATGGTAGAGACCTGTTTGAAAGGGTATTGTGGTTTAGAAAACAACCCCATTGTAGATGACTGGGATGTTAGCTTTAATGAATGCACCAAAGCCATTAAAGAATGTGGGTGTTTTGAGCAATAAGACGATTATTACAGACTTTAAAGTCTGTATCAATGGGTGAAGAGGTTTGGGCGAAGAAGGTGAAAGTGAGGTATGTTTGAAGAGGTTTTGGGATTTAGATGATGACACCAATGCAGAAGAAGGTAAGGTCAAGTATTGATTCCTTGTTGCATGATCATACCTTTCAGTTAGAGCACGTTAAACTCTGTAGAATTCCTCGACTAGTTTCAGAAGCTATGGGTGCTTCTTTTAGTACATCTTTTCCCTTACTATTCCTTTTTCTTCTTGTATAGAAGAAAACAATAAAAACTGGGTTTTGATGATTTGTGTAAGCCTTTTAAGTTAATAGCAGCAATTGAAACCAGTTGAGCATCTGAAACCCCATGAAGGGTTTGATTTGCAAAACCCCAATCTTCTGGATCAATACCATCAAATAAAGGAAAATTAATACGAGTAGTATACCTCTGTAATTGAAAACCCTAGATTTGATTCGCAAACTGATGAACAACTTGGTATTGTTGTTGCTGGAAAACAGGGAGCAACGTCTTCTTGTTGCGTTGAATCGTGGATCATACAAAAATATCGAGCTCATCCTTAAGGATTGGAGTCGCATGAGCAGAGTACCTGCCATTGTTGAGGTCGATCGAAGAACTGTCCGATTAAGAAGTTTTTCAAATTGTGAAACAAACTGCTTCGTACTTCACTTTTAAAGACTGAATACTAATCTTAATTTGATGAGATCTTTCTTTTTTGTGATCACAGACGATGCCGATTGCATAAGAAAGCACTAGTAACAGAATCGTAGGATTGGGGTTTACTCATGGTGGGTTATCTTGTATAACCATGTTCAATTTGTCGGAATCAGTGACTGTAAACATGGCCGGAGATCAGATGGTACCTGTGATAATGAAGAGCAAAACCTCATTAGAGGTGGAGTCATATGGTACCGTCTCGAACCCTCTACACTCGAGCTCGGATCCAACCTATGAGCTTTCTCAAACACATAGAATCGACTGAGGTACGAAACTTTTGGACGCTCAAATTCAACTTTGGTTGCAACACGAAGAATCGAAACTATAGTTCCAAGATAGGAATGAATGACCTCATTGTCGAACACCTCCAAAGAGAAGGTCGTCGTTCTGCACTTTGTAACGGTCTTCTCATCATCCCATACTAGCCTGACTCGTGGCTTGACATTGTTGTGGATTTCTCAAGTTGCTTGATCTCTCAAATTATTTGAGGATATTTGATTTTGGAGCCAAAATTGGAGAGAAAATGAGAGAGAGAAAATCAACCAAGAAAATAAAATTCAGGTAGAGAGAAAGATAGAGGAGGTGAAGTGTATTTGTCTCTTGTTTCACATTTTAAAAATTAAGAATACTGAAAGATAGAGTGAGGAACAGAGAAACAAAAACCTCAAACGCTTAGGCTCGGCATCTTGTCCAGTCAGTTCAGTTTTGAGCACTGGCTAATCGTTCAAAGGTCTCATAGACGACGCCAAATGTAAAAGCCTAATTTCAAATTTCAAACTTAGTTTCTCACACCAAATACGATCAGAACGGTAGTAAGAAACACGTAATCAATAACACAAGATATAGCGTGAAAAACCTTTGAATAGGTTAAAATCCACGACCTCTCTTGAAGATTTTTGAAAAAGATATATTATTGAGAGTGACTAACTATTATAAAGAACGCTTTGAATAGTTATGTATAGACTTTCTTGATATGAAAAGTCTTTGATGAATTTTATGTCCTTAATCTGTAGTTCTCTGGTCTTATTTATAGGTCTTATAATATGACCGTTTGACGACCATTACTATTCTTAATGATGAACGTTGCAATTAAGGACGGCCCTGACTTTTCAAGGGCCATGTGCGAAGAATTAGAATTGGTTTTTTCTACTTGATTTTTTTTTTGTTCAGAGAAAAAAAAAATAGTACTAAATATAAGAGCCTATTTTCGTATTGGACGAAGATAGTGCCTTACACCCTTAAAATATAGATTGTTAGCTAAGAACTGAAAGTAACTAACACGAGATTTAGCATGGAAAAACCCTTGAATGGGTTAAAAACCATAACCTCTCCTGAGGATTTTTAGAAAGAATAGTGTTTATATAGATGCTAGCTATTATAAAGAGAAAAAGATTGAATATTTAGTTTTGGTAGGGATAACTTTCTCTAAGAGTTTTGTAGATGATCATCGCCTTCTGGATCCTAATCTCCAGGTCTCTTTTTATAGGTCTTATAATATGACCGTTATTACTTTAATGAGGAACGTTATAAATATCAGGTTTGATGAGTCCTTTATGAGGTCTCTTATAACGTCTTGTTATCTGATAATTGTTGATCATGTAACGGATCTCTTGATGACCTTAACTGTAACTTCAGACTGTTGGTGAAGATACGATCTCTAACGATTTTTGTATGTATGCAAATTGTTGATGGATATCTGAGTTAACTGTAACTTCGGACTGTTGGTGAAGATACAATCTCTAACGATGTTCGTATGTATATGAACTGTTGATGGATATCTGAGTGTCTTCTGCAGTGCGATGTTACTAGATGTTTTACTATCCCTGAACTATAGATGAGGAAGTCTGTATTATAATCTGCATGCCCTCAATCCTTGGTTGGTTATCAGTGTGTTTATTCGAACTATATGAGTTCGAATATCGTACTCAGTACGAGGATTAGAAATAAGCCCTTACAACTACCCCATCTCAGCCAATAGCAGGAGAAATGGGTGTAGCGAGTGGTGTTGGTTGAGAAGTCCAGTCCTTTTATGTTTAAATGCTGCATTGATGGCTTCCTAGTTATTTGGAAGGATAATTTTTTTGACTGTTGGGTCTCCCAAAAATTCAGCTGCAGATGTGTGCTTGTAATAGACTTTATTGGAAGTGGTGGCATGCATTTAAATGCTGCTGCTATAAAAAATGGTGACCAGTTGCTATCGTTGTTTACCCTGGTTTAACCTGTCAGTCGTCTAGATTTGTATAAGTAGTAGTGATGGTAACTACTCGTCGTCAGGCTTATGAGGAGAGAGTTCAAAACAAGATGATGATTCTTCAAACTCGCTATTTTGGAGACCAATGTCTTTCTCTGCCAACTCCAATCCCTGTTCCTCCAACTTTTCATGGGATGTCGTAGGAAAAAGTAGAGGAGGCAGAGGATGATTATCAGCAAATGTGGCAATTCTACTATGTGGTCTTATTTGCTGCTCACCGTCGAGCCTGTCTGCGGATGCTTGTAGAGGATGCGGTGGTGGCAGAAGATGAGAAGGCTGGGGTGTCGTCTGTGAAGTATTGCTGATATCCTGCGAAGGATTGGATTTTGTAATGGTGTATGAGGTCCTTTATCTTCAGTAACTGCGGAGATGGTGGGGGTTACGGAGGGGTGGTGGGATTAACTTTGTCTTCTTCTGTACTCAAGTTATTCTGCTGGGCCTTCCAATTCTTCTATTTTAAGTGTTGCACTGTCATTTGTAAAATATGCTATCTTTCGTTTTGTAGAAGAAATAACTGTCTGTAGATCTTGTAATCTTGATTTTCGAACTGAATGAAATATTTGTCCTTGTAAATTGCTTGTCTTAAATAATAAATTTTAACTTGTTGTATCTTGTCATGTAAGTGTTTGAAACTTCTTGAATGAACTGCTGTAGGATACTGTATAAAAATTCTCGAACTAGTCAAGGATTAAATAGGTCGAAGATATGTAGATCGAATTTCTGTTGAGTTGGATAAAGTATATTTGAAAGTATATATTTATGAACTGTGTAGATCGCGCTATATATTTGTTGCCTTGTTGAGATATATTGTTGTCACGTCTGTTGAGAGGATGAATGCATAATATATTTTGTGCTCTATATAAGTTCTTATTGTGAGAGTATCATCATAGTCAACTTGGACGATTGTGATCATGGTGAGGACTTGGTCGCAGTTTCTTGAATATGCCAGAGAAGGTAGGATTATTATCATTGTGTAGAACTTGGTCGCAGCTTCTGATGTGGTGTATTTTACGAACTTCTGATAGATGTAGAGCTACGTGAGGTATAAGTTCGAGAAATTGCACTGGATAAGCTTGCTAAAGAGGATGAGAGAGCTCCTGGTGAGGAAGTCATTCCATGTGGTAAAGAGAACCATCCGTCTATAATTATATGTAAGGTCGGATGATTGACCATAATAAAATGATTTGTGTTTGTTGAGGTCGTCTTGTCATCACTTTCTGTATCTGTGATAATGGTTGAATGAAATATAATTGAAGCAGGATTTGTTGCTAATTTTCTACCTCTGTTCGATAAAAAATAAGGTAAGTGACAGCAGTAATAGCTGTACTAGGGTTTTAAATTGGAAATCATGTTATAGATAGCGTAGCAGGATGGTGTAACCGCTGAAGATTGTTGCTGTTTGAAAGTAATCGTGCTACAGGATCTGTACAAATCTTCTTGGGCAGTGAGTCCATGAATTTAATAATGGCAGAGGAGAGAAACAGACGTGATAACCGAGCACGTTACTCTAGAAATCATCATAAGGGCAAATGAAAAGACGTGCCTGTAAGGAAAGATGACAATGACACGTGTCCCAAAGAGCCGTCGTTTCAAAAACTGAGGGACAACATAAAATCTTGTCTTTCTCCCTCTCACAAACCATATTCAGTTGCAGAGAGAGAAAGAAGCATTTCTAGATAGAGAAAGTCTTCAAATTTTGATCGTAGTCCACCGTTATACTGTGATCTTGCTAGGAAAAGCAACGTTTTACCATCTGAAGTGAAGGCGGTGACCGAAAACGACGATTGCTGTTCTTCTAGTACAGGTTAGTAATTTTGTTTCCACCATCTTTGTGAATAGTGTGTTTGTTGCTTGTCATGGTAGATGGTAGTTGCATGTTTAAACTTCTTGATAGATTAATAAAGTGTTGGGTATGGCTGAGAGAGGAGGCCTGTTTGATTATAAAATGCTGAATAGATCTTTCATGTATGTGGTAGATGCGATCCAAAAATTCGAAACACAGTAGTAAAGTTATGGTATCCTCTAGTAGTGAGGAATCATCATCGTCTGGCAGGACTATGTATGATTCAGAGGTGAGGGGTACTATAGCTGTTGATATGCCATATGTTGTTCATTCTGGGGTGAATGAGGGATTGGAAGTGGGGGTTGAAACTGGGGAATTCTTTAGGTATCACGCTGATGTAGATGTAGGGAAGACATTTTCCAAGTATAAGAAAGACTTAGGACGAAAATGGGGGCATTATTTAATGAATGCAGGGTTATGGTTTAGGACTCTAGTGAGACCAGGTGGTAAGATAAAGCATTATCAAGTGCCTTCCCTGGATCAATGGAAGAAAAATATGGGTATAGGAGATGATGTAGAAATTTCTTATTACAACGGCACTGGTGCTGAGGTCATAGAGGAAGGGTTCATGCGCTTCCTGAACCAGGTCGTGTATGGGTTGAGCATTCCCCTTACTTATTTCCAAAAGGGGGTAATGAATGCTCTAATCAGTTGCCCTGCCCAATTAAATGGCAATGTTTTTGAGATGATGAGGGTTTGTGAAGCCCTTAACAAGAAATGGAGAGATGGTGATATTGCAAGATAGTTTTCTGTTGACGATGTCTTAAAGTATTATATGTTGAAATATGTGGAAGGTCAGAAGAGTGGATACTTGTATAGTGATTTGGCGAGGCCAAAATTCTTTGATTTTGAATATGCTTGGAGACCCTAGTGCGACCATCTTGCAATGGTGAGGGGTAATTGTATGCAAGTACCTGGGGAATCGGTGCTCGAGCTGAAATATAAGAATTTTAACGAGAGTAAGTGTCTTCATTCTGCCTGTAGTTTGTCTTTTAACTTGTTGCGAGTTGCTAACATTGTTTGTTGTTGATTTGGCAGAACCTAACCCAAAAGGTATTATCGATACGTCTAGTCTGTTCGACGTCGTATCTCGGGAAGGAACTGATATGAACCAAGTACTTGGAGAGTTAGGTATCCGTAGAGATAAAAGGCTGAATTCTGTAGTTACAAAAGTTCAACGAGCTCATCAAAATCGAGCTATGGCTACTTCTGGTTCTACTTTTGATGGGATTATAGAGATTCTTGCCTGTGCTGCTGGTACTTCGAGTACACAAAATTGACGACCTAAAGGAAAAAGGCCATTGCCCCCTTATGAGCAAACAACTCTTGTGCAGACGACGCAGGTGGAGACTGAGGTGGTGGATGTTACTGATAATGTGGTGCCTCCTGTCAAGCAGAGGCAAGAGGTGAAACCTAAACTAACTTCTTCGAAAGAGCTCAATCTCGATGTGGTGGAGCAGACGTCTCGGGAGCTGGCTAAGCATGATCCAAAATGTCTGAATGCTGAGATTAAATCCAGCATGTCTCAGGCATGTATGATGTTGTTGTTTGACAATCTGTGCTTGAGAAACGACCTGATTGAAAATTCTGCTATATTGTACTTGTAGTATAGTTTACTATTGCATGGGAATCGGCCTTGGAGGTGTTGATGGCAGGTGCTGAGGACCGTGATGAACTTGTTCGGCAGCATGATGCAGAGAAAGCTGCACTGAGGGAACAGTTTGAGAAAGAGTAAACTGTATTGTCTGAGCGGTTGAAAGATCAGATGGAGAAGGAGAGAGTTGTGTAAAAGGAGCAGTTCGAGGCAGAAGCTGTTGTGATGAAGAAAGAGGTCGAAGACGCTGCAAAGAAGACTTTCGACACTGTGTTGACTTTCGACTCCTGTGGGCTGACTAAAGATGATATCAATCTTGCTATTGCTGGGAAGTATGGTGAGATAATCTTCCTATAGGAGGATGCCTCTCCAGTGGCTGATCGACCTTCTGAGCAGGCCCCGGCTTCTTCAACGGCTGATGCTACAACCAAGGAGGTAGCAGGAGCTAATTCTTGATTATATAGCTGTGACATTGTTTTGTGACTTATCTGGTCGAATTTGTCATTTGTATTGACGATAGATCTATTTTGCTGAGACTTGAAAAAAGTTTGTTTGCGGTTGCTGTTGCTGTTAATATATGTTATTTTGATGGTGAATGTATAATTTGCATGTAGGAGGTAGTTCGTTTGAGAGGAAAAGTGAGCGAGATGGAGAAGGCCTTGAGTCGAGCAAGGAATTCCATCAATCGTACGCAGCAGGTACACAATAAACTTGAATATGAGAGACATCTTCATAAGTCCAACTTTGATAACACCTTTAAGGAGTTATTCGAGATACAATGTAGATATGGGAAGATTAAAATTGACAGGGATGAGGTTTTGCAAAAAGAGAGCGATAGGTTCGTCTTATTCCAAAAAGCCCTTAAGGATAAGCAGTTCTTAGATGAGAGTGATAAGTTAAAGTGTTAAAGGTCGTTATTATTATTGATGCTTTACTTTGAGGCCGAAGTTGATAGTGAGCGCGGCTTGAAGGAAGCCTATTTAGAACTGTTAACTGAGAGAGGTGTAGTGCCAGATCCAGCTCGGGTGAAATTCTTAGCGCAAGAAGCACGTAATCGTCATAGTATAGAGGCAAAAAGATGAGGTGGTGTAGGTCCATTGCCTGATGAGCTTGAATTTTATAGGGGCGAAGAATGATGAGGATCCTTTTCTTCAATATAAAGAAGGAAGATAGGAGGGTCCATACATGTTTAGAAAATGATAAGAAGCATGCTCATAACTAACTGGAGTGATGTCAAGAGCATAATGCTTATCTGGAGAGGGAAAGGGTGGAATATAATAAGTTGTTGCAGAGTTCGGAGAAGAGGGTTAAGTTGTTGGAAGTGTATTTAAGAGATACGCAGAAATGTCTGCAAGTGTCCCAAACGCGCTTGAAGGGATATCTTACTCCAAAGCGGGGGAAACGTGTTGGTATAACAGATCATGAATGTCAGATAGCCGATGTGATCGAGTTTTATGGGGGCAAGCTCGAGAGAGTAGATAATGAATTTAGACATTATATCTCAAGCTGTGGTAAAGATGTTGAAGTAGAGAATGATAAAGTTGAAAATATGTGGTTTGCAAAAGGTAATGATGGTGGATGAGTTTCAACCTCGAGACCACGAGCTGAAGAGTCTGAGGAGGAGGAGGCTGAAGATCTGTTACTTCACACACGGCATAAGACTCGTCATCAAGAGGTCGTAATCTTCGATAAACCTTTGCAAGTAGATGTGAGTAGTAGTAGGGTTCCACCATAAGCCAATTTAACTGTGGCATATAATTGTGCTTTGCATAATGTAGTTGATTTGTGTATGTAGTTGTAGAAATAACATCATATCTTGATGTTGTAATAAATGTTGTTGAATGATATTGCTTGCTTGCATGAATGTCTGTTGATAGGTGTATGCCATTTGTAATCTGCTCTTCTAGGCTGAAGTCAATGAAAAGAATGAACTCTCTGCTTTGTCCGCTTCAAATAATGAACTGACTGCAGAATTGCAGCAGTGTTCGTTGGCGGTTGAAAATACGACCTTGTTGAACTCGAAGCTGGAGGCTGATATGTTGGAGCTGCAAAGTCGGCTAAATGTAGTGACTGTAAAGTTGTCATATAAGGATGCAGATATACAGGCTGCTAATAACGAAGATAAACTGTGGAAAGATTCTTTAAGGAAGAAAAAATTAGAAACCATGACTGCGAACCAACGAGTGCAGGATCTGTCAAGTACGATTGAAAAATAGAAGACTGATCTGTTGTATCATAAATCAGCAGTAACAAATAATGTTAATCTGTTAAAGAAGTAAGATGCTGAATTCTGTAATATGCGAGATTATCTGAAAAAGTTGAGCTGGGATTTGCGTAAGGCTCGAGATTCGTGTCAGAGAAAAAGTGACCGTGCCAAAACTCATGAGGAAGCTTGTACAAAGTGAGATCGAGAGCTGAACGTAACTATCAATAAATGTAATACACGGATCGCCGATCTAGAACGGGAAAAGCAAGCCTTGGAAATAGAGTGCATGCAATGTGGTTTATGAGGAGCTCGATTTGAAGTATAAGGAGTTGCAAAAGTTGGTACATGCAACAGACAACGATAATAAGTATTGTCAGAAGTTGTATGAGAAGTTGCGGCTTATGAAGCAGGAGATGGATAGTAGTGTGCAGATAACGAAGCAGTATAGGGCTTCATTGCTAAAGGAGAAAGAGTATCTGGTAGATCGATGCAAAGATCTTGATGACGAGCTAACCAAAGTGAAGATTGAGCTTGGTGAAGCTATGTTGCTGGCTGTAGAGAATGCCACATTGCGCACTATGGCTATGGTGCATGCTGATGTAAAGAAATTACGGCAAAAGCGTGAGTCGATCTTGGCTGCTTCAACTGAATACGGTATAGAGTATGATATGCAGCTAGTACGGTTATATTATATAGATAATCTGATGCCAAGAGTTATGGAACTGCTGAATGCGTCTCCTGCTGTAGTTCATGTTGCTATACCTTTCCCTGCCTTACTTTCGTCTGGGCCTGGGGAAAGTTCAAATGTTGTACGCCCAAAGCGTGAAGGATAGTTAAATTGCTTATATTGTAATCAGACAGAGTGTAAATATGTCTTTGCTGTAGAAAAAATATCAACTGTTGATTAGAAAAAGGTTTTTGTTTTGTTATCTCTATGTATGGTCGAACTGGGTGAACCAATAAACGACCATGTAGGGATATATTGAGATATATGATTGCAGCGATGTTGCATTCTCTTGTATATAGGTCGAATTGAACAAGTCAATAATCATCCATAAAGAGATGTTTGTTTATTGAAATAGTAGTGTATGTCTCTGTTAAAGGTAGAATTGAACGAATCAATAAGCGACCGTAATGAGAAATATTAAATATTGAATAGCTGTATAGCGCGTCTCGGCCAGATCAAATTGATTTACTCAATAAGCGACCCTCAGGAGAGCGTGTATACTTGAAGAGCTATGTTGTATGTCTCAGTTACAGGTTGAATTGAGCGTATCAATAAGCGGCCGTAATGAGAAATCTTGATCTTGAAATAGCTGTATGACAAGTCTCGACTAGGTTAAATTAAGCAAAGCAATAAATGACCCTCGGGAGAGCGTATATACTGGAAGAGTTATGTTGTAGGTCTCAGTTATAGGTCAAATTGAGCGCATCAATAAGCAACCGTAATGAGAAATCTTGATCTTGAAATAGTTGTATGACAAGTCTCGGCCAGGTCGAATTGAGCAAAGCAATAAGCGACCCTCGGGAGAGCATGTATACTGGAAGAGCTATGTTGTAGGTCTTAGTTACAGGTTGAATTGAGCGTATCAATAAGCGACCGTAATAAGATATATTAAATATTGAATAGCTGTATAGCGTGTCTCAGCCAGATCGAATTGATTGACTCAATAAGTGGCCCTCGGGAGAGCGTGTATACTTGAAGAGCTATGTAGTAGGTCTTAGTTAATGGTCAAATTGAGCGTATCAATAAGCGACCATAATGAGATATATTGAATGTTGTAGTAATTTGTTGTAGTAATTCTCCGGTATAGGTTGAGCTAAGCAAACAATACGGAGATAGGTAGAATGCTTTGAATGGAATAGACTTGTTGGATGATGATGAAAAAGTGCTTTATTGAATAATATCTGATGTTACAGCATTTTTATCTTTGATACAGCTTCAATCGGCGGGTATTCCATGGATTAGGTACAGGTACACCTTCATGTGTACTGAGATTGTAGGATTCAAAACCACTTGTGCCAGTTATGATAAAAGGACCTTCCCAATTGTCTGCTAACTTTCCAGTATTAGGTGTTTTACGATGTTGTGGGATTTATCTGAGACCGAGGTCTTTAACTTTAAATTCTCGGTGTCGAACGCGCTTGTTATAAGATCGGGACAAAGCAAGATGATATCTTCCCAGATTAACAATGGCTCTGTCACGTGTTTCTTCGATCAAATTTAGATTGCATGCAATCTAAAATTTGTTTTCTTCATCTGTCATCTCGTGATCATGTACTGGATGATGATATTTAGTGGGAATGATGGCTTCGGTCCCGTAGGCCAGGAAGAATAGAGTACAACCTGTTGTTGTTCTGGGAGTTGTTCGGTAGGCCTAAAGTACGTGTAGTAACTCGTTCACCCAGTTCCTCTTTTTGTCGTCTAAACGCTTCTTGATGACATCTACAATAGTTCGATTTGTAATCTTAGCCTGTTCGTTTCCTTGTGGATAATAAGGATTGGATGGGGAATGAATGATATTGTGCTCATTGAGGAATGCGACGATTTTTGAGCCAATGAACTGTGGTCCATTATCAATTCTAATGAGGTGCGGTCTGCCGAACTGAATAATAATGTTCTCCCAGATAAATCTGATGACTTCGTCTTCTCGTGTTCGGCACAGTGGGACTGCTTCTACCCATTTAGTGAAGTAATTTGTAGCGACCAACAAATGATTTTGTTTTCCTGGTGCTGTAGGAAACTCTCCTACGAGATCGAGAGACCATCGTCTGAATGGACAAGTGACTTGGCTTGAGTGTATTTTGAGTGCTGGAGCTCGTATTTTAGATCCATACCGCTGACAAGCATCACACTTACGAGCATATTTGATGGCCTGTGATTTTATCTTAGGCTAAAACATTCCTTAAGTTAAAGCTCTGTTTGCAAGAGATTGTCCTACTGCATAGGATCCGCACGTGCCTTCGTGTAGATCATGCAAGAATTGTTGTGCTTCTTTATTAAATAGACAAAGGAGGTATGGACCAGTGACCGAAATATTGTATAGGAGATTGTCCTGAATAATGTATCTTCGAGCATTGTCAATTAATCTCTGTCGTTCTATAGGATCCTCTGGAAGTGGACCGTTGAATTTATTTTGAGGTCCGATGTATGTAATGAAGGGTTGTCTCCAATCATCTTTGATCTCCTCGCTGCCCCCAGTATTAATGGTGTTGGATACGATGGCATTAATGTTGGGGGTTAAAAATGACGTCAATTTTTAAATTACGAGCTTCTGATCCAAGGACACCAGCAAGGTAAGCGAGTACATATGAATGTCTATCTCCTCAATTTGGAAAATGCTCCATAGAAATTGTCTGAAATTTGTTCATTCGTTCGACCACTGCAGTAGCATAGTCCACCATTCTCCCATTGGTTTGATATACGCATGTGTAATGATTGACAATTAGTAATGAATCTCTGTAGACAAAGAGCTCTACTACACTCAGTGTGAGTGCCATGTCCAAGCCAGAAATTAATGCCTCATATTCTGTTTCATTATTGGTTGCTTCAAAATTGAGGCGAATGTATTTTTTTAGCCGATCATTGGAAGGGTAATAAGGACAATTCCAATTCTTGATCTGGCTGGTCCGACAGAGCCATTAGTCAAAAGCCGTCAACCTTTCTTTGTTACCCAATTTGAATTATCTTCGGACTGGTCTGTGAGCGGTTCATCTATTTTTCCAATAAAATCTTCTTCTCAATCTGGATCGTCTACTGGAAAGTCTGCTAGAAAATCTGTTACAGCTTGACCTTTTTCGGAGTGACGTGGTTCAAAATGTATATCGTGTTCCCCGAGTATTACTGGCCAGTGCTGAATACGTTGAGATTTTTTACGCTTGGATAAGATTTTGCAAAGTGGATAGTTAGTTAAGACACGAATAGTATAAGCTTGGAAATACTGCTTCAATTTCTGTGATGTTTAGACGAGGGTTAGAAGAAGCTTATCGATCTTGGTGTATCTTATTTCAGCAGGAGTCAGAGTCTTGCTGATAAAATAGACTTGTTTCTCAGTCTTTTCGTCGAGTTGGAGAAGAACAGAGCTAAGAGATGTATCTGCGACAGCTAGGTATACTGTGAGTTCTTCTCCATCTACTGGTGTACTTATAACTGATGGTTTGCCCAAATAACTTTTGAGTTCAAGGAAAGCCGCTTCACATTTGTCTGTCCATTCGATCTCTGGATCTTTCTTTGATTTTCCTTATGATGTACCCTATCTTAATAGATTGAATAGAGGTCGACATCTGTCTGATGATTTGGATACAAATCTGTTAAGTGCTGCGATCTTTCCGGCTAGTTTCTGAACGTCCTTATTTATTTTTGGTGAAGGCATAGCCAAGAGAGCTCGTATGCTTGATGGATCAGCTTCAATACCTCTTTTGCATATTTGATGGCCCAAAAACTTTACGAATTGTATGCCGAACTGGCATTTATCAGGATTTAAACGCATCTTGTAAGATCGTAAAATCTCAAAAGTTACTTGTAAATCTGTAAGATGGTCCTCTTTCTTGTAACTTTTGCAGAGCATATTGTCAATGTAGACCTTCATTGTTTTATCGAGATGGTTTTTGAACATTTGTGTCATCAATCTCTGATAGGTGGCGCCAGCGTTTTTCAGGCCAAAAGGCATGACTTTATAATAATATAGACCTTGTTCAGTGATGAACGCAGTCTTGTCTTAATCTTCAGAAAAAAGTGGTATCAAATTATATCCTAATGCAGCATCCATCATAGAGAGAAGTTTGTGCCCTGCTGTAGAATCGAGCAGATGGTTAATGATTGGAAGTGGAAAGCTATCTTTCGGAGTGTATCGGCTGAGATCCGCAAAATTAGAGCGCAGACTCTGATTTTGCCATTCTATTTTAGGACTGCGACAATGTTCAAGATCCAGTCTGGGTAAATAGTTTTGCGAATAAAACCGACCTCAATCAATTTGTCGATCTTTTTATTCACTTCGTCTCAAAGTTTTGGTGCTAGAGTTCGTTGCTTTTGTTTAACCGGTTCTGCTTTATCCTATAACTCTAGCTTGTGGCATGCCATAGCTGGATTGATCCCTGGCGTTTCATGATACGTCCATACAAAGACGTCACTATTATCTGAGAGGAATTGCATGAGATTTAAGCATTCCTTCGTGCTCAAGAGAGTTCCAATGTGAGTTCCTCTTTGCGTGCCACTGATCTCGATGTACTCTGTCGGTTCGACGCTTGACAACTGAGGTTCTGTTGGAATTGACTGCTATAATTGCTATGCTGGAGCTATTGTAGTTGGCTCAATTTTAATGGGAATAGTATTATCGCAAGCTCGAGCCAATTTCTGGCTGCCTTTGATTTCGTTGATCTCTCCTTTCCAGTCGAATCGTAATGCCTAATGATATGTGGAGGGAATAACTTTCATGTTATGCAACCATGGTCGTCCTATGATGTTCAGGTAATGGGATTTGGCATTGATGACGTAAAAAACTATGCCAAGTATGACTGGCCCAGCTGTGATGGGAAGTATGATTTTTCCCACGCGCTCTTCCTTAGAGCCCTTGAATTCAGAAACATTGATGTCACTTGGTTCGGCCTTGTCTGCTAAGGCCATTTGGTCGATTGTGCTCTGGAATAATAGTTCGATGTTGCTGCCGGTATCTACCATCATCGTATGTAGAACTATGTTCTTTATCTTTAACATGATGACGAGAGCATCGTGGTATGAAAAGTTGACGTGATGAGCGTCACAGTCTTCAAAAGAAATTCCAGCTCGCCGATTGCTGGATTCTGGCAACAAGCAAGCTTCTTTGCCTACCATTATCAGATCATGGCATTGTCTAACGCACCTACGTTTAGATCTATTGGAGTTCTTGACTGTCTGAGTCTCGATGAAGTACAAGTATTTTTCTTGATTTGTTTCATCAACTTGGACGATCGTGGCGTTAGTCTTGTAGCTGCCATCCTTGTAACTTTCGATGTCAACAATATACTCAAGCATTCGACCATGTGCAAATATACTTTGGAGAAGAAATTTTAGTGTGATACACTGCTCCTTGTCATGATGTTGAATCTTGTGGTGAATATAGTACGGCTTTCCTTGTATGAGTGGGATAGTATTGGCATTTCTGAAGAATTCACCTTTTTGTAGCAGCAGGTATAAGTTCGCTAGAGTAGTTGTTAACTGTGGTATGCATGGAATTGACTTCTTTCATCCTTGGCGCTCTCGATTGTCATAGGACTTGAAGTATTTCTTATCACCCCTATAGTCTTTACTGTTGTTGTGAGTACTCTCTTCGGGATGATCTTTGGTGGATAGAGTGATGCGCTGAGGTTTTGGTTTCTCAGCTGTCAGCCGTTCGAGGTCGATAAAGTTGTTGACCTTCTCAATCATATCCTCTAACGTCAGTGGCTTGCTGAGGATTAGGTGCTCCTTGACTTGTCCATCCATGAGTAGAGCATTGGTAAAAGCAGAGATTGTGATTTTTTTATCGAGGTTGTCAATTCTTCGAGCTAACCTAAAATTTTTCCTGGTGAATGTCTCCAATTTTTCACCTGGTGCCTGCATGAAGCTGAATAAAGAGTAAAGACTCTCCTCCTTGTCTTTATTGTATGAATAGTTCTTGACAAACAGTTAGCGAAGTTGCTCAAAAGTAAAGATAGATCCTTTATTGAGTGTGTGAAACCATCGTAGAGGTTTGCCTTTTAAACTGGTCGAAAAGAGACGGCAGAGGATGTGGTTGGACGTCGAATGCAATCCTAAAGAATCTTGAAATTCTTAGACGTGCTCCACAGGATCCCCCCCCCTTGTATTTCTAAATCTTCGGAGTGTGAAAACTGGTGGGTACTTCCTCGTCCAGCAACTCTTATGCGAGTGGACTCTTCTATAATTTAGTATAGCTGTTTCATCCAGTGAGTATTTTAACGCCTAATAGCTCCTTGATGCGTTTGTCTACCTGCTCCGGAGTGAGATATTGTTAAGACGTGACAGCTTGTCTGGTTGCTTGTCCTTTTGGTAGATTATGCTCTCCTGTTGCTTCGCCCATGCAATCATAGACTGAAATTCAAGGTTGATCTCTATTTTGTTCCTCTCGTTGTTGCAGATCGATTATCGCTCCAGCGGATAATTGTGGGTTGATGTGACCCTGAGGTAAAATTGGTTCTGGTGGAATTTGAGGAAGTGCTAGATTTTTGCTTCGATTTCCCAAGTGATCATGGACTGATACTCTTGAGGTTGCAGGCAGAGTGTTCCGTGGTCTCGGATTTGCTGTTAATTAATCTTGAAGTGCTCTGGTCGTGCTCTGTATGCTGGCGAATTATTTCTTTAGATCTATTCGTCATTCAGTTTCTGCTTGCATAGTAGTTCGCAGATCTGTCACTCCCTCAGCAGCGTCAGGTAGGATGTTGGGTGTTTCTAGATTTACCATCCTTCAAAAAATGAATATGAAAACTGGATCGGAGAACGCCGAGTGTATGCTTCATTCTCACAGACGGGGTCAAATGTAATAACCTATTTTTGTATTGGACGAAGATAGTGCCTTACACCCTTGAAATATAGAATGTTAGCTAAGAACTGAAAGTAACTAACACGAGATTTAGCGTGGAAAAACACTTGAATGGGTTAAAAACCAGGACCACTCCTGAGGATTTTTGGAAAGAATGGTGTTTATATAGATGTTAGCTATTACAAAGAGAAAGAGATTGAATATCTGAGTTTTGGTAGGGATGACTTTCTCTAAGAGTTTTGTAAATGATCATCGCCTTCTGGTTCCTAATCTCCAGGTCTCTTCTTATAGGTCTTATAATATGACCGTTATTGCTTTAATGGGGATCGTTACAAATATCAGGTTTGATGAGTCTTTTATGAGGTCTCTTGTAACGTCTTGCTATCTGATAATTGTTGATCTTGTAACAGATCTCTTGATGACCTTAGCTATAACTTTGGACTGTTGGTGAAGATACGACCTCTAACGATGTTCGTATGTATACGAACTGCTGATGGATATCTGAGTGTCTTCTGCAGTGCGATATTACTAGATGTTTCACTATCCCCGAACTGTAGATGAGGAAGTCTGTATTGTAATCTGCTTGCCCTCAATCCTTGGTTGGTTATCAGTATGTTTATTCGAACTATGTGAGCTAGAATATCGTACTCAGTACGAGGATTAAAAATAAGCCCTTACACTAAACATAAGGAGCCGTTGGGGAAGTGGAACCAGAGAATGTTTTTGTGTTTGGAGAGAGTCTGAGAGAGCAGGGAGATAAAAGTATAAAACTTAAAAGATTAAGAGAAGTTGGGTTTGGGTATTTGGTTTGTGATTGCGGGCCTTGTAACTTGAAGTTGAATAATGGGTTTGAATGTTTGGTTTTGTGGTCAAAGTTTTGGGTTTAATTTTTTTTTTCTTTGGGCTATAGGTAATATAGTTGTTCCATAGTGTGGAGGTCGAATAATTGTATGATAATCGAAGTTGAGGCTTGAGTTCGAGATCCTTAATAGGCCACTACAAGAACCACATGTAACATGAAGAAATGTGGAACTCCCAAATTTTTTTATTTTTTTTTGTAAGTTTGTGTTGCATGCTTCTTTTCTTTTAGAGTAAATGCATTTCTTCTCCTGTTGCTAAATCAATGTCTAAGTAGATATCTAAGCATAGTATATAAAGTGATGGGAAAAATAAAATTTCAGATCTTGATGGAGATCAACTTAAGTGTTTTAAGTAATAATATAGGCGGAAACAAATTCTTTGCTTTCCTGCTAGATGGGGTTCTAGTGAATCGCGACTAGCTATAGACAGAAAGACAGTTCAGTGTTTAACTAAATTATGAATAAACTCCATTATATGATTATAACGCATAAGCATTTTCTGTTTGAGATTTAATCAATCTATCAAACTGTGTAGACCTGTTAATCACCTCGGACTAGAGGAGTTTTGGAATATTACAATTCTATGATGTAATTAATCAGGGAATGCCACATAATGCCGTTGAACTTCACAATTTTTTCATAGACATGAAAGAAAGAAAAAAATAATAACAGATTGCTTAATTGGGAAGATTGCTTACCCTACAACTATTTATAAATTTTTGGTTGCTAAACATAATTTTTCTCATATTATGCATGCAAACATTATTTTTTCTCAATATATTAACTGATATGTGGTCAGCTTACATCCAATTCTTATTCTTGGTACTTTCATTAGTATATATATTTTCAAGTTTATGTATTGGGGGGGGAGCTTTATTTAAGTGCATTATGGCTTCCTTCTAGGTTTCGGATCAGATAAAGGCGAGTTGGATAAAAACGGTATCAGAGCCAAGGTACGGATAATCCGGTGCTTACCCTTAAGGCCATAGACATGAGGTCATCGGCATTTGGTAGTTGTACAATTAGAGTGTTTGAGGCCAAAAGCTCAGGTAAACACACTCTTTCGCTCCAA
Source organism: Kingdonia uniflora (assembly GCA_014058105.1). NCBI lineage: Eukaryota > Viridiplantae > Streptophyta > Magnoliopsida > Ranunculales > Circaeasteraceae > Kingdonia > Kingdonia uniflora. The sequence goes on along the minus strand of JACGCM010000593.1, from coordinate 535,664 downwards.
TTATTAAACTTCCTTTGGAAGATTGGTCTGACGACCCGCAACATTCATAAAAAATATCTCGTGAATTGAAAAAGTAAATAGTATAATTACTATTCATAAGAAGCCTATTGGTATAATTAGGCAGTATTACATTTATTTTTGAAATTATAAATGATAAGCTTTTTCAAAAGTTTGATATACCAACCAAAAGCTTTATTCTTCTTAAAAATATCATTTAACAAAGAAAAGTGAATAGTATCACATTTAGTGTCATATTTAAAGTAAATAGTGTCACATTTAGTGTCATATTTAAAGCAAATATTATCACATTTAAAGCTTTGAAGGTATTTGTTGTAATGTTGACAACGTATATATAATAAGTTTTTTCTAAAAAATTGATCTGCCGACATACAAAACATCTGATGAATAGTAAAAGGTAAATAGTACTTTCACTATTCATAAGGGCAGCTAACATAAAAAACTGGTGAGTCAAAAGGTAATAATTGAGACACATTACGTCTCAATAAAAGATACATCTCAGAGAAATATAAAGGAAGGCATATCGAGCTCTTTGATTTATCAAATACCATTGAACAAAAAATCCATTATTTTCAAGACCCAAAGCCCTGAACATTCAAGAGTTCTGCCAAGTACTCTGTAAGTTTTTTTAAACTACTTTTTAATAATAATTTGTGTTCAGCTATTAGTTGTTTATCACAGTACATAGAAATTGTTTTTATGAAAAAAACAGATATGAACCCAAAGTCTACATGACTCAGTGCTTAATTGGACACCTCATCAAGATAAGAGATGTCGAACCCTATGTATGGAGTCCATTGATGTGAGACTTAGAGAGGCCAATAAACCCCTTATTAGCAAGAACCCATGTATCCACGACATGCACACATACCCATGAGGATGTTTAATGATGCACACCGGCGAGATAGAGAGTTTTCTACTCAGTCTCAAGTGCTAAAAAACACATAGGATTCTATTGAATCTCGGAAGACCAGAGATGGAACCAGAGACTGAAGCCAGTAATTCTTATGACAGCAGTATAAATCTAGAAATTGAATTATATGAAGTTCATGAACAAGAAGGAAATTTTTCAGCTGATTTAATTATCATAAAAGAAAAATTTAATGAAATTATAAAGAAAAAACTTTTTTTAGATAAAAACAAAATATTCAAAGTTCCTAACAATATCTCTAAGATTGCAGGAATGTTTATTAGAAGAAAAAATTTGGTTTATTTTGGTGTTAGCCATAAAGAATATAGTCTTGATATAAAAGACACATCAGGACGCATAAATTTACCTTTTATCACAAGAGAAGATTTAAACCAAAGAATAAATGTAATCCCAAAAGATGACAGGAGTAAAATAGGTTATATACATTTAGAAGGAATCCAAATTATGATAAAATCTCATTTTAGAGAATGAATTAATACACCTATCAAAGTAGCAATACTTGATAATCGAATTAATAACCGCAGAAATTCATTATTAGGAATGGTTCAAGGGAACCTAAGTTATAAAAAATTAGTCTTTTCAGTATACCCAAAGTATGCAATAAGCTTACAGATAGAGATCTAAACAAAACTTTAAGTTTAGCCCATCATTTTGAAAGATCTGAACTTGTTAAACCAGGAAATAGCCCTTTCAGCATCACATATGTGGTGGGATATGCTTTAACTAACTCTCATCACAGTAAGTTATTCAAAAAGAAAGAAATGATAGAGATAAATGACATTTTCTCTGAAATAGGAAAAATATCTGGAAAAAAATAAAAATGAACTTAAAACCTACTAGAGAAGAAGGTGAAGGTTCTAATACAAACACTATAGGACAAACCTATCATAACATAAATACTAAAAATAAGGAGCAACAGAGAAGAAGAAGGTCTAAACTCAGGCCAGAGAATGATGCTGAGTTTGAAAGAACCAGAACTATTCCTATCAGATCTAATAACCCTACGGATAGATTACCAAACTTCCACAACAAGAATATCCCTCCATAATATCAATTAAAGCAAATAGTTGGCATTCCGGGAACATCTATTTTGGATATAGATTGTATCCGAGAAAGAGCAAAATTAATAACAGAGTGGTGCGCAGAAATGAGCCTTATCATCTAAACCACTTCAGAATTAACAACAAACTTACAAGCAGTAAAAGAATTAATTTACCACAAACTTAGTGCAAATGTAAGAACATGGTTTGACAAACTTCCAGACGAAGATCACTTTGAATTGGGCCAAGGTTGTAAAACTGGACTCGAATATTTAAACAAAGTCACGGATGCATATCAACCATTTACCGAGAAATGGTTGGAGAAAACAAAAAATAATATAAAAACAAAATATCCTAATTAGAAGAAGTCCAAGCTGCATGTCATTTGGATAACCTAACCATTTGCGATATGTGTTATTTTGACACATACACATGTGAATACGAAAAATTCTGCCATAAACTTAATAAATCAGTTCAGGAATATTATAAAATTTTATTTTATAATAAACTTCCAGGAAACATTTCCCGAGTATTCAGAGAAGAATTTAACAAACATGAATTTATCCCTGATACTCTAAGGGGAAGAATAAAATTTGTAAAACAGTATATTATACCGGTTTGCCAACAAAGGACAGTCACCAAACAACTCAAAGGTAAAGACAACATCTGTTGTGACAAAACAAATGCTGATATACTAGGAAAATATGGATGCACAATAGCATCCCATAAAAAGAAAAATAAATTTTTTAAACGAGAATTTTCACATAAAAAATACCGGTTCAAAAAGTATAAAGGTATGAAGTTTTTTAGAAATAAAGAAAAACTACATTTCCAGAAGAAATTCTTTAGAAAGAGAAACTTCGTAAAAAAGAATGACAACTTTTGTCCTCAGAAAAAGACAAATTGTAAATGTTGGATATGTAACGAAGAAGGACATTATGGAAACGAATACCCTAATAGGGCAGGAAAGGATTTTAAACATAAAGTAAAAATCTTAGAGCAAGCTTACGCAGTAAGATTAGAACCTATAGAGGGAGAAATTTCAAAAAATGAGAGTACTTATCTCCTTGAAACAGAGACTGAAGAAGACAGTTCTGGTATAAAAATTGATAATGAAGAATGGACAGGTTAGGCCTACTAACAGATTTTGAAGATAACCAAAACTCTAATACCTTAAACAGTATCACAAACCCTAACAACACCTATATAAAAATTGTTTGAAAATTTAAGGCATATTAACAATATCATCTACATGCATACATAGATACAGGAGCAAGTATCTGTATTGCAAATAAATACGTCCTACCCCCAGAATTATGGGAAAAGGCAAGGGTACCCTTATAAATAAAAATTGCAAACAATACATTCATATATCTAGACTATGTAGCTAAAAATATTGACATACTAATAGGAGGAAAAATGTTTCATCTCCCTTCTATTCATCAACAAGATTCTGAAGTTGATTTCCTTATAGAAAATAATTTCTTAAATCTATATCATCCATTTATCCAAAATGTGGATACTATCAGTATCACAACAATTATGGGTGAAAAGATTGTAACGAGTAAAGTAAGAAATACAATGACCGTTGGAATCTAAGGATTCCTTGATCAACATAAAAAACAAAAAAAAGGTGTAGAAATTAAACAAACAAAACCACAGGTTACCAATGTCTGTATTCTTCATAATAAAGAAGAATATAACTACGAGGATTTAAGTATTGAAATACCAGGAGAAAATCCTTACTTAAAATCTATAAGAGAACTTGAAGAAATTCGAGGAAAACTAATGGAAATTTGTTCTGAAGATCCTTTAGACCTAATGATACAAAGATCAAAGCTCACAACTGAGATTAGACTAAAAGATAAAAATAAAGTAATCAGGGTTAAACCTATGATTTACTCGCCAAATGATAGAGTAGAATTTGTCAAACACACCCAAGAACTACTTGACTTACATGCAATTTGCAAAAGAAAATCCCCACACAGTTCACCTGCTTTTATGGTAAATAAAGCGACAAAACAAAAAAAAGGAATGAAACGAATGGTAGTAAATTACAAAGCCCTAAATCAAGAAACTATTGATGATGGTTATTATATTCCTAAGAAAGAAGAATTAATAAGCCTAATCAGAGGTAAAAAATATTACTCCACATTAGATTGTAAATCAGGTTTTTACCAAGTTACAATAGATGAAGAATCACAAAAATTGACAGCGTTTAGCTGCCCCCAAGGTCACTACCAATTGAAGGTAGTCCCCTTTGGTTTAAAACAAGCACCAGGGATTTTCCAAAGACATATGGATGATATCTTTGCAGAATACTTTAGTTTTTACTGTGTTTATATAGACGATATCTTTATCTTTAGTAATACACTAGATGAACACTATGAACACCTAAATATTATTATCAATAGATGTAAGAAAGAAGGACTAGTAATGTCCGAGAAAAAAATAGTAATTTGCCAAACAAAAATTAAGTTTTTAGGCTTTAAAATTGAGGGTGAGAAATATTGTCTCCAACCTCATATTCTAAATAATATCCAACATTTTCCTAGTGAAATTAAGGATAAGAACCAATTACAAAGATTCTTAGGTTGCTTAACCTATGCATAAGCATATATCCACAAGCTAGCATAAATGAGGCAACCACTCCAAGCTAAACTCAAAAAATATGTTCCTTGGAATTGGACACCATCAGACACTATTTATATAGAAAAAGTCAAAAAATAAATAAAAGACTTACCAGGACTTTATCATCCTTCACCCAATGATAAAATGGTAATTGAAACAGACGCATCCAATGAATATTGGGGTGCTGTGCTCAAACCCAGGTTATCACAATTAATGAAAGCATGGAAGAATACCTATGTAGGTATACTTCTGGTTCTTTTCAAACTGCTGAATTAAATTATCACTCCAATGAAAAAGAATATTTAGCTGTCAAAAAAGCTATATTTTTTTTTTGCAATATATGTTTTATCACAAAGATTTATAGTCAGAAGTAATAATAAGAATTTAGGTTATTTTTTAAGAACTAATATTACAGGAGATTACAAGCAAGGAAGGTTGTTGCGATAGCAACAATGGTTTAATTATTATTAGTTTGATGTAGAGCATATTGCAGGGACAAAAAACTGTCTAGCAGATGCTCTTACCAGAGAATTAACTAATATTTCCATGTTCATGTTTTCAGGAACACATAAGGGATGAAATACAAAAATGGATCAAGACTTGGATACTGAGATCCAAGAATTAGAACTACAAATGATACAAAAATGAATGAAAATCCTTCAGCTCAAACAAAAGCGAAAGCTTACATCTTCAATTACTGAAGAAGAAAGAGATCCGAGGGGATCATATTATGAAGAAATGTTCAACATTTTAAACAGTCCAGAAAGTCAAAGTGCTTTAGGAGAATCAAACCCTCCACATGAGTACCACTACTCTAAAGAAGACTTCTGCTTTTTAAAAGGATGCAATGAGAAATCATCCAACTCAAAACAATATGAGGAGTTGTATATCCAAAATCAGTCTTCACAGGCTTCAGGAGGCATTAAAGCCCTAAAATACTGCATTATTTTTAACACTAACAATGCAGGGATCTATACATCCTGGGTTGAAACTAACACGAAAGTGATTGAAATAAAAGGTGTTATACACCAAGCATTCAAATATGGCAAGAGGCTGACCAAGCTTTCAAAGCTACAATGAAAAAAAAGAGATGAGAGTCTCTCAACTCATCCAACAACCACCGAATCCATAAGACCAGTGGACTTAGTAGACAAGTTCGCCAATAAGAAATGGATTGACATTGTCAAAACGGCTAACGAAGTTACCGAAACTAATAACCCAGGAAAGTTGGCCATCATAGCCCTTAAAAAAGATGAAAAACCAAATCGGTTCAGCAAACCACTGAATCCATGAGACCAGTGGACTTAGTAGACAAGTTCGCCAGTAAGAAATGGATTGGCATTGTCAAAACGGCTAACGAAGTTACCGAAACCAATAACCCATGAAAGTTGGCCATCATAGCCCCTAAAAAAGATGAAAAACTAAACCGGTTTAGCATACCAAGAGGCCCAATGCCAGAAATACTAAACCCAGAAATCATACAACCCAACGAAGTCGAATACGAGATAGGAACAATAACCCCCGCAATATGGTATTATTGGTCTAATAAGGCAAGACAAGACCGAGGTCAAGACTACGACCTGCTAGGAATTTATTCCATTAACAGGCTAGTTACAGGAAGCAAATTTAACGTTTACAGCACTGCCGACCCAAAAATAGTATACCAATTATTCCTGTGCAGTTTAATTGATTGTTGTTATTCTTCAAGCAATCTCTTAGAATTAAAATTCTTCCCAGAGAATTTTAAGATAGCAATAAAGAACTTTAAAAAGAAAATCAAGGCAGAGGATAGACCCATCTTTCTCCAATTTCACAGCTCCATAACTGACTGGGGAAATGAAGAATAAGGGGATAAAACCCCATACCACTTTGTCAAGATGGATTTAGCATCAAATGAAAGAGAAGAACCAAAGCTTCTGGCCCTAAACCCAAGAAAAGAACAGGTAGAACACCTGCATAAGGAAAGAGCAATGATGCTCAGTCAAATCCTTTTTGAGATCAAAAAAATCAACTGGCAAAGTGGGGTAAAAATAAATTACAAAACCCCTAAAATTATCCTAACAAGCAGATTCCCCATGTCAATCAGCAATGAGGATAGGACAAAAATAATAAACTTTGAGCAGGCATTCAATGAAGGCGCTTTGGATGTCTTTGATAGCACCAAAAAAGTATTCTGCAAAGAGGCTAGAAGACAGGCTAAAGAGAGCCACAAATTTCTTTATTGCCCCAGAAAGGAAGTTGTTCATCTACTAGAAGGACCTTATCCAGGTGAAGAGTTCTAAAGAAGTTAAGAATGGGCCCCCACCCATGTACCAAAGAAGTTGCCGACATAAAGATGTGTCCACACCCAATTGAAGACAACCAGAACAACACAGATGTCAAGCATTATGATGTGCCAACACTCAATTATCTGTAATATTTGTATTAATATAAAGATGTGGTTAGGAGAAGTCTAGTGGGTCCTCCATTATGTAAATGGGGATAGCTATATAAGGCGCCTCATAAGAATAAGCAAGGGGGCGAGAGTGTTATAATAAAAAATTCTTTATTTAAGTCAATAAGCAAAAGTTCTTTATTCTCCAATCTAGTTTTTCAAACAATTTCCACGGAAAACTCTGCACAAATTTCTGCGATAACCCGGCAGAAAAACATTTCTCAAAGCTGCAGAAACCTATCTCAGTCAAAAATGGAAGTTTATGTATTGGGGGGGAACTTTATTTAAGTGCATTATGGCTTCTTTCTAGGTTCCGGATCAGATAAAGGCAAATTGGATAAAAACGTACCAGAAGATAGCTGGACTGGCAACAACTGTCAAAATCTAAACTATCCTTTCCAGACTTGAAAGGGATATGCGGTAGTGAAAAACCAACCTTGGAATAGAAAGCTTCTTATATGAAACTTCCAGGTAAAGTTTATGACAGAAATAGAATCTAATATTATAACAGTGGGAACTATGAGAATTGCTTAGCATTGGACGTCGAGAGTTTTTTGCTGCAAATTATACGGGGTTTATAATGAACAAGAATGATATTGTTTGTTTTTTTTGGGTAAATTAATTTCATTTTTTTAATGATTTTCAATCTCATTTCGTTGTTGTACTATGAACTCAATTAAAAAAGGAGTAAATATGAATGCTTGTACCTCTGCAAATTTATTTAGTTACTATAACTGTATAGGTAAAACAGAGATTACTCTAAGAGCGTCTCCAACAGAGTGGTATGTTGTTAAGGTTTTTCCATACTCTTGTAAAAAATCTATCCAACAGAGGTATGGAGTATGCGCATACCGCCTAGGCGCTGAACCGTTCAGCGCCCAACAATTTTTTTAAATACAGTTGTCTAAGGGGAAAAGTAATAATTAACAGATGCTAGGCGCTGAACCGTTCAGCGCCCAAGAAAAAATACATATCATTTGGTTTTTTGGTGTTAGGCGCTGAACCGTTAAGTGCCCAAGAAAAAAAAATGTAATTTACTGTTGGACCAAAACAGTATGTGATTCTGGAATACCGGTATGGTAAACCGAAACAGCATACTCTTATGTTGGAGATGCTCTAAGCAAAAGTGTTAAGGGATGGTGACTACTAAATATCGCCCGTTATTAATGTAAAGGCTATGCCAATTTTTTTGTCAATCTTAATATTTGTATGGCCGCTCTTTATTTTCTCGCTCTTTCTTCCAATCTAATTTATGACATGATTATACCCGATTAATGCCTTATATGCCTTAAGGCTTAGAAGAGCCACGAAAGCAAAGAAAGAGTGATTCTTATTTACAAATGCCTTTACCAGCCCTGTCAATGTGAAGTGGCATTATAACGTTTGACAAAATCAACCCCAATCTCGTGAAACACAAGCTTTTTCAGCATCACTACTAATAAATCTAAAAAGGCTCATACTATAGATAGCGACCAAATGAGACAATTTTTTAGATTTTGCATAGCACATTTAAAAAAAACCATTGGAGTTGATACCAGCTATTTTGTTGAGCCCATTTGAGATGAACCCCTGATAAAGAAGAAATGATCTATACACCTAAAGGAATAACTCATAAGCCATTTCTCTATCTCAGCCGTTCGTTACCCATCTCTCGTGAGTCAAAGATTATTTAGGCCGCTCGAATCTCTCTTATGCTTTAAACGTCGGATCCTACAAGAAATTTTAGAATTAGTTCAAACTTCAAAACTACCAAATTATTTGCCGATTTAGCCTATATTTTCAGTCAACCAACATTTGTTTTAAACTTTAAAGCCAAATCATATGGCGAACTTCGGTCTTTTCATCTTCATCTACGCTTTCTCAACGATCTGATTCTAGATCGGCTGTGATTTCCTATTTCATAATTAGGGCGCTTGATTTGGGAGTTTTAACAACGATCGTCTCCAGCGATGACATCTCCGTGATCTCCAGGTAATTGTGCTCGATTTTCTCTGATCTCTTATTTGGGTTGGATATCTTGATTGGGCGTAGTTTGATAGATCTCATTTAGGGTTTCAATTAGGAATTTATTGTAAGTGTTGTTGCATGAATGCTTCTAGGATTTGGGGGTTTAGATTTTTTTTATTCTTATTGGTCTTTGATTTGATAGAATGCAAAAGGTTGAAAAATTTGTTCATTAGACTCCTTACCTTTGCTTTAGATCACTTACAATCATTTCCATTTCCTACGTTCATTTTGGTTTAGTTATTTTGATATATTTTGCAGCACTTGGAAACTGTAATCATGTCTCGAATCCCAGGAATCTAATCTCTTATTAATAAAAGCATTACCGAACTTGTATCAGAGCTGAGCTGTCTTGGAAAGCCTATTGCTACTGATGCTGGGGTAAGCCCCATTTATAGAAATCGGTTTCCTTATGACGTATTAAGACCTGAAAGGGTCTTATAATGATCACACATTCTCGTGAATATGGGTCTAACACCGAGACCTATTTGAGGCCTTTTCTTTGCATTACTATTTTGAAATTTATCTTCACATTGACCTATATTTACTCTTTAGACCTTAACTTATGTCAAAAGTTGGTGTTTCCTAATGCAGGGAAAGCTATACATGGTCATGGAGATTAGTCATATTTTTGAACAAATATACAAGCCACAAGGAGCATCTTGATGGGATGTAAGTACTAGTTTTTTCCGATGAATATTTACTTCCTTTTTTCTTGTAGTTTAGGCAGATGATGCTATATAGTAAAAATCTCACATTTCCTCTTCCATCAATGTCCACAAACGCTCAGGTGGTGACAAAATTTATAACGTGTTCGATTAGCAACTACCCGCAGCTTTAAAAAGGTTGCAATTCGATAAGCAACTTTCAATGGAAAATGTAAGGAAGTTGATGGTTACTAGCCACATCTGATAGCTTCTGAACAAGGATATCGTCGTCTCATCAAATCTTTTTTAATTACTATCAGAGGTCCTGCAGAGGCAGCTGTTAATACGGTACGTGTTACTAGTAAAATGTCATCTCTTTTAGTAGTAGTTCAAAGGTTCCACTCCTTCAATTTAATCGTGTTGGATCAAACTGTTAGTATACATAGAATTGCTGCTTTTCATGATTTCAGGTTCATGCCATATTGAAGGAGTTGGTGCGCAAGGCTATAAGTGATACTGCAGTAAGTTCCTCATTATTTAAAGGCTCCAAAACAGGAAACTAGCCAAGCATAAATAAATAAATAAATAAAAATTGAAGCTTATGCAATACGGTTGCACTATTAGAAGCAAGTTTGTTTCAATTTGAAGATATATGGCTTGTTTGAGAGTACGGTTTGAGCGACCGTATGTAAGCGCTAGCTTAACATTATTAGTAAAGTAAGTTTCATCATTGTTAGGGGTTAGTGTATACATCTTACTTATCAAGTTAAACCATTCTCTCTCTCTCTCTCTCTCATCCCTTCCTCCCTCTCTTTCTCTCTCTAACAAGGCTATAAGTAAACTGTGGTAAGTTCCTCAGTATTCAAAGGCTCCAAAACAAGAAACTAGCAAAAGCGTAAATAAATAAAAATTGAAGCTTAGATATACACTACGGTTGCACTATTAGAATGAGGGATGAAAGCAAGAAAACAACTCTCAAATTGTTTGACGTATAGAGTAATTATTTGACTGTTGATTTCTTCAGGAAGCTTCCTCAAAATGTTGAGAAAGGTAGAAATCTAACACATTCAATTTTTGATAGATACAGCGACTCATCTCAGGAGAGTAGTTAAATACTTTTGAATAATGTAATTTGATCAGGCCCATCAGGGTTATTCATGTAATCTTTATGCTCAAACCATATGTGGGATAACTTAATCATTAATCTTCTCACCCATGAACCCTTGACTCTTCTTATTTGGCATAATGACTTTAATGTGTCTAACATTTATATTGTATCAACCAGTAGGCTGTAATATCACAACTTATGCCAAAAAATATTTTTTACTCAATAGTTATGTTGATGGACATTTTTACCAATATATAGTACCATGACTTGAAGTTTACTGTATCACTGATATCTCACTTTCATTTGAATTGTGGTCTTGTTCTATCACTTCTTGGCTGAATCGCCTTACTTTTACTTCCCTTAAATGGATTTTATCTAATAAGATTTGAATTATTAGTATCACTTTTAACTTGGCAGGTTTCCATTGTTCCCATTGATTTAGTACTAGCCATTCTGACGCTTCTCTTCTTTCCTTTTCGGAAACAATAGGATCGGCTGCCTTGGCTTATGTCAATATGGTCTGCGGGAGCCTCCAGAATTCCATTCCAAACTCCATTATTTACTGTCAAGTCCGTGAAGCCAAATGCTCCCTACTCGACCATTTCCTTGCCGAGATGGGTTAAAAGGAGGTAACTATTACCACTCTTTCATTTTTCTTCCTTTTTGAATTAACATAAGATGTGTGTAAATTGACTGACTGTTACGTAATCGGATTTGCAGGTGAAACAATTGTCTTCACTGTTGAATGAGGATCCTACAGTCATGGAGCGTAGATTTACTCTTTCAAAGAGGCTGGAGTTGTAGAGGAGTGCAGAAGCGGAGATTGATGTTGCTGCTTGGGCTAAATAGAGAAGTATTTCTTTTTTGGTACTGGGTTTTCACTGTGATGGGAGAGTGATTTTATTCTTCCATGGCTAGGCCAATAAGGCTCATATGTATCTTTTTATATGCATGTAAAACGATAGGCTTAATATGATTTAGATGATTACTCGTCTTTCATGTCATATATTGGCTTTTCTCGACTCAAATAGTATGCTTTTGATGTATATCAGAGATTGTCTATGTTGTGTTTGTAGCTTCTTACGACTTCCTCTTTGATATTTGTATGCATGCTAAAATGCTAATAACGTCAATAACTACCCATTTTATTGATTATTTTTATAAGCACGTTGTATTAGGCTATAAGCCTTTGTTCCTCTAAAGATGATGCTCTTTGCAGTGCTCAATTATTGGTTTCTAATCTGTAAATATTAGTGAAATCTGCCCATTGCATTACCAGCAGGTAGAAGTCATCGCAATTTTTACACGTGAGATTTCTTCTCTTCAAATCTTGGCAACATGACGATTATTTTGTAAGTAGTGTAGACAAGAGTTTATAATGATATCAATGGAAGAGTTTTTGAAGATCTAGCCTAAAAGTATTCTACTGTAAGGTTTGTATGGAGTTGAGTTGGAGTCTTGGAGAAAATATCGTGGTGGTTTCACTTGAAAAAGACCTGCAAAATGCACTCCCCTCTATTGATTAATTTTATAATATAGTTACTAGTTTGTTATTACCCATATAATTATCATCTAAGTTTTTATATATAGTTCTTGTATTATACAATACTTTATATTTTGTTTAGATAAAAAATTGATAACCAAAACTAACTTCAAATATACCTTTAACAAAATTTAGGCTTCAAACATATGCCTTCAACAAAATTCAGGCACCCCGTCGGCCTGACCCTAAGTTATTGGCAAAAAGGAAAGAAAAACATCAAGCAAAGGTAGTCGGAGGTGAAGTTAGCGCCGGATGCGGGAAGAAGGAAAGATGGGATCTTGCTCGGCAATAAGCCCATCTAGTTAGGCACCCTGTAGGCTTGACCCTAAGTCATTAGCGGAAAGGAAAGAAAGTGACCCACCACCAAATCTCGCGACAATGATAGAATTGAGGCATAGGGAATCGCGAGATAATCGAGGCATAGGGAATAGCAAAACGATTGGGGCATAGGCGCTCGACTTAAAGTGCTTACTCAGGAAAAAAACAAATATAGTTAGGCACCCTGTCAGCCTAACCCAATGACCCAAGCTCAAGCTGGCTTTCTTGCTGGCAAAATATAATGAATTTTGCTATCGATTGGGGTTGACCACTCTCATACAAGTAAACAAAGGGATTTGAATTTCAGGAACTTCATCATTTGATGGACCATTAGAGAGGTAAAGTATCAAATTATTAGGGTTTTTGATTGATTTCTTCCTCCTTTGATATGTGATCAACGAACAAGAAGAATTTCGAGAAGCCATTATCTTCGATTAAGACATTGGACACAATTTTACCGAATAATATGTAGGTTTTAATGGCTTTATTAAAAAATTAAGGTGCGACAAATTATTTGGCTCTCTACTCAATACCCTTACAAATCAAACTTTATTTATCAAATTATAATATCAAATCTTGTAGCATAGTATCCATTCTTTTAATTTTAAGATTTTATAGGTCAAACTAAATATATTAAAAGTCATCATTTCCCTTAACACACGAGTTACAATTTATTGGTGTGCCTTTACAATGATATAATTTTGAAGCTCTCTCAAATGATCACCACAACATGCTATTTAATTTAATTATAACAATAACTTACACAGTGGTCAATCCCTTCAAATGTGAACCTCATACAATGTTGCTCTCCAATAATCAATGTTTATGATGAGGGATGCTCTACAAGAATCCAATTAATATTTGTACCCAATTTGTGTCATTCTAAATTTCCCCCTGCTTAAACTCTCCTACGAATTCAAAAAAAAGCATATGTTGAAAAGGATTGATAAGGAATAAAACATAAGCGAAGATGAGGACACAAACTAAATATTATTTTTACTATTATTCAATATTTAGAAATAAGTTGCGTTAATTAAGCTATTTATGATTTAATTATGCATCTGTAATTTCAGATAATCTATATTTTTCCAACAAAAGGTTGACTATATTTCTCTCATATTTTATATTTTAACAATTCTTATTTGATAATAATGTTTCTCATATAAAATATTCTTTCTTCACTGATTAAACTCCCCTCTATTGATTAATTTTATAATATACGAGCAATTATGCACCCGCTAGCGCGTGCAAACGTATTATTTTTGAGATTAAAGTTGGGGTTGAGTGTAATTATTTGATATATTACTTAATTTTGAATGTAAAAATATGTTCCTGGTTTTGTGTTTGAGTATTATCGAGTTTTGTAATGATTATCTTTATTCTTATAATATTTTATATTATAAACAAAAAAAAATTTATTTGGCAATGACAGAATAAACCAGTTTATCTCCTAATGGTTGATGCATTTTAATTTTCATGAATTATTTTGGGGGAATGGTATTTGTTATTTTTGACAATGCTTACTCATTTGTTGATGCAGAACACAAAAATCTATAACTTTTCTTTTAAAGAACCTAAAGATAGACATTTTTTAGTTTGGTGTTTCAGTTTGTATAAGAACAAATTAATGGGGAAAAGTTTTGATGGACTTTGCAAGTATTTATCAGTGTGGACTTTGCTCAAGGATTGTATTTTGATTTTCTGTATGTGTTTTGTAATATTTTAATGTATCTCACTGAACTGGTTTAAAAATTGTTGTGTATATTATCTTTCAATCACTTAGATAGTGTTATTTGCATATATAGAAGGAACTTTATTGTTATTTGCTTAATGTGTACTATTATCATCACCATTTTCTTACTAAGTGAAAGGAAAAAAAAACTAATTAGTAGAAATCACTACCTCAAAAATAGATTTTGCTTATAAAGTTACTGGGCATTTGACACAACATCTTTCAGTTTTTTGGTTGTATCGGAGAAATTCACGGCAGTAGGCTGGCTGCATAAATTATTAAACACTGCCATATCATTATTATTAATTTTGATACAATGAAGAAATAAAATATTCTCATCTATCATGGTTAATAATAATTGGCATTAGCATTTAAAAGTAGTAACATAGCACACCTGGCCACTTGTTCAATCTTAATGGGAATCACGTTGGGAACATTGAACACTTAGTGATATGGTGCATAACTCTAGCCCCATGGTTAAGGGTTTCTGCATTGTTTTTATTATTATTATCTCCTAGTATCATTTCTGGCATACAAAAAATGTTATCATATTCAAAACAATTTAGGCTAATATGAATCAAATCTAAACAAAAATTATTTTTAATGTCCAGAAGAATACTTGTCTCTCTAAAGCTCCCATGTTCAACACTCAAGGTGACCTACAGATTGTTAAAATTATGGGCATCTATTATAGATTTTACAAAACCCCACAAATCCTCTCTTATATTTGGATCCCTAAAGTCCCTGATGAGGTTAGAATTTGCTATGATGAAGTATATCTGGAAAAAATAGGATCTGCAGGTCTGTGGTTCATTCATTATAAGTAATTTTGACTTAAACCCCTAATCAAATTGACTATTATAATGAAATTAACTTCAATACTTCTATAACAACAATGTGTAAAGTCTTAAACCCTAATCAACACTATATAAAAAAGACAAAATTTTGGCTGTCAAAAACCATCATAATTGGGCATTTACGACGGTTTTCATCCATTACAATTTCCGTCACAAATGAGCCGTTATAATTCAACTTTGACAGAAAAAGTCTGTCATATTTGAGTTTATTTCTGACGATCCTTAACTGTCCTTGGTTTGTGATGGTCTTAAACTGTCCAAAATTTTTTCAATGGTAGTATACAATAAACAATTTATAATGGATATAATTGGTTGAGTAATTTGTCAGTGCAATTTTTTGTGCGGCATAAAATTTAAGAACACAAAGTTATACAATGACATAAACTTCATTTTATTATAAAAATTGATCAAATTACACATCATATTCCTCAAAAATTTTCTTTCAAAATAATAGTTCACAGTCTGACAATGAAATGAAACTACACTAATAAAGAAAACCCCAAAGACAGTAAATAATCCTAACTGGTTTTTTTAATGCTGGTGGTCACGGTGGTGATAATCTCAAGCTACTTGTCTACCACTATAGCAAATGCTCCAAGTTGCAATTATCCCCTTATCGTGGTAATCATAATAATAGCAAAAGCAAAGTATACTTCTTGTGACTCCATCAAATGTCTATGATCTGCAACATCAACAATTGACCCATTAGATTCAGCAAGGCAAGGATGCTAGATAAGCTATACTAAATTCAAGAACCTTATTGTCCTCTTTACCAAAAAAATATTCCATCATCTTCTAAGTTCAAAAAATCTCAAAATTGCACAACACAAGCACTAATGGAGTATAATATTTAGAAAATGACTTGACCAAAATTATCTTCTACTCTACTTAGAAATAACATAGTGAACTTTCTCAAGATGCAATAACAGTTAAGCAATATATCTTCAATGGTTTAAAGGGGATTGTAGTAGTATCAGGAGCTTACCTTGTTAATGTCAAACCATTTTTTCCACTGCATGCGTGAGGGATGCTGTTACATTTAATGTGTTTCTCCATTCCTATATGATATCCATTTGGCATATATGACCCATGACTTTCAAAAAATAAATAAATATCAGTTTGCTTGGTAATATAATCCAACTCACATTTCCTCCATCTTTTATATCATCTTTCAATCACGATAGTTAATCTAAAAGTTATTCAAATTGCATATCATTTTGTATCACTACTATTGGTATTTCTTTTTATTCATAAAAAACATATTGCATGGTACAATGTCTGCATGGTACAATGTCTATGTGAGCTATAAGTTTAACAATGGCAACAACTTAAAACATATCACATGTACTAGTTTATTGAGTGAAAATGTTGTTATGGAGATGTATTAAGAACTGAGAATCATATATGGATTGGTCAATGTGGTAACATGTGACAACCATCAATAAGAATTAAGGCTAATGTGAAACTAACAGTTATATGTGAGTGTTATTGTCACCTCGTGATCTTTTCTGTTTGAACAGAGCATGATTTATATTTGGAGTACGATGTAAGTTCCAATGCGCCGCTACCTAAATCAAATAATTCCTGCAGATGACAACACAAATCACATTTACCAAACAATTGAACTTCTCACTGTATTTGGCCCGTGAAAAAAAAAAAGTTTTCAATGCTTACCCATGCCCATTACCGAAACCATTTTAATATTTAGTATTGACTCTGCCATCAAATTATGAGATAAAATTTACCCTTCAATGCACCTCAAGATTTGTATCATCATAATTCTATAGAGAGAGAGAGAGATAGCTGATCGATAAAAACTAAGTGACTCAAATGATTTTAACGATACAACTGTGAGGGCTTATTTCTAATCCCCGTACTGAGTCCGATATTCGAACTCACATAACTCGAATAAACATACTGATAACCAATCAAGGACAAAAAGCAAGGAGGTCGTAATATAGACTTCCTTATCTACAGCTCGGGGATGACAAAGCATCTAATAACATCGCACTACAGAAAATACTCAGATATCTATCAACAGTTCGAATACACGCGAATACTATTAGAGATCGCATCTTCATCAACAGCTCAGAGATATCAAAGCATCCTGTGACTTCGCGCTACAAAAGATACTCCTCCACTTGTCAAAAGATCGTATGCACGCGAGCATCACAGGAGATCGTATCTTCCCAACGGTCTAAAGCTACAACTAAAGAATGTTAATAGATCTGTTACAGATCAACAAGTATCAAGACGTTACAAAAGTCCACCATGAAGACTCATCAAAACCCGATATTGTAACGTTCCTCATTAATGTAACCAACGGTCGTATTATAAGACCTATAAATAAGACTAGATAGCTACGAATTAGAGAGGCTGCTCTGAAAACCTCAAAGAGATCTTTTCTACATCTTTCTCTCTTTTTGTAATAGCTAAGCAGTCTAAATATATCTCTCTCTTTCTAAAATCCTCAGGAGAGGTCGTGGTTTTTAACCCATTCAAGGGTTTTCCACGCTAAATCTAGTGTTGTTTATTTCCCATTCATAACTAAACATCCTAGATTTTGAAGGTGCAAAGCGTTATCTTCGTGCAATACAAAAATAGGCTATTACATTTGGTGTCGTCTGTGGGAATGAAGATTACACTCAGCGTTCTCCGATCCAGTTTTCACCGCATTTATCTTTGAAAGATGGCAAATCAAGACAAATCATACCATGCCCTGCCTGACGCTGCTGAAGGAGTGACAGATCTGCGAATGGCTATGTAGACAGAAACCGAGTGACGAATGGAGAAACAGCTCGCCAGCATATATGATACTATCAGGGAACTGCAAGCTCAAATAACGGCAAATCTGAGACAGCAGAACGCTCTACCCGCCACCTCGAGAATATTAGTCCATGATTGCCTGGGACATCAAGGTAGAAATACCGCGCTTCCTTAGATCCAACAAGAACTAGCCATGCCTCGGAGTTACATCAATCCACCATTACCCGCTAGAGCGGTAATAGATCTACAGCCACAAGAGGAGCAAAATAGGGAAAACCCCGAGTTTTAGTTTATGACTGCATGGGAGAAGCAACAGGGGAACACAATCCTGCGAGAGGACCAACAACAAGATGAGCTGTCACGTCTCGACAACACCTCACTCTAGAACAGGTGGAAAAACTCATCAAAGAGCTCTTAGACGCTCAAATACTCAATGGGAGGAACAACTATGCAAGGTTGCAGAAGAGTCCACTCACACAGAAGTTGCTAGACAAAGAAGTACCAACCAGTTTTTGCACTCCAACGATTCAGAAATACGAAGGGGGGGATCCTGTGGAACACGTCCAAGAATTTTAAGATTCTTTGGGAATATATTCCTCCTCCAACCACATCCTCTGCCGTCTATTCACGACCAGCGTAAAAGGCGAGCCTCTACGATGGTTTCACACACTTGATGAAGGATCTATCCTCACCTTCGAGCAACTTCACGAACTATTCATCAAAAACTATTTGCATAATAAAGACAAAAAGGAAAGTCTATACTCTTTGTTTAGTCTCAAGCAAGCGCCAGGGGAAAGATTGGAGACATTTACCAAAAAAAAATCGGGCTAACTCGAAAGCTCGATAACCTCGACAAAAAGATTACACGATATCTGCTTTCACCAATGCGTTACTCATAGATGGATGAGTCAAAGAACATCTTATCCTCAACAAGCCGCAGACATTAGAGGATATGATGGAAAAGGTCAACAATTTCATCGACCTCGAAAGACTGACGACTGAAAAACAAAAACCTCAGCGCATCACTCTATCCACCAACGATCATACCGAAGAACGTACTCGCAACAGCAGTAAAGACTATGGAGGTGATAAGAAACGTTTCAAGTCCTATGATGATCGAACACGCCAAGGACAAAAGAGACCAGTTCCGTGCTTACCACAGTTGACAACTACTATTGCAAACATATATCCGCTACTGTAAAAGGTTAAACTCTTCAAAAATGCCAATACTCTTCAACCCATACCAGGAAAACCGTACTGCATTCACCACAAGATCCACCATCATGACACAGAACAATGTTTCGTATTGAAACTTCTCCTCTTAAGTATATTTTTGCATGGTCAGATGCTCGAATATATTGTGGACGTAAAAAGTTATAAAGATGGTAGTTACAAAACTGAAATCACGGTCGTCCAGACTGATAAAGCGAATGAGGAAAAACATTTGTACTTCATCGAGACTCAGACAGTCAGCCACTCCAACAGATCCAAACGCAGGCACGTTGGACAATGCCACGATGTGACAATGGTAGATAAAGAAGCTCGCTTGTTGCCAGAATCCAGCAGCCGATGAGCTGGGATTTCTTTTAAAGACTGCGACGTACGTCACGTTAACTTCCCGCATCACGATGCTCACGTCATCATGTTAAAAATGAAGAACATAGTTCTACATACAATGATGATAGACACCGGCAGCAGCATCGAACTACTATTCCATAGTACGATCGACCAAATGGGCTTAGCGGACAGAGTCGAGCCAAGTGACATCAACGTCTCTGGATTCAACGGTTCTAAGGAAGAACGAGTGGGAAAAATTATACTTCCCATCCATGGAATACCCATCGACTGAAGTTGTATTAAAATTAAACATGCTGTAACTTCAGATTTCACTCAATAAAGTAAATTTTCATCATCATGCTGGAAATCTATTTCAACATTGTATTTATCTTCATATGATTCACTCAAATTGACCTACTACGGAGAATTACTACAACAATATCTGCTTCATAGCTCTTCAAATATATACACGCTCTCTGAGGATTGCTTATTAAGTCAATCAATTCGATCTGGCTGAGACGCCATTCAGCTATGCAATATTTAATGCATATCCCATCACAGTCGCTCTGCTCGACCTATAACCGAGATCTGCTTCATAGCTCTTCAAATACATACACGCTCTCTGAGGATCGTTTATTGAGTCAATCAATTCGATCTGGCTGAGATGCCATTCAGCTAT
Organism: Kingdonia uniflora; assembly: GCA_014058105.1. Taxonomy (NCBI): domain Eukaryota; kingdom Viridiplantae; phylum Streptophyta; class Magnoliopsida; order Ranunculales; family Circaeasteraceae; genus Kingdonia; species Kingdonia uniflora. Next base: position 515,399 of record JACGCM010000593.1, on the reverse strand, counting down.
GCAATATTTAATGCATGTCCCATCACGGTCTATCTGCTCAACCTATAACCGGGATCTACTTCATAACTCTTCAAATATATACACGCTCTCTGAGGATTGCTTATTGAGTCAATCAATTCAATCTGGCTGAGACGCCATTCAGCTATGCAATATTTAATACATGCCCCATCACGGTCGCTCTGCTTGACCTATAACCGGGATCTGCTTTATAGCTCTTCAAATACATACACGCTCTCCAAGGATCGCTTATTGAGTCAATCAATTTGATCTGGCTGAGACGTCATTCAGCTATGCAATATTTAATATATGTCCCACCACGGTCGCTAATCTCGACCTATAACCGGGATCTGCTTCATAACTATTCAAATACATACACGCTCTTCGAGGATTGCTTATTGAGTCAATCAATTAGATCTGGCAGAGACACCATTCAACTATACAATATCCAATATATGTCCCATCAACCAGGATCTGCTTCATAACTATTCAAATACATACACGCTCACCGAGGATCGCTTATTAAGTCAATCAATTCGATCTGGCAGGGACACCATTTAGCTATGCAATATCTAATATATGTCCCATCACGGTCGATCAGATCAACCTATAATTGGGATCTACATACGCACTGCCCAGAGGGTCGCTTATTGAGATAATCAATTCGGCCTGGCAGTAACGCGACCTTCAAATATCTTATTACAGTCTTTATTGATTTGTTTAAATTGACTTATACACGTTATACAGTCCAAACTAACTTACAATATCACATCACTAAATTTCTATATAATCATTCGTTGGATCACCAAATTTGATTATACATAGAGATAAAAACAACATTTGACATTTTTCTACAGCAAAGACATACTTACATTCTGTCTCATTACAAATGAAACTACTGCTCACGCTTTGGGTATACAACATTCGAACTCTCCCCAGGCCCAGATGAAAGTAAGATAGGGGAAGGAATAGCCACATCCACTAGAGTAGAAGGTGTATTCAACAATTCTATAACTCTCAGCATCAAATTATCTATATAGAATAACCATGCTAGCTGCAAGTCATATTCCGTGACATATTCAGTTGTAGCAGCCAAGATCGACTCACGCTCTGTTCAAAATTTATCTACATCAGCATGCAACATAGCCATAGCACGCAACGTAACATTTTCCGTAGTCAACAGCGTAGCTTCATAAAATTCAGTTTTCACCTTGTTTAATTCATCGTCAAGATCTGTACATTGAGCTTCTAGAGATTTTTTCTCCTGCAGCAACGAGCCTTTATATTGCCTCGTTATCAACACACTATACTCTATCTCCTGCTTCAGACGGTGCAGCTTGTTATCTACCTCCCTTGAATAATTGATCTCAGCTTCAGCTGCGTCCATCATCCTCCACGATTCTTTATACTTCGCATGGAGTTCCTCGCAAACTTCATTACCTTGAATACACTCCTGGACCAAAGCTTGCAAGTCCCGATCAAGAGCAGCGATCCACGAATTACACTTATTGATGGCCTCATTAAGCTATCGATCTCTCTTGGAACATGCCTTCTCGTAAGTTTTGGAACGGTTATTTTTTCTCTGACATGAATCTCGAGCCTCACCCAAATCCCAATTCAGTATTTTCAAGCACTCGCGCATATAACGGATTTCAGAATCTTGCTTCTTTAAGAGATCCATATAATTTGTTATTACCAACTATTGATACAACAGATCATTCTTCTGTTTTTCAATCGTACTTAACAGATCTAGCACTTGTTGATTCGCAGCCATGATCTCTGACTTTTTCTTCTTCAAAGATTATTTCTACTGCTCGGATTCGTTATTAGCAGTCAATATCTCGGCATCCTTACATGACAACTCTACAGTCACGACATTTAGCTGACTCTACAGCTCCAGCATCTCCGATTCCAGCTTTGAATTCAACAAAGTCTTTCTTTCAACCACCAATGAACATTGCTGCAACTTGGCAGACAATTTTTTATTTAACGCGGATAAGGCAGCCACGTTGTCATTTTCTTTGTCTTCAACCTAGAAGAGCAGATCACAAGAGACAATATATATATATCAACAGATATTTATTCCTACAAGACATATTATTCTACAACATTTGTTACAACATCAAGTTATGATACACGAATGCAATGTACAACCAAATGCCACAATCTAGATGGTTTGTGATCGCACCTTACTACTACTAGCATCTACTTGCAAAGGTTCATTAAAGATTACGACTTCTTGCAGACGGGTCTTATGCCATGTGTGAGGCAGCAGATCTTTGACCTCCTCCTCCTCAGATTCTTCAGCTCGCGAATTTGAGTTTGAAGCTCCCCCACCCTCATCTCTTTTTGCAAACCACATATTCTCAACCTTATCATTCTCTACTTTCACATCTTTACCACAGCTCGAGATATAACATCTAAATTTATTTTCTACTCTCCCGAGTTCAACCCCTTAAAACGTGATCACATCGGCCATCTAACGTTCATGGTCCGTATCGACAACACGTTTCCCCCGCTTTGGCGTAATTATCTTCTTCAAGCGTGATTGGGATACTTGTAGACGTTGCTGCGTATCTAATAAACGTGCTTCAAACAATGTCACTCTCTTCTCCGAGTACTACAACAGCCTAGTACACTCCACTTTTTCCGTCTCCAGACATGCATTATGACCCTTGCATCGCTCCAGTTCATCACAAGCATGCCTCAGATCATTTTCTAATTGCGTGTAGATATTTCTATCCTCCTTTATTATATTGAAGAAAAGAATCCTCATTGCCCTTTGCCCCTACAAAAGTCAAGCTCATCAGGCAATGAACCTACACTACCCCATATGATGGATACTCCAGCCCGAGCTGAGAATCTTTGTGCCTCTCTACTATGGCGATTGCGCGCTTCTTGCACTAAGAATTTTACCCGAGTTGGGTCCGGCACTATGTCTCTCTCGGTCAACAGTTCTAAATAGGCCTCCTTCAAACCCCGCTCAATATAAACTTTGGCCTCAAAGTACAGCGTCAAAGACAATAATAACCTTTGACACTCTAACTTATCACTCTCTTTTCGCAAAACCTCATCCCTCTCAATTTTTATCTTTCCATATCTACATTGAAGTTCGAATAACTCCTTAAAGGTTTTATCAAAATTCGACTTATGAAGGTGTCTTTGATATTCAAGTTTATTGTGTACCTGTTGAGTACGATTGATAGAATCCCTTGCTCGACTCAAGGCCTTCTCCATCTCGATCACTTTCCCCCTCAAATGAACTACCTCCAACATACAAATCATACATTCACATCAAAACAACATATATGAACAATAATCACATAAATTTTAAAACCTCGTCCAAAATAGTTCAACCACCAATACAAAGGACAAAGTTTGATTAAGTCTCAAGATCTATGCTACAACTACAGAATCAAGATTTAGATCCTGCTACCTCCTTGGTTTAATCATCATCCACTGGAGGAGCCGGGGTCTACTCAGCCACTAGAGAAGCATCATCCCCTGGGAAGATGATCTCGCCATACTTCCCTACAAGAGCAAGGTCGACATCCTCTCTGCTCAAACCCCAGACATAGAAGGCTTGAATCAGCTTATTACGGGAAGCCACCGCAATATCAACAGCTTTCTTTGCCTCATCTTCAACCTCTTGCTTTGTAGCGGCAGCTTCCTTCTCGAACTACTCCCTCTGTAGTATTTTCTCCTGCTCGAACTGTTCTTGTAGAGCACATTTCTCTGCATCATGTTGCTAAACAAGTTCGGCACAATTTGCAGCATCTAGCTTCAACACCTCCTCGGCCGACTTCCAAGCAACAGAAAGCTGCACCACAAATACAGCAAAATAGTATTATAAGGTCGAATCATTATCTGAAAAAGATTTAATCAAATAACACATTGCATACCTGAGAGATGCTGGATCGAATTTGAGTATCTAGGCGGATGGGATCACGCGTAGCCAAGTCCAACGCCTCCTGCTCCATAGCTTCGAGGTTGACACCCTTCGAAGAAGCTCGGATATCTTTCCCAAATTCTTTTTTCTGCTTCTTTAGAGGATCCATATTCATATCATCAACCACCCCCTCAGTTCCCAGCGGTGGTAGCTGCACAAGAGTTGTTTGCTCAGAAGGCGGCACTATTTTTTCATTCTTGGTCGTTGAACTAAGGAGCTAAAAATACCCACAGCACAGGCAAGAATCTCCATAACATCAGCATAAGCAGAGCCAGATGCAGCCATAACTCGTTTTTTATGAGCTTGTTGTACTTTTTCAACTACAGAGTTAAGCCTCTTCTCTCTGCGAATTCCTAGTTCTCCAAGAACTTTGCTCAGTTTGCTCCCCTCTCGAATAACAATGTCGAACAAACTCGATGTATCAGCAACAACTTTTGCTTTAGGCTCTGCCAAAACAGTAACAAAACTATGTTAGCAGCTCGCAATAAGTTAAGAGACAAACTGCAGGCAGAATGAAGACACTTACTCTCGTTAAAATTCTTATATATCAGCTCGAGCGTGGGTTCCCCAGGAACTTGCATACAATTACCCCTCACCATCACAAGATGGTCGTACCAGGGCCTCCCAGAAGACTCAAAATCAAAGAATTTCGGCCTCGTCGAATCACTAAACAAGTATCCGCTCTTCCGAACTTTCACATACTTAAACTTATAGTATTTCAAAACATCGTCCACAGCGAATTGTCTTACAATACCACCATCTCTCCACTTCTGATTAAGGACTTCACAGACCCTCATCATCTCAAAGATGTTACTATTTAATTGACCGGGTCAACTCTTTAGTGTATTCATTACCTCTTTTTGGAAAAAGGTTAGGGAAATACTCAACCCATATGTGACCTGGTTCAAATAACAGAGAAATCCTTCCTCTACGACCTCTGATCCAGTTCCATTATAATAAACGATATTTATATCATCTCCTATATCCATACTTCTCTTCCAACGATCTAGAGAAGGCACTTGATAATGCTCTACATTACCACTCAGTCTCACTAGAGTTCTAAACCACAACCCTGCATTCATGACATAATCCCCCCATTCTCCGTCTAAACTCTTTTTATACTATAAAAATTTCTTCGCTACGTCTACATTCTTGGGATACTTAAAAAATTGTCCAATTTCATCCCCAGCATGCAATCCCGCACCCTTCCCAGAAGACACAGACGGATTGTCAGCAGTCACAGTACCAATTACCACATAATCATCCATAGTCCTATCAGACGATGATGATTCCTCACTACTGGCAGAAATAACAAATTTGCTACTGGGTTTCAGGTTTTTTTAGCGCATCTACCACACATAAAGGTAAAATTTATTCAGAGATTTTATTAATAAAATAGGCTTTCTCCCTCAGCCGTACCCAACACATTATTAATCTACCCAAACAGTTCATAAACACAACCTACCAGTTTTTCAAAAAACTAATACAACAAAAGAAAATATGGAAATAGAAACACTAACCTGTACTAGAAGATCAACAGTCGTCGACTCCGATCACCGCTCGCATCTCAGACGATAAAACTTTGTCCTTCTTAGTAAGATCACACAACACTGGAGGACTGTATTAAAAATTCAAAGATTCTCTCTCTCTAGAAATGTTTATGCCTCTGTCTGCAACTAATTGCGGTTTAAGAAAAGAGGGAAAAAAAGCCTTTATATTACCCCTCAGTTTCTGAAATGACGGCCCTTCGGGACACGTGACGACGTCATCGCTCCTAATAGGCACGTCTTTTCGTTTACCTACATAATAGTTTTTGGGGTAACATGTTCTGTTATCACGTCTGTCTCTCTCCTCCGCCATTATTACAGACTCACTGCCCAAGAAGATTTATACAGATCTTGCTAGACGATTACTTACAGCAATAACCTTCTACGGCTGTACGATCCTGCTATACTTTTTTATAGCATGGTTCCAGTTCAAAAAGCTAAGTACAACTATTACAGCTGTCACTTACCACAATGTCGGCTTGACAGGCGCAAAAAATCAGCGGCAAATCCTGCTTTAGTTCCATTTCATTCAAAAATTATCATAGATACAGAAAGCAATGATGAGCCGACCTCAACACAAGAAAATCAATTTATTATGATCAATCATCCGACCTTACATACAATAACAGAACAGATAACTCTCTTCACCATACAAAATGGTTTCAATATCAACAGCTCTCACATCCTCTTTAGCAAGTTTATCCAGCGCGTTCTCAAAGGCTCTGACCAAGTTCTATTGATGATAACGAGTATTCAAGTTAACAACGGCATGGCTCTAAATAACTCATGGCACTCTAAATAACTCATGGCTCTATAACAAAGAGAATGACTGCTATAGAGGAAATGGCTGGGATGGATGTACTTTGTAGTGATAAAACAGGCACTTTAAACCTTAACAAGCTCACAGTCGACGAACACATGATTGAGGTAACACTTGAATGCAATTTTACTTTTTTTAGTCTGCATAATCGATGATTGTAGTAGATAACTTTGCATATAAGATTGATGGTTTGAAACATGAGCTACAGAACTATGCATTATTGCAAAAAATTTACTGTGGTCTATATTCTAAGTTACTTCTAGTTTTTCAGAAGAGTGCTCAGGCCCCTTGATGTCGACATGGCATCATCATTCCTCAGAATCAGCCCAAACCAAAACAAAATGAACCTCTATAAAATAATACTTAACATGATGTTTTATTTTGTTTTTTTATTTGGTTTTTACTGAACCTCTTGTTCTGCCTGAAAAAGGGATACCTACATACCCGAACGGGGATCAAGTAAGTTTGGTTATTTCTTCTCTAGCCGAAAGGTTTACATCATCTTAAACCTAAAGCTAACATAACATCTTGAGCCCTCAGCCTAGCATCTTCACACCACCAAATTAGCTACTAAATTGCGTGATAATCTCCCCTCAAGCACCCCATCTGGGTTCGATCACAACCTTCCACTAAGAAGTAAGAAGGGGTGTACAACCTGTTGAGTCAAAGCTTGTTACAAAACGAATACAGTGAGATAGCTATTTAACGCGATTACATCTTTTACCATTATCTGAGTTTGTGACCACTACAAAGAATGATAGTTAAAACCTGCATAGAAATCTTTTCTAATTATGGTAAGTAGGAATACAGGCTTAGCCATATGTAGTAAAAACTTGGTGGAGAAAGATATGTTGAGATGGTTTTAGCCATACTGTATTCAATTAACCTGGTGCTGAGGCTTCAGGTGCGAATGGCGAAGTACAAATAATCGATCAGTACTAATTAGAATAATTAATCTAGTGAAGTAAGTAATTGAGGATAATTGCAAAAGGGTATCATCTATGAGATCTGAGTGGTAAACTTAGGCAATGTTAAGGTATGAACTCGAATTATGTTCGAGATCGTTTTAGTTCGAGTTATTTCAGTTCAAGGATTGAAGTCGGATTGAAACGAATTGAAAATAAGATTTTCAATGTTCAGATTCGAACTGGTTATGATCGACAGAAGTTCGAGCTGGTTAAGTTACCTGAAGATTCGAACTGGTTAAGTTACCTGAAGTTTGAACTGGTTATGTTACCTGAAGACTCGAGCTGGTTCTGTTCGAGTTGCTGAAGATGAACTCAAAGTAGGTCAAAGTCGTTCTAACGAGAATGGAGCTCGTTCGAACGAGTTGTCTGATTTTATGTTTTGGATTCAAAGACTGAAGAAGTCATTCGAACGAGATTGGATTACGTTCGAACGACATGTATGTTTTCTAGAGCTAGAACCTTTAATTGCTAAAGTTGTTCGTTCGAACGAGTTATGCTAGGTTGCCTTTTGTGAGTTCTTCTGAGACGTTGAGTTTCGCCTCGAGATCCGTTCTACTTGTATTTAGTCGTCTAGTATATAAGAGGACTTAGGTTATTTGTTAGCCCATCCTTCTGTGTGAGTTTAATTCTAGAGACCTAGAATTTGATATACTCCATTAAAGCTTGAGAAGTTTGGAGAGATCGTTGTAACCCGTTTGATCATCTTAGTAGATTATTCGGGGAGTGTTTTTTTATCCGCAAGGGTTTTCAACTTCCTTCCTCTGAGAATTCTTGTGTCGTTATTGTTTCTTGCTTGATTCTTTTTCTGTTAGGCAAATTTCTACGTATCGTTCTTGTCTGAGAGGAGAGATTAGCTACCTTGATTCACAATAATTGGTGTTAGAGCTTGTGTTATAGGGATTGTGTGGTAAAGAGTGATGGCCGATATGGAGAAGTTGAAGATCACGAAGTTCAATGGATCGAATTTTGGAGTGTGGAAGATGCAAATAGAAGATTACCTCTATCATAAGGATCTTAATTTACCACTGGGTGGAGATGAGATGATACCAGCAGAATACGATGTTGCTAAGTGGGCGCGATTGGATCGCAAGGCACTTAGAACCGTTAGGTTAGCGCTGTCATCCCAGATTCTACACATGATCTTCAAAGTTACGACAACGAAGGGTTTGATGGAGACGTTGTCCGCTATGTACTCGGAACCGTCCGGGGCAAACAACGTACACCTTTTACGGTGCTTGTTTACTTTGAAGATGAAGGATAATGGTAGTGTGCAAGCTCATATCAATGAGTTCAATACCATACATGCTCAACTGGAATCCGTTAAAATCACTTTTACCGAGGAGGTGAGAGCGTGGGCTCTTTTAGGGCAGATGCCTGAGAGCTAGGAAGGGTTCATTACAGCTGTGAGCAACTTATCGGGAAAGGAAGACATTAAATTTGACACTATAGTCTCTTTGATTATGAGTAAAAATAATAGACGTAAAATATCTTAACCCTCTTTAAGTTGAAACGGCAGTATGTTGAACGTTGAGGAAAGATGGAGGTCTTACAAAAAATGGTAAAATTTGGAAGGGGTTGATCACAGTCAAGAGAAAAGTCTAAGCCACACGGTGCGTTTTGGACTTGTGGAAAGAAGGGTCACTTCAGGCGAGATTGTAACTCTTTTTCTTCTAAGAAGATTGATGATGAAGATAAAGATACAATAAACCTTACTGAGGAGGTTAGTTCCGACGAGGCTCTACTACTATCATGTTATGATGTGAATGAATCATGGATAGTTGATTCGGGTGCCTCTTTCCATACTACTGTGAACGTAGGTTTCCTAATAAATATTGTTAAAGGCGACTTCGGTACGGTCTTTCTTGCAGATAAGAGTATACGCAATATTACTAGAAAGGGAAACCCTAGGTTGAAGTTGCCTTCAGGAGGAACGTTGGTTTTATAGAATGTACGACCCTTACCTAAATTGGGGCGTAACCTTATATCAGTTAACAAATTGGCGGATGATGGCGGATATGTAAGTACCTTTGGTATAAACTTCTGGAAGATTACAAAGGGAACGATGGTAGTAGCTCGAGGCTTGCGACACAGAATGCTATATACAACGCAGAGCATAATTTCCACTATTTGTGCGGCCACTCCGAGGACTGATACAAGTACGTGGCACAAACGGCTCGCTCACAAGCGTGAAAAGGGGATGAAGATAATGGTAATAAAGAAAAATCTAAAAGGTTTTGCTGAGGTTGATCTCAAGTTTTGTGAAGAGTATATTCTTGCGAAGCAGAAGAAGCTCGGTTTCAAAATATCTGGAAGATCAAGGAAACCTGGAAAGTTGGATCTTGTACATACGAATATTTAGGGACCAACAAAGGTGTTTTCTCTTGGTGGTTCTCATTATTACGTAACTTTTATTGATGATGCTACACGTAAACTATGGGTCTACTTCGTGAAGAACCAATCAAATGTGTTTGATAAATTCAAGAGGTGTAGGGCTCTAGCTGAAAATGAAAATGGTTTGAAACTTAAGTGTCCCAGGTCGAATAACTGGGAGAATACTATAGTGACGAGTTTGAAAACTTTTGCGCATCAAACGGGATCAGGAGACAGGAGACTTTTTTCGGAACACCGCTACAAAATGGTGTCACAGAACGCATGAATCGAACAATAAACGAAAGAACGAGGAGTATGAAACTCAACGCTGGATTGCCAAAGTGTTTTTGGGCAGATGCCGTTAGTACGGCGGCAAAACTTAATTAACAGAGGGCCTTCAACGGCCTTGGATTTTAGACTTCCTGAAGATGCATGGACCAGTAAAGAGGTAAACCTTAATCACTTACGTATTTTCGGTTGTACTTCATATATGCTTGATAATTCATATACAAAGACAAAGTTAGATGCAAAGTCGATGAAGTGCATATTCATTGAATACGGTGGTGATGAGTTTAGGTACCGATTTTAGGATGCAAAGAATTGGAAAGTTATCCGGAGCCGTAACGGTATATTTAATGAGGAAGTCTTGTATAAAGATTTCAAAGTGCCTAGTGAAAGAAGTTGAAGTGAAGCAGCGGAAAGTGTCGACATTGAAGATGATGAACCCTCTCGAGAGGTTGATGAAGAAGTCGTTGTTGAGTCTGATGCACCGGATCAAAACGAGGAACCTAATGATCTAGACATTCCAATTACACTTCAAAATGAGCCGAGAGTTGCGAGAATTCCGGCTATGTACGTTAACTCCTTAAATCACTTGTTACTTACAAATGGTGGTAAACCAGAAAGTTACATGGAGGTTTTAGATGTGGAAGCCAAGAGCAAGTGGGAGCTTGCTATGTATGATGAGATGCAGTCATTATCAATAAATCAAACTTGGGATTTTGTTCGATTACCGAAAGGGAAGAGAGCATTGCACAACAAGTGGGTATACAGACTAAAGCAAGAATCTGACGGTTCAAGGAGATTTAAGGCTAGACTTGTGGTGAAGGGCTTCCAGTAGAAAGAAGGCGTTGATTTTGGTGAGATCTTTACTCCTGTTGTAAAGATGTCTACAATTTGGGTTGTGATGAATATAGTTGCAGTTGAAGATTTGTATCTTGAGGAACTAGATGCCAAGACAACATTTCTTCACGGCAACCTCGATGAAGAAATTTATATGAAGCAGCGATAAAGGTACTCTGTAAAAGGGAAAGAAGATCTTGTGTGTAGGCTCACGAAGAGCTTATATGGTTTGAAACAAGCGCCGAGACAATAGTATTTGAAGTTTGAACAATTCATGTCCAGAAATAGTTATTTGAAGAGCAATGCTGATCACTGTTGTTTTATCAAGAATACGGGGAACTCATATATTATTCTACTTCTGTATGTAGATGATATGTTGACAGCAAGTACTATCATGGGAGAAATCATCAAGCTAAAGAAATAGTTATCCCAGGAGTTTTCTATAAATGACTTGGGTGCGGCAAAACAAGTTTTTGGCATGCGTGTTACAAGGGACAGAAAGCGGCAAGAATTGAAACTATCTCAAGCTGAGTACATTGGCAAAGTACTTAAGCGGTTTAATATGGATTGTTCTAAAGTTGTTAGTACACCATTGGGAGGTCACTTTAAATTATTAAAGGATTGTTGTCCGAAGATGCAGAAGGATCGCGATGAGATACGGAAGGTTCTTTATCAATCCGCGGTTGGTAGCCTAATGTACGTTGTGATTTGTATGAGACCGGACATTGCCCAAGCAGTGGGTGTTGTTAGTAGGTATATGAGTAATTCGTGCAAGGAGCAATGGAGAGCTGTAAAATGGATATTGAGGTATCTAAAGGGGACTCAGGATATGGCATTATGTTATGGGGGTTCTTAAATATGCTTACAAGGTTTTGTTGATTCTGATATGGCGGGTGACATTGATAGGCAGAAGAACACTAGTGGCTTTGTATTTACATTGGGAAGCAGTTCGGTTACATGGGTTTCTAGGCTACAGAAGATTGTAGCTTTGTCTACAATTGAGGCAGAAACGGAGATGGGTCTTCAAGATTGAAAGTCTGGGTAGTTTGTGTAATTCATTTGGAGATCTGGAGATGGGTTATGATAGATTCAATTTCAAGTCGGAGATTGTTAAGGTATGAACTTGAATTATGTTCGAGGTCATTTTAGTTCGAGTTATTTCAGTTCAAGGATTGAAGTCGGATTTAAGCGGATTGAAAATGAGATTTTCAATGTTCAGATTCGAACTGGTTATGATCAACAGAAATTCGAGCTGATTAAGTTACCTTAAGATTCAAATTGGCTAAGTTACCTGAAGTTCGAACTAGTTATGTTACCTGAAAACTCGTTACGAAGATCGTTACAAAGTACAAAACGACGACCTTCTCTTTGGAGGTGTTTGACAATGAGGTTGTTCATTCATCTCTTAAAACTATAGTTTTGATTCTTCGTGCTGCAACCGAAGTTGAATTTGAGCGCCCGAAAGTTTCGTACCTCAGTCAATTCTATGCGTTCGAGAAAGCTCATAGGTTGGATCCGAGCTCGAGTGCAGAGGGTTTGAAACAGTATCATCTGACTCCTCCTCTAATGAGGTTTTGTTCTTCTTCATCACAGGTACCATCTGATCTCCGGCCATCTTTACAGTCACTGATTTTGACGAATTGAACATGGTTATACAAGATAACCCACCACGAGTAAACCCCAATCCTGCGATTCTGTTACTAGTGCTTTCTAATGCAATCGGCATCGTCTGTGATCACAAAAAAAGAAAGATCTCATCAAATTAAGATTGGTATTCAGTCTTTAAAAGTGAAGTAGGAAGCAGTTTGTTTCACAATTCAAAAAACTTTTTAACCTGGCAGTTCTTCAATCGACCTCAACAATGGCAGATGACTCTGCTCATGCTACTCCAATCCTTAAGGATGAGCTCGATATTTTTGTATGATCCACGATTCAACGCAACAAGAAGACGTTGCTCCTGTTTTCCAGCAACAACAATACCAAGTTGTTCATCAGTTTGCGAATCAAATCCAGGGTTTTCAATTACAGAGGCGTACTACTCGTATTAATTTTCCTTTATTTGATGGTATTGATCCAGAAGATTGGGGTTTCGCAAATCAAACCCTTCATAGGGTTCCAGATGATCTGTATACTACTCGTATTACATAGATCATCAAAACCCAGTTTTGATTATTTTCTTCTGTACAAGGAGAAAAGGGAATAGTAAGGGCAGAGATGTACTAAAAGAAACGCCCATAGCTTATGAAACTAGTCGAGGAATTCTACGGAGTTTAACGTGCTCTAACTGAAAGATATGATCATGCAACAAGGGATTAATACTTGACCTTACCTTCTTATAAATTGATGTCGTCATCCAAATCCCAAAACCTCTTCAAACATACCTCACTTTTACCTTCTTCGCCCAAACCTCTTCACCCATTGATACAGACCTTACAGTCTGTAGCAATCGTCTCGTTGCCCAAAACACCCACATTCTTTAATGGCTTCGGTGCATTCATTCAAGCTAACCTCGCAATCATCTACAATGGGCTTGTTTTCTAAACTACAATACCCTTTCAAAGAGGTCTCTACCATTTGAGCAAGTGGAACCGAGTATTCTAGCAATTATCAAACAGTCATAAAAAAATTTGACATGTACTTTTTTTTAGAGAAATGGGGATATAACAGTGACGACCCTTCAGAATACTTGGGGTGAGCTTGACCAACACATTAAATCATGCTTAAATCAACATACAAACTCCAAGTATTGGATTCAGTCAATCGACTTAAATCATACTTGGGGACGTGCTCGACCTCTACTTCGGACACAATGCTCTACCTTAAAATTAAGCCTTTATCAGCTCTCAATTCAAGCTCGACCATATCCAATAACATGTTCGAGGTTGAGGTACTAGAGGCTATTACAGTTTATTATCAAGCTCATATCAAATAAGGTGTTCGAGGTTAAGAATTCGAGCTGAGTCATTCTTGAAATCGACACATAAACTACTACTTTCTTCTGTCAACATACAAACCCCAAATATTGGATTCAGTTAATCGACTTAAATCATACTTGGAGGTGAGCTCAGCCAACATATTATAGGTCACCAATTGGTTCGTGCAATTCGACCAACAGATCTAATACATTACAGGTTGATAATTGGTTCGTCTAATTCAACCAAACAAATTACATATTACAGGTTACATATCACAGTTTATACTATTTCTTATATTTTTGTATGTTGTTCTTACACTAATGAAATACTTAATTTTGACAGACCTACATCAGAGTACTCTTCTACTATCTCATACAGTACTTTTTTATTATATCTTACATTTTTGTACGTCGTTCTTACATTAATGAAATACTTGTGTTTGACTGACCTACATTACAGTACTATTTTAATATCTCATACAGTATTATTTTATTATCTCATATTTAACATAAATACATAATACATCTACTATATTACATATAAACAATGGGTTCATCATAATTCTACTACTACATTACAGGTCGGTTATTGGTTCGTCCAATTCAACTTTTTATATACATTAATAGGTCCGTCTAATTCGACAAAATAGATTACATATTACAGGTCCACAATTGGTTAATCTCAACTCGACCAACCCATCTAATAGATATAGGTCGGTTATTGGTTCGTTCAATTCGACCAACAGTTCTAATACATTATAGGTCGATAATTGGTTCATCCAATTCGACCAAACAGATTACATGTTACAGGTCCACAATTAGTTTATCAAATGCGACCAATGATAGAGTTTAGAGAGAGAAAAAAAAAACATAATTGAATTCATTAGAGCTCAAAACAGAGGAGCTATGTATATATACAGAGGTTACAGTTATAGCTGTTTACTGTTGTAACAGACTAAAGTTAGTTACATAAGACTGTTATCACACACCCTCGAGCTGAAGGGAGAGGAGAGAACTGAGAGCTTGGATTGTAATACTTGAAATCTGGAAGTAGAGAGTCCTTTAGTAAAGATATCTGCAACCTGGTCTTGTGTACAGAAGTATTTGATGACAAGTAACTTGAGAAGAACAAATTCTCGAAGATAGTGATAATCCACCTCTATGTGCTTAGCTCTGCCATGAAAAATAGGGTTAGAGGCAAGAGCTGTTGCACTGATGTTGTCACACCATAATAGAGGAGGAGCTGCAAGGGGTAGCTGAAGATCATTTAAGATAGAGCAAATCCATGTAAGTTCTGCACCAGTATGAGCTAATGACCTGTATTCTGACTCTGTAGAAGATCTGGCAACTGTGGGCTGCTTTTTAGCACTCCGTGAGATGGGGTTATTGCCAAAGAAGATACAATAGCCACTAGTTGATCACCTATCATAAGTGCATCCAGCCCAGTCAGCATCTGAGTATGCAGTGAGATTGAGTGATCCTTTGGTGAAGTAAATTCCATGTGTTAATGTGCCTTTCAAAAATCTTAGGATCCTCTTGACTGTAGAAAGGTGTGGACCTCTTGGAGCATGCATATGTTGACAAACCTGATTGACTACAAAAGCTAAGTTTGGTCTTGTCCAAGTGAGATATTGTAGTGCTCCTACAATAGATCTGTAGGATGTTGGATTATGTAGTAAATCACCAGATGTGGTGTCCAGTTCAGTTTCTGTAGAAGCTAGACTTGAGCATGGTTTCACACCTTCCATTGAAGTCTTTTGGAAGAGTTCAAGAGCATATTTGGACTAAGAGATAAACATACCTTTTAAATTTTTGTGAACTTCTAATCCCATAAAATATTGAAGTTTACCAAGGTCTTTCATTGCAAATTTGGTGCTTAGTTGTTGAATAAGTGTATTACAGTATAGAGGTGAATTGCCTGTGATAATGATGTCATCAACATAGACTAAGATGAATGTGACAGTTCCTTGATAATGTCTTGTAAACAAAGATAGATCAGATGGACATGTGTTGAATCCCAAAGCAAGAAGAGCATGGAGTAGTTCTTCATACCAGGCCCTTGGAGCCTACTTGAGTCCATACAGAGATTTATGTAATTTTCATACATGGGAATTGGGAAGGATGATCATTGTTGATAAGACCTGGTAGTTGTGACATATATACAGTCTCTTGTAGGTGGCCATGAAGAAAAGCATTACTTACATCCAGTTGTTTGATGATTTAGTCAAACTGAATTGCAATGAATAAGACAAGTCTGATGGTTGAAGGCTTCACAACTGGACTGAAAGTATCCATGAAATCTATTCCTTGTTGCTGATGATATCCTTTTGCTACTAATCTGGCCTTGTATCTTTCAATAGAGCCATCAGATTTAAGTTTAATTTTGAAGACCCATTTGCACCCTATAATATGATGATTAGAAGGAGGAACAATAGACCATGTTTTAGTGGTTTGGAGAACATTGTACTCATCTGCCATTGCCTTGCACCATTCTTTGTCCTTGACAGCTTGTGAAAAGTAGGTGGGAACATTGGGAGATGTGGCTGCATAAAGTAAAGAATCTGAAAGAGGATGCTTTGTGGCAAGGAGTATTTTTGGTTTGTATATACCATTTTTGGATCTAGTAGACATGTGATGTTGAACAGGAACAGTAAACTGTCTAGTAGTTGTGGTAGTTGTAGACTTTGAAGGCATAGTAACTAGTATAGGTAATGGTTGAGAGACATTGGAAGTGGTTACATGCAAAGTACTGGGGATAATGATAGATTCAGAATTAATAGGTGGAGAAGTAGAACTATGTGGTGGAGTAGGTGAAGAATCCAAAGTTGATGGTTGTGTGTTGTCATTGTCATGAATGGGGGAGGTTGTAGCTGAGATATTTGAAGTATGGGTATGTGAACTATTTGAAAATAGTGGTGTTTGGTGGTTTGTATTGGGTAAAGGAGTTTGAGATGGTGATATAGGGGTTATATTTGAATTGATGTCATGAGTGTCTTTATGAGCTAAGAAAGGACAGATGGGCATAGCAGGAGGTAAGGAGGTAAGGAGAGGCTGGAATTTGAAGAAGTTGAAATGGTGGGAATATGAGTTGTTTTAAAAGGAAAGTGTTCTTCATTAAAAACAACATGTCTGGAAATTTATATTCTGTTTGTGAGTATGTCTAAACATCTATAGCCTTTATGAACTTGACTATAGCCTATAAAGACACACATTTTGCTTCTAGGTTGGAGCTTGTGTGTGGTATATGGTCTTAACCATGAGAAACATGCACAACCATATACCTTGAACAAGGAGTAATCAGGACACTGATTGAACAATTTTTCCAAAGGGGAGATATTGTTTAGGGATTTAGATGGGAGTCTATTAATTAGATAAACTGCACTATGAAATACTTCTACCCAATATTGGATAGGGATGTCACTTTGAGAAAATAAAGTTCTACTAAGGTCTACTATGTGTATGTGCTTCCTTTCAGCAATACCATTTTGTTCAGGAGTGTGCGGGCAAGAGTATTGATGTGAGATACCTTGAGAGGTTAAGAAAGTTTTGAAAACTGTACTTGTAAATTCACCCCTTGCATCAGATCTCAAGATCTTTATTTTTTTGTCTAGTTGTTTCTCTACTTGAGTTTTGAATGTGACAAAGACACTATAGAACTCAGATTTGTTGTATAGAGGATAAATCCAACAAAATTTAGACCAGTCATCAACAAAACTGACATAGGATCTAAAACTTGAAACTAATTTGTGTGGTGAGGGACCCCACAAGTCTGTGTGGATTATGTGAAGAGGGGTTAAGGATTTTGATGGTGAAAGATTAAATGGCAATTTTTTACTTTTACCATATTAACAAGAATTGCAAAAGACAACATCTTTATTGAATTTGACATAGGCAATTGATTCTTATCTATGACAAGCTGTAAAATAGAGATAGAAGGGTGACCTAGTCTTTGGTGCCAAATAGTTTAAGAAGATCTTACTCCAATGAAGGCAGTTGGAGAGCTTTGAGACCTTATTGAACTTGAGTAAGATTGTAGAGGAATTGGATATAGGCCATTTTCATGATGTCCTTGGAAAAGAGGAAAAGAGTCTTCTCTGAGAGATTGTCCTTTATAAAGAAAGAATTGTAGGCAAAGGTTAATGAACAATCATTATCATTAACAAATTTGTGGACAGAAAGAAAATTTTGAGCAATATTAGAAACATGTAGAATATTTTTAAGGTGAAATTTGGACTTTGGAGTAGTAAAAATAGAGGATCCAGAGTGAGAGATTTTCAAACCTTGCCCATTTCCAACTAAGACTGAGTCTGTTCCATCATAGACTGAGTGTTCAGAAAGGTTTGAGATATCAAATGTAATGTGATTGGATACACCTGTATCAGCATACCAATTTGAAGTAGATGGTGATGTGTTGAAAGAGCCGTTGTTGGCCATCATAGCAGTGAGTCTTGACAGAGGTATTCTGCCTTGGAAAGCATAATTCATCCTGTTGTGACAATCTAGAGCAGTGTGTCCTAGTTTGTGACAGATTTGACATGTAGGTCTTTGTGAATAGCTGTTGCTAGAGTCACTGTTGTAGTTCTGATGTTGGTATTTGTTGGTGTTGAAATTCCTTGAAGAATCACTATAGAAAGAGGATTGAGACTTATTGTATCCATTGTTTCCAAGATTGCTTGACTGATAATTTTGATTGTAGCCATTGAATACATTGTTTCTTGCAGGAGATCTCCCATATCTACCACCTCTACCTCTGTAATTGCTAGAATTTCTGAGTGGAGCATTTTGTTGAACACATGGGGTTCTACTAGCAGTAAAAGCTTGAGTTGTCGATTCTGATTGAATACTAAGCTTGCTTCGTGTATCAATGGATAGCTCTTCACTCAGAAGAAGCCCATGGAGATCATCAGTTGTGATTGGAGTTGATCTGACCCTTATAGAGGTTGCAAATGCATCAAATTCCGATGGTAAACCATTTAAGATGTGAAAGACTACATCTTCATCGTTAATGAGTGATCCTGATGCTGCTAAACTGTCGACGATTAGCTTGATATTGTGGAGATAGTCTGTGATTGAATTATTGTTCTTCTTTAAAGAAAGCAGTCTTGATTTGAGTTGCATCACATAAGACCTCAAAATCGTTGAAAATCTTCTCTCTAATGTGCGTCAGAGAAATTCTGAGGTAGGTAAACCAACAACATAGGGAAGAACTCCTTCAGAGAGAATTGCATTTGACCAAATCAAGAGAGTTTGATCCTGTTTCACCCAATTTGAGAAATTAGGGTTTGTCTTTAGTGTATGTTGACCTGATTCATCAATTGTATTGAGGAATTCAGGGGGAGAGACGTTGGAACCATCAATTAAGCCTTGTAGATTGAAACTTCGCAAAATTAACAACCAAAGAGACTTCCAAAGTATGTAATTGTCTTTGGAGAGTTTGATGGGAACAAGGTTTGCGATGTTTTGAATCGCCATTGTTGGGGAGTTTGAAGAAGCTTGAGCACTGATTGATGTATCAGGAACTGTTGATGAAGATAGAATCGCCATTGTTAAGGCCTAGATGATGATGATTGTTTGAAGATTGGTAAAAGTTGATCTCGAATCGAGCAAAAAGTTAAGGTTTCTTGGATCGTTTCACCACATGGTTGATCGCTCTGATACCATGATAGAGTTTAGAGAGAGAAAAAAAAAACACAATTGAATTCATTAGAGCTCAAAACAGAGGAGCTATGTATATATATACAGAGGTTACAGTTATAATTGTTTACTGTTGTAACAGACTAAAGTTAGTTACATAAGACTGTTATCAACCAACACATCTACTATATTACAACATATAACATGTCGACAACAAGTTTATCCAAATTGGCCAACATATTACTAGTCAAGACAGAAACGTCAGGTAACGGATATAGGACGGATTTCTCAACCAAAACCACTTGTGCTTTTAGTTGAGAGGTGGCGGATGTAAGGGCCTATTCCGAATCTCGAGCTCAAGTCTAAACTTCGACCGTCATACATTTATTCGACCTCATCAACATACGATCACGTGGCACATTATAAAGCAGTTACAAAGAAGAAGAGTTACTCGAGCCGTTACACAACCATTATAAAGACTCATCAAAACTATGATTGTAACGTTCGTCATTAAAGTAAATAACAGTCATATTATAAGACCTATAAATAGAACCAGAGAACTACAGATTAGGGATAAGAAATTCTACATATAAAATCATTGGCAAACTTTTCCTATCAAGAAAGTTTATACAAAACTATCCAGAACGTTAATTGTAATAGCTAGTCAATTAATAATATCTCTTTTTTTTAAATCCTCAATAGAGGTCGTAGTTTTTACCTATTCACTATTCAGAGGTTTTCACGTTAATTCTTGTGTTTGATTAGTTGTTGTTTATTACGTTCTAATCAAATTCGGTGTGAGATACTAAGTTTGAGATACAAAATTAGGTTCTTACAGTTCTGAAGGCAAAGTTAACATTGTCACATTTGGGACATGTCAAATCCCCTTCAGACAACCCTGGACCTGGAAAACATTCAAAACCAGGTGAAAAAGGTTTGAGAGTTCCACATTTCTTCATGTTGCATGTGGTTCTGAAGGCGAAATTAACATTGTCACATTTGGGACAGTTCCAATCCCCTTCAGACAATCCCTCTGGACCTGCAAAACATTCAAAACAAGTCACTCAATCATCCAAATTCCAGATTGAGATGGTAGTTGCAAACTTGCAATAGAAAGCTAGGTGTTTAACACACACGGAAGGGAACATAAGATCACCCCAGGAATAGTTTAAATTAGGCAAGCACGTCAAGTTCCTATTGAAGTTAATTTCTACGTGGTACTACATTTCACCTGTAACCTAAAGCACGAAAACAAAATTGTATAACTAAAAATTGGCAATGAACGTTTCTTTTGATTAAGTGAAGAGGTCTTGCTGATCAAGACACTGACCAGCATATTAAATGGTTTAGATGGTAACAAACCCCTAAAGAAGCACAGCTCTACAAAGTCAATCCAATAAATGCGGTTTGGGCGATACAGGAGCTTTCATGATTTCCCTCGAACTCGTTACAACGTCCTCAAAAGGCGATATACCCTAATCTAACTGAAGGAACCTTTTACCATCCAGGGTGAAGTGTGGAAATGGTTTTTTGTAGCTGTGGAGTGTTGAATAATCTGTGATTCCTCTCTCACAAAATACGCGTATATCTATCTCCATGTCTCCGCGAAATAGATAAATATCCACAAGATTCTACTTAAATATAGGGGACAGTCTTGCCAAGCCCAATTTAAAATATGTCTCACACATTAGCCAAGTCCTCTTTAAATTGACCAAAATAAAGAAAGAAGTAGAGGCACAACTTAAATGTTCCCATTCAGTGCAGGTGGAGATGAAGTACTGTTCCTCCTGATTTTTTGAGGTATTGAAAACTAACTTAAACAACAGCCTACCTATGGAAATCTGTGTTAAGATATACAACCGTAGTTAAACTAACTTACACCGGCAAGGTAGAAAAATTTGACCGGGAAAGAAGCTATTCTTGTTTGTGATGCTCCATTATTTTGGGACTGTCTCCTCTTACCTTTAAATGAGGCTTTTCGTGTTCCCAATCATCAGGAATATAATTCCTAGTTACCTCATTTACAATCTAAAATATAAAATAAAAAAACAAAAAAAACTAGCACCTGATATTTTTCATCTTGCAATTTACAAATTGGGGAAGTGGTAAGATGGAAGAATTGAGTTTTTAGCTCTTCTCTTGTTCTGTGCTTGTTCTATGCATTACTTATTGTTCTGGCAGCCTAGCAGATGGTTAGGAGACGGCTGGCAAGTCCTAGTGATCCTCCTATTAAAATAAAGTAGTACAACTCACTTTCCTGAGGCCTTGAAGAAGAAAGCATGGATCATCTTTGGTAGGCCTAAATCAATATGAGGAGTCTCAAAGGAGTTAAATATAAATGTATAGCATGGCTCTCATGAGGGGTTCTTTCTTTTTCTCCCATTGACTTGGCTTAATTTGAGCAGTAGATGCAAGCTACACTTGTTGCTCTGTTTAGCTATTTAATAAAGAACAGATAAAATTGAGAACCACGTATTTCAGCTTTGAACTCTGCAGAAGATGTGGTGGGAATTAGTGACACTAGAGTCCTAGGCATGTTCTCAAATTTGAAGATGATATGATTACTATTTGAACTAGTTATGTTAGTTATATAAAAGGTTATAACCTACAAAAGTTTAGATGAAAAAATGATTTCAATCCTTCCCCAGAAGCCTTGGCTCCTTCTGTGTTATTACTTAATAGCTCTCTATTATTAATCTTTATAATGTCCTTAATCCAATTGCTAAGGGTGTGTAAGTGCTTGAAATTGCCGCAGCTAGTGTTTTTTTTTTAAAACCTGGTGGAGCAAGAGTTTGAGTTGAGAACATATCTAAGAAGTCGTCGGATCAGTTGTGGATCGGTATTGCCAAGAACAATGGTTACTAATTTTCTATAATAAGTTTCTCTATAATGTCCATATCGCCTTCACAATCGTAATACTGTTAATAGTTGCAAAAGGAAACAAATTTCCCAAGTACTGCTCATGGTGCATGAAATCGCTAATGAAATAGCTCAAATTCAACAGCATAGAACATTAACGGACACTAGTGTATACTGTATACTACTTGCTAATGATAACGGCAAAAAGAATGTTGATCCTTTGCTGGACGGATCAGGGTGGACTTTACACTATAATCTTGAGCTTTATGTTACAGTCAAAGATAAGCAACATATAAAAAGCTGCTCCTTATGCTACTAATTTTTCACTTAGGCTGGTGATATGCCTGAAAGAAAGCTAGGTTAATGCATTATTATGTTGCAACGAGTTCCCTATGGTTGTTGCCGACCTTATAGATGAAGATCATGCCATTTCCTCTCCATCAGACAATGCACATCTAAGCCTAAGGAGACAATCCAGATATTTTTACTAATTCTTATACAAAAACTGTTCCATCAACTAAACATCAGTACTCAAATTATATACTTGTCGTAAGAGGAAAAAATAACTATTCTATTCTGCCTCAAAGTGTTAATTCTGGAACAATGACTTGGAACAAAATTTGGTCCTTAATGCAGGAAGCAATACTAAACCTCAGTACTCAGTTTATCGACTTATAGTATGAGGAAAAAAGAATTATTCCAATCTGCCTCAAAGTGTTAATTCTGGAACAATGACTTGGAACAAAATTTGGTCCTTAATGCAGGAAGCAATACTACATTTGGATTCCAGAGGGATAGTAGCCACCTTCCCACCCTATAAAGCTTGGTAGATACATACTTTTAAGGTGGTGATGATTGCTGAGCCATTTGTTGTAGCTGCAAACTTAGATATATCCCAAGGATTTTGAGGTCCCATAATGTTAAATCTCTTGAGATTCAAGACGGAGATGGCAATTAGCCTTAGTTTGAGATAAATATCTAACGCTCTGGACTCGAGTTGCTTGGATCCCCTGCAGCTTAAGGAGTTCCACTAATTCTGCCCTGCTTTAAGTCGCATGTCTCCGCAAACGACTTAGAATAGCATGATGAAAACACTCCCTCCCGATTCCGACACTAATGTCAAATTCTCAACTCCCTTCTTGAATTCCTCCAGTGTGATGAAAACAGAGCCCTGACACACTTCCCATATGTAAACTCAGTTTAGTGGAGATCCAAGCAAATTTGTCTTATCTCACACTACTCTGCCCATAGACGTTCCCACTCTCTTCCTAATCACCAAAGAGACATTCCCACTAGAGAGATTCATTTGCTTAAATAGCTTTAAGGCTACAGCCCAAACCAATTTATCCACCTTCCATAAAAAGATCCAGACAATCTGGATCAACTGCAAATGCAGTCGAAAGTCTGACGGTGCCAACCTAAAGTGCCATATATAATGGTAATCGAACTTCGGAAATTACAGTTTTTTAATAGCATTGTTAAGAGATAATTCATCACCTGCACAACGTTTGCGAGAAGCATTGTATTCAGTAACAGACGCTCCCAATGAAGAACCTGAGATCTTAATAATGCAAGAGAATATATGATCAGAATATGCAAAAAAATGAAAAACAAGGAAAACGATTAGACTATACTTTATTTACTTTTTTCATCAAGAAAATAAAATTTTACTATATAGGGAGTTGAACCACTGACATTTCAAGATCATACCATAAAAAGGGCACCTCAATTCTCTTGATTTTCATTAAGGTAATTTTACTTGTATAGCATTGGGTGATGGAATAAGTACTTAAATGAAAAAGTGCTTCCTAAAAATAACTGAAAGTGACTCAATATAAAAAGCTCTGAGAATGACATACTTGTAATGGAGGTGCCAGAAATCCTAACATAGATCCATCCATAGCAGGCCCATCCTTGAGATAAATAAATAACTATATATGGTAAGACCTCCAAGAGTACTGCCTCAAAAAGAGGCCAATATAGAGCATAATAGAACTAGGTAGCTAGGGAAGCATACTCAGGATTAAGGTTTGGAGTGCAAAAAAACATGTAAGGAGACAGATGGTACATCTAGTTTCTCACTACACAATTGCCCCATCAGAAGTACCCTTAAACAGTTAAATATGCTGCATCAACTCCTTATACCACTTGCTTGTTGAGGAAGGAAGTGGAAAACCCTTGCGGATAAAAAATCACTCCCCGAACAATCCACTAAGATGATCAAACGGGTTACAACGATCTCTCCAAGCTTCTCAAGCTTTAATGGAGTCTCTCAAATTCTAGGTCTCTAGAATTAAACTCACACAGAAGGATGGGCTAACAAATAACCTAAGTCATCTTTATATACTAGAGGATAAAATACAAGTGGAACGGATCTCGAGGCAAAACTCAACGTCTCAGAAGAACTCACAAAAGGCAACCTAGCATAACTCGTTCGAACGAAATACAAAGTCGTTCAAACGACTTTAGCGATTAAAGGTTCCAGCCCTAGAAAACATACATGTCGTTCAAACGCAATCTAATCTCGTTCGAACGACTTCTTCGGTCTTTGAATCCAAAACGTAAAATCAGATAACTCGTTCGAACGAGCTCCATTTTCGTTCGAACGACTTCGACCTACTTTGAGTTCATCTTCAGCAACTCGAACAGAACCAGCTCGAGTCTTTAAGTAACATAACCAGTTCGAACTTCAGGTAACTTAACAAGTTCGAATCTTCAGGTAACTTAACCAGCTCGAACTTATGTCGATCATAACCAGTTCGAATCTGAACATTGAAAATCTCATTTTCAATCCGTTTCAATCCGACTTTAATCCTTGAACTGAAATAACTCGAACTAAAACGACCTCGAACATAATTCGAGTTCATACCTTAACAATCTCCCACTTGAAATCGAATCTATCATAACCCATATCCAGATCTCCAAATGAATTGCACGAACTACCCAGGCTTTCAATCTTGAAGACCCACAGAAGTTGTACATGTCGTCAACTTCTGAAAAGTCACCACCTTCGTAAACATATCGGCCGGATTCGCATCAGTATGAATCTTCGTGAGCTTCAACAAACCGTCCTCGAGGAGCGAGCGAATATAATGATATCGAATATTAATGTGCTTGGTCCTAGAGTGAAAAGCTTAATTCTTAGCTAAGTGTATAGCGCTTTGACTATCACTATACAGCTTAGGAGAATGTTGTTCTTTACCGAGTTCTTTCATCAACCCTTTAAGCCAAACCATATCTTTGCAAGCTTCTGTAACTGCAACATATTCTGCCTCCGTTGTAGACAAAGCTACAATCTTCTGTAGCCTAAAAACCCATGTAACCGCACCGCTTCCCAATGTAAATACAAAGCCACTAGTGCTCTTCCGCCTATCAATGTCACCCGCCATATCATAATCAACAAAACCTTGTAAGCATATTTAAGAACCCCCATAACATAATGCCATATCTTGAGTCCCCTTTAGATACCTCAGTATCCATTTCACAGCTCTCCAATGCTCCTTGCCTGGATTACTCATATACCTACTAACAACACCCACTGCTTGGGCAATGTACGGTCTCGTACAAATCATAGCGTACATTAGGCTACCAACCGCGGATTGATAAAGAACCTTCCGCATCTCATCGCGATCCTTCTGCGTCTTCAGACAACAATCCTTTGATAATTTAAAGTGACCTCCCAATGGTGTACTAACAACTTTAGAACCATCCATATTAAACCGCTTAAGTACTTTGTCGATGTACTCAGCTTGAGATAGTTTCAATTCTTGCCGCTTTTTGTCCCTTGTAACACGCATGCCAAAAACTTCTTTTGCCGCACCCAAGTCCTTCATAGAAAACTCCCGAGATAACTGTTCCTTCAACTTGACAATTTCTCCCATGTCAGCACTTGCTGCCAACATATCATCTACATACAAAAGTAGAATAATATACGAGTTCCCCGTATTCTTGATAAAACAACAGTGATCAGCATTGCTCTTCGAATAACCATTTCTAGACATGAATTGTTCGAACTTCAAATACCATTGTCTCAGCGCTTGTTTCAAACCATATAAGCTCTTCGTGAGCCTACACAAGATCTTCTTTCCCTTTCACAGAGTACCCTTCTGGCTGCTTCATATAAATTTCTTCATCGAGGTTGCCGTGAAGAAATGTTGTCTTGACATCTAGTTGCTCAAGATGCAAATCTTCAACTGCAACTATATTCATCACAACCCGAATTGTAGACATCTTTACAACAGGAGCAAAGATCTCACCAAAATCAACGCCTTCTTTCTGCTAAAAGCCCTTCACCACAAGTTTAGCCTTGAATCTCCTTGAACCGTCAGATTCTTGCTTTAGTCTGTATACCCACTTGTTGTGCAATGTTCTCTTCCCTTTCGGTAATCAAGCTAAATCCCAAGTTTGATTTATTGATAATGACTGCATCTCATTATACATAGCAAGCTCTCACTTGCTCTTGGCTTCCACATCTAAAGCCTCCTTGTAACTTTCAGGTTCACCACCATCTGTAAGTAACAAGTAATTTAAGGAGTTAACGTACCTAGCCGGAATTCTCACAACTCTCGGCTCCTTTCGAAGTGCAATTGGAATGTCTAGATCATTGGGTTCCTCGTTTTGATCCAGTGCATCGGACTCAACAACGACTTCTTCATCAACCTCTCGAGAGGGTTCGACTTCTTTTACTAGGCACTTTGAAATCTTTATACAAGACTTCCTCATTGAATGTAACGTTACGGCTCCGGATAACTTTCCAATTCTTCACATCCCAAAACTGGTACCCAAACTCATCACCACCGTATCCAATGAATATGCACTTCGTCGACTTTGCATCTAACTTGGTCCTTGTATCTGAATTATCAAGCACATATGAGGTACAACCGAAAATACGCAAGTGATTAAGGTTTACCTCTTTATGGTCAATGCTTCTTCAGGAAATCCAAAATCCAAAGCCGTTGAAGTCCCTCTATTAATCAAGTACGCCGCCGTACTAACCAAACCTGCCCAAAAACACTTTGGCAATTAAGCGTTGAGTTTCATACTCCTCGCTCTTTCGTTTATTGTTTGGTTCATGCGTTCTGCGACACCATTTGTGGCGGTGTTCCGGGAATAGTCTTTTGTCTCCTGATCCCGTTTGATGCGCAAAAGTCTTCAAACTCGTTACTATAGTATTCGCCCCCGTTATCCGACCTGAGACACTTCAATTTCAAACCGCTTTCATTTTCAACTAGATCCCTACACCTCTTGAATTTATCGAACACATCTGATTTGTTCTTCACGAAGTAGACCCACAGTTTACGAGTAGCATCATCGATAAAAGTAACGTAATAATGAGAACCACTAAGAGAAGACACCTTGGTTGGCCCCCAAACATCCGTATGTACAAGATCCAGCTTTCTAGGTTTCCTTGATCCTCCAGATATTTTGAAACCGACCTTCTGCTTCGCAAGAATACACTCTTCACAAAACTTGAGATCAACCTCAGCAAGACCCTCTAGCTTTCCCTTTGTTACCATTATCTTCATCCCCTTTTCACTCATGTGAGCGAGCCGTTTATGCCACGTACTTGTATCAATCCCCGGAGTGGCCGCACAAATAGTAGAAATTGTGCCCTGCGTTGTATACAACGTTCCTTGTCACAAGCCTCGAGCTACTACCATAGCTCCCTTTGTAACCTTTCAAAAGATTGCACCAAAGGTACTCACATATCCGCCATCATCCGCCAATTTGTTAACCGATATAAAGTTACGCCCCAATTTAGGTACAAGTCGCACATTCTGTAAAACCAACGTTCCCCCTGAAGACAACAACAACCTAGCGTTTCCCTTTCCAGTAATATTACGTGCACTCTTATCTGCAAGAAAGACCGTACCGAAGTCGCCTTTAACAATATTTTTTAAGAAACTTACGTTCACAGTAGCATGGAAAGAGGCACCCGAATCACCTATCCAAGATTCATTCACATCATCACATGATAGTAGTAGAGCCTCGTCATAACTAACCTCCTCAGTAAGGTTCATTGTATCTTTCTCTTCATCATCAATCTTCTTAGAAGAAGAAGAGTTACAATCTCGCCTGAAGTGACCCTTCTTTCCACAAGTCCAACACGCACCGTGCGGCTTAGACTTTTCTCTTGACTGTAATCGACCCCTTCCAAATTTTGGCCATTTTTTGTAAGACCTCCATCTTTCCTCGACGTTCAACATACTGCCGTTTGAACTCGAAGAGGGTTCAGATGTTTTACGTCTATTATCTTCACTCATAATCAAAGAGACTATAGTGTCAAATTTGATGTCTTCCTTTCCCGATAAGTTGCTCGCAACTGTAATGAACCCTTCCCAGCTCTCAGGCATCTGCCCTAAAAGAGCCCACGCTCTCACCTCCTCGGTAAAAGTGATTTTAACGGATTCCAGTTGAGCATGTATGGTATTGAACTCATTGATATGAGCTTGCACACTACCATTATCCTTCATCTTCAAAATAAACAAGTGCCATGAAAGGTGTACGTTGTTTGCCCCGGACGGTTCCGAGTACATAGCGGACAACGTCTCCATCAAACCCTTCGTTGTCGTAACTTTGAAGATCATGTGTAGAATCTGAGATGATAGCGCTAACCTAACGATTCCAAACGCTAACCTAACGGTTCTAAGCGCCTTGCGATCCAATCGCGCCCACTTAGCAGCATCGTATTCTGCTGGTATTATCTCATCTCCACCTAGTGGTAAATCAAGATTCTTCTGATAGAGGTAATCTTCTAGCTGCATCTTTCACTCTAAAATTTGATCCATTAAACTTCGTGATCTTCAACTTCTCCTGATCGTCCATCGCTCTTCACCACACAAGCCCTATAACACAAACTTTGACACCAATTGTTGAGAATCGAGGTAGCTACTATCTCCTCTCAGACAAGAACGATACGCGGAAATTTGCCTAACAGAAGAAACAATCAAGCAAGAAACAATAACGACACAAGAATTCTCAAAGGAAGGAAGTGGAAAACCCTTGCGGATAAAAAATCACTCTCCGAACAATCCACTAAGATGATCAAACGGGTTACAAAGATCTCTCCAAGCTTCTCAAGCTTTAATGGAGTCTCTCAAATTCTAGGTCTCTAGAATTAAACTCACACAGAAGGATGGGATAACAAATAACTTAAGTCATCTTTATATACTAGAGGACAAAATACAAGTGGAACGGATCTCGAGGCAAAACTCAACGTCTCAGAAGAACTCACAAAAGGTAACCTAGCATAACTCGTTCGAACGACTTTAGCGATTAAAGGTTCCAGCCCTAGAAAACATGCATGTCGTTCGAACGTAATTCAATCTCGTTCAAACGACTTCTTCGGTCTTTGAATCCAAAACATAAAATCAGACAACTCGTTCGAACGAGTTCCATTCTCGTTAGAACGACTTCGACCTACTTTGAGTTCATCTTCAGTAACTCGAACATAACCAGCTCGAGTCTTCAGGTAACATAACCAGTTCAAACTTCAGGTAACTTAACCAGTTCATATCTTCAGGTAACTTAACCAGCTCAAACTTCTGTCAATCATAACCAGTTCGAATCCGAACATTGAAAATCTCATTTTCAATTCGTTTCAATCCGACTTCAATCCTTGAACTGAAATAACTCGAACTAAAACGACCTCGAACATAATTCGAGTTCATACCTTAACATTGCCTAAGTTTACCACTCAGATCTCATAGATGATACCCTTTTGCAATTATCCTCATTTACTTACTTCACTAGATTAATTATTCTAATTAGTACTGATCGATTATTTGTACTTCGCCATTCGCACCTGAAGCCTCAGCACCAGATTAATTGAATACAGTATGGCTAAAACCATCTCAACATATCTTTCTCCACCAAGTTTTTACTACATATGGCTAAGCCTGTATTCTTACTTACCATAATTAGAAAAGATTGCTATGCAGGTTTTAACTATCATTCTTTGTAGTGGTCACAAACTCAGATAATGGTAAAAGATGTAATCGCGTTAAATAGCTATCTCACTGTATTCGTTTTGTAACAAGCTTTGACTCAACAGGTTGTACACCCCTTCTTACTTCTTAGTGGAAGGTTGTGATCGAACCCAGATGGGGTGCTTGAGGGGAGATTATCACGCAATTTAGTAGCTAATTTGGTGGTGTGAAGATGCTAGGCTGAGGGCTCAAGATGTTATGTTAGCTTTTAGGTTTAAGATGATGTAAACCTTTCGGCTAGAGAAGAAATAACCAAACTTACTTGATCCCCGTTCGGGTATGTAGGTATCCCTTTTTCAGGCAGAACAAGAGGTTCAGTAAAAACCAAATAAAAAAACAAAATAAAACATCATGTTAAGTATTATTTTATAGAGGTTCATTTTGTTTTGGTTTGGGCTGATTCTGAGGAATGATGATGCCATGTCGACATCAAGGGGCCTGAGCACTCTTCTGAAAAACTAGAAGTAACTTAGAATATAGACCACAGTGAAAATTTTGCAATAATGCATAGTTCTGTAGCTCATGTTTCAAACCATCAATCTTATATGCAAAGTTATCTACTACAATCATCGATTATGCAGACTAAAAAAAGTAAAATTGCATTCAAGTGTTACCTCAATCATGTGTTCGTCGACTGTGAGCTTGTTAAGGTTTAAAGTGCCTGTTTTATCACTACAAAGTACATCTATCCCAGCCATTTCCTCTATAGCAGTCATTCTCTTTGTTATAGCACCCTGCACAGACATGTGCAAGCATGGAAGTGTCTAAGTTGGAAGTCTTTGTATTCAGGGAGTTCAAGTCAAACTATTGTAAAGTTATTACTCAATTCTTGAACATCACTACTTCTTCACAAACCTGCTGAGATAAACAATGCAAACCAATGGCCATGGTTACAGAAAGAACTGTCGGCATTGCAATTGGGATCCCACCAATAAGTAGCACAAGGAGACTGTCAATACCAGCACGATATCCCCTTTCTTGAATCCCGTATATTACAATAATCTCAATAAGCATTCCCACTGCAATCGAGCAAATACAGAAGTTTCCGATAGCTCGTAAAACCTGAATATGGTCGAGTGATACTATTAAATACTAATTGCTATTCCTGACTTTGTAGGATAGACAGCAAATTCCAAGCTGCTCATTAGCAACAAATTGTTCTTTTATGTTGCTTATAATGTGAATCCAGTTGTCTTTTAGACTTGCAGGACATTCTCGTTTAAATATGACTTAATGAAAAATAAAATATTTTCTGAAATAAACCTGCTGGAAATGGCCAACATGTGTAGTGGATTCTTCGAGATGAGTAGCTTTTCCAAAGAAAGTATGGGCTCCAGTCGCAATAACAACAGCTTCAATTTCGCCTTGCTTACATGTTGAACCTGAGTAAACCCCATCTCCAGGATGCTTGGTGACTGGCAGTGACTCTCCAGTAAGAGCAGACTGAAAACAACAACTAATCACTTCAAACTAAAGGATTTTGAGAAATTAAACTAATTCACCCAAAACAAACTGTTTTCGGGTGGGTCACAGATTGTTTTTAGACATAAATTTGTTTACATAGTCACAAGTAACATTATTACAAGATGCAAACATGTATTCAAATTATAGTTCGTGAAATTCATAACTGCAAGGAAATGTGAGTTAATTAATATGGAAAATATTACTTACCATTACAATAACCATAAACCACTAACTATATTCTTAAAAAATCAGCAATCATCAATATTATCTAAATGTGGTTTGTTGACCTTAGGCGTTTTAATGACTCTATTATGAGTTCACAATATTTATCCTAGACAAATCATTCCAATATGAACATACATGACTCAATGCATATACACATAAGGTTTTTCTTGGTGCATGTTGTTTCCCCATGTGTTATGTTCTTCAATGAAGCCAATAGTGATTCATACAAAACTGAAACCTAAAAAGACGTCACAAAACTTAAGAGCTCATAATAGTTAAGACTGAAAAGTGAATAGGCCCCAAGAAGTTAGCTACTAAGTCTTTTATTTTGAAAACTTCCATTATATATCCATATAGATTGAGAATTGCCAAAGAGTTGAAAATGCAATTAGTGTTAGGTGGATATAGCGGCAAGACAACCTTCCAGATGTTATGCCATGATATGTACTGCTCAACCTCTGAAATTTAAGAAGACAGTGGTAATAGATACTTTGTAGAGTTAAATTTTGGATGGTTTTGAAGCAGCATGTCCAAGATATGATTATAACCATTGTAGGACATGCATAACAATGGATTCAAAAAAATGTGTCTAAGTTGATTATTATCGATATTTAGTGATTGGATGGTACCTGGTCAATTTTCAAAGCATCTCCTTCAAGAATACGTGCATCAGCAGGTACAATATCTCCAAGTTTAATACTGATTATATCCTCAGGAACCAACACAGTTGCATCTTCTTCATTCCATTTGCCATCACGAAAGACCTGGTGGAGACACTTAGATGTCAAAAGAAATTGCACGAGGAACTAAATCGTCAGTATGTAACTACAAGGATATAAACCTTCGCTTTTGGAGCGAGTCGAGCCATAAGTGCCGCAGCTGCATTCCCTGCATTATTTTCCTCGATAAAGCTGATGGTAGAATTGATAATGAGTAGAACCAGAATGCCAATGAAGTCATGGTAATCTGGTTCCTTGCCCTGTACAATATAAATTACTTCAGCACAGAATTATAAAGTGGCCTTTTGAAGTTATTTTAACCTCATGACATGGAAGTCCCTAGAAGTAATAGATAAGTGTTTTTAAGGTTACCCCTACTTGTGTTAGAGCAATCGCCATAATAAATGTTGCTTCCATGACCCATGATAAAGGATTCCACATAAAGCCCAAGAACTTGAATATTTTACTTTCCTATATAAGGGCCATAAACCACGATAAGAGTTAAGGAGGGAAAGGGTGCAAAGTTTTAGAAATATAAAGATGCTCCGGAAAAGAGGAGAGTATCAGCCAAACCATGATACACCATACCTTTTTCTTTTCGAGTTTGTTGTATCTGAAGAGTTCCAAATGCTCTTGAACTGAATCAAAACTCAACCTCTCTCGTGTACATTTTAAAACTTTCAAAAACTTCTTCGAGCGGTATGTTTTCCTGCAATTTTTAGCAAAGATTTATTGAGTATAGTCACACATAAAGTCTCTAGCCTAACGTTACGAAGAACATTGGTAAACATTCAAGATATCTAAAGATAGTATCTTTTAGTGCCTAACGAAAAAGATTTGACAAAAAGCTTTTCTGTTGTGATATTTCTTTTCGTTTAAAAAACTGTGATTGATAAGACAGAAACCAAACTATATAAGAGCTGAAGATGTAAAACACCATTTTAATCCCCCGAGTTCGTCTTGTAGGAGTTAACTTTAGCACATCTCAGAAAAATTAAAGAAGTAGAAAAGTATAACCAACAGGTCATTCGAAACTCATCTTCCTCAAAAGAATTAATGATAAAAGGAAAGCCAGAAGGCAACAGACCAGGAAAAAAATAACCATGATAGATGAAAAATACATACCAGATCAACAACTTCCTTGTTAATAGCTTCAAGGGCACTCGCCTTCCTAGACATTCTGAATTTCCTTTAGATTGTACAGACGTTAATCTGCATAGCAAAATACTAGTTATCCACAACCTACCGTTATTATTCTGCCATTTTCATAGTTTGTTTATCTCAGTAAACCATATATTCAGCAACAAACAACCTTAACCAAAATAACCCGAATATTAAAAACTAAAGCAACTCATAAACCGTGGAGAAGAAATAAGCGTAAAACATGGATACAACCGCCCATCAAAAAGGATGGGACCATGAAACTCTAGAGTCGCTATGTTTCACAATTACTTTCTACTATAATTATTGACCAAAATCCTATTACCCCATCTTTTAAACTACCATATGTGAACACTCCAAACTCTACCTACTCACCCAGCGACACTACACACTAGAAATATAAAAACCCAGAAATATCAAATAAACATTCATAATGCAGTAAAAGCAGCCTCAAAGGGTATACAAAAACTCTAAAATTTCATATCAAAACCTCTGGAAAACTCAATTTCAAGAGCTAAACAAAATGACCTATATGTCTATTATAGATAACAAGTTTACACAAACCCCAAAATTATAGAAACCCGTACTTAAGAATTAAGATATCCCTAAACTACATAAAAATTTTAATCTAAACCCTATTAATCCATTTCATCTCATGATCTACCAAGCAAAAAATAAAATAAAACCACACAAAAAATAAAAAACTAACCCTAGAACAAGAAATTAAGGTTCACAAGAGTACCTTTTGAGAGGGAAATGGGGAAATCTAGCCAAAGCCAGTTGTGGTATAATTCGTCTTGTAATCATTCTAGGGTTTTGGAGAGATAATGAATTGAAGGCAATGTGAGATTTGAGGATTTTCCTTTTTCTTTTTCAAATAACTGTTTAATTTGGCGGGAAACGTCTTTAACGGACTCAACAAAATTAATGCTCCAACAGTCTTAGAAACCCCAAATTTAGCTGACCAAATCCAAATATTGGCATTAGCAAAACTCTAATGAAACAAATCCCGGCGAGCCTAAATGGCGCGACATTTTTAATTATTTTGTGAAACGTTAATGATACTATTAATGCTTGAGTCTTTTTGACGATTTTGGATACAGAAAAGAGAGATACCGTGCCTTAGCACTAGCTCCGCTATGATTCTTTCTCCGGGCACTAGATTCGGAAAGCGGAGAGTTAGTGACTCTACGCTTTCTCGAATATAGTAGTTAGTGTGTGTGTGTGTGTGGGGGGGGGGGGGGGGGGGGCAAATTAGACTGAGAACATATATATAGTGTAATAGCCTAATTCCAAGATTCGGACTTAGCTTTTACACCATATATATTTAAGACGTTCAAGAACAGTAAGTAATATATAACACGATGATTTAGCGTGAAAAATCATTGAATAGGTTAAAAACCACGACCTCTCTTGAGGATTTTAGAAAGAGAGAGAGAAAGAGATTTTATTGAGAGTGCTAGTTTATTACAATGAGTGTTCTGAATATTTGAGTATGGAGTGTTAGAGTGAGAATTCTTCCGTCCTTCATCTTGAATTCTCTGGTCCTATTTATAAATCTCATAATATGACTGTTTGACGACCATTAAGATTATTAATGATGGATTTTACAAAATATATGCTTGATTATTCTCTTACCAGATTGTGTAACATTATGATCATTGTTATTGCATAACGGCTTTACGGATTACTGTACATTTACTTAACTTGAACTGTTAGTGTAGAGGTCAAAAGTGATGACTTGAACTTAAGGATACTGAATATGTCTTTAGTAGTGTTTCATGTATGTTGATGAGTTTGAGAACGAAGTATGAGTCCGAAATGCGAAATAAGCTTATTATAATACGGCTCTCAACCAAGAGCACGAGCAGTATCATGGGCGAGTGGTGTTGGTTGAGAAACTTGTGTTATTCCTTATGTTGTTGTCTTGATTCTGATCGTGCTACAAATGTTCCACGTGCTCTGTTGATGAGGTCGAAAATTCGTATGTAGTTCGAAGATGAAGCAGGAGTCCGAGATGCAGAATAAGCCACTACATATAGTCCCCCCATAGGAAAGAAAAGATGTAGGAGCTTATTCCCATTCTCGGTCTCACAGGGATAAGATATCGACCTCCGTGTAAACAGCTCGAACTAGGGCTGTAACTTTTGTCCGAACTTCTGATTTTCGATCCGATTTTGGAACCCTATTTTCCAAAAATCCAATTTCCAAATTTTTTTCGAAAAATTTCGGATTGAAATCGGATAGCTTTCTGCTATTCCGAAATTCTAAAAAATTTTATTCGATTTTTCCGAACAAGATCTGATCCGATTATTCCGAATACCCTCCAATCTAATTTTTCCAAATATTCGTATTCAATATTTAATGTGTTTTTTGTATTTTAATAATTATTTTTTTATTAGATGGAGATGTGGTGATGTTACCATTGTATGAGTAAGGGTTGAATATTTTGATTTGGGATCATTACGTTTAATTTTACACATAAAAAAAACACAAATATTCACTATTTTTACAAATATTATATGAAATTTCCTATTTTTAATCCAAAAATTCTGATTTTTCCAGATTTATGAAAATTCTGATTTTTCCGAATTCAAAATAATTTTTGGATTTAAAAAAAAATCGGATCTAATCATAATAGATTTTACAGTTCCGAAAAATTTTGGGAAAATTTCGACTGCCCCCTTTTCCGATCCGAAAATAGGCATAGCCCGAACTCATAGTCACGCGACGTCATTTAATGAAACCGTTACAAGACAGAAGAGTCAGAACGTTACACTACTATTATGAAGACCCGTCGAAACCTTGTTGTAACGTTTATCATTAAATGATATAACGGTCATATTATAAGACCTATAAATAGGATCAGAGAACTACAGATTAAGGGCAGACTTTTCCTATCAAGAAAGTCTATACAAAACTACTCATAGTGTTCGTTGTAATAGCTAGTCAATCAATAAGATCAATCTTTCTAAATCCTCAAGAGATGTTGTTTTTACCTATTCAAAGGTTTCCATGCTAATTCTTGTGTGATTAGTTGTTATTTCTTACGTTTTGATTATATTTGGTGTGAGATACTAAGTTCGAGATATTAAATTAGGTTCTTACATTTGGCGCCATCTGTGGGAATCACAAACAATTTGCCACGATTTTTTTAAATACAACAGGTGCTTATCATTTTCTCAGAATGTCGAACCCAAGCCTGAATCCCCCAATCTTTTATAGCACAAAAAAATTTCTCCCTACAGTCATTCCCTCTCTCTCGGGCTAGAGGAGAGTTTCTTTCTCTATAATTTATGTCTTTATCTCTAAATCGACAGTTTCTCTATCTAAATCGTATCTTATGCATTTACATTTGTTTGATTCGTGACGGAATTCGATCTTCTCCGTCATTAGATCATCTCCAGTGACGATTTGGGGTTTTTAACAACGATCGTTTCCAACGACGACATCTCCGTGATCTTCAGGTCTGCCTTTGGGTGCTTGATTTGGAAGTATGTAATCATCGATTCGACGACTTCTCAACCACGAATCAGCTGCGACTACGCCATCATTGATTTTATTACGTTTCTGTTGACACCGTTTGCCAACCTCATTTTTCTGTATTTTGGTTTATTACACATTGGAAGTTGAAAAGAAGTCATCGAAATGATGTAGGCATCAAGGGCAAAGCTTTTTAAGGAATACAAAAATGTACAGAGAGAGAAAGTGGCTGATCCAGATATTCAGTTGGTACGAGCATTGAGTCACGCACTAACATGCATGTTAGACCGTTAAGCTCAAAAATATTTAGGCTTTAAGTGTATATAGTATTTGTAATTATTGGAGAATGGCAATAAGTGTTGAAGGTATATTTGAAGTTGGTTTTGATTTTTAATTTTTTATCTAAACAAAATATAAAGGATTGTATAATATTGGTTAAATACTAATTTTTACATGAGAAACATTATTATCAAATAAGAACTGTTGTAATATAGAACATAAAAGAAATATAGTCAACCTTTTGTTGGAAAAATATAAATTATTTGAAATTACAATGCATAATTAAATCATAAAATATTGAATAATATTAAAAATAATATTTAATTTGTGTCCTCATCTTCGCTTATGTTTTCTTCATTATCATCATTTTCAACATTATTGTTGGATCCATCGCTTGAGGTATCATCATTGATATCTTCAACATCTTCTTTGAAATTTAGAGAGGATTCCTGAAACAAATCCAGGGAGGTATACAGTCCCTGTAAAATAAGTGAGGAATGACAACATAATCCCATTTTCAAGGGTTGACTGCACACGGGTATTAACCGTCATCCCAGGAACAAAAGGATTAATTGAGATACCCTTGAGATCCTTAATATGTAAAACAATACAAAAAATACAAGATTACCAAATAAGTCAAGGAACCGTTGAAAGAAATTTGAATATGAAAAGTATGGTATGATATCAAAAGAAACTAGTGAACTGTGTTACTTACCACACATTTAGACACTTCATCAGGATCAAAATTCAGTTGAACAATTTGACGAGTTTTATCAACAGTTTTAACAATTCCTTGTAAAAGTTGTCCAATATTCATTTTAACCTCGCTACTATCTGGAGAAAATATAAATTTGTATACAATGACAATTCATATTTAAAAGATAATACACGCTGAAAGAAAAGGTAAAAATACAATGAAAAAGAACTTTGTAGGTTAGGTGACGGCTATTACCTTTTTCAATTCAAAAACCAGTGAAAGAAGATGATCCAAAATGAAGAATATAACCATAGTCTTCTATGCTTTTTACATATGCTGTCAATACCTGTTATATATAGCCAGAGAACTCAAGCACCATATATAGTTGGCAGACCATAAACATTATACTCTTAAACATAAGTCATAAAGCAAAGTAATACTAACACCATTTGACGGTCATGACAAAAATCGTCATTGAATAACTTTTTTGTTTAAGCTGTCATCATCCATATAACTTAGACAAAATATTTTATAGGTGATATATCTTCCAGCTTAGTAGCAATACAAAATGCAAGGACATACCATGTGTTTGACTAATAAATTTGTTCCTAATATAATATTTATGCAAAAATTTGAGATATGAAGTATCCGGATGAAAATCATATCAATGGTGTGCGCAAGTAATTGTTTTTACAAGAAACTCTAATGAAGGAAATACCTCATTATATATTTATTCTCATCACGACATTTTACATACAAGGATCTGGGATTCCTCCCTTTTTATGACTTTTGCGTTGATAACATTTGTCTAGTGATGGCATTAATTTATTTGCTAAATTTTCAAAAGAAGCAATCCCTCCAATATCATATGAACATTGTAATAGCTTATTGTGTATCTCAGACTCAAGCTTCGTCCTTGATCTCATCAGCATATAGGAAGTACTACTAAAAACGTAACCAAACTTCCCTTAGTTCGAGACATCACTTTCGACTTTTACATCAATAGTTCGACCTGCGCGAAGCACACAGTCAGCAATAGAGCCATTGTACAGCAGCAAAGGTCAGAACGTTACACAACCTGGTCAAAGAATATCTCACACTCACTTTGTAACATCCATCATTAAGGGACTTTATGGTTGCCAAATAGTCATATTAGAGGACCTATAAAAGGACCTACAGAACTGCAAATGGGGGACAAAACATTCACCATAGAACAATTCCCACTCTATCATCCTTCATTTTTAGATTGATCATTGTAATAAACTAGTAATCTCAATAAGATCATCACTTTCTCAAAATCCTCAAGAGAGATCGTGGTTTTTAACCTATTTAAAAGTTTTCCATGCTAAATCATCTTATTGTTTAATGTCTATTGTTCTTGAACGTTATGAATACATTTAGTGTAAAGGCTAAGTCTGGATCCCAGAACTAGGCTATTACATTTGGAGCCTTCTGTGGGAATCAAAATTCTCAAACCTATTGTCTCAAATACCGCTGATCATTTTTTCTCAGAATGTCACCTCCAGGTCAGATCACGTCGATCGTCCAAGTAGAAGAAAACGCAGCTTTAGCAGACTTGAGGGCTATTTTTAACTCAGAAACAGAAAGGCATGCAGCTTTGGAATAACAACTCGCAAGTATACAGAACGCGCTAAAGGTTTTACAGGGTCAGCAGGTCGCTGCCCAGAAGAACAAAGTCGTACAACCTGAAGGCTCACGGATTTCTGTTCATGACAAAATAGGACCTCCTCCGAAGGGCATTCACGCAGGCGGTGCGCTTCGATCTAACCATCAACAACAAGGCATGAAGCCCATCCTGATCTAGGAGATCCAACAAGAAGTAGATGGCGGCCTGGCAGGAGTCAGACTGATTGAAAATCTACCTCAAAGAGTTTGAGTCCCGACAAAGGAACATCTAAGTGAAGGGAGTGGTGACTACAACCTTGGAGAAGGGCACATCACACGGCCAGCCGTCATAGCTTGACAATATGTCACTCAGGAAGATATTGAAAAACGAATCAAAGAATTGCTTGAAGCACATACGCCGCCTAAAGGGATCCACAACAGATTACAAAAGAGCCTGATTGGCCAAGAGCTATTAGATAGTAAGGTCCCCACCGGGTTTCACACTCTGAAGATCTGAAAGTACAAAGGAACTGATCCAGTGGAGCACGTTCAAGAGTTACAGGATGCTCTAGGCCTGCATTCTATGCCCAACCACATTCTATGTCGACTCTTTCCTACCAGCTTGTCAGGCGAACCCCTATGATGGTTTCACACACTACCTGAAGGATCCATCACAACTTTCGAGTAGTTACACGAACTCTTCATCAATAATTACTCGCACAATAGAGATAAAGAGGAGAACTTATATTCACTTTTCAGCCTTAAATAGATGCCAGGAGAAAAAATCGAGACGTTTACCAAAAAGTTCTTAGAATTAGCCTAAAAAGTAGATCGACTCGACCAGAAGATCACTAATTTTGCCTTTACCAACGCTTTACTCGTCGATGGCCAGGCGAAGGAGTACCTCGTCCTCAACAGACCAACAATATTGGAAGACATGATTGAAAAGGTCAACGGATACATCGACTTGGACCGGATGGTGTCCGACAGGTA
The DNA here is from genome assembly GCA_014058105.1 of Kingdonia uniflora. Classification (NCBI taxonomy): domain Eukaryota; kingdom Viridiplantae; phylum Streptophyta; class Magnoliopsida; order Ranunculales; family Circaeasteraceae; genus Kingdonia; species Kingdonia uniflora. The sequence continues at coordinate 474,584 of JACGCM010000593.1, read as the reverse complement.
GAAACCACATAAATCAACACTGACAGCTCAAGATCAGTCAAACCATTCTAATTTTAATTGGACACCAGACCAAAGTGGAGACAAGAAATGAACCAAATCTAACGACGAGCGTCCTCGAAAAGGGAGTAACTTGCCAAAACCTTATCTTCCAAAGATGAATGTGACTATAGCTAGCATCTACCCTATATTACAGAAAGACAAATTCTTCTGCAATGTACAGTACCTTCAACCGATCGAGAACAAACCATACTTGATCCACCATAAGGTCCGACATCATGAGACAGAATAATGTTTTGCCTTACAACGGTTGTTGGAATACATCTTCGCAGATGGACGAATGCATGAATACATAGTGGACGTGGAGAGTTATAAAAATGGGAGTTACAAAAACCCCACCGAAGCTGTACAAGTCGAGGAGCCCGCAACCAAAAACATTTGTACCATATCTCGTTATGCCACCTCGTGGAGACCCAGGTCGTCAAAGAATCGAGCAGGAGCAAACGAAGGTGTGTCGCCCAATGTCACAACTTATCCATGTAAGATAAATAAACTCGTTTAATTCCAGTATCCAGCTCTCAGCGAACTGGGATCTCTTTCGATGATTGCGACGTTTGGCACGTCAACTATCCTCACCATGATGCCTTGGTGATCATGTTAAAAATGCGGAATATGGTGCTTCATACGATGATGGCAGACACCGGCAGCACTATCGAACTCCTTTTTCAGAGCCCGATCGATCAGATGGGTTTGGCCGATAAGGTCCAACCCAGCGACGTTGATATTTGTGGTTTCAATTGATCCAGGGAGGAGCATGTAGGAAAGATTGTACTTCCTATCATCGCAGGACCGGTAATACTCAACGCTAACTTTTATGTTGTTAATACAAAATCTCGTTACCTGGGATAATGGGACGTTGCTAGTTACACAATATGTATGTTATTCCATCGACTTATTATCTGGCATTATGTTTTGAATGGGAAGGTAGCGTTTACGAGATAAAAGGAAGTCAGAAATTAGCACGAGCGTGCAAAAATTTTATCGTCATTAGACCATAACCTTATGAACATCAACTCGCATAGCAATTACAGAATACAACAGAAAACATTATAGAGAACTATACAATCAACTCTGCAAGGCAACATCTACCCGACACAGAGTGCGACACTATCATCCAGTTCCTAAAGGAAAATAGTAATGGCTTCGCTTGGACGTTTCACGAAATGCCGGGTATCGATCCGAACCTGGCCTGTCACAAACTCAACTTGAAGGAAAAAACCAGCTATCAAACAAAGACAAAGGACTTTAGCACCAAGACTTCGAGACGAAGTTAACAAAGAGATCAAACAACTCATCGAAGTTGGTTTTATCCGAAAAGCCAATTATCTAGAATGGATATCAAATATTGTAGCGGTACCAAAGAAGAACGGGAAGATCAGGGTGTGCGTGGATTTTACCGACTTGAACAAACATACTCCAAAAGACAGTTTTCCACTCCCTATCATAAATAATCTGCTCGATTCTACATCACGACACGAGCTACTGTCCATGATAGATGCCGCATCAGGATACAACCAAATACCTATGCTACCTGACGATAAAGAGAAAATAACTTTTATTACAGAGCACGGCCTATACTGCTACAAAGTCATGCCATTCGGTCTCAAGAACGCTGGAGCCACTTATCAGCGGTTGATGACCCAGATGTTTAAAGATCACCTTGGAAAAATAATAGAGGTCTATATAGACAATATGTTGTGTAAAGTCTTAAGAAGGAAAACCATATAGCAGATTTGCACACGGCTTTCGATATTCTCCGTCTCTACAAGATGCGGCTCAACCCTGATAAATGTCAGTTTAGAGTCCAGTCATGGAAATTTTTGGGCCACTTAATCAGCAAGCGCGGTATTGAAGCTGATCCAGATTGTATTTGCGCATTACTATTTATGCCTTCTCCGAAAATGAAAAAGGACGTCTAAATATTAACAGGCAAGATTGCCGCAATAAACCGTTTTGTTTCAAAATTGTATGATCGCTGTCGATGGTTGTTTAACTTATTACGTAAAGGGACAACAAAACATAAATCTAAGAAGAATTCCGAGATTGAATGGACAACAGAGTGCGAAGTAGCATTTCAGCAACTTAAACTTTACTTGGGTTTGTCGCCATTGATGAGTACACCTAGCGAAGGGGAAGAGCTCACCATTTACCTTGCAGTTACTGAAGAATCATTGAGTTTTGTTCTTATTCGAATTGATGAGAAGACCGAGAAGCCTGCCTACTTCATCAGTAAAACTCTAACTCCAGTAGAATCTCGATACAACAAGGTTGAGAAATTACTTTTAGCTCTCGTCTACACCTCACAAAAATTGAGATAGTATTTTCAAGCCTACTCAGTACGAGTAGTGACCAACTACCCTCTGCGTAAAATCTTATCCAAACGAGAAAAATCCAGACAAGTCCAGTAATGGTCAGTCCCTCTTGGCGAGCATGACATCTGCTTTGAACCCAGATATTCTAAAAAGGATTAGGCCGTAAAAGATTTCCTTGCGGATTTCCTCGTAGTAGATCCTGATTGGGAAGAAGATAGCACAGAGATTCATGAAGAACAGGTCGAAGAAAAAATTGACTGGATAACTCAAAAGGGATGACGTCTTTTGACTGATGGATCCTCTAGACCCATAGGATCAGGCATCAGAATCGTGCTAATCACACCTTCTAATGATAGAATCAAAAAGACAATCTGATTAAATTTTGAGGCTACCAACAATACAGCTGAGTACGAGGCAATGATTCACGGTCTGGACATGGCTCTTAAGATTGGAGTATCCGAGCTGTTCGTATATACGAACTCTTTACTCATCGTAAACCATTATACATCAAAATTTAAGAAGAATGGGAAAATGATCGATTACGCAGCCACAGTGGCCGACAGAATAAGTAGATTCAAGAAAATTTGTATCGAACATTTACCGCGCGGAGAAAATAGACATTCAGATTCTCTCGCATATCTCGTAGGAGTCCTTGGCTCAGATGCTCGATATTTCAAGATCGAAGTATTATCGACCCCTAACATTAACATCATAAGCTCAAGTTCTGTTAATACTGGAGGCGTTGAGGAGGATGAGGACGATTTAAGATGACCTTTCCTCAAGTATATTGGAACCAAAAACAAATTCGATGGTGAACTCCCTCAAGACCCCAGTGAAAGAAGATGTATACTTGATAATGCTAAATGCTACATCGTAGAAAATGGTCTCTTATACAAGATTTCGGTCACAGGGCTGTATCTCGAATGCTTATCCCACAAAGAAGCTCAGAAATTCCTATATGAACTACATGAAGGTACTTGCAGTTCCCACGCAGCAGGAAGATCTCTAGCCAATTGAGTTGTTACCCAAGGCATCTTCTGGCCTAAAATGAAAGCCCAAGTAGTCAAACCCGTAAGCAAATGCGATGCCTGTCAACGTCATGGTTCCCAAATTCGAGCTCCAGCTCCAGAGCTTCATTCTAGCAACATTGTATGGCCATTTAAATGATGGCCCTCGACTTTGTCGACAAATTTCCTATGATACCAAGAAAATAAAAACATCTTTTAGTCGTAATGAATTACGTCACTAAGTGGGTAGAAGCAGTTCCTCTATGCCATACACGAGAAGAAGAAGTCATCAAGTTCATTTAGGAAAACATCATCATCCGTTTTGGCTGTCCCCATCTCATCAGGATCGATAATGGACCTCAATTCGTCGGTTTTAAAGTCATCGAATTCCTCAATCAACACAACATCATACATTCCCCTTCAAATCCGTATTACCCACAAGGGAATGGTCAGGCCGAAATCACAAATCGCACTATCGTGGATGGGATCAAGAAGCGCCTAACAATAAAGAAGGGAAATTGGGTCATAGAATTACCACATGTGTTATGGGTTTATCGAACTATACCCCGAGTTTTAACTGGGTGTACACCGTTCCTCCTAGCTTACGGTACAAATGCAATCATCCCTACTCAGTACCATCACCCTATCCGCGACCATACCGTGATCGATGAAGAAAACAAATTCCAGTTGGTATGTAATATGAATTGGATTGAGAAGACTCGGGACAAAACAATCATGAATCTGGGAAGATACCACTAAGCTTTACCCCGATCTTATAACAAACGTGTTTTGCATAGAGAGTTCGAAATTAAAGATCTGGTCCTCCGAGAGATCCCCAAACATCGCAAAGAGTTTAACGCAGGGAAATTATCCAAAAACTGGGAAGGTCCTTTTGTCATTATCAGAAAAAGTGGCATCGGTTCCTACGACCTCACCACCGAGCATGGCGAGCACATACCTAATCCTTGGAATACAAAGAGACTAAAATTGTATTGCAGATAACAAATTTGTCACAGTGTACTTTCCTTCAATCAATCTATCATTTTGCATGACGACCTCACAGTATTTTCTCTACATTACAGTATTTTTTCTATTATGTCCAACAAGTACTTCTAAACACAGATTACAGATCATTTTTTGCTTCAGCTAAACCGATCGTCTAAATACATTGCAGATCATTTATTGCTTAGGCCAAACCGATCTATCTAAACACATTCGCGGTACGTCAATCTTACACCAATGAAATACTTGTGTTCGATTGCCCTACCTTACAGTATTTTTTCTAATATATCCAACAAGTTCTTCTAAACACAGATTACAGATTGTTTGTTGCTTCGGCCAAACCGACCGTCTAAGTACATTACAGATCGTTTGTTGCTTAGGCCAAGCCGATCTATCTAAACACATTCACGGTACATCAAACTTACACCAATGAAATACTTGTGTTTGATTTCCCTACCATTCAGTACCTTTTCAAATACTTCCAACAAGTACTTCTATACACAGATTACAGATCGTTTGTTGCTTCGGCCAAATCGATCATCTAAACTATATTACGGATCATTTGTTGATTCGGCCAAACTGATCATCTCATACATCGTAAATCGTTTACCACTTTGGCCGAACTGATTACATATCGCGCTACTTTCCATATATTATTGTTGGTACTTCATACGGTTAGTATAGTTAACTATTTCGTCATTAACTATTGCTCTATGCATCTATATTATTGTTCTTGTTGCATATACATACAACATAATTATATTCCTCACTCCTCGCTAGAGCTATCACTTGAAATGTTACCTGCATTAGATGGTCCTGTCACGTCCCTTACATCACTTTTACGTAACTTCTGACGCATGAATTCTGGCATTTTCCCCACAATAATCTTCTTTCACTCTCTAACCATTCTCTGTTTAAACGATCCAATTCTAGAAATTATGGGTTCTAAATATACAGATCGGATTACCTCCATCTCATATTCTGCACCTTGAGCTGTCAAACCATCATATACCCTCTGACTCTCAGCTTCCAATCTCTTCAATTTAGCCGTAAATAATGATATTACTGTAAGCATCTCTCTCTCGTGACTACCACCTACCTTATTTTTTACCTGCTTACTGAGAAGGAGATCGCTCAATTTATGTTGTGCTTCATTCAGTGCACTTTCTAGTTGTGTATGACGATCGTCCACTCGTCGCTTTGCCCGGCACACATCCGAATTCTGAGTTTTCAGCACTGTCATAAATTCATCCACATGATAAATCCGATATATCAAATTTTCATAACTTGCACATTCTACCCTCTTCGAATCATAACTTATCTCCAACCGCAACAGATCCTCATCTAGCTTCGTATTCACGCTTCGAAGTCTATCATTTTCGGATTGATATTCCATAATGTTCAGATGCTGCTACTGCATAGTCTGCTCTAGCTCACATATTTTGTTCCAATCCTTTTTTATGACTTCATTTTGTTCTGATGACCTTACCTCATATTTACGAGCATGAGCTCAAACATTGCTTATCTCCGCCTTGAGTTTATTAACTTGGAACTGCAACTTTTCACATTATTTCCTTCCCCTCCAAAGTGACCAGTAGTTCTGTAATTTGCGTTCGCGCAGATAACAATACAGCATCTCGTCGACTAGCTCGTCCCGAGCTACTTCCAACTATAGCACCATGTTGCCTAATCTCCTCTTTTAAACTCTTTATCTTTCTCAAACTGACAGCCAATACTACCTCTTTCTCTCGTAGAGTATCAGTCAGGAGGGTTGCTGCATTTCGCTCTTCTGACATCTTCGCCCTCATTTTTTCTTCTGCTTCAGTAGTACTATCTCGGACACCCTGGCTCGATCTTAGCTCAGTGTTCATTTGTTCATTCTTGGCACATAACGTGTGACACTGACTTTGTATAGCAGCCAGATCAACCTATCACAATAGTTTACATTTATAACAGTTCTTCATAACAATAGAGTACATATAACATTTCATAAGGTTACATCAAGAACGTGGTATCTGAGTAAGTCAGATACGTTATTTTATTCTAACAACAAACAGATTACATTTTTCATCAAATAGTACGAAAGACTGTTTACAAGAAGACAAGAGTACTATATTTTTGACTCTTTTGGGCATGAGACGACTGCTACTTGTCCCTCACCATCTTCCTATTCGGCACCTGCACCTCTACCGGTGTGGTAAAGGTCACAACCTTCGGTTGGCGTTGTTTACACCGTGTTTGGGGGATCAGATTCTCAACCTTCTCCTCTTCTGATGAGTCCTCCCACGACCTAGAATTGGGTTGTTCACCAACAATTCCTCATTCACCTCGGGTAAACCAAAGGTTTTCTAGCTTGGCATTTTCCACTTTAAAATCTTTCCCACATCCCATCACAAACTTCCTAAATTTGTTCTCTACTCTAGCTAGTTCCCCCCCCCATACAAATCGACAACACTATCTATATGACGTCCGTGCTTTGTTCGAGCAACGAATTTTGCTTGCGAGGGATGAAGGTGCTCCTTTAGTATCATTTGCGCTTTATGCAACCACTGGCTCGTGTTTTTCAGTAACACACCTAAAGCCCTCACATCCGCCTCTACCTTCATTCAGACAGCCACTTCTTTTGACAACCACATTGCTAAAGACATTTTTTGCTTTTTGTGCTGCGATAGCTCGTCTTGTAATATCCTTAATTTACTCTTTAATTGCTTTTGGACCTCTATTTGCTCTTTCTTTATCCTAAAAAATATAATTCTCATGGCCTTCTAATCCTATATAAAGCTAAACGCATCAGGTAAAGGTTCTACATCACCCCATACAACAGACACACCAGCTCGAGCAGGATACTTTTTTACCTCTAAACTATGACGATTACGTGCTTCTTGGGCTAAAAACATAACCCGAGCTGGGTCCAGAACTACACCTCTCTCCCTCAAAAGCTCTACATAAGTCTCTTTTAACCCTCCTTCACTATCTACTTCGATCTCAAAATATAAAGTCAAAGCTAATAACCTACTATGACACCTCGCCTTATCACTTGGGTTGTTAAAACATGACAGTTCTTTTTTGGCTTTCAAACTAATATTCCCCTTTCCTCTTCCTTTCTTAACACCTCGTCTCTATCTACTTTTATCTTAGCGTATCTACATTGCAGATCATATAACTCTTTAAATGTTTTCTTTGAATTCAACTTTAATTGCCTTTTCTCATATTCAGTTTTGTTAAGTACCTGTTGAATACGGGTTATGGAGTCTCTCGCTCTACTAAACAATTTCTTCAATTCGGAGTTTATTTTTATTAAACGTTCTATCTCCTACACAGATTACAGATAACTTGTTTCAATACAACCATTCATGAAAACATATTTCAAAAACATCACTCAAAACGAAAATAATGTACAATTCTACAGAGTACTATCTCTTCCAAATCAAACGAGCTGAAAAATAGAAGACAGGATACCACAGAACATTTAAAGGGGCTTGCTAATGTCTACCTCAAAAGGAGATTACAGCGTCTTCACCGAAGAGGGAATTGTTTCAGCACTTTCTAACAGAGGGTTCATTGTTTGCTTCATAGTATGGACCGGTTCAGCACTGTCTGGAGGAAGGTCTGACACTTTCTCAGGCACACTAACAGCATCACCAACCATCTCTCCATCCTCAGCAGGGAACTCAACCTCTGCATATCTACCATTCCAGGTCATCTTCACATCATCAATACTCAATCCAAAATAATAGTACGATTTGATAAAGTGGTTTCTTTCTACTAAGACTGCTACAACCGCATCAGACATGAGCTTGTCATGCTTTGACAACTCATTGAACTTCTCTACAGCTGCGGTAACACCTGCAGCCTTCATCTCCCTCTTCAACTGAAGCTCACCCTCGAGCTCTTTCACACGAGCTAACTGAGTCTTGAACTTCGCCGTCATAGCATCAAATTTTTGGCCCCTCTTGTCCAGGCATTGTCTTGCCCCCTTCATCAGCGTTGAGAGCTGTCAATACAAAGAAGAGTTAGTTAAGTAGTTTTCACCCAGTTCGAAGGTCACATCAAGTAACAGTTTTTAACCACATACCGTGAACGTATGCTCGAGATACTCATCCTCGAGTTGCTGCGAGTTCGTTCTGACCATATGACAGTACCTCCGCTTCAACTCTTGCATCTTGGCTTCAGCATGAGGATTAGTTCGGTGACTGTCCTCCTCCAAAAGTTGTTTCCTCTTCAACGAACTCTTCTCAGCACCCCCAAGCGCAGACACGTTCACTTCAAGTTTTTCTTACATACCATCAATAACAGGCTTTGCGATCTCTTGTTCTGTGGGCACAATCCCAGCAGCTGAGGTACTTTACTGTGCTGGCTTTTGAACTTTACGAGTGACCCATTTGGTCATCTGAGGTACAAACGGTGGAGGACTAAGCAAGTTTGCATGACAGTACTGTAACACATTCATGACCCCTTTCTGAAAATAGGTCAGCGGAATTCTAAGGCCGTATATGACCTGATTCAAGAAACATAAAACCCCCCCACTTGGGCCTGATATCCCAAGCCCATTGTAATACGAGAGGTTAACCCCCTCACTAATACCTTTATCCTTCTTCCACTTTTCCAAACATGGAACTTGATAGTACGTTGCTTCCTCCCTATTTTTGGAGACATAGGCTCTGAACTAGAGACCTCGGTCTTCCACGTACCTCCTTCACTCTCCTGTACATTTCTTTTTATTTATCAAGTACTCTTTTCCTACATCTACCCCTCAGGGTATATGATAATGACTCTTTCTTTCTCCATTTCATCCCCCCTCTCCTTTACGCCCTCATATCTATTGGGCCCCACCACCTCTATCGTCGTCCCTACACTATTAACAACTTCCTCCATTATAATATACTCATCCCCCCTTCCTGAAGACGATGTTTCCTCAGAACTGGATGGCACTATGAATTTGCTAGCAGGAATACTAGGTTTAGAACGCATACTAAACCTACAGATACAAAGACATATTTTATCATTATCACTACATTACAAATAGTACAACCAGACCCACCTTCTACCCAGTCAACACGTATATTTTCATACTTCCCAAAACATAAAAGCTAAAATCAAATCATTTTAAATTTCCCTCTTCTTCTCCAACACACATATTTTCTCTCTCTAACGAGATCATAATATATACCACAAATCCTACATTATAGGCCATCTCTCATATTTATTTTCAAAATCCCTTAAAACCCTAGATTCCAAAACCAACTATACAGATTACTAAAGTCTACAAATTACTACTTGACACAAATTACTTACAAATCAAACAAACAAAAGTTTTTTATCACCAACCTGTACTTGCAGAACAGCAATCATCTGCTTTACCCAGACGTCTCTTCGAATACGAGCGTTCCCGTCATCTCTCCGGCAATCTCCTATCACTTGATGAAGATTTTTTTCTCAAATCACAATCAACACTCTAACGCCTCCTTTCCTTGATAATGATATTTGTACCATTTTTTTCTCTCTAAAATTGTAGATAATTTATGAGGGAGAGAGATGCGAGTTTTTATACTCTCTCTCAGTTTATGAAATGACGGCTCCTTCTGACATGTGTCAGTCATCCCCACTATTGCTATAGGTACATCTTTTTCATTTCACAACATCATCATGAATTCTATGATAACGGTTGCCATTATCACATTTATCTCTGTTATCTACCATTACCAATCCTACACCTTTTACCAAAATGATCAATCGTCTTACTTATACTCTACCAAGATCGTACAAACATTCCTAAAATAGCTCAATTTCCAAAAATCCAAAGATATTCATACAGTTGTTAAAATCCTACAGCTGTCATGCACAATATCAATACAAAATTAATATAACATAATACTTTATTCAACCAGATCGAAACATCACATGCTTTATTCTCTCACGAACCCTCACATTATATTTATTCAAACTCAACCACAGAATACTCCCACAAATAGATTACTTTTAACAAGTCTCAAGACTTCGAGCTCACCGAGCTCCCTAGTCACATTTAAAGCAACCCCGATGGTTCGGTTGCCTGTACAAAATTAACACCCCATTTATTACCCTTACATCCTCTTCCATGATCTTATCGCACGCGAGCTGTCAAACTGTCAGCTCTTGTACCCGGGGATCCAATAGAGACTTACAGAAAATGTTACACCAAACAAAACGATCTTGTTCAACACGCCTGCCTTCATCATCCAATCCGACCAGATTCAATGGCCATCCCGGAAGAACAACATCATAAAGCAAGTGACGAAAATAACGTTTACAAAGTTCAACAACCTTGATATGAAACTGGCCATCCGCCACCTGCTGCGTCTACTGAGAACGAGTCCTCACCATGCTTGAACACAACAACTCTAGAACAATGCAAATAACAACAGCAAGGAATCCCTACTTATAGACAAATGAAGATATCCGCAGAATCAGTCACCCCATAGATTATCCTTAGAGAAATATTTTTGTGAACATTTTGAGAGCAACAGAATATCTACACAGAATATTGTGACATATCATTATTCCCATAACACTAAATATCCCCTCAGATGTTGTACAAGGTAACAAATAAGGCATTCTCCGCAATCCCACATACAGCTGCACATCAACCCTGTCACCCAGCTAGCATAAATCACACATCAAGTCGTTCTCCTCACCACATTCTTGACCTCTTATAAATTTTACCTCAACTCTTACTATCATTTTTTCCTCTATACCCATGATACATACACATATGTGTATCCAAGGCCTAAGTTACAAACATAAAGTGAAGCAAACAAGCTCGAGATAAAGTATCATCATAACAGAACACAAATATTTCATTCAGTCTGAAAGTTTTTCTTACAAAATACATTACAAGAGACTACTTCACTTTACATCAAGTATCAGCTCTGTAGGGACCTATCCCTCGATCTCACCCAAAGACGGGCTCACCTAGTTTGAATTACCTCTATCTCAGACTCACGCATTTTAACATATTTTCTTAGTCAACATTCCAACCTACCACACAAACTAGTTAAGAACGTGGGTCGAACTTAAACCAAAAAACCTTATCCAGTCAAAGACACATGTCTCTTACAAACCTGTCAGTTATTCGGTCAACCGCTACTAACCACATTGTTCAAAAAATGTGCTCCAGCAAGACGAAGAGCTGCGGAGAAAGCCTATATAAAGGAAAAGTTCTAGAATAAACAGGGACCAGAAAAATTATACAAGATATCGTTAAGAAACTATCGATTCGAGATTCTCAGAAAAGATTACAAACTTCTTAGTTACAAGGTTAAAAGCATTTCTATATTTAAAGATCACTTGAAACAAAGATATCTGCCTCAAGCAATAAAGATACTTTCACAAAATCTCTCCACATGAGGTCGTGGTTTTTTACCTATTCAAAGGTTTTCCATGCTAAAATAACCTATTTTATTTCTTACTTTCTATTAGAATATTGTTACAGGTTCATTAGTATGATAGCGAATTCCAAGCCATTTCGAGCTTGCAGAATTTGGCCATTACATTTGGCGTTGTCTGTGGGAAAGATTACATTTCCACAATATCTTAAGGCAGTCTTTCACTGCAACTTTCAATCATGGTTACTTCTAGACGACTAGCTGCAGGAACTCAGCTCGAAGTTTCCATGGAGTCGGGGTAGCTCACAGAGTTACGGGCGAATCTCAACGCTGAGACAAAGAAACGCGCCAAATTCGAACTTCAGTTAACAAAGGATCGGGAGCTCCAGGAAAAAGAGCTCGATACAGAACGACAAGCTCATTTGACAGTGCTTAAATGGCATGAAGATTAGATAACAACAATGGAGACTGCCCTAGAGGCTCTACAAAATACTCAGCAGGCTCCTCTAGCCAGAGGTCACGATCAGCTCCCAAAGACCTTCCATATTTCTGCAAGGGAAAGATTGGGACCTCGGGGAATTGTCAGTAAAGCTATTTCCAAGAATCTACAATACGAACCATAACCCTCCATACATATGAGGGGTAAAGTTAAGTCTGAAGTCAGTCGAGGTGTCTAAATTTCCATCCGCCATGAGGATGAGTAACGACCTCAACATCAAGTTCCAGCACGAGATCGCCTGAGTGAAGGTACGAGCACTTATCATCCACATCCAGCTCGCCCAACGATTCAACCAATACGTCATTACGTCACAAAAGAGCATATGATCCAACGGATTAAAGAGTTGATCAAAACACAAGTTTTGGGTACTACCGGCGATACCAAAAAGTTACAAGGAAGTCTGATTGCCAAGGAACTATTCGATATGGAGATACCGAAAGGTTTCCATACTCCCAAAATTTGTAAATATAAAGGTACGGACCCGAAGGAACACATTCAGCAATACCGTGATTCATTGAGGTTGTACTCCAATCTCAGCCACATCCTCTGTCGTCTATTCGTCATAAGTCTACAGGAGGAACCACTCTGATGGTTCCATTCTCTCCCTAAGGACTCCATCTACATATTCGATCAGCTGTAAAAGCAGTTCATCAAGACATATGCTCACAACAGAGACAAAGAGGAGAACATATATTCTCTTATCGGTCTTAAACAGTCGCATGGAGAGAAGCTCGAAAATTTCTAGAAGAAATTCTTAAAGCTCGTGCGAAAAGTGGATAACCTCGATCAAAAAATGGTTGTTACTGCTTTCACCAATGCTCTCCGGCTTGACTGCAAGGCCAAAGAATACCTCTTTCTTAAAAAACCTGTGACCTTTGAGGAGATGATCACCAAAGTAAACAATTATGTCGACCTGGAGAGGATGATGTCCAAGAGATAAAAATCTACTAAATCCGTTCTCTCCACCAAAGGCCCATCTACATATCGAACCAGTGAACCCAAGGAGGAACAGGGAGATCAGAAGTACACAAAGGGCAACACTGGTTACCCTCGGAAAGGTAGTCCACCAAATAAACCCATCCTGCCAAAACTAAACGTCCGAATCTCAATAATTTTTCTACTGCTATTGAAGGATCCACTCTACCGCGTCTCTCAACCGCTAGAACAAATCGATAGTTAACCATATTGCCTGCATTATAAGGTAAATCATCATACTACTGACAATTGCTATGCTTTACAGTAGTTGCTCTTGTACATTTTTAAAGAGGGACGGATTCTCGAATATATTGTCGATCTAAAGTCGTACAAAGATGGCAGCTATAAGAAGCAGCTCAAAGTTATTCAGGTCAATGATCAAGCTGAGGATAAGCATTTTTATTATATGACCACAACAACATGATCGAAATCAATCAGATCACCAATTCTAATAGATCAAAACGCATGAGACTATCAGAATACTACAATCTCAAACCTCAAGACAAAGAAGCCAAACTTCTTCCCGAGTTAAGCAATTGCCGGCTTGGGATCTTCTTCAAAGATTGCGATACTAGCCATGTTAAGTTTCCACATTATGATGCTTTAGTCATAATGCTCAAGATGAATAAGTTTATCATGCACACAATAATGATCGATACTGGGAGCGGTATTGAGATATTTTTTCAGAGTACGATCGACCAGATGGGTTTGGCCAACCAAGTTATTCAGAGCAACACCGATATCAGCGGGTTCAATGGTTCCAGGGAAGAATGAGTCAGTAAGATCATGTTACCTATTATCGCAGGACCAGCCACCATTGACGTCATGTTCTATGTGATCAATGCTAAATCTCGTTATCTTGGTATTATGGGCCGCTACTGGATACACAACATGGAGGCAATCGCTTCCACCTATCATCAAGCACTCCGATTCAAACACGACAACGGTATTTATGAGATCAGAGATAGTCAGAAGCTCTCTCGAGCTTGTAAAAATAACGTCTCTGCTATCCTAAATACTTCAGACAGATTTGCTATATAGCAATTACAGGAAGCTGATCACCTCAATGATCAACCATCCACAGAGGAGCCCACAAAATATATAAATATTGAAGGACCTAGCAGAGGTACTTTCATTGGTACTAAGCTGGTTCAGCAAAAAAAAGATGCTTTCATTCAGTTTTTGTAACTCAATTGAGACATTTTTGTATGGTCTTTCGAAGAAATGCCTGGGATCAATCCAGCCATGGCCTGTCACAAATTAACTATCAATATCAACGCCGCAGCGGTCAAACATAAACAATGATAACTTTTACCTCATCTTCGAGATGAAGTTAACACCAAGATCAAGAAATTTATCAAAGTAGAATTCATTCGAGAAGCCAAGTACCCATACTGGATATTCAATATTATTGTTGTCCCAAAGAAGAACGAAAAAGTTCGAGTTTGAATAGATTTCACAGATCTGAACAAACATACTCCAAAGGATAGTTTCCCTCTTCCTAACATTCATCAGATTCTCTATTCTACAGCAGGCCATGACCTCCTATCTATGATGGACGCTACTTTGGGATATAATAAAATTTTACTTTTGGAAGAAGATCAAGAGAAGACAACCTTCATCACTGAAAGAGGTCTTTATTGTTAAATAGTCATGCCATTTGGACTCAAGAACGCGGGTGCCACATATCAACGGTTGATGACTACTATGTTCAAAACACACCTAAGAAAAGTCGTTGAAGTCTACATCGATGATCTCTTGTACAAAAGCGTGCAGTCAGCCAATCATATCTCAGATCTCAACACTATATTCGACATCCTTCAATCTTATAGGATTCGTCTCAACCCTGATAAATGTCAATTCAGGGTATATTATGGCTGCTTTCTAGGCCACCTCATTAGTAAGAAAGGAATTGAGGCCGATCCGGATCAAATTCGGGCTCTCATCGACATGCCCTCTCCAAAAATAGCAAAAGACATTCAAAAACTTGTCGGCAAGATTACCGTTATCAACTGTTTAGTTTCTAAATTTTCAGACCGCTGCCGTTGGCTATTCCTATTACTCTACGAAGGTACCAAATGATAAAAAGTTTAGCCAAATACAGAGGTTACATGGGCACCAAAATATGAAGCAGCTTTTTAGGATCTCAAAATCTTTTTGGGGAGGTCTCCCATAATGAGCACCCCAGTAGATAATGAGCAACTTATTATCTACCTAGTAGTCACAGATACTTCCCTCAGCTCGGTTATCATTCGCCTGGAAGGAAAAATAAGAAATCAGTCTTCTTCATCAGTAAGACCCTCACACCAGCGAAAATAAGGTACTCTAAAATTAAGAAACTTCTTTTCACTCTTGTTTACACTTCACAAAAACTCAAGCACTACTTCCAAGCTCATTCAGTCAAAGTCATGACGAACTACCCACTTCGGGAAGTTCTTTTTAAGAAAGAAAAATCATAGAATGTACAACAGTGTTCAGTCAGTTTGGGAGAACATGATATCAAGTTCTAACAACGTCATTCAAAAAAAGGTCAGGCCGTTGCCGATTTTCTTGTAGATTTTCCAGTAGAGGATCCCGAGTGGGAGGAACACGACCCTGACCTTACAGAAGAAACACCCGAGG
Source organism: Kingdonia uniflora (assembly GCA_014058105.1). Taxonomy (NCBI): domain Eukaryota; kingdom Viridiplantae; phylum Streptophyta; class Magnoliopsida; order Ranunculales; family Circaeasteraceae; genus Kingdonia; species Kingdonia uniflora. Next base: position 458,746 of record JACGCM010000593.1, on the reverse strand, counting down.
ATCCACCCCCAAGCCATTCGACGAACGATCTGAATGGTTCACTACATTAGAGTGAAAACTTCTCACAGATGGATCAGCAGGACCAGTAGGGTTAGGAATCGGGATCATTTTGATTACCCCTTCATATGACAAAATTGAGAAATCAATCTGCTTGACTTTTGAGGCCTCAAATAATATCATCGAGTACTAAGCTCTCATTCATGGACTCGACCTCGCTCTTGAGCTCGATGTCCCCGAACTCTCAGTTTATACAGATTCACTACTCAACGTCCACTACTACTCAGAGAACTACAAGAAGAATGGGAAGATTATCGAATACGCAACCCTCGTTGGAGATAGGATGGGCAAGTTCGCGAAAGCAACTCTCGATTATCTTCCTCGAGGTGAAAGTAGACACGCCGATTCCTTGGCATTTCTATCTGGGGTCTTGGGTACAGAAGCTCGATATCTCCAGATCGAACTCATTTCAACCCCCAGCATTAATCACATTTCTGTATGCACGATCAACACTGGGGGCGATAAAGGGGGAGACGACGATTGGTGAAAGCCTATCTTAGCCTACCTCGGTGTTGATAATAATTGTAACAGACCACTCCCAGTAGATCCAAAAGAGTACCGACAGCTGATCAACAACTTGAAGATCTACACTAATCAAAATAGTGTGCTATACCACCTTTTTATTACAGGACCTTACCTCAAGTGCCTCTCCAAATCAAAAGTAGATGAATTGCTCTACGAATTACATGAAGGGACTTGTGGCTCCCATGCCGCATGTCGATCATTAGCAAATAGAGCTATCACTCAAAGAATATTTTAGCTCGGCATGCGCAAGCAAGCTGAGGAGTACTCCCGCATATGCAACATCTGCCAAAGACATGGACATATGATACGCTCCCCTGCACTCGAAATCTATGCAAGCAAGGCTTTCTGGCTATTCAAAAGATAAGCATTAGATCTCGTTGGCGAATTCCCTAACTTTCCAGGTAACCGCCATCACCTACTCGTAGCTACTGATTATTTTACAAAATGGGTAGAAACAGTTCCACTATGTTGAACCAGATAAGAGAAGGTCATCTTTTTTATCTGGAACCACATAATCACTCGGTTTGGGTGCCCTTACCTAATTCATATAGATAACGGTCCCCAATTTGTGGGAGATAAAATTGTAACCTTCCTAAGCCACCACAATATCATCCACTCACCATCCAATCCTACTATCCTCAAGGCAATGGCCAAGTTGAAATCACCAACAAAACCATCGTAGATGGACTCAAAAAATGGCTTCACTCACAGAAAAAAGGGATTTGGGTTTGTAAGCTGCCTCATGTCCTATAGGCATATCGTACCACTCCCCAGCAATCAACTGGGTGTACCCCATTCCTCTTTGCTTATGGCACTGAGGCCGTCATTCCTTCTAAATATCATCATCCAGTTCGTGATCACGAGCTAACTGACGAGGAAAATGAGTTCGAGTTGGCTTGCAACCTTAATATGATAGATGAAACCAGGGAACGAGCCATCGTTAACCTAGGTCGATATCATCATATGCATGCCAGATCGTACAACAACTGAGTTAGAAGTCGTACCTTCCAAATCGAAGATCTCGTCCTCAGAGAAATTCCTCAACATCGCAAAAAGCCTCACGCCAGAAAATTAGCCGACAATTGGGAGGGTCCATTCATTATCACAGGTCTCTCAGGCCTGAGATCATATTATCTCATGACAAAAGAGGGAATCCCAATCTCAAATCCTTGGAATACTAGGCGACTAAAATGGCACTATCATTAAGCGTCTTACTACTCTATTTCATTTCCTCACTTTCGTTTTTTTTGTTTTTCAATTCCAAAAGTGAGATTTTCATCTCCATCCAATGTAAATTCTGAACTTATCAATGAAAGTTCTAAGTTTTTTACAATATCTCTCTACTTACGTAGATTCAACCACATTCTATAGATTAAAGCATAAATAATACTAGCTTTCAATCAATCTTATTCCAGTTAAATCAAGGATAATACTTGGTTTGGCTGACTCTAGTAAATTTCTGCGATTGTAGCAAGTGTAGAAACTTGTTTCATATCAAAGACTCTACCAAACATCAGATAGGGCAAATATAATACTCGTCTTTATCTACATCAACTTGTTTGGGTCATTTATACCAGTTAAATCAAGGATAACACTTGGTTTGGTTGACTTTACTAAATCTCTGCGATTGTAGCAAGTGTAGAAACTTGTTTCATATCAAAGACTCTACCAAACATCAGATAGGGCAAAAATAATACTAGCCTTCATCTACTTTAACTTGTTTGGGTCATTTATACCAGTTAGATCAAGGATAATACTTGGTTTGTCTGACTCTACTAAATCTCAGCGATTGTAACAAGTGTAGAAACTTGCTTCATATCAATGACTCTATCAAGCATAAGATAAGGTAAATGTAATACTAGCCTTCATCTCTTTCAATATGTCTGTAACATTTCTATAATTCAATCAAGTTTCAACTTGGTTTTAACTCAACCCATTTCTGCGATTGAAACAAATGTAAAAACTTATTTTATATCAAAGACCCCACCAGACATGATAAGATAAAGGTCATACTAGTTTTTATCTATTTCATTATGTCTGCGACAGATACTATTTATTTTCAGGTCCTATTACAATGGATATCTTTTATGTTGTGGAAAGGTCATCCATGCTTTACCCTTCAGAAGGAGGTCGAACAGACAAACGCATCCCAATTACAACTCTGCCCCTATCTATCAGATCAGCAGGTTGAGGGCCTAAATTGGTTTCCATAAAGGCCATATAGTTGCCTCGATCTATATTCACTTTGCAAACGCATCCCTTGTCAGAAAAGTTCTTAAACAAGGTATCTTGTTCTAACTCAAGTATTTTTATTTCCTCTACAAAATATATAACGGTCGACTTTAACAGGTCTTCCCGTGACACATGACTTGCAACGACCTTTGAAAATATTTCTCTCACCTTCTCGAGGCGTGACTATAATCTAGCATACAAATTCTTCTGATGAGTCGTTTTCATGTCGACCCGAGCATCATAAGCTATATTCTCTTCCAATTTTTTTAAACATATTTAGCTGATTCAGCCAAGTTCATGGCCTCTAGGTCCACTACATGGGAACGAAGTCTCTTGATTTCTACGTTCAAGTCTTCCCTAGCCGGAATATCCTTTAATAATTCATATTTCCTCTTCATCAACATTTCCTTTTCCCTGATTTCCCATTCCAGAGCCTTCTCCCTGATAAGAGCAGCATTCAACTTATGTTGGCATTCCTTTAAGTTCGCATTTCCTCCCTGAACATGCCCTTGAATGCGAGACACATCACTCTTCAGCTCTCTAATTCGGCATGAGAGACTAACTACATCCCCTTGGACTAGAGGAGCCTTAACCTTATTTTTACTTCCCCTTAAGCGCTCTCTAGCCTTGATTTTCTTGGCACGCGCGATGGCTTGCGCCAGTTCGGCCTTTAATCGTGCCACCCTCTCATTTAATTTGTTACACCTTCGTTATATTTTCTGAAACTCCATATCCTTGGCAGGTAGGGCTATATGTAAGTATTCAGCCGCGACTTCCAAAGCTGATAGATTTTCTCGAACTACTCTCTGCTCATTATCTTTTTCAACCATTTTTTGTTTCAGTCGCTCTAGCTCATTTCTACAATTCTGAAGATCATATCAAAATTGTCCCTTCGATCTTTCTAGTGCCTGAATAGGGTATTGAGCCATTTCAGCCTACTTACCCTTAACCATCAACGTATCAACCCGACTCTGAAGCTTCGCGGCGTGTTCAGTGATCTCCGCTAGCTCTTTTAACCCCTTGCTTATTTTGGCATCTTTCTCTTCGACCTTATGAGTGAGGTCGAAAACAGCATGGGTTGCCTCCACAAGTTTAAAATACACATTTACGTATTGATCTTCTCTGTTCTCATTTGCCTCCCTCATCCTATCAAACTCCTCTGCAAATTCCCGGTTACATTGTAGTACATCGTCCTCACGCGAGTGAGCTGAATCCAATTCGACCTGTACAATATAAAAATATTAATACAGTTCGATTTAGAACACCATCAATATGTATATATATATATGATTTCTAACATCTGCGGTGTGCAAATACTTTTATACTAAAAGGTCGGGGTATATTATCAAATAAACGCTCTTTATATAAAGAGCGTAGAATTATTCTCTGCACTATATTAGTGTTATTTTCCTAAAGCTAATATATACAAATTTAATCTGCATCCACATCCTATTTACTTGGTAGTTTTATGTCGATATAACATACAAGTCGAAAGACCTATTCCGATCTAACCTACAGCTCCGCTTGCGAAGACAGCAAGGTTGTGGAGATCTCTCTTTCCCTGGCAAGCCCGGTCTCTTGATCTTTTATTTTGAGACTTATTTCTCTAAGTGCCTACAAGAGGTTTATAAAAAAAGTCAACCTACAGAAGTCTCCTCCATACACATAATCCAACAATTTACAAATATTCATACAAAAACACATTTCTACCTTACCTTCTCATTATTACCCTCTGGGAGGTCGGTGTCGTCCCCATGATTGTCAAGCACCGTCTGACGGGAGACACCGTCCAGACCATCAACGACCGCCACCGCAACCTCTTCCACTTCTTCGTCATCTCCCTCCTCGACATAGGTATCCGCTTTAATGGCATTCACCTTCTCCTTAAAATAGCCCTTCAACATCAGGTGGTTCCCCAGCCTGTCGCGCTCCTCCACCATCACCTCCAAATTGGCTCTCACCTCCTCCTGTAGCTGACCAATTACCACGGCATGGGAAACCTTCAGAGCCTCCAGCTGCTTTACTTCCTTCAGAGCATCAGTCCTAGCTCGAGCTAGCTTCTTTTTCAGCTCAACTTCGTCTTCTTCAGCTCAAATTTTTCCTCCTTAACTCCGAGCCAAATCCCCTTAACAAAATGGGCAACTTGCAAAATGTAAGTTGACCTCAGCTTTAGTTCGAAACGCATTAGATAACTTTTTCACATAATTAAGATAAATTCAAGTAGACTTGCTAAATTCAGATCGAAGAAGAGACGCCGAGTTGCGCTCGCACATAAATATGCCCCACCACTGGCGTGATAATTCTTTACCCCATAAAACTACAATACATCCTCAGGGGATATTCTCCTCATCTCCCCCTCATTTTCCCACTTTTCATTCAGATTATTGCAAACATTTATAACCTCCCACATGTTCCCATTTAATTGAACAAGATATGCCCCAATCGCATTCATAATTCCCTTCGCTAAATTGGTAAGGGGAAGACTCAACTTGTACTCTAATTGAGACATGTAACATAAAAAACCCTCTGGGAGGTCACTCCAAACATCTCCATTAAAGTATTCTAACGAGATTGATTAATCTATACCCCTATCTAATTTTTTCACTTCCAAGTCAGCCAACAGATAAAAATACTCTTCTCCCGCCACTATCGTACAACCCTACTGGCGTATTCTACACAGTTGCCCCACGTCCCTCCTACAGCCGCCTTAGCCTTACAAAATTCTCTAAAGGCATCAGAACCAGGAGGATAGGATATTAATTGGCCAGGAAAACCTAAAAATTGTTCCAATCCTATTTCAACCTCACTATCAGACTTATTTGTCCGACCAGAGGTCGGCACCTCATTAACAGGTGAACTATCCATCTCAACAACAATTTTTACGATCAAATTTTTGACCCTACATAATTGCCTCTCACGCTCGACCTACATACAGTTTTAGATATATATCATTATTTAGTATACAACGATCATTTACGTACAACATATATTTTTTGTATATTCTGTGTATATGTTAAAATTACATAGATTGCCATAAATAGTTATTTTTAAGATTTGCTTAAAAAATGATTACGATTTGCACAAACACAAATATACAGCATACGTTTCTATTAACCTTCAGTATCAGAGTAAGAATCCGTTGTAGCGTCAAATCCTTCTCTCACGACGCTGTTGTATAGCCACTTGCGTGATCCAATGACTTTCGCTCTCTTCGACCGTTGATCACCTTCAAATAACTCCTTATCAAATCCCCTGCAATTTTTTTGCGTCTCTCTCTCTGTACTCTCCACATTTTTAGAAGTTGAAAAATGTTTGAATGATAAGGAAGAAGTACTATTTATCCTTTCTATCTCTAGTGGCTCGGAGTTATTGTACCTCGCACGACCCGTCCTCAGTTTTGGAACCAAGGCATTCTTTCCACTATCCATGTTAGACGTCTTGTACCTTTTCAATAAAACTACATTTTCATCATTACCCCTCCCCTCATATTTTAGCCTATTTTTCTCTCTTGTTTCTATATCTTTTTCTGACCTTCCCACACTCATGATGACTCACCCTATACGATATCAGATTTCAGTAACTTTACAAACAAAACAAAATTAGAAGGTTCTGTATTTCCTTATTTTGGTTTCTCTGTGCTTATTTATCATACTTATAGTGATAATAATGTCATTTTCAAAGCTGAGAAAATTTTCAAAATTTTTAAAATTATTTGCTATAACAGCCCCAAAATGGCATTTGCAACTATAGAGGATCCAATTGATTTACATCTTTTCTATTTTATTCAACAAACTTATCTTTATTTATGATAAACACTTTATACAACGTCCAGAGCAACCTTAAATAACTTGGGCGACAACATCTGATCACATTATTCGTCAGTCCTCCAATCTTCAAATTCGATCTCAACCTCAGCAATCAAACCAACCATCTCTTCTCGATCTACCGGATACCTCACCAATTCACGAAAGCATACCACATAGAAATAATGGGCATACTCAAGTTCCCTACTCCTTACATCTAATCCTTTGAGCTGACACTCCCTAACTGATAACTCAGCATCATAACCACACACACCAAAACTCATCTCCCACACTTCAGCAATCTTTATAGCCAACCGTCCTTCCACGGCATTACGAATCCTTTGAGATCGAGTCCGTACCATCTTAATCTCTTCTCCATTTTCATAAATCATCCTACCCTTATTTGTACATTTTTTACACACTTTCCCCTTAAAACCTAATTTTCACATTTTATCTCGTAACAGAAAACCCCAGAATCTTGAGAAAACTATTTGAACTTATCCCTTCCTTCGAGTTTGTCCGTTCTATTTCTTTCAAGGTCAAGCTTATTCTATCAAGATCTATTCTTCCATCGACCTCTATTAGATTAAATTTTCGCATTACTGAATTCTTAAAAAAATTGTCTCCAATATTTTTGACACGCACAATAATATCATACTTCCATCACAACGTCAATTTCCGCATGTATTTATCTCAGTTCAAACATCATAACAATAGTGTTTTCAATACTTATAAACTCCTATTCATTTCATGCATCTTACACAATTCAGTTCGGTCTAAGAGACATTTTCTATCTACATGACACAAGTAATTAGATGACAACTTTTTATTCATGTCCAAAACATTACATACGATTTTACAGATAACAAGTTTTTCAGTACATCAATCTCAGGTATACAACAGAAATATTATTTGTCCAGCACTGAACTCCATGCACTTTATAGATAACAAGTTTTTCACTATTTTTAAAAGTTGCAGGTCATTCAGGCGCGCCAACGCATCAACTTCTCCAGTTCTTCTTGCTTCAGTGATCTTTCACCTTGATACAAAGCAGAAATTAGAACTAACAAAGAGCTTCCCTCGCATGAGTTTGGTTGAAGTCTAATTGAACTTCAAATGGAAATTATGCAAGCAGTAGACTCAGTGCTATAACCAAATTATCGAACTAAAGATCTTCTGAGTGCCAAAACATAATAGAAATGCAAAAAAGACTCCCACTGGTTGTCTCCCTCCTCTACTATCATCACCTCCTCCTCTGAAACTGCCACCTCCGAAGAGTTGGTAGAAATGAAGAGGGCCCGACCTTAGAATCCATGATGAGCAGTTATGCCTATCCCTGCATATGAAGCCCTAACCCTATCTTTCGCAAGAGTACGGAGACATGCCCACCGGTCCTCGCCTATCAAGACGACGACATGAAACCTCTACTTTCTGTAGAACTCTTCCTCAGCTTCAATAGCTTTATCTTCTAACATGCCTTGATACGTCGGAAGGACAGGAGCAGGTATCGACATCTCCAAGGATTGATTACCGAAGTATTTTAACTTCAACCTCTGTATTTCATATGCAATCCTCTCTTCAAGGACCATATTACGAGTCTTCACCATTGTTAAATTTTTTAGGGAATTTCACAAAGGACAAGCGTACTCTGCTTTCAAAATCCGATGGAGGTATCATTTATATAACCCTACATTTAATGTGCAGGTACATTTTACCAAGCGTCATCAGTCATTACAGATGCAACTTTTTGAATCATAACCATTACATACATCAGTATCCACATCCTTATTAAATATACGTCATTTCCCATATCATGCGTAAGTTCAACATAGTCAATACCATCATTATTCTATTTCAATTATCAAGAATTTCAATCCAGATTTCAAGTTGATCATTTCTCAACCAAAGCCACTCATGACGTCGGTTGCGAGGGGGCGATTGTAGGGACCTATCCCTCGATCTCACCCAAAGTCGAGCTCACCTAGTTTGAATTATCTCCATCTCAGACTCACACATTTTTAACACATTTCCCCAGTCAACATTCTAACCTACCCCACGAATTGATTAAGAACGTGGGCCGAACTTAAACCAAAAAGCTTTATCCAGTCAAAGACACCTGTTTCCCATGAACTCATCAGTTATTCGGTCAACCTCCACTAACCACATTGTTCAGAAAACGTGCTCCAACACGACTAAGAGCTGCGGAGAAGGCCTATATAAAGGAAAAGTTCCAAAAGGAATAAGGACCAGAAAAATTATACAAGAGATCGTTAAGAAACTATCGATTCGAGATTCTTAGAAAAGATTACAAACTTCTTAGTTACAAGGTTAAAAGTATTTCTATATTTAGATATCACTTGCAATAAAGATATCCGCTTCAAGCAATAAAGATACTTTCATAAAAATCCTCCACACGAGGTCGTGGTTTTTTACCTATTCAAAGGTTTTCTACGCTAAAATCACCTATTTCATTTTAAACTTTCTATTATAATATTGTTACAGGTTCATTGGTGTGATAGCGAATTCCAAGCCATTTTGAGCTTGCAGAATTTGGCCATTACAAGCTCGAAATGCTTTTCTTGGCACGAACAGTCAACAGAAGAAGCAGATTCCAAACTTTGATCCCATACTGCAATACGTAGGGAAGTTCAAAATAGGCATCACAGATGAAAGATCTTCTTCATGGCCAAAAGAGTTATGATCCATGGAAGAAAATGATCCTTTTCATCCTCCTCACTTCCCCGTATGCTAGAGACAGACGGAAAGCCTCATTTCTTCAGCAAGATCCACTAATTAGCAAGATATCGACGAGACTCCCTTAGTCGAACGCCTGCTGCTTCATCTTCTGTTGTAATAGCTTCCTCCCTCAATAGCCGAAGACCGTTATGATGTTCCACCTTAGATGTCAACATGTAATAAAAACGTACCATTTGGTAGTAATCATCCTCTGCCTCTATCACTTTATCATAAGACATACGATAAAAAGTTGGAGAAACAAGAATTAGAATAGGCAGATGCAACAGCTGATAACCAAAATACCTAATACGCAATTCCTCCATCTTCATCCGGATCCTAGACTCTCGGGCCTGAGTCCTAGTTGTCACCATTTTTACCACAGTAAACAAAGAAGGCAGAGATGAAGGATTTGCTCCTACTACTCAACTCAGAGTGCCTTTTATATGCGGATCAGTATTTAAAGCAGACTCTTCAAAATTTTAACGTCAAAAGGATTCCCCATACAACAATATTTGACTACAACCATTGGTTCTAGGAAACCCAGCAGCCAACAATTTTTTTGGAGTTGGATGTTTGTTTTGATCACCAAAGTATGTGGTATGTTTTGATCAGCCTCGATGCCTTACCCTCGAAGCCGATTAATTCCTGTAATAGTTCCTCTACCGGACCACCACCATACCTACTTAGGCCATTTGTACACAGAGCTCCGCCACCTTCCTTTTTATCCCCTACTATGGTTGATGCCATTACTTCTACTACAACTACTACTACTATTATGGGTAATGTTTTTAATCCAATGTTAACCAACAATTACAGACTACCTTCTCAATTAGGCCTCCCTAAACAATCACAAAACCTACTAAATATGCAAAACCCAACTCTCACATTTTAGTATCTTCTAGTACTGATCTCGGAGGCCTACAGAACATAGTAACTTCTGATTCTAGGAGAATCAGTAATTGGGGAGAAGCCCTAAGCTACAAACCAATAAATTCTAAATTTTGTTCTGAATATAGCTATTGTTCCCAATTCAAAAGTTATTGTAAATTTACAATAACCATTTACATACTTGGTATAAGGTAAGGATTGCGTTAAGCTTGTCAAACTATGAGTAGACTAATAGCTATAGCTACACTCAAAAAATAGCATACGAAGTTGCTAAATAAGGATAAACTCCTAAGCAGCCTACGAAGACTTGCGTACTGCGAGACACCGGACAAAGGGAAGTAAAAAAGAGAATGGTCTCACAACAAAAAAATTACTTGAGAATAGATAATAGCCTCACAACAAAGAGAACAGAATAGTACATTGCTTAGAAACAGTTTGACAGTTGAGTACCTTGCTTAGAATCATAATCAGATGAGTGAAGCAATCGTTGATGTGAAGCGTGATTCACCGTAGCAGGTTTTCGTACAGCAGTAGGACTTCACAGCAACAGCGAAGAGTGAATCAAAAAAGAGAATCAAAATTAGTTTGTTAGAGAGAGAGAAGATGTGAGAGACGAAGAGTACCTTGGAGAAGATGTGAGAGACGAAGCAAAGCGTTAATCAGATTCCTACTAAAGAGATAGAGAACAAAAAGAGGGAGAGAGAGAGTACCTTGTGGGAGATGAAGAGTTGGGAGAGATAAATTATCTGTATTCAAACCAATAAGACTTAACTACCTTCTATTTTACGTGTTTTGTCGAAACTACCCCCAAGTATGAGAGTTGAACAAATCTCGTCCGTTGATCTCGTTATTTCCTAAAAATTTCAGCCCCTCTTTATCTTTGAGACAATGACAAACTTGTCTATTTGAAAAACACCAATGTGTAATGTAATATATACTAGTTGTACCCATGGCCCACCACCTCTGCACTCGTTTATGACCACACTCAATCTAGGAATTGATGAATTCATCACATAAGTTTCTATGGAACTGAAACGCTTATGAAATTGATGAAGACTTACATAAGTTATGACATTTACATAAAATATATAGCCGTAATGAAATTTCTCAAATAGCTCTAGTGCCTTTGTTCAACGGAGTTGAAGACTTATATTGATGGTGGTTTCTTTGAAATCGAATGGCTTTAAACCATCAACCTCTCAACTTCTAAGCACTCTTACCACTTTGAGCTTAAAGTTCTATTAACAAAAATAAAATAAGCCATAACTTCAAATAGTAGTATTATATATCAGGGGAGTATATATTAAGAACACCACCATAAATATTTGGCATAAAATTTGATGAGTTGCAATAACCAAGTAAGAATTATAAGGCCAGTTGATAATAAAAATTATATAAAAAGGTTATATTGAATGCATCATTCAGCGAAACCCTGTGTACCTAAAATCTTAGGACCTATTTGGTAAAGAAATAAAAATAAATAAAGTGGAATGAAAGCTTACTGTGTCTTGGCAGATGCCTTCATCATTTAAGCTTGGGATTTAATTCATGGCCTTTCTCAAATGCATAGTTATGACCTTAAAATAATAGTCTCACAAAAAAAAAGAGTAAACCAATAATCAATTCCATGAATTCATCTGTAATCTTAGCTTTTTACTGTGTCTTGGCAGATGCCTTCATCATTTAAGCTTGAGATTTAATTCATGACCTTTCTCAAATGCATAGTTATGACCTTAAAATAATAGTCTCACGCAAAAAAATGAGTAAACCAATAACCAATTCCATGAATTCATCTGTAATCTTAGTTTTACTAACAAAGATAAGAATTTGACAGATGATCAACACATTTAATCAACTCCGGTTTGTACACGGGGTATGTGTTTAAGTATATTTTCCTTCCCCTAAAGAACATATATGAGATGAATACCGTTCACCTTGAAATAACTAGTCGCTTGAGACTAACCAATTTCGATTGTATTAGGTCTAAATCGAAAGATCCTAAAACCTCTGAATTAATGGTCAAGGCTTAACCTAGTTCAAGTCGATACGATTATCTCATGTCAAAGAAGTAATGGAAATTAAAGACAAAACAAATATTTTTAACCCTGTGGAAAACATTTCTCAGGAGGAAAACCCACAAGTCGCTATCGAATCACCTGATAGCTAAACAATCCATTATTGAAAAAGAATTACAAGAATTTAATCATTTACAGACTCGATAAGCACTTCCCATGGTTATCTCTCTTCCAATGAATCTTCTTGCAATTAATTCTGCATTCTCGCAACGCCTCGCTCAAATCTCACGTCAAAACTCCTATTCTTGAATCGCTCAAGTTCTTCAATTTAGTTCTTCAATGCATGACTAAGGTTTCTTGATCAAGATTGATTCAAGAGTTGAGTGATTTGATTCTCTCCTGAATCTCTCAAAGATCGATCTCTCTTCACTCTAAAAATCAAGCCCTCAAAAATATAAGTTTTCAAGAAGTGAGAGTTTGAAAAAAGTAAGTATGTCTTAAGTAGAATAATAGAAAACACGGGTTCTGTTCGAATAGAAATCAATCTATTCGAACAGGAATCTATCTGATAAAAGTTATTCGAACAACAGTTACTCTATTCGAACAGAGATGTAAATGTTGAAATTTATTCGAACAACAATCAATTTATTTGAATATAAATACAACTGTTGAAAGTTATTCGAACAGAAGTAATTCTATTCGAATACAATTCTATCTGTTGCAAAGTATTCGAACAACATTAAAAGTTATTCGAATAAAACTTTTGTTTTCTTTAAGGAGACATTCTTATTACTTTTTCATACTCTGTAAAATACATAGGCTTGACTTTTTAGAACAAAGAGTTTGAAACCCACTTACCTGTTCAGAGTCAGTCAGTCCAGCTGAAGTCGCTCCACGTGCATTCATTGACTCCGGATAACAACGAGATAATACTGACGCCTACTCTAGACACTAAATGAAAACAAACTCCAAAAATGGATGTTTCACACCTAGCCCCAATTCTCCAAGGTGAAACATAAACCTTAACATATACCCGCCTCTTTATGACATTCTCCCTGTGTTACTCCCTTAAAATCACCACACTTAGAAATCTCTTCTATGACATCATTAATATGATAAATGGATCAACGTGCAAATTCAAGTGCATGTGCATCATAGATTATTCTTATTGATCAATGCTATGTACTCTCAGGTACTACTGGCAACTGTGCCGAAGACATCATAGATGTCAAATATTATGATGAAAAATACACTCAAAGTACAACACAATATTAGATCTTATGAGGAAATTGGAAGAAAGTAAAATACATACCTAGATAGTTATAACTGGGTTTTGCATTAGAAGTCTTCTAGCATATTAGGATGGATGAGTTGTCTTGACATTTTGTTTCCTAAGTTTTAAACAATACATATAATTTATGAAGTATATAGCAAGTAGTGATAACTTAGGTAAATGCTTTTGATTTTCTAAAAACTATCTTATAAATTGACTTATGGAGAAAAATAAATTAGAATGTGCAACTATTTGTTAGATATCAAAGAAACTCTCCAAATGGAATAATAAATTAGGGCAGCTATTGAGTACTAAACTAATTAGCATTAAATCCCGTGTTGCAAGTTTCACAGCTAAGACCCATATATATTAGACATATATAATAAAAAACTACAGAACGAAAAAAAACTACTACTGAGTACTCAACTTTTTAGCATTAAAAATTCATGTTCCTATTATACATATCATAGTAACTTTTTTTATTTAACATATCCTAATATTTCAGTTGTATATGAAGAAATGATTGATATACCGAAGAAAATTGATTATGAGGACCCTGCCCATCCTTTGGGGGCAATGTCTCAATAACAACCCTTTCAAGAAGAGATAAAACATCGTCACACAATACAAACATGTCTTTGTCAGCTCAAACTATAGGAGATGGCGTTTGCTCGGTGTACAACAGTTTTGCTTTCCTTGTCTTGCTCGTACTTTGGCATTTAAGAGCCTTTAGACCACTGTATAATTAATCCATTAACAGAGTAGACATCACCTCTTTCTCTATGAAGAAGTGTTTCACAACTACTTTACTTTCTCTTTTGACATGTGACGCCTAGCATTTTGATAAACCCTAACCAAAATGCACAGAAACTGTAACCATAGTGCAGGAAAGTGTCAGACGCGTAAAAAATCAAAAAAGATATTGTTTGATTAAATATGTTCTACGACTAAGTAGTTTCTATGTTATATATAGCATCAATTACAATATATCCACATTCTCTCGACTTATAATAGAATTTTTATAGCTTCTAAGCACAGTGGGTTATTTAATTATGGGATCGCCGGCCATAGAAACCGTTTGTAAGAAAGAAAATATAATGGAAGGTTAGGAATTCAAAATCCAATAGATGCCTTCTCTAAAGAACTTCTACATTATGTCCCCTTATAACTAAATTTCATCAGGATCTGATATTCAAAGGTTACTAATAAAGTGACAATGATATAGATATTCAATGTATAGTGAGAAAAAGATGCATATAGATTGTATTATATCTAAGAAGCTCATTTTACTTAAAAATATAGCATTGATTATTAATTTTGTGTTCTCTAGATGTAGCTTTAGTCTGGATACATTACATTAACTCTCTTTCTCAGTTGAATTGACAAAATAGACACCAGCTTTATTACTAAGAGATTATACAAAACAGAATGAAGATAAGGCTATACTCATCAAGATACTTCACTCCGCCCTAAAAAAGGAAACAAAACAATGTGGTTGATAACTCAGAACTTCGTATAAAACTTGATCCATTATAGGGAACACATTTATGTTACTTATGAGTCTTAAGATGATAACAACATCCTTTTCCAACCCTCCCAATACCGCGTTATATTTTTTCTTCCACACACACACCATTGTGGTGAAAGGAAAGGCTGGCAAAACTGAAAGCTCCTTGATAAACCGTATCAAATCGGGTGTTGTAGTATAAAAGAGGGTTGTCGTTATTCAGGGATGCATAGATCAAAATCATGAATTCTTATATCAAATTAAGTAAATAGAGATTATAGAGATGAAAACACTTACAATTGATTTATTCCAATAGATTTCCCAAGATATTCCATAAAAAACATTGATAAAAGCACTTACAATTCTCTGCAAGAAAGCTACGGTTCCCCAGAGAGTAAAAAAGACGACTCTCATTCTCTCTACAACTCTATCTTTACCCCATAACAAAAGTCCTACTCTCCCTCAACAACCCATATATTATGAAGATATTTTAGCTAGGCTTGACTACTAAGTCTTCCAGCAGCTCTTGACACCTTCTCTTCATTAGGTCATCTCTAGCAGCATCTTTTAGCTTGTAAAAGTTAGGCTTTCAGGCCAGGCTTGGTTGCAATTGTCTTATTACCTGTAATATTCAAACATACTTCAATTAGGCTCAGTGAAACATAAAATAAGGTCCTCGATAATGTAAATTGAATGACAAATATAGGCATTTTTCATGCCTATCACTCCTACTTTGAAAAAATAGTATGTCATTAATTTGTCCATGGCATAAAACACAATCCTATTCTCTTCTAGGATAAGAACAAAAGAAAGAAACCTCCAAAACAAAGTAAGAAACGATAATCTTTGAGTCAATAAAATGATAGATCGCACGAAAGATCCTCAAGTAATCAGTGAAGCATACGGAAAAATAATTCTTCGCATACTCTTTTTCCCTTTATCCATTTGATAATCCTAATAAATACCTCTTCCCATTTTTACCAACCTACGAACAAAAGGAACCAAGAAATTAGTCTTCCATTTCCAAACCTGTTTATCTTCTGTATGAGATACAATTATAAGAAAAGGGCCAATGGATAAGTTTCCTCTAAAGGATCCCTTCGAAATTGCAAATCCCAGTCTACCGCATCCCCATTCCTGTCTCCTGAAATAAATTCCAAAGTCTCCTCAAAATCTTATTACTCATCACAATATCCTATGGAGCATCTGAGGTCTTGGACCCCAAACCACAACTCTTCTGTGGCACCATTAATATGATAAATGGATCAACGTGCAAATTCAAGTGCATGCGCATTATAGATTATTCTTATTGATCAATGCTATGTACTCTCATGGTACTACTGGCAACTGTGCCGAATACATCATAAATGTCAAATATTATGATGAAAAATGTACTCAAAGTACAACACAATGTTGGATTTTATGAGGAAATTGGAAGAAAGTAAAATACATATCTAGATAGTTATAATTAGGTTCTGCATTATAAGCCTTTTAGCATATTAGGATGGATGAGTTGTCGGTGTTTAGTGAAAGCCTTTTCAGTATCCCACTATTTCTTCATACTCATCTGCAACAGAAAAATAAAATGGTTACATACCATAGGCATTTGAAAAAAATACATAATGGGCAAAATGATAGAGTAAAAAGTAAGTACCTAAGATTAATCATACCTAACGAAAATGGATTATGAACAACCATCTTTTTTTTCGTAATTCGACTATGAAATGCCATTTCAAGGTTAGCAAATGACACAAAATAAACAATATAGGTAGAATTCGTGCGAACCCAAAACGTCAAAAAAATAACGCAAGTTAATATATTATAGATCTTTGGCAAATAAGGTTCGCCCATTTGTATTTCTGACATTCCAAGCAACAAAAATTCAAAAAAATCTGGATAAATAAAGCAAATGTTCCATTTTGCCCTTCATTTAGGGTTTGCTTCATTTTTTGGCTGCAAATGGATCTTACTTGAAAACTTTACCTTCTCCTTCTTCTCATCGTCTACGACAACCACATGCTTCTCAAGATTGTACCATTTCGTATTCACGACCTTATTATTCAACCTATTTTGAATTGCCTGTAATCAAATAATATATTTCCCCAATACTTCATCCTTATTCGCTGCGATCCTATCTTCAACACTCAAAACTAAATGCTCCTTAAATGGTTCCGCGACTACAAATATCAAGTCCTCGTTCCACAACGGGTTAGCATTCCTACTCAAAGATAACTTAGCTCTCAAAGCATTATTTCCTAAAAACGCTTTAACGTAAACTTCAGGAAATCTACCCCTTTCGCGACTTTCACTAAGATGTAAGTCTTAAGCTTCAATCACATTTACTCTAAGGTACCAAAGCTTAGGAGAAAGATATACCTTTGATCGAATACTTGTAACGCCATCTCCACTAACACCAGCTGTGTCTGAATGCCACGCCTCCGGAAATACCTCATCCACTTGACTTCCCATCCAAACCGCCGACATAAGCTCACCTTTAACCTTATCTCCATTACCGTTATAGTTGCTCAACCGATACCACCGTTATAGCTCCCCTTTGACTTCCCATTAGGCAGAATCCATTGTGGAACTTCGTTCAAATAAAAAGAAACCTTCCCAACGAAATCGTGAATGGTGTAGACAATGATCACCCAAAAAACTTGAAATACTCCCTACAAATCTATAACTCAATCATTGCTTTATAATACCACATTTCTGGATTCATATCAAACCACTCATTTTTTGAATGGTTGAAATCAGATGGTTCAGCAACATAAAAAAAAATCATCAGAAGTACCATTAAGTTCCCCAATGCTTGCAGTGTTAGAAGGCGACTTTTCCATCCAGTATTCCTGGAAATCTTCCTCGTCGCTGTTTCTATTCTCGAATTTGGTTTTAACTTCAACCACATTTTTAGATAAACACCATAAAGAAGAAATTTAGGGTTTACAAACCCAAATTGTGAGAACCCAAATGCATACCATTATTTGCAGACCATTGCAATATAAGGCTGTGGATATGCACATAGTTTAAATTGATTGTTTCTGAAATCAATTGTTGTTGAGATTGACATGAAACCCTTGATAAACTCTTGCACTTTTGAATAAAGAGTTTTCACTAAGGAAATCCTAAAAGTTCAGCTCTGAATCGATGATTGAAACCACAGACGACTGAGATCAAAACTCAAATCAGACCTTGATATCGAAAATGAATATCGAAGAGCTCTGAATTGAGTTGTTGGGAGAGAGAGTTGAGTATGTTTTTTTTTTTTTTTTTTTGAGAAGAAGAACTTGTTGGAAAATATAAGGGTATTTGTTTTTCCTTGAAGTTTGAATGGTGAAACTAAGTGGTTTTAGTCCCACATTGGATATGAGGGAAACACAACTCTCATATATAAGTAAATCAAACACTTACCTTATTGTAATGTGTGTGAGAGTTGGTGGGTCACACGCGCATGTGCGACATGTGCGGCCCATGTGTGCAAACTAGTTTGGGTACATGGGCTACCCATGGGTTTGCTCGACCTAGGAAACCCGCTTATTATTATAAGTCTATGATTGGGCCTTGGGCCATGGGCTCATAGGGATTCCTTTAAACACTTAGTCGTTTTTTGGGTTTGCGGTGTGAGTTGGGGTGTCTCCAACAGACGCACCTTAAGGTGTGACTCTTGGTGAAGAGGCATTAACTTGAGATGTGACTCTTGGTGAAGAGTCACCTATGCTCTATATAACCCAATTTTGTTTTCATTTATGATTATCAGTTTTTCAGAGTTTTCTTGAGTCTTTTTACAAAGAGAAAACATACACAATCAAAGCTCGTTTGGCAGAAAGATAGAAGTGCTTTCTTCTTTCTGCGACTGATCGTTGTATCCTGGGAGACAGGGGCCTATATTCCTGTAAAACACTTTGACAGGGGCGAATCTTTCTTAAGGAGATAGTGTGTATACACTAGACTCGATCATCTCCTTAAGAGGTGTTGGTTTTTCATGCAGATTGGAATACAAAACTCGAGGGAGGAGAAGAGAAGTTTCGACTCGAGTTTTTTTTTTAAACTTTAGTTTTAAAACTTGAACTTCCAAAATTGCCCATTCATGTGCGTTCTTCGAGGCATCAACAACGCATCGCAACCCCTCTTTATCTCTGGACATAGAGACAGACTTGTCAAAAGTTGCAAAAACACCGCCCTGTTTTAATAGATAGATATATATTGAACCCACCTTTCCAAATTCCAATTTCCAGCCTCAATGAACACTTTTCAACTAAAGCCACATGTACCTTCAGTTGCGAGGGGCAATTGTAGGAACCTGTCCCTCGAGCAGTGATAAACTCGAACTGATCAAATACCAGACTGACGCAATATACACGTGACATACACTAACAGAAGTGACACCTGTACCATAAACTGATGAAGAACGTAACTCGAACACTACAAATGAAATAGAATAAGTCAAAGACATCTGTCTCCCACGAACTAGCATTTACAAGTTTAACTACGACCTCCCCCATTTTCAAGAAAATGTGCCTTTGGTCATTTCATTGCTAAAAAAAAAAAAAAAAAAAAAAAAAAAAAAAAAAAAAGCACTTGGGGCTTGCTTTGCCCGCAGTATATATATTTATATTTATATTTATTAATTTAAAAGAACAGGCTCTACTCATCATCTTTCTTATAGTTTTCTCTAACTTTTCTTCCACGTGCTCTATCTCTGATTGAATCCTCAGTCCCTCTCGATCCACAACCGCCCAATTCGATTCTCATCGTCTCTAGATCCCTCTTCCAGCGTTTCGTCTCTCTCTTTCTCAATTTCAAATCATCTGAAATATTGAACACATCAGTGGTACTCGCGTCTCCGATTTTCAGAGATTGCTTCTTTGTAATTTTACTTTCTCACTGAAATTACTTATTCCAATGCCTTAATTTTTGTTAAATACAAACCCCTTTCAATTTCTATTTCAACGACCTGTGGAAATTGTGAAATTAGGGTTATTTAGTCACTACTGCAATTTGGGGAAATTATGTATTTTTGATATTGATTTATGATTTGGTTGTTGGGGAATGTATGCAGGAGAGGGAATGGTGTAAATTTGGATGCTGTGCAATGGCGAAAAAGGCGAATCCAAGGACGTTATCGGTCTACCTTTACATTCCCAATATCATTGGTATGCTTGCTTGATTTTATCGTAATTTATAAGCTTCATTGATACTTAAGGCCTTGTTTAGTTTGCCGGAAGCGGGCAATGTAATGTTTTAAGGGCGACTGGTTCGCACCATGTGAACGAGTGCAGTAAATTTCACAGGACATTTGAAAACTATGATATGCACCTTGTTTAGTTCAAAATCTATAATTATTTGCCCAAAAGAACTGGAAATTACAAATGCAAAAACTATTCCAACATAAAGCATTATTGTTCTTTAACCGCTTTGTTCTGTCAGAAAGAAAGAGATCTATTTAATATTTATCATTACTATAAACTGATTGCGGATATTATTTTCACCTAATGAGCAACACAATTAGCCATATGCTGATAAAAGAGAAACTATATCTATGATGGAATACAACATGATCTCTTAGAAGCGTCTTCCAAGCATATAATCTGCTAGAATATTTGATTGAATAATTTTACAATCTCTAGTTTTCTCTTTTACCCTTTTTTTGGGAAACTTCTCCTTTACTCCTTACATGATACATTGCCATATGCCTTATGTCTTATGTCTTATGTCTTATGTCTTATGTCTTATGTCTTATGTCTTATGCATCTTGAATCTTATGACGCAATTCTTCTAGCAGTCTTCCTATTTTCCACATTTCCCACTGCAATAATTGCTTTGAATTTGGATCATGCATTATGAGAAACCAAGCTCCACAAAGAAACTATTCAGTATACCCCTTTTATATTAGACCCACGTCTACAATCAGGATGAATTCGAAAAGGAACTTGCATTTCCGAGCTTAATCCAGTTGCTGGTGTTACTAGCTGTACACTGCACACCCCATATTGCTGTTGCAAATTTAATCATGACATATAAGCTGTATTTCCATATGCAGCTGTGGGTCAACCATGTGCATGACTCGTTAAACATGACATTTCTTGGAAGCACTATAGGAAGAGAACGACCTTCCTGGAACCATTTCATCAAATAGAGCATCACACATTTCAGTGAAAGATGCTACAAATGTCTTGGTTGGCCAAGTCCCATATCTAGTTTATTACATATGAAGGAATATCATAATGTGAACAGAAATATTAATAACTTCCATAAATAATAAGTAGTACAAAGATACTCAAAACAAAAAACACAAATGCCACTACCAAGATATAACTGTGCAGGCCGAGTTTGAAGGGACTAACACAAGCTTCATAAGTAGTGGGGGAAAATAAATCGATTAGCACTCCAGATTATTAAAACTATAGATGTTATGAATGCCTCTGTAAAAAACTTTCTCTATTATGGGCACACAAAAGCTACACTTAACGAAAATTTAATAGGAGAGAATGAAAGTAGTATTACATAATTTGCCAGTGCTACACCATAATCTGCATTAGACATCACATGAGCCAAGGAAGTAATATAGTCTATTATGTCGACAATTAATTAGGATGTATTTAAAAACAACAGTTATATAAGGTAGATGGATTCTTTGATGGTGGAGAATGAGTCGGTAAATAGTAGCCAGTTGAAGACTAAAGAACATATCAAGGATCTTCTGTCAAAATTGAAATATTCCGAGATGCAAGCTGAGAAAGCATATCTGATGGTTAAGTACACTGCAGGAATGGTAGGTCATGGATAGAAAGGGGGATTTAGCTATTAATGGCGTCAAGATCAACACCGATGTAAAATAAATTCAGCCATTTTGTTTCAGTATTGGAAACGATCAAGATGGCATTCAAGAACAGAGATGAGAAGTTGGAAAAGGTGACTCGGGAGATGCACTTGATGAAGAGCTCGATTGAGGAGGCACAAAACAAGAAGTGCTTTTGGACATGGTTTTTTTTTCTTCCGTTAACTACTGTTCTTGCCGCTGCTGCATCCGTGACTTATGCTGCAAGAGGACACTAGTAGTGTATTAGATTTTAAGGTTCCTTCATCAATTTTGTAGATGTTCAATCTCGAGTTCTGGTCACGAGTTTAACTTTCTATCAACTTAGAAGAAAGTATAATTTTTAGCTGTTCGAATCGTTAACTGATGATGATATCAGTTGTTTTTTGGTTCTGGCAATCGATTGATTGTGCCTAAGAAAAAAAACCAATAAACAAAACAAAAAGACACAGTTATATTATATAGGAGCTGAAGTGTCAAATAGCAACTACAAACTCGCAATATGAACTTCAACTACAGATCATCCCCGTCTTCTGTTCTAGCTGCCCGAGCTGCAAGTGGAGCTCCTTCTACTTGCAATTGTTTCTCACTCCTTAAACCTCAGTTTCTCTCTCATGGACCTTCTCCTTCATCTTCACCCTTCATTGTCAATAATAGTAATAATACCAGCAATCTGCTGCAGAAGTGGATGATGATAGTTACAATAACAGGGAATCGAGAAAATACATCATTTTCGTTAACTGAAACAACTATAACAGTGATTAAAGGATTGAAACCACTGCTAGGGGACAGATTACTGAAAGCAAGAGAAGGGAAGCACAAAAGAGAGAATATGATAGAATCTGTGATGATTCAACTTGGCCAAAGTACTTGAAGGTGCTTGCAAAAATGATACTGAACTCCATAAAGTTCAAGGCGATTCTATTAGTAATCCAGAACCCAAGATATGAAACAACTTGACTCTGTACTCCAGAAAACCCTTCTATACGAAGCTTTGGTTCTTTGTTCCGAATGATAGAGGAATCACAACTCACGATCTTGACTCCATTAGGGCCAGTGGTTGCTCCATTAAAGTTGGGTCAGCTGGGATGAATGGCTCACTTATTACTAGGAAAATGGTGAGATACACGCCTCAATCAGTAATAACTTAGGAGAAATGGAAAATGTGGAGTGAAAAGCAAGCAGAAGCAGTGGCAGCATTAGCTATAGTGGAACTACTCATTAAATGAAACCATATATCAGGAGGAATAAAAGACGAACCCCGCCAGTCCTCGGCTTTGAAGACATTACTGTATTAGTCTTAAAGAGATCACCTAACTGAACAAAAACCGATAATAGAGTAGCTTAGGTATTGGAGCCTAAAGTGATTGCTCTGGATTGGGTGCATTTTGCATTGATCATTTAAAAAAAGTATTAGTGCAATTGTATATTTTACCGCTAGATGTGATCTTAGGGTTCATTTCCATGACTTAGGACCCTTATCTGTAATTACTCTCAAGACCACATTCTTTTCCACAAAATTGTGATTGTCGGCGTTTATAATATAATTACAGGCCCTTCTTTGGACAAATATCTCTTAAAAAAACCAAGTGTATTTTCTTAAATAAAAGCTCAATGAGATTATGAAATGAGGTGCACTGCAAGTCTCACGAAGCTCATGAAAATTTTAGGTAATTCACTTCAGTCCCTAGTGTTGGGTAGTCCCTACTCAATCACAATATATATATTGTCAAAGGGGTGATTTCATTATCTATTAGATTTGAAGGTCCAAACTCCATTGCTTAAAAATTCTCACCAACTTCTTCGAGCATTCTTCAGCTGTCCCGACTTTACCCAATTTATTCTTATTTGTCGTCCTAAATCCTACAACAAACTCAACCCCCTATTTTCCCCCTCCTATTCCTACTACTACTATGAATGCTCGAGCCTGAATCACGGTCGCAAACCCAATTGAGATTTTAAGTGGGACAAGTAAATAACATATTCTAACACCCGCAATCATCTGTCTATAAGTTGAGCAACGAATAAGGTCAACCCACTCCATATAAGAATCTAGGATTAATACGTATCTCATCAGTGGAAATTGAAAATCAAACACATGGTAAAGTTGTTTTTTCAAATGATTCGTAGGCAGGATACAATCATAAATTTGCCCCAAACCACTCAACCAAAGCTCAAAGTAGTAGGAACTCATCATTTTTATAAATACTCAAAAAACTTCATCATCCCTATTCCGAGATTGTCACAAATAAATCAAACTTAGCTTTTAAAATCCAACCAAATGCAATTAAGAGTAATAATCAAAATAAATCGCAGACAAAGTACTGTATTTCAAATAGGTGGAGATTTGGCTTTGATAGCTGTAACAAATTACTGTATTTCAAATATGTGTAAAGCATTTCACAGTGAGTTTCGAAGATTAACAATCTTAAGTATTTAGGTACCCTAAAATGATGAAAATCCAGATGTTTCTGAATGACATCGAGGTAATTTTACCTGATTTGTTTCAACAAATGTTGATGAAGACTTCTACGATCAATATCTTTGGTAGATCCATACATTTTTTTTATGTATATAAATTGATTGACATAAAAGTGAATTAAGAAAGACAAAAAAACAGCTACAAAAGTGGAAACAAGACCCTTCAAAGGTAAAACAACTCTTCGCGTAACTCCTAAAAAGACCCTTCCACCTGGCCACAAAAGAGTCGAAGAACAAACCTTTCATGCTAAACACTGCTTTAATCCACCAAGACATAAAATTTATATCGAAACATTGACTTTCTCTTTCATTTTTTCTTCTACTTCAAATTTGCTCGCATTCTTTTGAAGCTTAATTACCCAAACAACACCAAATGAGAGTTACTACGACATAGATTTACCCCTTCCAGTGAGGTTCAACAAGAGCTCCATTCCGATAAGTGGTTATTATGTTGCTAGGGTGAGACCAGCCAAGTTTCCAAATTTATCAAAGAACTGTGATGAAGAAGATGATCAATAGATTTTCCATCACACTTACACATGGAATGTTACCGCGGGGTTGGAATTTTGTATATAAGGGAATGTAGCAGAGATTTATGGGAGAATGAAAGATTTGAGAGTGGCGGATAGACTATAGGGGGAAGTTTTTGATTTTTGATTTTTTTTGGAGATTTGGAATCCCTAGTTGCAGTGGCTAAATGCAAAGGGGCGCAACGAGTTTTTGACTGCAAACAGGTGCACAAATTCTACTAAGGAGATTTGCATATGGTACAATGACTTGCAATGCACTACCATGCGTCCAACCGAGCCAACCATTAACAGCTGCGCTTTTGCAGCTATTTGCAGTGGACCAAGCAAGGTCTTATGTTAATATGTTTGATTTTTGGTGCAACGTTGTTGGATATATGGCTAATATCCCCTATTTCTATACTTAATTGCTTCACAATACTACAAGTGTGATCTTGTTCACTTTTCACTTGTGCACAGGATATATAAGAATTCTCATGAACGTGGTTGCATTTGCTCGATGTTTTGAAGACAAAAAGCTCTTCTCCATTCTCTATTTTATCAGGTAACAATTAACTCCTTTATTTTCTCTTTTATCTTGAGAAAATGTGACAGTAAGCTGACGGAGCTTGTGACTTAACAGTTTTGTATGTGATGGTTTAGACGGCTGGTTTGCTCGCAAGTTCAATCAAGGTAATGTCATATTATCCTATCACCAGCATCACTATTTTACTACTTCAACTTGAATAATTTAAGTATGGCTGCAAATTCGTTGAACTGGTACTGTTGACATGCTAATATATACTAGCCCAAATGTTTGGACAACTGAATTGGTCACTACAGCTATTATTGATTATCACTGTGAATCTCTTTTATTATTATGAATTCTTATTTATGAAATCTTGAAATTAATAACTTGGATGGTTACTGAAACGATCATCTGAACTGGGAGTTCTTGAGCATCTTTTTTTGGAGAGGATGCATTTATTTTAGGAATTAATAAGAGTTTAGGTAAAGAGACTTTTATATTGCCTCCCTCTTAATCACCATTGGTGATGTTTTGGGGGTGTAAGTTAATTGGAAATGTTTTGACTCTTATGACTGATGTCAGTTTGGTATGCATTGAGGCTTCTCAGTTGCTGTCAGATTTTTTCATGTGTTTGTTAAGTTGTTTTGAGAATATTCACACCTTTCAACAATTTGATGAAGAGTAGATTATTGAACATCAACGCTGAGTGAAAATTAGGTATTTAGTCGAGAGTCAAAAACTATGTTGTCTGATTTAGTTGTTACTGTCCACATATTTAGAATTTTTACTCAATGGCAATTTATGGGACGTGATTGATAAAGGGGGAAATCAGTATCTTGAAGGTACGAACTAAGAGTGCAGACAATAAGAGCTTATTCACCAAGACCACTCTTTCCAGTCTTATGGTTTACATGTACTAGGGTTTCAGTTTCTACGGGTGTATCAAATAAGTTGGACAAGATGATGCTCGGTTCTTATGAAATAACATAGCAAAGAATCATCCGATCGAGAAGAAATGAGTTGTGCACTCCTACAAGGAGGGGGTGGCATGGTGGGATCCAAATACTGGGAGAGGGGCATAGAATATAAGCTTTAGCTTGTATTATGGTGTAATGTCAAAGAAGTAAGTAGCTCAGGTTTGTCTAGATTAAGTTAGTGGTAACAAGAGAGGTGAGTAAATGGGACAAGGTTATGTTTCTGGAGAATGTGTTGTGCAGGAAAAAAATTCGTTGAGAAGGGGAAATGGAGATAGAGTGTGCATTTCCTTACCTTTTCGGTTGGTTATACTACTTTTTCGGTTGGTTATACTACAGTATAATAATTGATGCAGATGTGCTTTTGAAGTTGTTTCATCGGATGTTTCGAGTTGCTATTGAAATTTTCTTTAAGGATCCTAAATGTCTTGCATCCTTGCTCTTGGTATTTGAGTTTTGAGATTCGCATTTGCATTTCTTTATTCTTTTGGCTTGGCAGTAAATGTAGTATGATATTTGAGGCTGGCATGCTTTCAAAGCTGTTCTTTTGATGTTTTAAGATTTTCTTGTAATTTCCTTTAAGAAAAAAAGTAAACCATTTAAACTCCTGGTCTTGGGGTTATGATCTCTTTGAAACACAGAGAGAAAATTTCTATCTTCTTTGATTTTGTAGCCTAAAAGACATTATTAGAGCCTGCGTGTTGCGATGTGACTAGAGCCCTTTCTTTTGTACGTGGCCGATTTTTCTACGAGGTAGCACAAATGGCTCATTTGGGAAAGCAATTATTGTGATTCTTAACCAAAGCATCTTGCAAATAAAGGTCTTGGATAAGTATGAAAAAATTCATGCTCCTAATAAATATGCGTTTCTTTTGTTTTTCGGCAAAAAGGTAAGCAAACTTTATAAATGAGGATAAAATAGTTGAGAGCTAGTTTGTAAACAGGTCCTACAGAATTAGCTAGTTGCACAATAGAAGACAGCCCTATATACATCAGAGAACAAAAATTAATTGAATTTGAGATGCTCATGCACTGGATCTTTTATTCTCTTCAGAAAGGCAGGCCAACCAGGGTATCATTCTCTAGTGTGCATGGTGAGTCTACTCGCGCACTGTGTGCCCTTGAATCTGCATTGAAATTGCACTCCCTCCAGTAGTGCTTAAGCCTATTTGGACTGAAGTTACTCCCATCTAGAGATTAATTTCCATGGGACTTTGTTATTAGTGATGGCAATCGTAGCAGCTTTGGCAGTGACAAGGAGGACTTGTACCAAGTACCAAACCATTCATTAAAGCACTGTTAAGAGCCGCAACAATGCTAGCACTTTCAACAAAGCATGCTGTAGTAATTCCTATGTTTTCCACCAAAACACCTAGCGTAGCTCCAATACGATTTGAAGATAGCACCCAACCCACTGACAGCGGGGTTGCCTAAGCTAGAGCCTTTGCTATTAATCTTCACTTCATAATACTATTGGAGTTCCCACCTACACTCTCACTGTTTGAGTTCTTTTAAATTTCAAAAAATCTCTCAACCTGTGCAAAATACTCAACTCAGCCTGGGAGTTCTTCATGAAGCATTTCGATCTAGTTGCAGCTTCTCCAATAGAGGTCAAAATGGGTCATTTTTAATCTTCTTAAGTTGATAGTGGTACCCTCATGTATCAATAATTTATTGTCCACCAAATACTGCTAAGGCATGCAAGAATTGGATTGATCCAAGTATCTACAGTGATCAGCTAGCTACAGTGACCAATTTGTATTAGTAAACCTGAAGATGTCCAGCAGCCAATACCACACGTTGAGCGTGATAGTATGCCAAAAAGAGATGATGAGAACTTCAATACTCCATTTTACAGAGAGAACACTGGGTAGCAAACTTAAGAGTTAATATCCTTGAACTGGAACTTGTCATCTGCTGGAAGAGCTTCTTGAAAAAAATTCCAGGCTAGGTTACACAATCTAGCAGAAAAATTTAGTCTCCAAAGAATGTTCCATCAACAGATTTGCAGTTTTGCTTTGTGCTTCTCATGGGCATTTTTCTCTTAAAAGGTCCGTGAACGCCATTTGTCATTACTTGTAGGATTAACAAACATGCTAGTTAAACTGATCCATGATGCTGCCGTGTGTTTGAATCAGGACACCAATTGCCTTCATGAATGATGTCAACAACCGTATAATGGGCTTTACTCCAATCCACATCAGTGTTAAATAATGAATCTTGTAGAGCACCAGGCACAACCCAATTATCTCGCCAAAGCTCAATTTACTTGTCATAGGCTAATATTCAAAAAGAACTTTCTTTGACATCATTGCAGAAATGATGCCAGACCATATTTGATGATCGCTTGTAGTATAATTTCATATCTCCTTTGATTTTTTTTTAGCTCTCATATACTTTACCAAAAGCTCTCTTTTTTTACTAAGCTTCAAGCTAGCTTCATTAACATAGCATTGATGATTTCTTTAAGGATCTGTTTGGAAGCCTTAATTAATTTTCCTTGAGAAACTATTTCTCGGGTAACTATTTCTCAAGGAAACTATGTTTCTTATCTAAGTAGATGAGATGCCGTTTTTCACTTTTTTGGCCTATATTTTCATTATGAGAAAACATATTTTTCATTTTATTTTGGTTGCCAAACACCCAAAGTGAGAAACCATTTTAGATTTTTATTTTCTCACTTGGTTTCTCATTTTTTGGGGCAATCAAACACACCCTAAACTTTCAGCCCCAAGCCACCTTCTTTTTGTAGGCTTACAACATTTTCCATAAGACAGTGATACCCTTTCTCTTATTTGGATCTTCTGACCATATGAAACATTGATAATATCTTTAACAATAGAAGAAGGCCACTAGTAAATTGACATGTTATAGGTGGGATATGTTAAGCCCTGACTTAGTAAGAACTACAATGCCCTTTATCATAGTTTGGGATTTTGCAACTCAGATTTTCCTGCTTCACTTAACATGCGGGAACCACAATGCCCTCTATCATAGTTTGGGATTTTGCAACTCAGATTTCCCCTGCTTCACTTAACATGCGGGCTATTAGCTGCATCTATTGTCGATTAGGAACAACAATGCCATCAACCTTACATTTCATAGAACAAAACTATATTTTCAGCAATTTGGTCCTGCAAGTTAGCATCCCTTGTTACCAGATTAGTTATCATAGATTTCCCACTTTTCATTTTTGTTAAGCATGGAAATCATAAATGTTTCTATCTCCAGTAGTAGTCCATTTTAACCTTGACTTTTGTAACCATAGATGTTCTTCTTGGAGCAAAGCAGAGTTAAAATTGTATTTAGCACTAGAGATCTCAGAGGCCACCATGTCATTGTCAGGGTAGTCTTGTTGAGCTTCTTGCAAATAGTCGATTTTAACCTTAACCGTTGTAACCATAGATGTTTTTCTTTGAGAAAAGCAGAGTTAAAATTTTATTCAACACTAGAGATCTCAGTGGCCACCATGTCATTGTCAGGGTTGTCTTGTTGAGCTTCTTGCAGGCCTTATAAAGATTCTTCCTGTATCTTAATGTTAGCCCCAACACATTAGTCTTCCACTTCCTTAAAACAAGTTTTAACCATTGTCAACTTAGGTCAAAGAGGTAGGGTGTGAAGACCACACTTTGGCAAAGAGATAGAGATATCCCAAGTAAACACTATGGGCTATCTAGACTTCCAATTTGAAACTTATCAGTGTAGAGTTTGTTCTGTCAAAATTTGTTACCTCCCTTTGTAGCCATCAAACCAAGAATATAGAAGCCCAACGCTTTCAGTTTGAGAAAATTCACCCCCCCCCCCCCCCCCCACACACACACACCAATTTTTATGTTTAAAAAGGATAAAATTGAATGAAATCATCATAAATGAACCATAGAATGTTTCTTAAGTAACTTGGCTCCAGAACCCTTTTCTTTACTACACTTTTACTACCCATGACATCAAGAAATCCTTGGAGTATGAAGTGACTTGTTGATTAGAATTAAATAGAACTTTAGATTCATGTTTGGATTTTCTCCAAACGACCCAGATATTGGGGGCATTTTGCTATCTTTCCCATTAGAGATAAAATTTGAGCGATATTCTTTTAAGTTGAGTCTAGAAATGTTAATTGCTGTAAATCAAATCATTGGTTCTATTAGACTATGTCAGGGTTTAAAAGCTCTAACCTTAAATAAGGTTGAGTTTCTATATTCCCTACCCCTCCACATTCCAATAGAAGAATTTCATTAATAAATGTGGGAGGTTGGTATAATATGAGACCTAGTAAAAGGTCCTATAATGTTAGGATTTTAATCTTCATAACATAGGATCTTTTTTTAGGAATGGTGAATTTACGAGCCCCCCCACTCTCATGAGTTGGAGTATCTCCCCCAAGTTTTGCATCTTAAATACTTGCATCATTAGATTTATCTTGACTTTCATCACCAATTGAAGATCCTGAAGCTTTCTATTCATAGCCCCCCTCCATGTGTCCCTATGATTATGATTCGTTCTCAATATCAACCCATTTGGGGAAGTGTAAAAGCCTTCAACTCTTTGATGTCAATCATGATACCTTCTGGATTGTTGTTTGTATCATCATTGTTAGCATCCCCTCCTGCGGTAGTTGAGTTTACTTATTAGTTCACTCAGCCTTTAGCATTCTTCGACACAAAGTAGTAGTAGGTGTGGCCTCAGAAACCTCTCTCCTGAATTAACTAGTGAATAAGCAATCATAGGTTCGTTGTCCTTTGACATAGTGGGGTCTTTAGTGACAAGTGACGACATCCTTGTTCTTTGGGTCCTTGGGTTAAGATATCCTGTCTTTCTTGATTTTTTCAGCCTTATTCCCCTCTTGAATAACCAATTTGGCTGCTCTGCGGTTAGATATGGTATGCCCTAGTATTTTACATGGTGATCAAAGTTGAGGGTAATTAGGAATTTAACTTTCTTTATAAATTTCTTCACCTTCATTATCTAATGTACCACATTTAGGATTGGGTTTGTCACTGTTACCAATGTGCTCAAGGCTTTCCCCATTGACATAAGCATGTGTACCGACCATTCCAGATAGAGGTCTGAAAATCTAACCCGACAAAGAGTATGGGTGTTCTAATGTTTGTGAGGATCAAGCCTCATAGTCCACTGCAGCAGTCTCAAGGGCCGTTTCTCAATGAAAAGGGTGCTCCCATCGATATGTCTTGTCTATCTACTTCATTTTCTAATCATTTATATAAGCAAAAAAATGTAGATAAGTTAAACACAAGACAACAAACGAACAAATTTTGTTTTGAGCATCTAAATTGTCGCTGGAATATAGATTGATGGACGAGATGCACTTTTTGCAAGTTTTAAGTTTTAGAGTATTTTCAAGATACACAATGGTATATACTTGAGAAAACATAAAAAATAGTAAGGGTAATTCAGTCCCCTTACTCAACACTACATAATTAATTAGAAAATGTAAAAGAGAATTTTTAAATACGCCCCAAGCGCTTAAAGCTCACTCCAACCACGGTACTTATACGTTAATAACAATTCTTAACATCTAAAGACAAATATGCCCCATGAACAGAAAACATGACAGTTCTTCTTTTAAAAGCTCACCCCCATATTCCTACTACCTTAACACTCTCTAACAACTTAACTAAATTGGGACCTTTATACGGCGTTATCGTCGCTTACTTTTTTCAGAGAAAAAGGGAAGAAAACTTAAACTATCACAATGTAATACACACTAACATAGATTTTATGATTTAAAAGAGCTATTTTTTTTTTTTTTTTTTCAAATAAGGGATAGTTAATATTAAAAAAAAATTACTTCACAATCCAAATTAACATCAACAAAGGCAATACATCCCATACTTGGCCCACCAAAAAATGATTAGATTTAAAATATGACATTATTCAGAGGTCTCAATTTAGTTAAGTCAGAGAGTTTAAAAGATGACATTATCTCATATATATGAGATAGAAAAAACGTACAAATTTTACCCTCAAAATTAATGAATTCCAACTGATAAGTAATCAGAGAAGAACAACTAAGCCTTAACAAAATTGTATAAGTTGGATTAGTCTTAACATTTCTATATCCAAGTAAACAAGACAAGCAAAACATCATTTAAGAGAGATAAAGTTAATTGATGGTCTTAGAATAGAAGAAGGATAAGCTAAAAGACATGAAAGTGGGTGAGCTACCATTTATTCATTTATTTTTCTTCACGTAAGTCGGTAATTTCTAAAGAGATGGGTTGAGCTAATTAAACTAAGAAAATAAAAAAGGGTTTAACTTAAGCTGGGGTGAGCTTTTTAAAGTATGGGGTGCATTTAAAATTTCTCAAAGTAAAAACACAATTAAAACTCACATTTGCTTATCCCTATTAAACCTAACCACAACACTCTCTCTGTTTCTCTTTCTTACACCCCCTCTTATGTTGATACCCCCTCTATCAGTTTCCTTTTCTTTTTCATAGCTACTTCTCCCTCTTTCAATTCTTTCTCTCTCCACCTCAAACCCGATTAACTTATTTTTCTTAAAGTGATTGCCTTATAGTTTTCAGTTTTCGTACGATGTACCTTTTGGTAAATGATTGGTATAAATTTAATGTGAATTGTAGTTGATTTTTTTGTTACTTTGCATTAAAGGTACTTTACCTATTGTTGTGTTATTGTACCAAGGCATGCATTTGTAAAGTAGTAGTGTGGACGGTTCACTTTCGTAAAGTCATAGGGCCGAGGACACACCTTTATAGTGTTGTAGTGCCGAAGGCACGCAACATATAGTCAAAAAGTAGTGGTCAGTCATCCGTGGGGAGCATGGGCACACGCTAGTCTTATAACAAAGAACTCCTTCCCTATTGCTATGAGCTTACGAGATAACTATTCAGTTTCCATTTATGATTTATCCATAGCTTGAGTTCTAACCTCCTGCTATGTGATGTTTAACCAATTAAGCAAAATTTGTAGTATTCAATCTCTTCACTTAAAAAAGAAGTTCTAGAGATCGAGACAACAGTTTGTCCCTTTTCTGTATAGGATTAGGGATCTCATCCAAAAAAATAGCTTTGTTGATATAACATTTTAATTTATTAACGAAGGTTGGTGTCTCCTTCCCTTCAGTAGTCTCAGTTTGATGTTTCTGATCACTTCCACTCCCAATATTCTGTCCTGAATCTGCACCATCACTGGATAGCCTTCCCAATTGATAGCTAGAGGAGAACCTTTAATAGTTACAATTTTATTTGGTTTGAAACCCTTACCAAGCATGTATGTAAAATCCGTTGATACAGGGATCAACAGACATCATTCAGTACGCAGAGGAAAATTGAAGAGATTGGAGATGCATGACAAACTTGAAAATTACGAAAGTTTTTTTTTTTGCGTGAGCTATCATCCTCTCTCAAGAGTACTTTCTCCCACCAGATCGCTTAAAATAGGCCTTTGAAGCTCTTAATATGCATGCGGTCTATGTATAAATATGTATGGTTACACTATAATAAAACCACAACCTTCCTAAACTTAAGTGCAACATTGATTTTAGGAGAGATAATTCGGTGGAAACGCATCATCTTCTAGCATGTTAATCAAAGTGCATTTGGTATGTCTGTTGATTTTGATTTAGATGTTGTAATATGTTTTTTTCATGATCAAAAAGCTATAGTTTGGCTATTATATATTTTGTGTATCTTATATGGAGGGAATATTATATATATTATATACGGAAAATAGCTAATTTTGAGGGTCGGGTGAATGTATCCTTATTACGGTTCTATCCAAAGCATTTTGTTCTTATAATTCTCAAAATGAAGGACTTCACAAACTGAACTCCTCCAACAAAAACTCGAACAAGTTCTCCAATTTACATTTCCACAACATAGATCAATCTTACAACTAAAAACAAATCATAAAGAGAGAGAAAAAAAAAAAAAAAAAAAACTCACATCGCGATGATCACGATGGGTAAAACCTTGAGACCCAATCGATCCAACTAGAACATCAAGAAGCAACAACTGTAGTTGAGATCAAACTTTGGGGAAATTTAGGGTTTCTTGAGTTGAGATTTGGGGGAAAAAAGTTTGAGAAATGTTGAAAGCGAAGTTTGTATAACAGTTAGCCAAAAAAAAAGATAGATAAAG
This sequence comes from Kingdonia uniflora, assembly GCA_014058105.1. Taxonomy (NCBI): domain Eukaryota; kingdom Viridiplantae; phylum Streptophyta; class Magnoliopsida; order Ranunculales; family Circaeasteraceae; genus Kingdonia; species Kingdonia uniflora. The sequence continues at coordinate 424,283 of JACGCM010000593.1, read as the reverse complement.
TTGGAGGAGAGATCAGAGGAGATCGAGAGAGACGGAGGCATAAGTTTACACTTTTACCCATTTTACCTTATTTTCTTTACTTAAACATGGGTAATTCGGGAAATGAACACGACCAATCATCGGACACTTAAAGTCAGAAAGTCCTTTTTTCCCCATATATTGTAGGAAAGATCTCCTGACGTCGGTCTGATTATATACAAAAATAACTAATTTTGAGGGCCGGGTGAATGTCTCCTTTTTACAGTTCTATCCAAAGCATTCTGTTCTTATAATTCTCAAAATGAAGGACTTCACAATTTTCTTTTCTTCTCTGATACTGCAATTGGTCCACCTTTTAGGTAGTTGTTAGCTCAGAGTGAGATTGCTTCATATTATAATTGTTTCCCATCTCTTCTTTCAGTTTCAACTTTTGGAGCTGTTTTGGATATGGTTACAGACAGGGTAAGCACTGCTTGTCTATTGGTAATCCTCTCTCAGTTATACAGGTAAATTAATTAGCTATCTATTTCAAATCTTTTGTGCTTATATGATGTGTGTTTTGTATATTTTCCTATTTTCTGAGTGTATTGTTCGGTTTCTTTCTACAGGCCTGGGTTGATTTTCTTGTCATTGCTTGCCTTGGATATTGCTAGTCATTGGCTGCAAATGTACAGGTATTGATATATTTGGCCTAAACGAAGAATTGTTTTTCCTATTTTAAAGTTCGTCAAGATTGGCTTTGATTCTAAGCTGTTCAAGTCAATTATTGTTGAGCAAGACCATTATTTTATAGTTCCCTAAGCTTAAACCAATTTGTTGTTACAGTACTTTCCTGTCAGGCAAGGCTAGTCATAAAGATGTCAAAGACAGTACTAACTGGCTCTTTAAAGCTTACTATGGAAATCGTTTATTTATGGCGTATTGCTGTGTGGCATCTGAGGTGCGTAGTCTATTTAATTTTTTATAGTTCGAAACGAGTTTTTTTTTTTTTTTTTTTTGAGAATGTAATACCCTGCACTTTAGAAAAATTGCTTGACATCTGTATAACAGTAACATTCCACTTCCTCTCATCCCCTCCCACCTAAATTCTAAAATTGTCATTTTTCTTCTCCCTCAACTCACTGTGAAGTCTTATTTTCTCGAAGTTTCAAACTAGTCTATCGTGACTGACATGTTCTCTCTATATCGCAAGCACCTCCCTGTATGGACTCAGGGATTGCACAAACATCATGCGCGAACTTGTTCCTATGTTTTTTGAGTGTCCATGAGCTATAGGCTATAGGCTATATAGCACACAAAATTTGGAGTTTCTCTAGAAAACCGTTGGATAAAAACCGTGGGGCACTGGGACTAGGCCATCCACTAGGTGTCTAGGGATAGAATTACTTGGCATTAACCAGGCTGTTTGCTTAAACGTTCTTTGCTGCTGCAGGTACTTTACATCATCCTTTTCCTTCTTGCCGAAAACCAATCTGAAAGTGTGATCAATGTAAGCCTCAAGTCCCAGTTTTGGACTTAATTTGCTATGTTCATATCTTGGAAGAAGCCCTTCCTCGGCCTTGGCTTACCTTCGTTCTTGTAACTATTTTGACAGGTCTTGCGAAATTCTGCAGAACAAAATTTACTCCTTGCTTGTCCAGTTGCATTAGCTCTGTTTGGGTGGGCAATCAAGCAAGCGATCAACGTCATACAGGTACAGAGTTTTATAAACATCTCAGATTCTCAGGAAAATCTTGAGAAGGTCATCTTATTCTTTTATGCTGTTAGAATCAAAATAATTAGTACTGTTAATTGGTGGAGATTGCTACTCTTGGCACAGCATATGATAAAGTATTATAACCATTTATGTACACAACAGTGTGAATGGAGTTTTGATGATGACATATTCGAAGAAGACTGCTAAAAGTGTGGACAGGAAATTTATATAATAGGAAATGTATAAATTAAATGGTGTCTTCACTCACTCACCCCCATGTACATACTTTATATCTCTAATGGCACCAGTTACATGCATTACTCTCATAAGTGTAACTGTGTTGCTGTGTTTCTTTGCTCTTCGTGCATCCTTTAACTAATTCCCGTCGGACTACTTGTGACGTTTCTTAACTACATGGGTGTATTGGGATATGCGCAACCATGATAAAGTTGAAAGATTCATTAAATTTGGTGTACATGCAACATGTTATAATGTTATCGTGATACCTTGTTGCTGTCTTTGGTTAAATAGTTCCTCTGCTTATAATTGGAGGTGATTAAGTTATATTTTGTAATGGTTTCAGATGAAGACGGCTGCAGATGTATGTGTGCTTTATGATATGAACAAAAGGCAGAGACCCTGAAACAGCTTATCCATCTCTGCTATGTTGGGTTCTTTGCCTGTGGCGAATGAGGACCTCTGCATTGATTTTTTAATCTCCTGTCACAGCTTCTCACTCAATGTATCATAGGTTCTTTGGGTATGGTGATTGCGGGGTTCTGCGTTGAGCTTAAACTGTGAAGCTCCTCTCACAGTTTCTCACTCAATGTGTTACATTTTTATGTTTTAGTGTGAAAATGCTTGTATTTATAAACTGTAATAGGGTAACAAGTTCCTTATTTTTGTTTGCCACATCTTGTGCTGATTTTGATTCATGAATGCGAAGAATGAAATGTGTCCATCAATATATGCATCGGTTTTGTTAAACAAGACAGCTGACTGATACCCATCCTTTGAGTAGCAATTTAACTGCAAAGAAAAATAGTCTAGCTGACTGATACCCAAAAGAAAGACTAAAAAGGGGTGTAAGATACAAAACAGCTGCAAGAGTCTTAACAACCTTACTGCATTCTGGCACATTTCAGTATCCGCTAACTAATCTTCACCTGCGGAAAGACACAATAATGTACCAATATCCCTTAGACTTCTCTGCAATCAACATCCAAAAGGGGCCGCTGTCCACAAAAAAGAAAGCTAATATGAGGTGGCCACCAGAGGTGAAACACTAGAGCCGCAGCACCACATATAAATTGAATTTATCAAAAATAAGGGGTTTTAATGATTGGCGATATTTTGAACCTTGCACAGTCAGATGAGCTCAAAGGATTATAGACAAGGTCTCTCCTTCAGAACAAACCCATACAACACCATCCAAAAAGAGATCATCGAAATAAAATATTAATGCGCTGAGTCTTGGATATGAGTAATAGTCTTTGGACCTACATCACTTCACCATCCTGTGTACATACCTTATTTCCTTCTTCATTAAATCAAGTGAAGGGAGGGGAAATCACGTATCAAGGTCAAATTTGGTTATGAAGGAGGTGGAGAGAAAATCCAACAAAGATTGATAAAAAGTCATATCTAGGTAGTACACTGTTAACGAAGCACCTCGTTCTTAAGTCTCTAACACCCCTCACGCTCTCTTATATGTCTAGCAATTTAGCTGAAAATAGAACACACAATCTTCCTGTACGACAAAATTACAAGACTCCTTCACTGAATCTCCCCTTCTGACTCAACCTCTAGCAAGTAGCAATACTCATTCATCACAGGATCTCAACGATCAAATCCAGTTTATAACTTGGATGTAGGCTGGGTAAGCCCTGTAAGCATATTACAATGCATTTACTACATTCTATTCAGACAAGGGGCAGAATCACAATTAAGTAAACTTGAAAGACAACAATCAATGCAAAACAAATCATTTCAAACCATTCAGGAGAAGACAATTAGACGCATATGGTAACAATCACAAACTATAAAAACCTAGTACCGTCAGGGAAAACCAGAAACGGAACCTAGAATTTCATAGTAGTAGCTACACATTGACCAAATCACATTCTATTAGAGAAACAAATAGAGAAGCGAAGCACTAAACACCAAGAACTTGACTACTGCTCATCCTTTGATGCATCTTTGATTTCGTCTACTCCATCATCCTAATCAGAAACACAAAGTACAAAATCGGTGAACTTGGAAAGAAAAACAAAAATGATATGAGAATCAAACAGAAAACATGGTTGCATGAAAGAAATAGAAATTAACAAGGTCTCTAATCCAAATACCTGCATGTCAGATGTCCACAGAGTGAGGTTATCACGAAGGAGCTGCATGATCAAGGTGCTGTCCTTGTATGATTCCTCCCCAAGGGTATCCAGCTCAGCTATTGCTTCATCAAAAGCCTATCAAATGCACAGATAGCATGAAATGTGTTAAGTATATTAATATGCAAGTCGCTGTCATAAATGTAACTGTGAAGTTCTGCAGTGCAGCTGTCGGATCCCAGTCACTATTTATGTAAGAAACACTTGCTATTGCTCTGTGTTACTGTGAACCTTTCCAACAGTGACATCATTATACATTTAGCAAATAGATAAAAAAATTAACCAGTAATTGGTTTTTATTTAAAATTACTGGTGCTGACTATGCTAGTTTTGGATATTAAGGGAACATAGTTGTGAACATGAAGTAAGAGAACTCATTATCATACATTTTAAAAGCTTCCTTATTCTAACAACAATATATCAAAACAAAGTAACTGTGTGCAAAAATTAGTCCTGCTTTTGGACTAAAGCAAACCATTTAAATTTTACTCTCCAAGTTCTTGGCATGGAAATTAAGCATTAGTCTTGACGGACGAACATTGAGCTCCTTTTTCAATTGTACTATATAAGAACCCAACTACGGGTAATTTGGTACAAATATTGAGTGTTTAATGGTAAGCAGTTCTGTACAGAACTAAAACCATTTTTTATAATCATAATCATTCAAGAGGAATTTTTTAGAGATGTATTTATTGCTTTTCAAGTGGGTTCTTGCACGATATGGGTTTATGTATTTAGAGATTGACTTGTGAAGTGTATTTCTGCAAGCATGATCATTTAATCTATATATCATGGATGAGTAGTTTCAGCACTATGGGTGAAAAGATTCGGACCACCAATAGAACCCGATCCCCCTTACCTTCAGCCGGAAAAGTATTGTCTACTTAAATGCAACAAAGTCACTACCTAGTCTTCCTTTGCAATAATACTTCAAAAGGATTTCCATAAAAGGAACAAGTTTTTACTTACTTTGAAAAGTTTGAAGGTTTCTCAGAAAATCCCAAAAGGAATACTAATCCAAAATATAGTTTCACGTTTTTAGTTATTGCAAGCAGTTGATATCAATTTTAACCGAAACGAAGAGGAGGACATCCTCAATTTGAGTAAGGTGCTATTTAACAAATACGAATCTTATTAACTTGACAAGTTGTTGGTCCTATGCTATGTAACATTCATACTCTATTATGGAAAAATAAATCCAATTCGTCACGCGTTACGGTCTCTTCAAAACATCTAGATTTTCCTTAAGCAGGCCAAGTGAAACTCCTTGCTTATTAAATATTTGTCATATCTTTGAAAATTTCCAATTCTTTATGTTACCTAATCCTACTAAAATCTATCATTGATTCCACGGAAAACACACTACAAAACTGCCCCTCGTCACCAACAAGTGGAGCCCATGATAGTATTATATCACTTCAATATGAAAGACTCGAAGGATGTTTGGGTGATGTCCCTCGCGGCTTTACTCTCTCGACTTCTCCTTCCCATCGGACTTAGCTGCATTGCATTCGAGTTAATAGCCCACACCAACTCTAAAGGGAGAAAGTGCTAACATACCTTAACCCGTCCGACGATGTTTTTCATCTTTCCAATTTGTTAAGAGCTTTATAACATTCCTAAAATAGGGTATAGAAGTAACAGATGATCAATGTGCTCGTCGTCTTTTACACATAAAAATAGTAACCTCCTTACTGCTCCACACAAACTCCATAATTCTAAATCTAGATATGAATCTTTACAACGATCAGTCTTACTCTTGCCCGAACATTATAACCATTAACCTAACAAAAACACAATTATCCTGGATAATTTCTTAATCCTAACCCTCCTTTCTTACTAGTCATAATTTTGCCAAAATGATAGATCTTATGATCATCTACCATATAATTCAAAAGAGCTTTTCATAATAAACGAGTTTTCTCTATGCCCTTACGAAGAGTAAACAAAAGAGTCATCCTCCCTCCTTTGAAAAGATACTTGGCGTTCCGCGTTCCACACACTAAATCTCTTAGAAAATCACCAATATACAAGATTAGAGATAGCCTTTGACTTATCTTTCGTCCCCATCAACAGCCCAAGTAGATGGAAGAGGCTCAATGCAACAACACAAGGTCATTGCTAATGAATTCAGACAACGGACTTCCTCTTCCCCTCATAGTCTCAGTGTAACTAATATGCTAATTCAAAAGTGACAACCGATACAATATTTGCTAGTTCATTTCCTTCCTAGACTAAGGAGCGAAGTCGAAATTTCTTTAATATGTTATGATTACTAATATTCTAGGAACTTCCCTTTATTCAAAACTATAGGAGCACTCTGAAAGTAAGATATGTAAGCATTGTATCAAAATACTTGTTCAAATATAAAGGTATACATCTTCTCTTCTTGTGTACAAGATAGAAGTTGGTGAAAGTTTGATTATGTGTCCACTCAATTACTCAGCTGAATCCCAAATTACTATGCATCACAATGAAGTGCACATTCCAGATGAATTAGATATCTTAACCCCCCTTTTTCAGAAAAGGAACATTATTTCCTTGTAATAAGATATCTTAATTTATTAACAAGAACAGATACATCTATGCAGATGAGAGCAACACAAACAAAAGCGATGTTAGAACATTTTACCTGTTTGGCGAGACTACAAGCCCGATCAGGAGAGTTCAAGATCTCATAATAAAACACAGAGAAATTAAGCGCTAGTCCTAGACGGATGGGATGAGTTGGGGCAAGCTCTGCCACCGCAATATCCTGTAATCCGAATTCCAAAGCAACATAAATTGAGGAATCTAAGCTTATAACTGAGCTTAAAAAACACACACCTGCGCAGATTTGTAGGCGCCAAGGGTACTCTCGGCGGCCTCCTTTCTCTCGGAGCCCGTCTTAAACTCCGCTAGATACCGATGATAATCACCCTTCATCTTCAAATAAAACACCTTCGAATCCCCAGTGGAAGCCGAAGGAATCAATCTCGAATCCAAAAGCCTGAGAATCCCATCGCAGATCGACGTGAGCTCAACCTCAATCTTAGATCTGTACTCTCTAATCGTCACCACATGATCCTCATTCCCACGCCCTTCCTCTTTCTGCTCGATCGACGAGATAATTCGCCACGAAGCGCGACGAGCTCCGATAACGTTCTTGTAGGCGACGGAGAGGAGGTTTCGTTCCTCAACGGTGAGTTCTTCTGATTCGACTGCTGCGGTGACGACCTTCTCCATGAATTCGACCATCTCTTCGTATCGTTCGGCTTGTTCGGCGAGTTTGGCCATGTAAACGTTATCTTCTCGTGGTGACGCCATTGTTATTGTTGTTGAGGGATCGAGAAATTAGGGTTTGATAGATCGATAATGAAGAAGAGAGAGAGAGAGTTTTTATTTATTTAGATTTAATAGAGAGATGGGAGAGGAGACAGCTGTAAATGATTCCCGGTTTTGGAGTCCAGCGGTTCATTTGGTATTTGGTATTTGGACCAGCAGCCCACAAGGTACAAACAATAGATGAGCATTTCCGAGGTCTAATTGTTGTTGTTAATTTTGAATAAGATGATCGTTTGATTTAAACTAGAACACTTGGATCTATTCATAAGACAAACTCTGCCTAAATCAACATAGGATTCATGTTTTTATATGTGACATCACCCACGAGTCCAAATCATACCCGAGGGGGCGGCTAGTGTTTTCTTTTTGTAGGGCCCTCGGACCTTCAATTCCTGACTAGATCCACTAGGGCTCGTGCAGTAGCCCGGGCGGCACAAGACGACGGCTTTATACCAACCTCAAACCCTACCACTGCTAAGATTTGAACCCTTGACTCTCCTTCCGATGGCTATTCCCACGTCATCACCACTAGAGCACAAGGTACTTGGGGTGAGGCTGGGGGAGACATAGAGGCTTTTCTAAAAGGCCCGAACCTAACTACTTAATAAACAGATGCAATAATGTGTCTCTTGATGAATTTATATACTACAAGACCTTTTGAAAATCAGTATTCCAAGGGTGGATGCTTTTTGCTTTTTGCTTTTGTTAAGCTAAGCTGGGTTTAGGCAGGATGCAGATGTTTTTTAGCTATAATGACAAGATTTGCTTGGTAAATATGAGCTCTTGAAGGGTAACACATTAGTAATTCCAGTAGCTCGATAACACGCTTATTCATACTACGTATTTATAATGGCATCCACATTAATAATTCCAGTAGCTCCCTGGCATAGCAATCAAGTGTTCTAGTTGCAAGGAGAATATATTTGCTTCACAGCACTGACTAATCTAAACCAAGTGTTCTAGTTGCAGGGAGAATATATTTGCTTCGCAGCACTGACAAATCTAAATCACTGAGACAAGCAAAATTCACTTCAAGAAAACACCAAACGTATACATGCAGGAGAAAAATTGTCTGCTTCAATTTCCCCTCAACAACTTAGGGAATACTGTACATGATAGATTAGGCAGATCAACATGTACTGTATACTAAAGTAGGCACAGTGTGATCACCCAAATGAATTAAAACTGCGTGTACTAAAGTAGTCACAGTGTAATCACCGAATGAAGCAAAACTAAGACGACATTTACTCACGTCCTCCATACAAATCAGTAACCGTCCAACAGAAAACACAGTGAATTTTCTGTGTGGTAAACTGAAAGACAGACCCGACACACTTAACAGTGAACATCTAAGTATATGCACACTAACAACATTATCTGCCCCTTTTAAATGGGATGTAGAATGCCTTTGCGGTTAATAAACATGGATGGGAAAGGAAGGGCTCTGTAAGACTGCAACTTCCCCTGCAAGATATTGTTGCTAACAGAAAATAAATAAACCACCCATTTTAAGAACACTCAGATCCCTCAACTATCATTGCAAGACAGGATAAGTTCCAAAAAGTGATGCCCCTGAATGTTAATTAGTACTGTTTTAAAAGATTCATATACAGGAAGAGGATCATTGATGTCTAGGATAATAAAAGGAAGTCCTTTTTCTTACCAGTGAGAAACCATGTGGTTTCCGTCACTTTAAACCAACCATACGACTGTAAATGACAGTAGTCTCCAAAAGATCCCCCGTTGTCGTCCACAATTTTCATGCAACGCTAAAAATGGCACCAGCTGCATTTATACCCCACAAGTCCAGTGATTATAGAGATCACTAAATGATCAGTAACATACACACAATTATACTTCCCACAAGAAAGTGTGTGACCCTGAATCCGATATATTAGCAGGGGTGTGAGACAGCTAGAGAAACGAATTCACAGAGAATTTCAAGTTATCAGTTCCCATACACAGCCATCTATTATCCGACAATGAGACAATAGTATGCATCATCATTTAGGTGCCCTTTGTCCTTAGAAATTTCCCTGTTATCTATCTCAACGTTTGTAACGTAAATCTGAGTTGCGGAAGTAGGAACTCTTATTGATAAACGTTAACCTAATTAAAATTAGGGTTTTTACTAACACAAAAACACAAAACTAAACCTCAAATTGAAACTAAACAAAAACTTAAACTAAAAACAAAACTTAACAATCTTCAAATCATCAACTAACTAAAATAGAGAACCAAGCCTTCCTTTTATAGAAGAACCTAAGGGGGTGGAAACCCTAATTAGGAATAATCTAAAAACTGGGAAAAAGTACACTCTTATCCTTGTGTTAGTTAATTAGGAACTCCCTAAAACCTACTAAACATCTCTAGCAGAGAGACTTAAATCAAAATAACATAAATGTAAATAAACCATAGATGTTGAGAAGCGAGCATGGGAGGACGATTCACAAAGGATGTGTCATCCCACTCTCTAATCCTCATTCTCCTTTCATTTACTATCTATGTCTCAGATGTTTTACTGCTTACTGAAATTTCTCCACTCCACTCCCCCGTGATTGACCATCTTCCATCTTGATAAATCTCTTTCAGAAGATCGACTCACCTACAGCTGCCATACTTCACTTGAATACAGAAGCACAAGCAGCAACCTAGGGACGAAGAGTTTGCCTCGTACCAAATTCATGTATGACAATCTCAAATTTTCAAAGAAAACTCCTTGAAACATTTAAATCATCCTGCTCATCAATCAGCCCATTGTTCTCTTCCTCGTTAATAAAACTCTCCGCCTAAACCTTATTTATGCCTTCAAATCCTCTGCAGATCCAGGTTGTAAGTCAAATCCCTACGGGCGAAGAGTTTACCTGGCACCAGATCCATGTACAAGACTTCCTACATTACATCCCATTTTTTCCACGACAACTCCTTGAAACTTTAACATCGTCCTGCCCAATTAGCCCATAGTTTCCCTTTCCCGCCAATGAGACCCTCCAACTATCACTATGCCTTACAACCCTCTGCTGATCCACGTTTAAAGTCAAATCTCTAAAATAATTAACTTGGTTAGTTTTATCTTCCAGGGTTAAAGAAAGACTTGGCTCCGAGTTATCTGAATATAGATGTATGTGTTTGCATTCAATGGAGTTGAAACTAAGAAACTGGGGTTGCATGATTAACATAAAAAATTCAATACTATGTGCCATTTTTAGAGCATGAAAAGATGATCCTAGTATTAGATCAAAGTCATAGAAACTGAATATAACTATTCACTAAATGGTAGTATCAATAAGAACTAAGTCAATGGTGCACGCATAGGTGCAGGCCAAGTTGAGTTGCACGGTGAAGCCTAGGCGCACCATTGACTTGGAAGAGTTCAATACTCTATAAGAACATCACATACAACTTACAAATACCATTCCATATTAATCATACCAAAAGTAAGTAGTAATCATTTGATTTTCATGTTTCAAATAGCAATATACTCATAGGGAGCTTATATATGCAAATTCAATGAACCCAAAAAAACCAACATGAAAAAATAATCCTTTTTATACACGTAATGTAAAAACATTCATTTACATAACATATAAGTAATTACAACTAATTACTAAACAAACAAACAAAAAACCAAAACAGTTGGACCTTGTGAGCTAACCCTAGCTTTGTTACACATCCTTCCACCTTGGGGTCGGTGACAACAATGGAAACGGCGAGTTGGGCGACCCCATTCTTCCAAATGCCAATGGCGAATTGGGGGCATAAAACTGCGACAACGGCGCAGTAGTAGTCGAAGGAACGATAGTCTGCATCGGCGGCGAGCTTCGAAGGTACCTCATGTAAGCTGAAATGGGCGACTCCGCCGCAGCGTGGACCGATGGGAAAGGTGGTAATGGCGAACCCCGAGGGTTGTTGTTTGGTAGTGGAGGAGGTGGTCTGGTGCTAAGATGCGCTAGGGGTGGAGGACGGATTCGTTGGAGACGGGAGCTTTGTGATTTGGGTGGGTGAATTGGTGGTGAGGGTTGAGATAGAAATTGAGAGGGAGAGCCGGTGAGCTTTTGAACCACATCTCTGAAATCACTCTTGTTGATGTTGTACACTGGGGGTTGATTTTGTTTTTGTTGCTGGAGATGATCTTGTATTTGTATTTGTTGTTGCTGATGGAGATGATTTAGAGGAGGATTTGTTCTAATGGGTTTAGAGATCTTTTGAGAGAGTTTGTTGAGGTGTTTGAGATATAAATCACTTTGAGAGCTTTTGTCCATCATTAACTACACTCACTCTGAATCTGTGTTGTTCGGTTTGGAGAGAAAGGAGATGAAGCGTTAATGTGGTCAAAGAGGAAGCGTTTGAAAGAGGGTAAAGCTGGCGACGTTTCGAGAATTTAAAAAGCGGTACGTGTCAATACTATGCACATTACACAATACAATACAAGAGAGCAAAACATGCCGCTTTTTAAGAATGAATTCGAATCGGTGTCAGAGTTCATTACGACCGAGGGTCAAAGAAGAAGTTTTTTTTTTTTTTTGTCTTCCTGTTCGAACAAAATTTGTAGGAACCGATCTGTTCGAATAGAAATTGATTATGTTCGAACAGGATGTTGCAGAAATCGATCTGTTCGAATAGAACTTTTCTATGTTCGAACATAACTCAATTTACAACTTTTGCAAAGTTAAGTTGTGATCGTTTGCTTGACTCGTGATTTGTACTTTGAGTCTTAACTCCTGTAAAGTCTTCCCAAGTATATAAGAGATACTCAAAGTGTTTCTTAGTAAACTAGTGTGAGTTTAAATAGATATTTGTTGAATAATATTGGATAATATTCTATCAGTTAATCAAAAGCAAGTTGATATGAGAGAAGAGTAGGGATATCTTTGTTGCCATTTTGACTTATCTATATTAACTCAAACTCTCCCTATAAACGCTAATGGTCTATGAGCTTGTTGGGAGTCTAATAGGACACCCCAACCCAGTTGGGTTCTCACTTTGGGCTAGACCCAACTCCTAACACTCCCCCTTGGGGTATTCACATGGGTACGTAGCTACTATAGCTTCGTCAATGAGAGGTTTTATCCCCGATGAACCGACTACACCATTAGTTTTTTCTTTTCCCATACGATGTTTCTTAGCCCCTCTGCTTGGCGTCCTTCTTTGCAGCAGGGTGTCCTTTCATGACGCGTGGCTTAGATTCATTTGGGGGTCGCACACCAGTTCCCTGAACATCCAGTCGTGCAGGTGCATTACTTGCGGGTACATACGCCTTGGTTACTTTAGCATCATTATTGAATGCATCTAAAAATTCATTAACGATCTGTTGTAAGTATAAAATGTGCTATATTTCATTGTCACCATGATTGGTTAGGGGGTCTAGATGAGACAATGATGGTGTTTTCTAACTTATCTTAGAAACTTCCTTATCATTGACTGTCATACCCCCCCCCCCAATGCTGGGAAAAACGTCTCATCAAAGTGACAATCTGTGAATCTCACAATAAATATATCGCCGATAGTAGGTTCCAAATATCGAATGATAGATGGTGAATCGTAATCCACATAGATATCGAGTCAACGTTGGAGTCTCATCTTCGTACGTTGTGGTGGCGCAATTGGCACTTATACAGAACATCCAAATGTTCGTAAATGGGCGACACCGGGCTCCGACCCAGTTACTAGTTGCAATAGGGAATATTGATTATTTGTTGTTGGACGAATTCTAATCAGGACGGCAGCATACAAAATTGCATTCCCCACACAGTGACCGGAAGCTGAGATTGTAATAACAGTGGCCTAATTATTAACTATAATCGCTTGATTAGATTCTCCGCCATCTCATTTTGGGTATAGACATGGGGTACTGGATGCTCGACATCTATCCCATTAGTTGTACAATAATCAATAAAAGCCCTTGAGGTAAACTTGCCAACACCGTCAAATCTTATAGATTTGACCGGGTAATCCAGGAAATGAGCCCGCAATCGGATAATCTGGGCAAGTAACTCTGGAAATGCCATATTCTTAGATGATAATAGGCAAACGTCTGACCATCTCACAGATGCGTCGATTAAGACCATATAGTATTTGAACGGACCACTATGTGGATGGATATGTCAACATATGTCTTCATGGATACGTTGAAGAAAGGCTTGAGACTTTAACTCCACCTTAGTCTTAATAGGTTGGACTATAAGCTTTCCATGAGAGCAGACATTACACGGGCAATCTTGCAAAATTCTGATCTTCTCTCCCGTGAGTGAATGTCCAGAGGTACTATTGATAATTTTGCTTATCATTCGTTCTCTAGGATGTCCAAAACGATCATGCCAAATCCTAAACGTTTTCTCTTGTAATGGAGAAAAATTAGTGATTGCATATGTTTCTACATGCCAGAAGGCAGTTGAATAAATCCCTGAGAAATACATTTGACACATTTCCAATATAAGTTCTTGACCATTAGGCGAATAGGTGATGCATAAAATTTGATTCTCATCATTGCCTATCATTTTGACTTGATAACTGTTATCATGTATGTCCCTAAAGCTTAGTAAATTCTAAGGAGATTTACTAACAAACAACGCGATCTAGATACTTAGTATCGTATCGTTAAGGAAAAATAGTGTGGTGCTCCCTAAGCCCTTAACAGTTTAAATGTCCCCAACATAAGCGGTCAGGTGCAAAAAATACCGTTTATATCGAAGGATCGAGTGCGTGGTACCACTGTCTACTAGACATGTGTCGCGACTCATCCTATTATCAATTAGTGTTCTATAGGCAGAAAGATCTATGGGCTACCTGTATATATAGAAGATTAAAAATTATATATATAACAAATTAACTACTATCCCAAACAATAATTTGAATAATCACAATTTAGAACGAAATAAAAATCTCATGTATATCACGAGCACTTTATTGAAACATAAATGATTTATTCCAAACATAATAAAAAAATACTAACAAAAAGTAAATCAAGTCTTCGCAAGAAAAGAAACTACTAGTACTCTTTACTGTGACATCACATATCTACTAAGATATCTCTACGGGTTACTCCGTATGTTGATCCATGCCAGCATTAGTGTCGCCAAAGAAGTCTGACACTGCGAACTCCACAGGGGTGGAGTCAGTATTAATAACTACATGGTGGGTCTGAACTTTATTATCTCTGGCCACCCATGGTGCTAGACATTCCTGTGCCCAATGTCCTGTGCCACCACTGTTAAAGTAAGGAGATCCCTGATCTGTCTTTTTCCTTCACATTTCCTGGTTTACCAAATTTCTAAAATTCTTTACCTTTCCTAGGGACAATGGGTTTTTGGTTCTCGCCCTTCATGTTTCCTTTGTATCCTTCCCTGCCCTTTCCATATTTGTGTCACTAACTTGCATAGTTATTTCCACGAAATTGAACATTGTGTAATGCGGGCAACGACGCACTCCCAGAAGGCCGCATTGCTTGATTCTTCATCAAAAGTTCATCGTTCTGCTCAGAGAGGAGCAGTGCCTAAATCAAGACTTTGTGAGTCGTAATATTCTTTCGCCGATATTGCCTCTGAATCATAATATTGCTAGCATGGAAAGTTGATAGAGAGTAACTTTCTTCTCACACAGCTCAAGTGTAGAAGTAATTTTGTGGATTGTTGAGTTATAATCAGCTACAGTCCTAAAATCTTGGAACCGAAGGTTGTTCTATTGGTACATTGCTTTTGGGAGCATAATGGTCTTTTGCTGACAATAATGCCCCGTCAAGCTTGCCCATAAGTTAGCTGTCTCAACCTTGTTGAGGTATTCAGTCTTCAGGTCATCCTGAATATGATGACGGTGGATAAACAAAGTCTTTGCTTTGTCGATGGAATTTTAATTGTTGCCAATGACGATGGTCTTCTGTAGACCGAGAGACTTAAGAAACAAGTCAGTGTCAATGCACCAAGTGAGCTAATTGGTTCCAGTAAGCAACAATGGAAGAAATTCAACATTCTTGAGTTTCACAGACATCTATTATGCAAAATGTAGATCGTAATTAGTAACAATCCTTGATAAACATTTCAAATGAATTATAGACAGATCATAGTACTTAGAATAACAGAAAATAAATAATTCATAATCATATTATAGTTGAACCATGTTCATATTCTAATACTCATAAAATTCTTTTATAATAATTAAATCTTAACTTTACCCCATAAAATGACGATCTTAATCTTAGATATGCGTTTTAATTGAATCTTAGCCAAGATTGCTATTCAAAACTACTAGATGTGTGCATTCCTTATTTTGACAACTAGGGTGTACTAAATCCTAAAGTTCTATAAAGTCTATATATTCTAGCCAAATGACCCTATTTACTACAAATATGAGGGGTATTAAATGTTTAGCTAACATATTGTGTAGCCAACAACGTCCCATAATGCCCAAATAACGTGATCGTACATCGATAATATAGAATACTACGTTAACGGTTACGGGTCCGGCAGTGATAGGAAGTATGATCTTTCCTACTCGTTCTTCTGTAGACCCGTTGAATCTACTGATGTCAACATCACTAGGCTAAACTTTATCAACCAACCCCATTTGATCGATTGTGCCTTGAAAGAGTAGTTCGATACTGCTGCCGGCATTCACCATCATGGTGTGTAGTACAACATTTCTCATTTTCAACATGATCACGAGCGTTTCATGATAAGGAAAGTTGACATGACGTACATCGCAGTCTTCGATAGAGATTCTAGTACGGTGTAAGCTAGACGCAAGGAGTAAACGGGATTCTTTGTCGACCATGGATAAGTCATGGCATTGGTCGAGGTGTCGTCTTTTCCCTCTGAACGACCTGTTGATGGTTTGATTTTCGATGAAATGGCTGAGAAAGATGTGATAAATGTTTCTCTTCGACTGCTTCTCCTATATGTACGATCTCAGTAGGAAGTTTGTAACTCCCATTTATATAGCTTTCAACGTCTACGATGTACTCATGCATTCGTCCATCCACAAAAATATACTCCAGCAATCGTTGTAGAGCGAAACACCGTTCTGTGTCATGATGTTGAACTTTGCGGTGTATGCGGTACGATTTGGTTTCAATAGGTTGGAGATATTGAACATTGCATAAATTTTTATCCTTCTGGAGTATGGGATATATACTGGCTATTGTGACATTCATCTTTGGAAGACAAGGCTTAGGCATATTGTTCTCCTTTCGAGGTCGATCATTGTTAGACTTGGTACGTTTCCTGTCTCCTCTGTTGTTAGCATTACGGTCTGGTTTTGTGGATTGATCTCGTGCTGTCAAGGTCGATTTTTGAGTTTGATGTCTTTCGGATACCATTCTTTCGAGATCAATATATTCATTGACCTTTTCGATCATGTTTACCTTTCTGGCTAACTCCAAGAATTTTTTTGTAAATGTCTCGAGCTTTTCTCCTGGATTTTGCTTAAGGCTGAATAGAGAATACAAATTTTCTTCTTTATCTCTGTTGTGTGTGAATAGTTCTTGACGAAAAGCTCTCGTAACTATTCGAAAGTCATAATAGATCCATCTGGAAGTGAGTGAAACCATCGCAAGGGCTCGCCTAGTAAACTGGTACGGAAGAGTCGGCATAGAATGTGGTTGGATGTCGAATGTAAACCTAAAGCGTCCTGGAACTCTTAAACGTGTTCCACAGGATCAGTCCCCTTGTATTTACGGATTTTTAGAGTATGAAAACCAGTGAGGACTTCGCCATCCAAGAGCTCCTGAGTAATTGGGCTTTTCTATAATCTGTTGTGAATTCTCTTAGCAGTCTGAGCTTGAGCTTCGAGCAATTCTTTGATCCGCTTTTCAACATGTTCCTGAGTCACATACTATCGAGTTGTAATGGCTGGGCGTGTGACGTGTCCTTCTCGAGGATTGTAGTCGCCACTCCCTTCACTTAAACGATCTTTCGCTGGAATCCAAACTCTTTGAGGTGGATTCTCTGTTTGTCTGGCTCCTGCAAGGCCGCCATCAACTTCTTGTACTTGGATAAGCTCGACCTCCTGTTGTAGATGGTTAGATCGAAGTTCACCTCCTAAGTTGTTGGCGGGAGGTCCTAATCTGCCATGAACAGAAATTCGCAAGCCTTCTGGTTGTACGCCTTTATTCTTTGGGGTGGTGATATGTTGAAGATTATGTTTTTTGAGAAAAGATTTTGAGAAAAGAGGTTCTGTAGGGGTATAACCACCTGGAAGTGTCATTTTGAGAAAAGACAATCAGCGGGTTTTGAGACAATGGGATTGAAAATTACAGTTCCCACAGACGACGCCAAATGTAATAGCCTAATTTTGAGATTCAAACTTAGCGTTTACACCAAATGTGGTTAGAACGCTCAAAAACAGTAAATAACTAACAAGATAATTTAGCGTGGAAAACCTTTGAATAGGTTAAAAACCACGGCCTCTCTTGAGGATTTTGAGAAAGAGAGAGAGATATTATTGAGATTGCTAACTTATTACAATGAGTATTCTGAGTATTTCAGTGCGGAATGTTAGAGCGAGGATTCAACCGTCTATCATCTCGAATTCTATGGTCCTATTTATAGGTCTTATAATATGATCGTTTGGCGACCATAAATATTCTTAATAACAGACGTTACAGAATATATACATTTGATGGCCTTTGATCTAATTGTGTAACAGACTGATCTTGCTGTCTTGTAACGACTTTATTGATGACGTTGGATCTGTCGATTCGAACTGTTAAGTTACAAGTCAAAAATGACGAATAGAGTTGTGTAACTGCAAAACATCGTTTACTGTGCCACGTGTATGTTGATGAGTTCGAAAGTTTGTATGAGCTTGAGATACAGAATAAGCCACTACAATATCGATGTCTATCCCCTAACATTCTCAATAAATTCTTGAATATCTATAGCTTCCATACTTCTTTATGACACTAATAACAATATTTATACACCCATTGCCGTGATAAACTCGATTTAGTCCACAACTCCATCTTTTCGAGCTTAAAAGTATCCGATGAAGTGATACATCCTTGACCTTTCCTATAATGTTTTAAACTCTCTATGAGAAAAATACAATACTCGGATTACGCTTATAAAATAAAGTTTGTGCTTCGAATAGTTTGGTACATCATTGTAGCCTCCCTGACACTGACACTGACACTGACATGTTAATTATGAGTCATACAGACACGTTGCCATTGGACGGTCGAGAATAAATAATCTTCATCGTAATCTACACGTAACTCTTAGTTTATGGGTTTACGAGGATCCCGTGTTTGACATTTTTTAAGTTTTAAGTTAAAGATCAATCTTATTTGATTAGGTGGACAATTACGATCACTTAATCCATAGTCACTAAGTAAAGTATTTAATGCAACCTCACCGCTCGAAAATAATATCCCACCCAAATGCCCAACTCTAAACCTTACCCCCTTCAATTATACTACTCCGATGACTATAACTTCTGGCGTGCGCTTCATTTTTTGAACTATATCTTTGCCGTGCTGCCTCCATACTCTCCAATGTATTTTTCAAAGCATTCTTTGTCAAAACAGCCATCTATACTCTATAGTCTGCATATTACGTTAGATGAAGGTTCTGAATGGTTTAATCCATCTAGATCGAAATAACATAGATGCTGGACAAAATGCGCTTTAATTTAACAATGGAAAAACAAAATAAATTGAACGGCGTATTTAGCAAACCAAGACAAAATATAAGGATATAACGTTAGATGTATATCTAGCAAATGCAAAATAAAACACGCTATTCTCGTTCTTGCTTGTCCCGGTCTCTCCCTCTCAATTCCTGTCTGATAGTGCCTACATCAACTATAATCCATGTCGGGCCAAGGGTACACTACAGTACATTACTATGTAACAACCTGTAAACGCAAAAGAGCATCCACAGCAGGTAATCCATCGCTTATTGAGGCCAGAAAAACACAAAAACACCGATTACTCAGATTATCTATCGGCAGAAAAGCTCAATTCAAATTCAAACTGTAGCGTGACCCTACATTTTCCCTCTACTTTTTGATCCACAAAATCAAAACACATGGCTTTTTTTTTCTCTCTCACTTTCTTATGTGTATTCCGTTAGTTTCTGTAAAAGCTCTAACAAGATAGACCCACAAGGATTATGTTCTCCACGATGATGCAAGTTTTATAGGGTCAAAATACATGAAAACAGCTAACACAAATGATAAAGAAAGTCCAACTAATTCCCTAAGAACCTTTTAAAATCAATCACTATTTGTGCTTCACAAGGAAAGTGAGATATATTTCTCTCCCTCTCCCTCTCTCTCTTTTCTATCAAGTCTATCAAGCATGGAAATGGAGAAACCCAAAGCAGAGAAGACAACAGGGAAAGCTATAAGATGCAGAGGTTCATATTAACCCCATAAGTTTCACAACCAAATCATGTAACTCTCTTCTTTGTTGTTTATAGTTTCTTATATTTTGGAAATATGTATGTATGTGTATGTGCAGCTGCAATTTGTAGGAAAGCAGGAGAGAGTCTTGTGATAGAGGAGATTGAAGTAGCTCCACCAAAAGCTTGGGAAGTTAGGATCAAAATACTTTGTACCTCTCTTTGTCACTCTGATGTAACCTTTTGGAAAAAGCCTGTAAGTTTTTTTTTTTTTTTTTTCCAGTGTAATTTTTTTTTTCTTCTCATTTGATTAGCTATCTTCTTTTGCTTGGTTAGGAGCCAAGTGGAATTTATCCAAGGATTTTTGGGCATGAGGCGGTCGGGTAATTTGAAAAGAAACTATTAGTTTTTTTTTTTCTTTTCGCAATCAGGGTGATTCAGGTTTATAATTTATCACCATTTGCCTAACTAATCCCTCGGGCATGTGAAAACCTCACCAACCCACATGTTGGGTAAGTTGGGATTAATCCTCGCGAGTGGTCCGTTGGTGGTGAATGGAATTATAATTATTGGTGACTGTAACTTATATTAACCTCATTGTGCCAATTGAAAGGCGGAAAACCTCTTATAAACATTAGAGAGACGTTGTTGATATTTTAGATATCTATAGTTAAATATACTTTTGTGACTCGCAGTGTTGTGGAGAGCGTAGGAGATAACGTAGAGAAAGTTAAAGAAGGAGACATTGTAGTTCCCTTTTTCTTTCCAAACTGCGAAGAATGTGTAGATTGCAAGTCTGGAAAGAGCAACGTTTGTAGCAAATTCCAGTTAAGAATGAATCCAGGGATGCCGCGGGATGGGACTAGCAGATTTACAAGTTCAAATGGAGAGATTTTACACAACTTTTTGTCTGTATCGACCTTTGTAGAGTACACGGTTGTGGACATTGTGAATGTAGTGAAGCTCGGACATGACATTCCAGTAGACAAGGCATGTTTACTTAGTTGCGGCATATCAACAGGTATCGATTAAGGTTTGAAGATCTCATTTTAGAGGCTAAAATGTTTACCTGACATGCCTATAAAATATTTGAGTTTACGTCTTGGTGGTGCAGGAATAGGTGCGGCATGGAAGGTGGCAGACGTGCAAGAAGGGTCTACTGTCGTTATTTTCGGACTTGGAGCAGTTGGGCTTGCGGTACATTTCTAATACGGCTATGACACTAATAGTTTCTTAATTTCCATAACTTCTTCCCAAGTGTCGTAGTTATATGTGATGGCATGACACAGGTTGCGGAGGGCGCGAGGTTGCGTGGAGCTTCAAAAATTATTGGGGTGGATTTGAATCCGGAGAAATTTGAGATAGGTGTGTGCTTCACTTCCTCTGCACTTGAATTTCTATTTTTTTACTTATTTAGTAAGGTCTAATTGAAACGGACAAAGAAGCCTAAGAACAAAATGAGGAATCGGAATGCACTCGGCTCGGTCTCACTTAGCCCAAATAGGCTGTAAAACCTTAAATCGAGATTTAAGAGTATCACTGTTTTTTACTATGCAGGGAAGAAGTTCGGGCTGACGGATTTTGTTAACCCAAAAGATCTAGGGGAGAAAGCTGCTAGCGAGGTAAAATGGTTTTTAGTAACTTTTTTCTCAATTTCGCAGATTACATACAGATTTACGTTGGCAGGTGATTATAGAAATGACTGATGGAGGGGCAGACTATTGTTTCGAGTGCATAGGATTGGCTTCCCTGATGAACGAAGCTTTCACTTGTTCTCGATCGGTCTCTTTCGAACTTCATTAATTTAACGTTTCTTAAATAGTAAATACCACCAGGGGAGAGAATAATGAGATGGTATTGTTTGCTTTAACTGATACGTAGGGGTGGGGAAAGACTGTGATCTTGGGTGTGGAGATGCAAGGTGCACCGCTGAGTGTTAACTCTTACCATATTTTACGGGGAAGAACCATCACTGGTTCTTTGTTTGGTGGAATCAAAGCTAAATTGGATATTCCGCTTCTCGCAAAAAGTTATCTCGACAAAGTAAGCTATTATTCTTCATCTGCATTTTTGCAGGACTTAGCAACTCTTTACTATGCTTCAGGACGATCACTGGAAAAAAAAATTATCATCCCTAGTAGTTCCTTTAAAACCGAGTTTCAGCTGAATTCGGCCTAAAGTTTGAGCTTAACATTGGAATACCAACTAAACTTCCCGGATTTACAAAATCAACCAAATTTTAACACAAACTCAAATTAAGTCAACCCGAACAAAGTTGATAGCCAGGTTGAGCCAGTTGTGACTGTGTTGGCCTGACTGAAACATGGGATTACACTAACTATCATTTCCTTGTGGTTTTGCAGGAACTTAATTTGGACGCTTTTATAACTCACGAAGTTGGCTTCAGTGACATTAACAAAGCCTTTGATTTACTCATACAAGGAAAGAGTATCCGCTGCATAATTTGGATGGACAGATAGATACTTTGGGGATAGGATATGTTCTCCCAATGTAATCAAAACATGATTCGCATATAAAACGCTCGTGTTGTGGAGTATTCCTGTATTATGTAATCACATTCGAACTCTTACTAGTTATAACTCGTTCTTCCTCACTATTGTTTTTTTCCTCAATAGTCTTGTTTTTCACCTTGAGGGTCATGCTACAAGGAACCAGAAAGACTCACTACTGAGGCCATTGAGAACAGGTTTAGCTATTAATCTTCCATATTAAATAATATAGAAGAGCTGGGAGAAGTGACTTCTGTAGTTCTAGTTAGAGCATCCACAACAGTTGGCTTGACCCTTAAAATCCTAGAATCTCATTGAATTACTAAAACAGACTAATCTGGCAACAACTCAAACGAGACATATTCTTCAGTTAAGGCAAAGGCGACAACAAAAGATGCCACACTTTATTGTCCACCCCACCAAATACAAAACTTTCTTCTTTCTTCCTCACGAATCTCTCTGCAATTAGCCTCACACCTTAACTAACCTGCCTCTCTCTCTTTATCATCTCTTCCTCTAACACACTGTCCCCTAGTATTCGCAACACAAGCATCCCTTTACTTCTCTCCAGACTTGTCTCATCGCATCCCATATGGTCATAGACTAAAATCTAGTGTGGTGCCATGGTGTCTCAAAACTTGTTGCGTACTCAGATGCACCTGATCAGTGTGAGGTGGGGTCTCAAATGTGGAAGGACTGCTGTCTCCAATAAGCCATGACCCACCTGCCAAAAGGAAACAATCATCAAATACTGCTGCATGTTTGATTCGGTGACTGACTCAGTCTTCTTTTATTTGGGTGGATTCGTTTAAGCGTTTCTCTCATCTCATTCAAACCCGCCAAAACCACCACCCAATACATAAGCACCAACGAAAATGCTCCTCTCTTTCTTTCTCCCTCAAACACAACCGAGTCCTCTGTTATTTGCAGACCTCCGCATCTCTCTCTCTCTCTATTGTTGCTTTTATTCTCTTTTGTTTTTCTGAAAATAGATAAAACCTATGAAGAATCGTTATTAACGGAGATACATATCTACACAGATGCTAACTTCCAAACCGAGGTACCTATTATACCCCTACTCTCTCTCTCTCTCTCCATATATCTCAAGTTTTCTTCAGATATCTTAGGCTTCTTTGAAGGGTTCATACTTGTTCCATGTTTTGACTTATAACCACTTTTAGCTCTTTTCTTCATACTTATTTGTCTTTGTATGTTTAATTTTTGTGAATCTCAGAAATGGGTCTTCCTTAATGACCTCAAACATAACAAAGGAACAACGGTTCATCGGATATCGATTCAAAGTCGCCTAAATCACTAAAAAGAAAACCGTCAAAGGTCTCAAATTCATCCGAGGTACCCTCGAAACCCAATTGTTTTGATTTTTAGATATTGGGATTTAAGAGAAATATTGATATTCAACGTGTTTTTGAGTTGGAAGTAATATTGATGTGTTCAAAATGATGACAGATTCGTGTTATTTGGAGCAGAGTAGAGGTGCGAGGGAGATTGAGGCGCAACATCAAATGGCACAGCTTCAAGAAGATATAAAGACGGTGAAGGGACGATTGGTGGTGGTAGAGGAGGAAAGAGATCGAGCTCTGGATGAGCTTAGGGAGATGAAGAAGGTTGCTGAAACGGCAACCGTGAGGCTGAGCGAGGCTTTGTCAGCTAAGGTAGAGCAGCGTGAAACTCCTCGGGTTCGTGAGTTGGAGCAAGCAAGCATTGAATCAGCTAAGAAGAGAGATCAAGCATGGCAACTAGAGCTAGAATCGGTTCAAAAGCAACATGGGCTAGACGTTGACGTTCTATCGTCTGTTTCGCAAGAGCTTGAACGGGTCCGGAAAGAACTTGTCTTGGCTTTGAAAGCCAAGGATTCGAGGAACATGGCTGACGCAAACTCCAAAAACGTTGCTGACCTCTCTGCAGAGTTAAATTCTGTGAAAGAATCACTGGCTGCAGCAAATAGAGAATTGGAGATCAAAGAGAGAAGTATTGAAGATGTGAAACAAATAAAGGCTGAATTGTCAGAGAAAGAAACCTCGTTAGAGAAAATGAAACAGGACTTGGGTGCTACAAGAGAATCGGAGTCCCGGGTAATGGGGTTCTTATCTGAAAGTAAACAACAAGTTAAGGAACTGCAGCTTCAAGCGGAGAAGCAAAAGGATTTTAAGATTGAAATGGAGAATGCCAAAGAATCAGAGACGAAAATGTTCGAGTCATTGCTCAGCCAGACGAAAGAACAAGAACAACTCAAGGCTTTGCTTGCTGAATCTCATCTCGAGGTTGATGCGCTTCAAAAGAAGGTTGAAAGCTTGGAGGAATCATTTGGGAAAAGTAGTAAAGATCTTGATGTATCTCATTCCTGCCTTGAGAAGGCAAAGCTTGATAATCACACCTTAAAAGAAACTGTTGACACTCTCAAGTTAGAACTTCAAACAGCAAAAGAGAGTTTGGCTCGTTCCCAAGAGGGAGAAGAACTTGCTTCACTAAAAGGTAATAGTTCAAAGAAAGAAATTAGCATGCTTAGAACTGAGCTAAAATTAGCCATAGAGGCAGAAGAGAAGAGCAAAAAGGCAATGGATGACCTAGCACTGGTCTTAATAGAGGTCTCAACTGAAGCCAATGAGGTCAAGGAAAAGCTCGGTTTAGCCCAATACGAGTTAAAAAATGCAAGGGAAGATGCAGATCACTCCAAGCAAATAGTGACGACTACAAAGGAAAAGTTGCAAGCGCTCTTGGACTTAGCAAATAAGGAACTTGATCAGGTTAAGTCCGTGGCTGAGAGATTGAGATTTGAAGCCGAGGATTCAATATTTGCTTGGAATGAAAAAGAACTTGAGTTTGTTAATTGTATAAAAAGAGCGGAGGAAGAGAGTACAGCCTCAAAACAAGAAAACCTGAAATTAAGAGAGGCGTTGAAAGCAACAGATGACATGCCTAAGTTGATGAGAGAAGAAAACAGCAAGTTGAGAGATATTCTTAAGCAAGCACTAAATGAGGCTTCTCTGGCAAAAGAAGCTGCGGAGATTGCTAGGTGCGAAAATTCAGAACTCAAGGACGAGCTTTTGGATAAAGATGATGTACTGCAGAAGCTTACCCAAGAAAATGACCGCCTTAGACTCAGTGAAGGTGCGGCTCATCAAAATATAAAGGAGTTAAAGAAACTGTTTTCCACAAAGTCTAAAAATTTGGAAGATAGGGATCTGGGAGTGTTTCAGAAACAAAATTCAATTAATTACAGAGATATTACCAAGAGATACTCCGTCTCCGATGTCCTCAGTCTCAAATTTGAGGAACTAAAAATTCCAAATGGACACAAAGATGAAGGAGATGAGGACCCTGAAAAGACTGAGATGCTCAAAGGTTCAATCTTTGATGTGGTGGATTCACCAGAGACCCAGCTCCCAAATCACCGCAAAACACCGTCTTTGGTATTCACAGATGAGGGAGAAACAATGAGCCTTGAAGACTTCGATCATCTAGGTGACGGAAGCTCACAAAGAAAGAAGAAAGCATTGTTGAGAAGATTCGGAGATCTTATTCGAAATAGAAATTTCCACAAGAGAGAGTCATCAAATGGATGAAGTACTTGTAAGTACAGACATCCTTCTCTACTCCGAAATTGGATCTGCTATTATGATTGTAAATTAGTTAAGTGTAGTTTGTTTGTTTACCTTCTTTGAAGACCTGTATTTACAGTTTGTACATTACAATGTTCATCTACAGTGAATGCCATTTTGAGTTAGTAGTGATTTTGAAGAATATTCCTTTTGGTAGGTTTTACATGTTCATTAGCCCATACTGTACACTAATCCTCTGGCCATAAGATAGAACATTGCAAAGTATATTTTTTTAGGCCAATAAGTTAAACCCTTTTTAGGTTCAGAGATTATAGTTTCCAATATTAAGGTTTCTCTTTTGTTTTGCTCTTTTAAAGTGCATCTTTGTCTCCAGGGTTTCTTTCATTCTTTTAGTTATCCTCAAAATCGAACTTGTATTGTTATATTTTCTTCTTCTTTTTTGGGTTCTTATACTTATTCCCTAGTAATAAATTTCATTATTTTTACTTTTTTATTGTTCTGTTGTAAATAAAAAAATCTTTTTTGTGTATTTCCTGCAGTGTTACTCGTTGGTATTAAGTTGTCTTTAAAAGATAAGATAATCCAAACCATGGAGGCCTCGAATGCAATAAACCAATATAATTTATCCAGTCTTTTGTGGAAAGTTTTTAAGATATAAGGAGGCAGGTGCCCTGTGGCAAGGAAGTATTGCCTTGATAACGAACGGTGTATTTTAGGTACCTAGTTGCAGTTTGTAGACTTTTCAGTCTACAAACTGCAAAGTGTGTTGGATTTCTGATTGTTTCGCTCGTATCTTTGAATACACACATATGAGTGTGATCTTGCTGTTAAATGAACTATCACTAAAATCGATAATACCTTTAACCAACAAAATAGATGTTGAAGGATTGAGATAAAATCAAACTAATTATAGATGTTGAAGTGTTGTGATTACAAACAATTTGCAAGTTGGAAAAGTTTTATCTTTATGTTTAAGTATTAGCTACATATAGCTCGTTTTACCAAAAAGAGAAAGAAAGAACTTATATATAGCCCTTAATCCTTATATACAGCAGGTTAAGAGCTCTTTTAAAAGCAACAGTTAGTCTTCATCCACCGACTACGTTTTAAAGACTGCAAATTGAGCAAACAGAAAGTATTCCATAATGTTTGCATAATAAAATACCTGAAAAGAGGAGCTTCACCCTTCAAAATAGTTTCCAAATTTAAGCTAAATATCTGCTTCAGAATGTATCAAAGAAGAATGATCCAGATGTATAATGTATTTTACTAGTAAACTTGTTCATCGGAACAAGTTTTTCCTTCTGTCATTTCATCACCTACTCCCTCTCCTCCTTAATCTTCAGTAAGAATAGTAAGTGTACATCCTGTTGTCTCTGACTCTCCTGTCTAGCGTATTGGTCATTTAACTGGCAAACTTTCCTTAACCAGTGCCTCAATGTGATCTTCCGCAAACAACTTTGTGATCTTTCGCAAACAACTCTGTTGGACAATCGAGTAAGGAATACAAGACCATACGGTGCTTTGGGCAGTGACTTCATGCTCAGGGAACTGGGAAGGTTTCACAGTTTTTGTAGCAATCACCAACCTTCCAATAGCACCAAGTTGGAGTTGCTACACCTGTTTGTTCTCTTCCATATATCAGTCCAGCCCTCCCCCACCACCATCTTCTGATACTTGTAGTACTTGGATCTCTCCAGAACAATGTAAAGGTCAACTGAACAATGTAAAGGTCAACTGCTGTGCTTTTTTTTTTTTTGAATTCTAATTTAAATGGGTTCTGCCATACATAAATGTCTAGATCATCATCGACCATCTTCCGCTGAGTACATGTATCCCATGTCAGAACAACCAAGGCATTTCAATCTTAATCGTCATCTAGCTGCATTTAACTGCTTGTAAATGTTTGCTCCAGCAATTTATGATCTCGGATCACCCATGTTATGCAAATAAGACGGACGTTTAAGACAAAGAACCCAACATTGAGAAAAAAATATCAGGGTCGATTGTAAGATGGCCTTAACCTAAAACAATGTCTTCATAATCATCTGACATCTTCATCTGCAAACCAATTCGTCTAAGCTCCAAAACAATCTCACTAATTTCTGGGTGTGAAACATCCCCCGCCTTGAACAAATGCACTCTATTTCCAGTCTCTACCCAACTACATCCTGGTTCCTTTTTAACTCCTTGTTCTTTCATCAATCCCCTCACTCTCCCAACCTCTCTCCACATGCCAGCAGCTGCATATATATTTGATAACATAATATAAGTTCCAGAATGACCAGGCTCTAATTCTACAAGTTTCATAGCTGCTAACTCGCCCAACTCAACATTTAAATAAGCTCCGCACGCAGTAAGAAGTGAACCCCAAATGCCAGCATCTGCTTCAAATGGCATTTCTTTAATGATCGTATGCGCTTTTACCAACTGTCCAGCTCGACACAAAATATCAACAAGGCAGGCAAAGTGCTCAGCTCTAGGCGCAATTTGATACTCATTTACCATTGAATCATACCAATTTATGCTCTCATTTACCTTCCCTGCATGCCCACATGCAGACAAGACACAGAGAAAGGTTACTCCATCAGGTTTAAGGCCATGCTCACACATCTCATGAAATAAATCGACAGCTTTCTCACAGTGTCCATGTTGACCAAATGCGGTTATGATGGTGTTCCACGAAACGAGGTCTGGACTATGGAGTTGTTCAAAAAGCACCTTAGATTCATGGATGTCACCACATTTACTGTACATGCTCATCAAAGCATTACATAGAGAAATATCTGGTTCAAGCCCTTTCTTTATAACAAATGCATGAGTCTGTCTTCCTCCTTTTAGAGATGCAACACTAGAACATGAAGTAAGAATAGAAATGAGGGTTGCACGGTCTGGCTTCATACCCATTTTAAGCATTTGTAGATATAGCTTGAATGCCTCCTCAGCATTTCCATTTTGTGCATAGCCTGTCATATCATAAAGGAAGGCTTTAATAAACTCTCTAGGTACATATTCTCAAAAGACAAGAAACAACAGGCCACATTATAACCAAACACTAGTTTAGAATTGATTTAACTAAGAGGTTTGAAACACAATTGATTGACTTTAAACTCTCTCTCATTCATAACTTCAATAACTAATAACTGAAATAACCCTAAAATCCCAAATAACCTAATAACCAAATACCCCTAAAACAACCCCCCAAAATACTAACCTATGGAGGCTTTTATAGGAGTAGAATGCCTAAACCTAATGATACTAGCATTAGGGTTACTAACTTAAGGAAACTCTTCAGTTAGCTATTTACATCAAATAAATAACTTAAATTAAAATGTGGAGAGAGTGGCGTCGACTAAACGACCAAGAGAGAAACGCCCTCTCCCAAGGTATACATACGCGATCGTGAGAACACCGTGACACATAAAAAATACTTAAGTTCCTGGTTACAAGTTTGTAATATGACACTAGTTTAGACAGGGGTATATTCATACTAAACCGACTAAATTTGGGACAAAATATTGGAAATCGTGGATGATAAGTAAAAAATTGACTGTTGAAATATAAGGTTGTGCTTGGTTTGTTAAAAATAAAGGAAAAGAAAAACAAATTCCCGGAAAATCCAGTCCCTTGTGCTTGATTTGTCGAGAAACCCATGCAAAAGAAAATTGTTTATGTAAAGCATCATTTTCTTAAGTAGCGAAATTGATTTTGCATTTCTACTTCATATCAAACCTCCCCTCAAACTATCAACGACAAAAAGAATTCGACTGAAAAGTTGAAAATTGAGAAGAAGAAAATTCAGAGAGAATCTCAAGAGAGCTAAGAGAGAGCCTGGGTTGGAATAAATCCACTCATTTCAAGGAGGGGATCTAAAGAGATTAAATTCATAGTGAAATAAACAAATGGAGGTGCTAATTGGAAATGGAGAAACTTAAAGGGACTGAATTTAGAGTGTGGAGGTCGGGAAAGCATGATGTGAAGGTTATGTCCCCTTCTTTCAATACAATTCATCAAAAGGGGTCTCCTAAATGGTGGTGCAGGTATGTGTGGAGGTCTGGTATTCGTCCTAGAATTGCTGGATTTGGTTGGAAGTTTTGTCATCCAGCCTGCCTACAGAGATTTGTTTTCTCAAAAGAAGTGTATATGTTTGTTCTCCATGCTATGTGTGTAATGTTGATAGTGAGTCTTTGAATCAGTTATTCTGGGAGTCTAAGATGGTCACAAGGATATAGGACTGGGGTTTTGCTCTATTTACAGGTAGTCTCCTTCCTCTAAATTTTAAAAGTGTCATAGATTGCTCTAATCAGTTCGCTCCCTAGCTTAAGGACTTTTGGATTGCTGGGGTAGAGGGTAATTTGACATCTATTTGATTGGGGCGAAATGCAGCCCTTTTTGAAGGTATGGAGTGGTCTAATACTAAAATTATAAAGATGGTTCTGAAAATCAATTGTGAAGCTTCCTTTATTTCCAAATCCTGCACTTTGGGATCTGTTAGTGACATACATATCCTCTCTACTACTGGGGTCAAGCTGAAGTTTGGAAGAAACTCCTCCAATTTGTGGGTGCAGATGGAGACTTTGCCGTTCTCACAAAGTAAAGTTAATATGGATGGGGCTGATCTAGCTGCGAATCGGACTCGGTCACTACTGTCAAATCTTTCATTAATGGTTCAACTCCTTGGGAGCTCAAAGCTAAATGGAGAGAAAATCGTAATAAGTTCAGTCATATTCGTTTCTCTTCAACTTGGAGGCAAATTTTGGGTAAGATTCCATGTTTAAAAGAGGATGACTGCTTGATGAAGGTGTTGGAGAATTTATGTGGGTCGGCCTCAATTCTTGTATAAAATTGAGGACTCCCTTTCTGAATATTTTAGGCCGAGGGTATGCTTTGGGATTGGCTCCTCTGAGTTTTCCCCTCGAGGTTGGTCTTATATCTGTTATATTTTCTTTAGCTCTCTCTTTTCTCTTTAATAAAATTATTTTACTTACTTTGCAACAACAAAATGTTCGCAAATCATACCTGCTATCATGGCATTCCATGCGACGAGATCCCTATGATGTATTTCTTCAAACAATCTTTTTGCATCCTCCATCATCCCCTCCTTACAAAACCCAGTGATCATAGCCGTAATCGCAACTAAACTCTTCTCGGGCATCATATCAAATAAAGCTCTCGCCTCATCAAACCTTTCATTCTCCACATACCCATTTATCATGACAGTCCAAGAAACCTCATTCTTTCTCGGAATCCAATCAAACAAATACCTCGCACGATCAACTTCCCCCTTTCGAGCATACCCATCAACCATCACAGTATAAGAAATAACATTTCTATTCGGCATTTCTTCAAACAACCTTAAAGCCTCATCCACACGGCCCTCCTTAACAAACCCAGATATCATGGCATTCCACGACGCAGTATTCCTCTCAGGCATCTCCATAAAGTACTCGCAAGCCTCATCAATTCTTTCATTCTCAATGCACCCAGTGATCATTGAATTCCAGGACACGACATTCTTCACTGGCATTAACCCAAAGAGTCTTTTGGATTCCTCTATAAACCCATTTTGCCAGTAGCCAGTAATTATCGCGTTCCAGGAAACGATGTCTTTAACAGGCATTTTTTGAAGAGGTTGAGAGCTGATTCGAGGTGTCCCGCTCGACCGAGGACTCCGAGCTCCACATTGCATGAATAAACCTCTTGGGTTGAGATGGTGCGGGTTGCGGTTGGGAGGATGAGAGCCAAAAAAATAGATTTGGCGGGAGTGATGAAGGTTTTGATGGTTAAAGTTTTAATTTTCAAAAGGAGGACCATAAGTTTTTTTTTTTTTTTGAGGATTTGTTTAGGGGGGGTTTTATTGGCAAGAAGATGTTTTTGTAACCGCAAGGAGAATAATTATTTTTTGAATATGAGAGTATAGGTCCAACCAACTAACAACTCAGGGATATAAGGATATGTTATAATATCTCTCCATATCTTTTTGATTCCGGCATCTTCCCCCCTTAAAACATGATTTCATAAAACCTAATTAAAACTTCATCAAAAAATTATCAAAATTCCACCAAAAGTAAAAACAAAATATAAGATTACCGGAGTTAAATTCCCCCTCAAATGAGGATGGAAGCATTGTAGATCTAAATGTTTACGCTATTGAGGTATATAGTCTAATTGACTTAAATAATCCGACTATTAATGATGATTTTGTCGATAAAAACTTGATTGAGGTATCTCCTACTAAAATTGAATTAGTTCTTTTAATAAAATTTTAATTTTTTAAGAGATAAATTTTCTATATGAGGGAGAGATTTTGTAGGATTTTTGTGATTGGATAATTAGTTGGTTGAAGGGCCACATTCTTGCCACTACCAAATTATCAACGAGATTTAAACTTCCTTGCCATTCCAAAAACATTATTCTTGCTTATAAAGCTCCCCTTTGTTTAGGCCTTTCCTTAAAACATTTGGTATATAAGTGGATCAATATGACAAAGCAGTGGCTCGAAGACTTGAAAAAGAAGTAAATGCAGATTTCAAGTTTAAAAAACAATACCCGACTTTACTTTTTTTTCACGTCTTCGAGCCACTACTTTGTCTTACTGATCCACAAACTCACGTAAAATTTGTTTTATCTTAAAATACCTTTTGAAATAACTATTTATACTTTCGCTCTGCTAGGTTGTCGTCATACCAGCACAAAAGTGCTCCCGACCGTATACTTGTCACTATTTTTCTCGTATACGATATAAAGCTTTCATCCAGTCATTCTCTACTAGCTTGTATTTTTTAAGCAATGCATCCCAACAAGATTGAAATTCTTCTTCATTCTCGTTATCATATATGCATTTTCTGAAATCGCCAGCAAAAGATCAAAATTTATTGAACTCGTTAGACAAATGTTTCAAGCCGTTCTGGTAGATATGACACAAACATAAACGATGATGCGTGTCTGGAAAACTTGCTGAGAATCAAGGTAGCTACTCTCTCTTATACGCCAAGAACGATACGCGGAATATGCCGAAGAAGTAAACAATCAACCAAGGAACAAGAAACAAAGACAAGTATATCCTGGAGGAGGAAAGTGAAAAACCCTTGGATGAAAAACCACTCCCCACGAACAATTCACTATAATCAAATAGGTTGCACACGATCTTCTCCAAGCTTTCTCAAGCTTTGTAATGGAGTCTCTCAAACCATAGCTCTCTAAAATTAAACTCACAGAAAAAGATAACTGACAAATAACCTAAGTCTCCCTTATATACTTGGGAGACTTATTACAAGCAGAACAGATCTCGAGGCAATTTCAACGTCCCAAACAAACTTACTAAACCAGCCACGCAGTTTTCGTTCGAACGAAATCCACTCTCGTTCGAACGACTTTGACGGAACCAAGTTTCTAGCCCTAGAAACTTGTATCTCGTTCGAACGACATCTAATCTCGTTCGAACAATTTTGACGAAAAATAGTTTTCACCCTAGAAAACATGCATTTCGTTCGAACGACTTATAGTTCGTTCGAATGACCATCAATTCGAGTTCACCCTTAACAATTTTCCACTTAAAATTGAATCTACCGTAACCCATATCTAGATCTCCAAATGAATTGCTCACACTACCCAAACCTTCAATCATGAAGACCCACAAAAGTTGTACATGCTGTCAACTTTTGAAAAGTCACTACCTTTGTAAACATATCGGCCAGATTCACATTAGTATGAATCTTCATAAGCTTCAACACACCATCCTCGAGGAGCGAGCGAATATAATGATATTGAATATAAATATGTTTGGTTCTAGAGTGAAAAGCCAAATTCTTTGCTAAGTGTATAACGCTTTGACTATCACTATACAACTTAGGAAAATGTTGTTATCTACCAAACTCTTTCACAAACCCTTTAAGCCAAACCATATCCTTGCACGCTTCCGTAGCCGCAACATATTTTGTCTCCATCGTAGACAAAGCTACAATCTTCTGTAGCCAAGAAACCCATGTAACTGCACCGCTTCTCAATATAAATATGAAACCACATGTGTTCTTCCGCCTATCAATGTCACCCGCCATATCAGAATCAACGAAACCCTGTAAGCATATTTGAGAACCCCCATAACATAATGCCATATCTTGAGTCCCCTTTAGATACCTAAGTATCAATTTCACAGCTATCCAATGCTCATTACCTGGATTACTCATATACATACTAACAACTCCCACTGCTTGGGCAATATTCAGTCTCATACAAATCATAGCGTACATTAGGCTACTAATCGCTGATTGATAATGAACCTTCTGCATCTCATCGCCATCCTTTTGCATTTTCGAACAATACTCCTTTAACAATTTAAAGTAACCTTCCAATGATGTACTAACAACCTTAAAACCATCCATGTTAAACCGCTTAAGTACTTTGCCGAAGTACTCAGCTTGAGATAACTTTAATTCTCGCCGCTTTCTGTCTCTTGTAACAAACATACCAAGAACTTGATTTGCTACACCCAAGTCCTTCATAGAAAACTCTCGGGATAACTATTCCTTCAACTTAGCAATCTCTCCCATGTCGGCACTTGCTACCAACATATCATTTATATACAGAAGTAGAATGATATATATATGAGTTCCCCATATTTTTTATAAAATAGCAGTGATCCGCATTGCTTTTTGAATAACTATTTTTGAACATGAATTGTTCGAACTTCAAATACTACTGTCTCGGTGCTTATTTCAAACCATATAAGCTCTTTGTGAGCCTACATACAAGATCTTCTTTCCCTTTAACTGAATACCCTTCTGGCTGCTTCATATAAATTTCTTCATCAAGGTTACCGTGAAGAAATACTGTCTTAAAATCAAGCTGCTCAAGCTGTAAATCTTCAACTGCAACTATATTCATCACAACCCAAATAGTAGACATTTTCACATCAGGAGCAAAGATCTCACCAAAATCAATGCCTTCTTTATGCTAAAAGCCCTTCACCACAAGTCTAGCCTTAAATCTCCTTGAATCGTCAGATTAATATTTTAGTCTGTATACCCACTTGTTATTCAATGCTATCTTCCCTTTTGGTAACCGAACTAAATCCCAAGTTCAATTTACTGATAATGATTGCATCTTATCATCCATAGCAAGCTCCCACTTACTATTGACTTCCACATCTAAAGCTTACTTGTAACTTTCTGGTTCACCAACATCCTTAAGTAACAAGTGATGTAGGGAGTTAACGTACATAATCAAAATTCTTGCAATTCTTGACTCCTTTCGAAGTGCTATTGGAATGTCTAGATCATTAGGTTCATTCTCTTGATCCGGTGCATCGGACTCAGCAATAACTTCTTCATCAACCTCTCGAGAGGGTTTAAATTCAATGTCAGCACTTTTCGCTGCTTCACTTCTATTCCTTTCTACATGTACTTAGAAGTCTTTACACAAAAATTCTTCATTGAATGTTACATTACGGCTCCAGATGACTTTTTAATTCTTCGCATCCCAAAATCGGTACTCAAACTCATCAGCACCATATCCAATGAATATGCACTTCGTTAGCTTTGCATTTAACTTTGTCTTTGTATTTGAATTATCAAGCATATATGAGGTACAACCGAAAATACGCAAGTGAGAAAGGTTTACCTCTTTACCAGTCCATGCTTATTCAGGAAGTCTAAAGTCCAAAGTCCAAAGCCATTGAAGTCCCTTTGTTAATCAAGTACACCACCGTACTAACCGCATCCGCCAAAAAACATTTTGGCAATCCAGCATTGAGTCTCATACTCCTCGCTCTTTCGTTTATGGTTCGGTTCATGCGTTCTACAATACCATTTTGTTGCGGTGTTATAGGAATAGTCTTTTATTGCCTAATCCTGTTTAATGCGCAAAATCTTCAAACTCGTCACTGCAGTATTCACACCTGTTATCCGACCTAAGACACTTCAGTTTTAAACCGGTTTTATTTTTAACAGAAGTCCTCCACTTCTTAAATTTATCAAACATAACTGATTTGTTTTTCACAAAGTAGAACCACAGTTTACGAGTAGTATCATTAATGAAAGTCGCGTAATAATGAGAACCACCAAAAGAAGACACCTTGGTTGGATCCTAAATATCTGTATAAACAGGATCCAACTTTCCAGGTTTCCTTGATCTTCAAGTTATTTTGAAAATAACCTTCTTCTGCTTCGCAAGAACACACTCTTCACAAAACTTAAGATCAACCTCATCAAGACCCTCTAGCTTTTCTTTTGTTACCATCATCTTCATCCTCTTTTTACTCATGTGACTGAGCCGTTTATGCCAAGTACTTGTATCAATCCCCGGAGTGGTCGCACAAATAGTGAAAATTGTATTTTGCATTGTATATAACGTTCCTTGTCTTAAGCCTCGAGCTACTACTATAGTTCCCTTTGTAACCTTCTAGAATGGAGCACCAAAGGTGCTTACATATCTACCATCATCTGCCAATTGGCTAACCGAGTAAGGTTACGCCCCAATTTGGGTACAAGTCGCACATTCTTTAAAACCAGTGTCGCCCCTAAAGGCAACCTCAACCTAGCGTTTACCTTTTCAATAATGTTGTGTGCGCTCTTATCTGTAAGAAAGACCGTACAGAAGTTGCCTTTAACAATATTGGTTAGGAAACCTATGTTTGCAGTAACATTGTAATGACGTATTTTCTGGGAGGATAATTTTTGCCAATACTTTAGTTAGGATTATGTAATAATTATCTTAAACACAGGATTTTATGTGGAAACTCAGTGAAGCCTGAGAAAAACCATGACCTCGAGGAGGGTTTTGATGAAAATCTAATAAGATGCTAGTTATTACAATTGCTTATTGGTAAGGATGTAAGAATGTTTGATTAGTGGAGTTGCAGATAGGTTTAACATACTCTCTGCCTGTATTTATAGTAGATATAGGCAGTTACAAAAAGAAAAATAGTTTTCTATTTTGGCAGGTAGTGGGCGAACTTTGCGGATCTCCCTGCAACGGCTCTATTTGACAAACATAACGGCTACTTCGATGGGTCAAGAAATGTGATCGCAGATGTGACATCTTCTCGAATGATGGATTATCTTTGACTAAGTTATGTAAGCTTCTTTTTGTCAAATCTGGAAAATATGCTACTATAATCGCCCCATTCTAGACACAATTACTATTGTTGCGTCGAGAAGAACATCAAAATTTGAGCAGTTTGTCAAAATTTTGTAGAAGTCTGTATTATGTCATTTATGAGGTGAAAGTTAAATGAATCTGGTCACGTATTTTCCTGAGGAGCATTTATGGCAGGTCATTGTGACTGTGGTATCCGTGTAGGTAAGAGTACAATATAAATACATGGAAAAGGACGTGAAGTGTTCGTTTGGTAGTTCTGTAAGGTTCTATGATGGTGATGGCGCGGTTCCAGACGCTGCATAAGGTGTTTTTGGAGCGCGTGGATGTCAAGTATGAGGAGTCGAAGGAGTTTTATTTTGGCCGTCTGTCCCTTTCTTCATATTATCCAAAGCCAGTGAAGCCAATATTTGAGGGAATGACAGAATTGGAGGCGGAGATTGCTGAAGCGAAGTGTTTCTTCCGGTCACAATTTCATTTTGTGTTACTGACGGCCTCGGAGTGCATTGAATGTTTCTTCCGGTCACAATGTCTTCGCTTCGAGAATTGGCCACTGCCATTGTTGAAGACGAAGTTGCTAAGGCGGGTAGGGATTCTTGTGGTGGTTTCTCTGATCATTGTCATCTTTGTAATCCCTTGGGGTTGTGAGATGGTAGTGGTTTCAGAGGAGGAAGATGTGGCTATTCTTCCTTTGCCATAGGCTATGGCACACTTAGGATGTACAGTAACTTGTAGAATGAACTCTGATGTAATCGAAAGAAAGATTTGTAGAATGTAAAATGTAAAATGTAATAGTTAACTTATGGAATAAAATGTTGTTTTTGAATTTGCATCGATTAAATATTTTGCGATCTCGAATGATATAATTGTCGAGATAGTTGTTTCGAACTGTAGGGAAATATTGAGGTTACTTTATCGAGGTAATAAGATTTTAAACTGAAGTTTGTTGATTGTGTGGGGCCCGTAAACAGTTTCCTAGGAGGTTTGATTTGACTGGGTTGTTTAGAGTTCCAAGGTAAAGTAAATATTGTATTTGACTGTTGGTAGTTGGGTAGTTAAATTTTTTCATATAAATACCCTTGTATTATTGAGGATATCATTCTGGTTTGGGGCAGATGGTGAAGGCGATGGCGCAGCTGCGTAAGGAGGAGTTTTCCAACTGGTGTACTTCAAGTACTAGGAATTGATAGAGCGGTACTTCAACAAATTGTATGTAAATGAACAACCATTGGTGCCGAGGGCAGTGAGTTATAAGGGAATGGGTGAAATAGAGGCGAAGGAGGCGGAAGAGGAGTATGCATTTCACTGTTAATTACAATCTCAGAGTTCACCGGAACATGTTGGATGTGTAAGGAGGCGTGCCAAGGCGATGGTGAGGAAGGAAGATGCTCTCGTTGGCCGGGAAGTCTGAAAAGCATTTTGTGTCAGCTATTGTTGTAATAAAATGAATAAACATGTACTTTTTCTTGTTTGGAATATATGAAGTTATTTTGTCAGATTGTTGTTGTCGACATATAATAGAAAAATGTTCTCGAAGTATATCTATGAATATATGCAACTGTCTTCTCGAATGTGGCTGGAATTGTGATGAATTAAATTCGTGGGTATTGTGCTATCGAATACAATTTGAATTTGAATTATTTTTGCAAATGGCCCGAGAATATAGGAGAGGATTAATAAGGAAAGATGTGTGTATGGTTATGGAGAAAAATGGCTAGGTACTTTCCTGTAGGGGATGTTGTGAGGTACAAGGAATTGGATGTACAATCTCTATTTGTTAACATAAGACTTGTTTTGGCGAGGATGGACATATCAGAGGAGTTAATGCGAGATTTGGAAGGGTTTGAGCAACATTGCATGGGACTGCTAGCGTTTAGGAGGCGAAGGTTTAGAGACTTCGAGAAGAGGCGATCAAAGCGTTACACTCAAGTACTCGAACGGTTGTGAAGGGGTGCGATGAACAGTCATCTGGGGCCTATAAATAACCCCGTGATTGGCGACTGTTCACACACTGCTGATTCTGAACAAATTTCTGTAAGTACAAATTCTTTGTGCTCGTCTTTTGTATCGTTGTCAACAATTGGGAATGAGGAGATTAGTCTGTTGATTAAGAGGGCGAAACTTGCGAAGCAAAGGGATACAGAAGCAGCATGACTCCAAGATTAGTGACTGTTTAAATTTTTTTGTGTATTTGCTTGTTTGTTGAATATCATGCAATTCTATAGAAACCCTTTGTAGATATAAACGTGGTGGAGATAGTGTAAGAAGGAATTATAGTTTGAATGTGTGTATTGGAAGTAATTAGAAAAATATTGTGTTAGAGTTTTTGTTACTTTGTCTGTGATATGGATTTTTGGTGGTGCGACTAATGGTGTAATGGTGTCGAAAAGGAATAAGGGAAGTATTGGAGTAAGGGGGTGGTGGTAAGGAATGATGACGAGGGGAAAGATTGAGTTTTGGACGTCATTGTGATTACGTCGCAACTTTGGGTTTGTCTATCGTGATTAGTAATATTGGATGAGGTTTGGCAGTTGGAGTACTGTATTTCCAGCGAAATGGATCGGATTTTACACCGGAGAGGGCGTTAATTCAAAATTTGTGAACTCAGCTTGCTTTGGCAGGAAACATGGTACTGCCGAAGTGTCTTCGAGAAGTTAGGGGTCCTGTACTTAGATTAGAAGATGTTAGTGGCAGATAGATAGTTTACGATGTTAGGACTTAAAAAAAAAAATCGAATAAATCCTGTATCGAGAATTGAATGTAGTAATATAATGAATGACATGTTGGAAATGAAACTCGACAACGATATGAATATTAGTATATGAACGTATATAATGTATCAGATATGATAGTATATAAACTGAAAAAAGGGAATTTGATTTTCAGGTTCATAAAAATGGTTGAACCTATTCAAAACGATGATAAAGAAGGAATATTTGACAACCTCGTGGATGTTGAACCTCTTTTAATTAATGTCACAACATGTGTCCAACAGTTGGGGGGGGTATAGGGTTGGTTCGAGTAGCGCGGATGTGACGAGTGTCGATCAATTTAAAGTTTCTCCTAGGGTGGTGGAAGTGTCTGACGAGGAGACCGAGATAGACGTGGATCACGAGTCGCAGGCAAGTGATCAAGAAGGTGATGATGGTGGAGAGGAAAACTTTGAAGGGGAAGAAGGGCCGTGTTATGGTGAGGGCCCAGAAACTAGTAAAATTTTGAGTTTCAAAGTAAAGTATGGTATTCCTAAAGATATTAGGTTAGAGGAATATCATTATGAAATGACAGGTCAAGACGTTCCCTTGAATGACATTCTAGTCCATCGAAAACATATTAAAAAGGGATTAAAGCTGCCTCTTCGAGCTGACCAGTAGAGGTTTCTAATTCTTTTTATGTAGCGCCTGGTCAGTTTAGCCCCAATGTGTATGATCTCTTCCATGTTGTGGGAGTGATAAATGGTTGATTAAAGGAGAGAGGGAAAAAACTTATTACTGTAGATGATTTATGTGTGTACTATACTCTTAAAAAAAACCCACAAAAGCTAGGGTATAGGTACTTGGCGAGGTTCATGAAGAGACCCCTATTTTACGAAATGGTATCAACCGGAGGACAATATTTTGATGAGTGCCTGCTCGTTTCGAGGAACTACGAGTTTGATAAGAAAAACCTGGGAGAGCCTCTGAAAAGAAAAACTTTCCACCTAGGTTTTAGGGTTAAGTAATTTGTATGTCGAAGTTGTTATGTAGATTGTATTGGTTTGAATTGGTGGATAACTTGTGTTTGTTTGTCTTTGTGCAACTTTGAAGGAGATTGATAGGACCTCGACCGTTACAGAGAAGCTGTGCAACATCAGGAAAGGTTACTTTGATCGGATCGACAACCTGGTTGTCGACCAAGAGAAAGTTGATATGTTTGTCTTTGTGCAACTTTGAAGGAGATTGATAAGACCTCAACCATTACAGAGAAGCTGTGCAACATCAGGAAATGTTACTTCGATCGGATCGACAACCTGGTTGTCGACCAAGAGAAAGTTGATAGTTACTTTCAAGAAGCCGGTTTAAAGAAAAATTGGGATAAAGGAGCAAAAATTCCAGTTATCGACAAAAAAAGTTCTGCCATAAATAAGAGGGCTATAGATTCGAGCTTGCCTCTCAAGAATCTGTCACTTAGTGGTTATACTACATACTCTCTGACTACATAAAGAGAAGCCTTGCTGACAGAAACCTTCGGGAAGGGAAAGAAAAAAAGAGTTGCCAGCCAGCCTGCTGCTCCCATTCCTCCCCCGAAGAGGGCTTCTCGAAGATCTCCTGCTAAGGAAGGAGATAAAGTTGATGCTACACTATCTGGTGTTCCGGATGGTCAACCTCCAAAATCGGCTACTTATTTGTTGCCGAAGAAGAAGGCATCTTCGGGATCGACGAAGAAGCAGTTTGTCGAGGAGCCCGAGACTGAAGTCCAACATGTCATTGAGTCTTATGCTGTTGGGACGACTTCTCTGGAGGAGGAGTTTCCTGATTGCCTGGTGGGGGCGGAAAGTCCATCATTCTTCCTTATCGAGGGCCACTGCACCATGAATAAGGTTAGAAATTTTTCTGCCTTATTTCGACTAAAGAACTTAGTTCCACATTTGGGAACTCTTATAATGAATCTACTGCAGATCAAAAAGTTGTTGATTGAGGCGGAACCCCGTATTCTCGATATCGGGAGACTGGTAAACCAGCTTCTCGCGTACAATAATATCGAGAAGGAGCTGGTGAAGGAGAAAGATGACTTATTCCAGGAGAAGGAAAAACTGGAGGCGAAGCTGGGGAAGCAGAAGCTTGAGGCCGGGAAGGCGAAAGAAGTTGCTATTCGTGAGGTGAAGAAAGCTTGGGACATGGAGAAAAGGAAGAAGGTCAAACAGATAAGGGAGGAGGCATTGGCATTGTAGAAAGCCAATTTTGAGGGCAATGCTTATGAATAGATTATATCGGCTCGGAGAGCATGGAGGTGGAGCACGCAAAGGTCTTGGATGAGGTGAGAGCTGAAGCTGATCGAGTCAATATTGACTCACTCAAGCGTATGAAGACCAATTTTGTTGTGCAGTTCGAGGAGTTTTGGAGGTGAGAAAAGATTTTTATAAAGGTTTGGTTGTTGCTGGGAATCAGTTTTTTTTGGATTCAGATATAGAGGACGAAGCTCCTGAAGCACCTGAGGCTCCTGTGGTGACCATTCCCAAGGGTATTCTTCCCGAGGTAATATTGGATGAGCTAACTCCAGGTTTACTAGTGAAAATTAATGCCTCAATCTCTCCACCTGCAGAGTTCAAATAATGTTTGAAAAGTTTTTGTTTTTATGAATGATGTACAAATGGTCGATGGGACCGAAACAATTTTTTGTGTTTCTTTTTGATTGTTTTATTTAGATGTTTGTCGAAGAATATTTTGGAAGTAATTTATTCAAGATGCAAAGATTTTTTGTAAAAATTATGCTAAGTGTTTGATTCGACAAGATTGATAGCATTAAATATTAATGTAGATAATATACAGAGTGTTGCTTTAAGCAAAGTATCTGAGATGATGGAAAGAGGGCCATGTAATGGCTCTTGTAAATTTAGAATAATGACCATATGCTTTTCCTCGATAGGATATTTGGGTTTTTGAGAAAAAAAGACAAAACATGACATATTTTGTTCGATAAGTAATGAATTGCAAATAAGGTTATCCTGTAATTGGATAGGCATTTGTCGAAGAGATAAAAGTTAGTTGTGATGTATACTTGTCAAGTATGTATTGATACTAAGTAAATGATAGTTTGAAAGATGTAATTAATAGTAAAAATGTCTGCATTTGAATTATTTGAAAGCGGTTATAGCGGTTATCTGTAGAACATTTTCAGATGGGCTACATTCCATGAATATTCGAGTTGTACTTCGTCTTCAGTCATTAACTAGTATATCCCACTGTCATTCTTGTCGCTGAAAATATATGGCCTTTCACAGTTCTCAGACAACTTGCCAGAGTTTTTAGGTCGAGTACTATCTTGGATGCGTCATAAGACAAGGTCACCGATGTCGAACGTACGCTTGGTGACTTTCTTTTTATAAGATTTCTTAAGAGTGTCGTGGCATCGCCCTAAGTTGGCAATGGTATGATCTCGGGTTTCTTCAATCTAATTGAGGTTGTAGAGGAGTCCAAGTTCATTTTCTTTATCTGTGATTTTTCTTCGAGTATTTGATAGATCGAGGTTTGAAGGTAAGTCTGCTTCAGTACCGAATGCCATCATGAATGGTGTACAAACAGTGGATGTTTGAGGAGTTGTTCAGTATGCCCACAAGATACTAAGTAGTTCATCCACCCAAGTGCCCTTCTTCTTTTCAAGGCGCTTTCGTAACCCTGACTTGATGATCTTGTTAATGGCTTCAGCTTGGCCATTACCTTGAGTGTAGTATGGTGTTGAAGTAGACAGTTGAATCTTATATTTGTGGAGGAAGCTAAGTACTTTGCTGCTGATGAATTGCTTGCCGTTATCAGATCGTATCATTTAAGGATAACAAAATCTGGTTATAATCTGTTCCCAAATAAATTTGATGACTTCATTTTTGTCAGTGTGACATAATGTATTGCTTCGACTCACTTGGTGAAGTAGTATGTTGCCACAAGAACGAACTTTCGGTTACCCAATATTGGGTGGAAAGGTCTAATAATATCGATCGCCCATCTCTTGAATGGCCATAGGGCATTTCTAACGTGTAATTCGAGGGTTGGAATTTTGATGTCTTGAGCATGGATTTGGCATTTATAGTACTTGCAGACGAAGTCTTCATAGTCTTATCGCAATTTAGGCTAGTAAAACCCTTGAGTGAATGCCCTTCGTTCCAATGATCTTCCTGATATGTGTGTTGCGCAGATACCTTCGTGAAGTTATCTGATTTTAACTTGGGCTTTCTTTTGTGAAATACATTCGATAAGTGGTCCGCCCCCAGTGATTCAATACAATACTTTATCCTGGACTTTGAATTGAGGACATTTTACTAAAAGTAATCGGGCTTCTTCCTTGTTACTTGGGAGGATGTTAGAATTGAGGTATGCATAGAATTGTCTTCTTCAATCTTCTAGATCTTCGTCTTTAATAATATTGATCTGCATTGTGTAACTCATGTCGAGACTGGAATGTTTGATGACTTTGATGTCTAAAGTTCTTTTTTCACTGTCTTCCCGCATTGCAGAAATGTACACTAATGCGTCGGCGTGGCGGTTCTCGGCTCAAGGGAGATAAGAGATTGTTACTGTTTTGAACTTCTTCATTTTCTCTTCGACCAGAGCTGCATAATCGACCATCTTGCCTGATGTTTTGAATGTTTTGTTATAATGGTTGGCGACAAGTAAGGAATCGACGTAAACAATTATTTCTTCCGCTCCAAGGGCTATAACGAGATCTAGTCCATGTAAGATAGGTGTATCCAAATTCTGGGACTGTTATATTGGTGCCATTGAACAACAAGGGAATGTGGAATTGAAGGTCTGCAATTTGGCCAAGACAGTATCTAAGGCAACAACTTTTAGATTATAACATTCTCCCGAATACAGTTCTTTGTGGCAAAGCAGCAGAGATATAAAAAGTTCTTAAGTTACATTATGATGTTGATCTTCATAGCATGAAAAAAAATAAAAAATCTTATAAATGTTGTTGAGTCATTTACATTTACATTCCTCTGATAAAGAACAAAAAATACGTTGTAAACAGTAATTCTAAGCACACTATTACATCATCTTCATCGCATCAAAATAGTATTACAGTCTTGCATAGAGGAACTAAATTAGAAATGTGAATTCTAGATTTAATGTTGGGCAGTGGGAACTGTTTTTATTTCTCATAAACTATGTTCATATTGTAGTGCTTTGTGACACTCTTTTGATGTTAGCACATTATTGAGAATAAAGGTAGCTAGTCTCT
The DNA here is from genome assembly GCA_014058105.1 of Kingdonia uniflora. Lineage (NCBI taxonomy): Eukaryota > Viridiplantae > Streptophyta > Magnoliopsida > Ranunculales > Circaeasteraceae > Kingdonia > Kingdonia uniflora. The sequence continues at coordinate 379,445 of JACGCM010000593.1, read as the reverse complement.
CTTCAACGATAAGACCGAATTGCAGAAATCCTCAAACAAGTAATAAACCAAACAAAAAACAAAATAAGGACAAGGGAATTTACTCGAAGGAGGGAAGTGGAAAACCCTTTCGAATGAAAAACCACTTCGCGCGAACAATCTAACTTCCATTCGAATAAACTTTGAGTTTATTTGGACAGACTGCTTTCTATTCGAACAAATACATAAGTTTATTCGAATAAGGCTTGGTCAGCCTCTTTTGTTCAAACATACCAAAGTCTATCCAAACAGAACACTAAAATTCATATTTTCTTTCTGTCTACGATCCTCGCTCGTCTCACGAACTCCAATGAACATCCATGAACATAATTTGAGTTTATTCCTCAACAATCTCTTGAAATCGATTTTACTGTAACCCATCTCTATATTTTTCAATAATAAATTGCTCACGCTACCCGGACCTTTAATCATGAAGACCCACCAAAGTTCTACATGACGTCAACTTCTAGAAAGTCACTACCTTCGTAAACGTATCGGCCGGATTCACATTAGTGTGAATCTTTATAAGCTTCAACACACCGTCCTCAAGGAGCGAGTGAATTTAATAATATCTAATATCAATATGCTTGGTCCTAGAGTGAAAAGCCGCATTGCTAGCTAAGTGTATCGCGCTTTGACTGTCGTTATACAACTCAGGAAGATGTTGTTCTTTACCGAGCTCTTTCATCAACCTTTTAAGCTAGACCATATCCTTGTACACTTCCGTAACCGCAACATATTCTGCCTTCGTCATAGACAAAGCTCCAATCTTCTGTAGCCTCAAAACCCATGTACCCGTATCGCTACCCAATATAAATACGAAGCAACTAGTATTCTTCCTCCTATCAATGTCACCCGCCATATCATAATCAATGAAACCCTGTAAGCATACCTGAGAACCCCCATACCATAATGTCATATCTTGAATCCCTTTCAGATACACAAGTATCTATTTCATAGCTCTTCAATGCTCCTTGTATGGATTATTCATATACCTACTAATAACTCTCATTGCTTGGGCAATTTCTGGTCTCGTACAAATCATAGCGTACATAAGGCTAGTAACTTCTGATTGATAAGGAATCTTTCACATCTCATCGCGATCCTTCTGCGTCTTCGGATAACACTATTTTGATAATTTAAAGCGACCTCCCAATGGTGTAATAGCAGCCTTAGAACCATCCATATTAAACCGTTTAAGTATTTTGTCGATGTACTTAGCTTGAGATAACTTAATTTCTTGCCACTTTCTGTCTCGTGTAATACGCATACCAAGAACTTGTTTTGCAGTACCCAAGCCCTTCATAGAAAACTCCCAAGACAACTATTCTTTTAACTTGACAATCTCTCCCATGTCGGCACTTAATACCAATATATCATCTACATACAGAAGTAGAAGGATATATGAGTTTCCCATATTCTTAATAAAGCAACAATGATCCATATTACATTTCAAATAACCATTTCTGGACATGAATTGATTGAACTTCAAATACCACTACCTCGACGCTTATTTCAAACTATATAAGCTCTTCGTGAGGCTACATACTAGATCTTCTTTCCCTTTAATTAAATACCCTTCTGGCTACTTCATATAAATTTCTTCATCAAGGTTACCATGAAGAAATGTTATCTTGACAACAAGCTGCTGATCAAGATGTAAATCTTCAACTGCAGCTATATTCATCACAACCTGAATAGTAGACATCTTCACAACAAAAGCAAAGATCTCACCAAAATCAATACCTTCTTTCTGCTGAAAGCCCTTTACCACAAGTTTATCCTTGAATCTTCTTAAACCGTCATATTCCTACTTTAGTCTGTATACCCACTTGTTGTACAATATTCTCTTCCCTTTCGGTAACACAACTAAATCCTAAGTTCGATTTACTAATAATGAATGCATCTCATCATCCATAGCAAACTCCCATTATCTCTTGACTTCCACATCTAAAACCTCATTATAACTTTCCAGTTCACCGCCATCTGTAAGTAACAAGTGATGTAGGGAGTTAACGTACATAGCCATAATTTGTACATTTAACGGCTCCTTTTAAAGTGCAATTGGAATATCTAAATCATTAGGTTCCTCGTCTTAATCCGGTGCATCGGACTCAACTACGACTTCTTCATCAACCTCTCGAGAGGGTTCAAATTCAATGTCGATACTTTCCGCTACTTCGCTTGGAGACCTTTCCACATGTACTCTGAAGTCTTTATACAAAACTTCCTCATTGAATGTAACATTTTGGCTCTGGATAATTTTTTAATTCTTAGCATCCCAAAATTGGTACCCAAACTTATCACCACCATATCTAATGAATATGCACTTCATTGACTTTGAATCCAACTTTTTCCTTGTATTTGAATTATCAAGCAGATATGAGGTACAACCGAAAATACGTAAATGAGAATGGTTTACCTATATATCGGTTCATACTTCTTCAGGCAATACAAAGTCCAAAGACATCGAAGGCCCTCCGTTAATCAAATGCGCCGTTGTACTAGCAGCATCTGCCCAAAAACATTTCGGCAATCCTGCGTTGAGTCTCATACTCTTCGCTTCTTCGTTTATGGTTTGGTTTATGCCTTCTGCAACACCATTTTGTTGTGGTGTTCTGAAAGTAGTCTTCTGTCACCTAATCCCATTTGATGCTCAAATGTCTTTAAACTCGTCACTACAGTACTCGCCCACATTATCTGACCTAAGACACTTTAGTTTTAAGCCGGATTCATTTTCAACTAAGGCCCTCTACTTCTTGAACTTATCAAACACATCCGATTTGTTCTTTACAAAGTAGACTCATAGTTTAGGAGTAGCATCATCAATGAAGGTAACATAATAATGAGAACCACTAAGAGAAGATACCTTGGTTGGCCCCCTAACATCTGTATGATCAAGATCTAATTTTTTAGGTTTCTTGATCTTTCGATTATTTTGAAACTAACATTCTTTTCTTTAGCAATAACACACTCTTCACAAAAACTTAAGATCAACCTCATCAAGACCCTCTAGCTTTCCCTTTATAACCATCATCTTCATCCCTTTCTCACTCATGTGACCAAGCCATTTATGTTATGTACTTGTATTTATCCCTTGAGTGGTCGGACAAATACTAGAAATTAAACCCTGCGTTATATGTTATATACAACGTTCCTTATCTTAATCCCCGAGCTACTACTAAAGCTCCCTTTGTAACCTTTTAAAAATTATTATGAAAGGTGCTTACATGTCCACCATCATCAGATAATTAGCTAACCAAGATAAGGTTACACCCCAATTTGGGTACAAGTCGCACATTCTTCAAAACTAACGTCACTCCTGAAGGCAACTTCATCCTAGCATTTCCCTCTCCAGTAATATTGCGTGCACTCTTGTCTACAAGAAAGACCATACCAAAGTCGCATTTAACAATGTTGGTTAGGAAACTTACATTTGTAGTAGCATGGAATGAGGTACCCAAATCAACTATCTATGATTCGTTAACATCGTCGCACAAAAGAAGTAGAGCCTTATTAGACCTATCCTCCTCAGTAAGGTTTATTGTATATTTATCATCATCATTAACTTTCTTAGAAGAATTACAATCACGTATGAGGTGACCCTTCTTTCCACAGGTCCAACATGCAACGGGCGACTTAGACTTTCCTCTTGACTGTGAATAACCCCTTCCATTCTTTGGCCCCATTCTATAAGACTCCATCTTTCCTCGATATTCAATGCACTATTGTTTAAACTCGAAGAGGGTTCTTGTGATTTATGCTTATTCTGTTCACTCATAATCAAAGAGATTATAGTGTCAAATTTAATGTCTTCCTTCCCCGATGAATTGCCCACAACTGTAATAAACCTTTTCCATCACTTAGGCATTTGCCCCAAAAGAACCCACGCCCTCACCTCCTCAGTAAAAGTAATTTTACATATTCAAGTTGGGCATGAATAGTATTGGGCTCACTAATATGAGCTTGCACCCTGCCATTATCTTTTATCTTTAAAGTAAATAAGCAACGTAAGATATGTACCTTATTTACCTCAGACGGTTCTGAGTACACAAAGGATAAAGTCTCCATCAAATCCTTTGTTGTCTCAACTTTGGAGATCATATGTAGAATTTGAGATGATAGCGCCAACCTAACGTTCCCAAGCGCCTTACAATCCAATCGCACCCACTTTACAGTATCATGATCTATCGGCTTCATCTTAATCCTACCCAGTGGTAAGTCAAGATCTTTCTGATATAGATAATCTTCTATCTGCATCTTCCACACTTCAAAATTTAAACCATTGAACTTTGTGATCTTTAATTTCTCTTCGTCGACCATCTCTTTTTACCATACAAGCCCTAAAAAAAGTGCTCTTATACCAGTTGTTGAGAATAGAGGTAGCTAGTCTATCTTCTACGATAATAACAAATTACAGAAATCGCCGAAAAGTAATAAACCAAACGAAGAACAAAACAAGGGCAAAGGACTTTACTCGGAGGAGGAAATTGGAAAACCCTTTCGGACGAAAAATCACTCCCCGCGAATAATACACAATAAATCAATAAGTTACAATGCAATCTCTCGAGCTTCCTCGAAGCTTTAATAGAGACTCTCAAACCCTATTTCTCTCTAGAATTAAACTCACTCAAGATTACCTAAGAAATACACTAAGTTTCTCTTATATAATTGGGAGGTTATTATATAAATTAAGACTTAAATGACAGATCATGAGGCAAGTCAACATCTTCACTCCAACCTTTTAAAACTGTGTTTACGAAGTTTATTCAAACAAAATATGTTCTAAGATTTCTATTCGAATAGACTCAAAGTCTTTTCGAACATACTACTTTTTATTCGAACAAACTCATTAGTCTATTTGAATAAAGTTTGTTCGGCTTCTTCTGTTCGAACATACCAAAGTTTATACGAACAGAACACTAAAAATTCATATTTTCCTTCCGTCTTCGGTTCTCGTTCATTCCACAAACTCCAATGAACATCCATGAATATAATTTGAGTTCATTACTCAATACACATTGTTGCAAGGCACCATAGAACTGCATTGTGTGGGGATTTGGTGGGCACTCCATAAACAAATATGTCTATTATATCACTTAAGCACTACAGATTTGTTAAATATAATGGGATAAGCAGGCTAGACTAAACCATATCAAAATTTGGCTAAGATATTATAATTTTTCAAGAGAAGAGGAGTATTGGTAAAGATTATGTACTGCCTCTCTCCCATTTTACATTAGGCAGAACAAGAGATAAACCTATTTCAATTAGGAAGGACTCTTTCTTCTTCATGAGTTCTATTTTGTTGATGATATTTGTAATTAATAGGGTAAAGAGTCGATCAAATATAGCCATATGGGTTTAGCCCATTGTGAGTTATTTACTCGAATTTAGACTCTGAATATTAGGTTCAAGTTAAACCTCTTGTTCTTGTTAAAGTCGTAACTCTAAAAAAATACTAAATATTTGGTTTCCTTTTTCTTAAAATGATGAGGTGTTATTCCGTCAAAGAAAGGTGGGAGTCATTAAAATTTTGCTAAAAGAGGTGATGACATGGCAGATTTTAATTGGCCCCCATCACTCATCGAGAGTTACCCCATCAAAAATTTGCTTAGTCTAGTGAGGTAAGTAGAGTAAATTAACTATTTTATTTGGTCTGATTTTAATGAGACTTGCAATGAATTTGAATTTGCCAACCATTTGAAAGAGAGGTTTTGTTGACCCTAGCTAAACGATATAATGAATTAACATGGTAGTTATAAGAGCCTAAATTCGGAACTCGAACTTAGCTTCCCACACCAAATATGACCAGAACACTAAACAATAACTAATAACGCAAGATCTAGCGTGGAAACTTTTGAATAGGTAAAAACCATGACCTCTTGCGAGGATTTGAAAGAGATGGTATTAATAACTTTGTGACTACTATTTACAGCATTTTGGATAGTTTTGCATAGACTTTCTAGATAGCAAAAGTCTGTCTTTAATCTGTTCATCCTTGGTCATATTTATAGGTCTCATATTATGACCGTTTAATAACTACTATCTTCTCTTAATGACGTACGTTACAAAATAGTTTTGATGAGTCTTCGTAACGGTTGTGTAACGGTATGTGCATTTTCTCTTCCTTATAACTTCTCCTTAATGTATCATAATTGTTACATGTCATCTTGTAATAATAAGGTCAAACAAATGTTCACCGGTCAAAACTAGGACTTGAACTCGAGTTGTGGAGTAGGCCCTTACAGTAGTAATCAGAATTCTAGGGTGTACTTATCGCAGTATAATACTTCGATAAAAGATTGTATAATTCATATTATAGGCCGTAATGGTATAAAACCCCCTCCTAAAATGACTCAATACTTGAGTTCAGATGCTGCTACAATTTATTTAAAATTTAACAGTGCCTCAAAACTCAAGTTTCCAAACTCGAACTCAAGTTTCATTCTTGACTTTGAAACTTGTTGTTGACTCAAGCCGCTAAGGTTTGAGATCAAGCGCAATTAAGTCTCCAACCGTCAGATCATGTTAAATCTTCAAAAGTTTGAGTTTGCAATCAAGCACGCTTGATAAGATTATGTAGCAACCATTAAATTTGTCACCTTACCTTCAACTTAATAGAATGCTTTGTTGGACCAATCTTGAGTTGATGTGTTGTTGCTAAACTTAAGTTTTGAGCTATAGAAGCTTGAAAAAGAGAGTCTTGAGCTATAGAAAAATTAATGCATGTTACAGCATCCCATCACCATTCATCAATACCTTCTAGATTAACTTACATAACAAATAACAAGGGGAAGGCCGAGGTAAAGGAAAAGGTAAAATTCAGAGCATGCAAGGATTCATGACAAACATAGTAAACAAGAAGAGAATTTAATGTGAATCGTCCTCCCATGGTCATTTCTCACAGTCTACGATTTATTTACATTAATGTTATTTTGATTCAAGCCTCTCTGGTAGAGATGCTTAATAGGTTTTAGGGAGTTCATAATTAACTAATACAAGGCTAAAAATGTATTTGTCCCCATTTCTAGAATATGCCTAATTAGGATTTTCACCCTTGTATTTTATAAAAGGAATGCTAGGTTATCTATTTTAGTTAGTTGATGATTTGAAGAGAGTTAAGTTTTGTTTTTATTTTAAGCTTTGTTTAGTTTCAATATAATTTGAGGTTTAATTTTGTATTTTAGTGTCAATAAAACCCTAATTTTAATTAGGTTAATGTTTATCAATCCAAGTTCTTTCTTCCGCGACTCAGATTTACGTTAGAATTATGTACACTTCAGCATCACTGGAGAGAAAAACAACTATATAGCAGCATCATATTTTCTTAATTAAGTAGAGAGAGAAATCGATTAATCACGACATTCATTGCCCCAACAATTCAAGAAAAAGGAAAACATCGAACTAGATCAAAATCAAGAACATCATATTATTAACCATAACCCATTATTCATCAACAAATTAAACTAGAATTAATACGAAACTATTTATAGTCTCTCCCAAAGCAAACACTGAAGGGGTTTAATGAATTTCCACTAACTTAATACTAATCAAAGTAAAAACAAAATTAACTGGAGGCTTCTCTAATCCCACCACGGATCCTCTTCGCAAGCTGAATATCCTTGGGAATGATAGTAACAAGTTTGGCATGAATAGCACAAAGATTAGTATCTTCAAACAAACCCACTAAGTAAGCTTCAGCTTCTTTTTGCAATGCCAAAATCACGTGGCTCTGGAAATGCAAATTTGTCTTGACTCCTGTGTAATCTCACAAACCAGCCTCTGGAAAGGCAATTTCCTGATCAAGAGTTCAGTATTCTTCTGGTATTTGTGGATTTCCCTATAACAACGAAAACATGTCACAAACCCAACATGCATTACAACAAGAACAAGCAAAAACCCTAATCTCAATCCTCAAAAGCAAGTAAGAATCTAGGTTTAATTTTGAGTTGTTAGATGTTACCGAAGGGATACAGTTTCGGGATGGTATCTGTGAGGCTTCTTCACACCTTCAGCACTAGGGGCACCCTTACGGTAGACCTGAACCAACAACTACGTTAAATAGACTAAATTAACATCATCTCTCTCATGTTTAACATTACAATTTCTTCATCATAGATATATAAAGAAACATGAAGTTGTTGAGTCGCAAGCCCGGAAGCCGAAACTCCAAGTCGATTTGGGTTAGTCACAAAGAAACACAATTAAAGAAATACACACAACACCAAGTTTATAGTGGTTCAGCAAATTGTCTACGCCCATTTTGCGAGAGAAAAAGAGTTTATTGAAGATCTCAATTACAATCACTTAAACCCAATTAGGATTTCTCACTCAAGAACCACCCAAATGTTCTCACCAAAGGATTGTCTAAGGATAGCTCTCAAAGAACTTAAAACCCCCTTTATAATCTAGGGGAACTCTTTACAATTGCTCATATCTCGAGGCAAGTCAAGGGTTCCAAACAAATCTTAAAATTGAGTTTTTCCGAAGTCTATTCGAACGTACTATTTGTCTGTTAGAACGGACTATTTATATTCCCACTTTTATTCGAATAAAAGGTGCCCGGTGTGGTCTATTCGAACATAAACAATTTATGTTCGAACAAACACAATTTCGTTCGAACGGCAAGAAATCTCATTCGAACAACTTGTAATAGTTTTTGTTCAAATAACAAATAGCTCCATAATTCTCCACAACGGTGAAGATTTCCCCCAACCAAACGAATCAAAATCTGATTCGAACATAGTAACCATCCAAACGAACCCAAACAAACCCTCTCCACCATCAAATATCCCCAAATACCCAAACACACAAACGGCCTAAGGAAACCAACCAAACCATGCATCCCCAAAAGGACCAAATCCAAAACCAAGCATCCCAAAAGACCAAGAACCAAACCAAATGTCCCAAGGATCCAAAATCAACTACACCAAATCAATCGTTGCCTACGTACCTTCGTAGATCAAGTTGCCCGTAGTTCATGCAAAGCCAATCAATCAATATGAATAATTTAAACTATGTCCAAACAATGATTGAACTTAATTCCAGAAACAACTTTCGTAAGCATATCTGCCGAGTTATCTTTGGTATGAATCTTCTTCAACAGAATATCACCCTCTTCTAGGACTTCTCTAACAAAGTGATAACGTACAATAATATGTTTTGTACGTTGCTGATGAACCTGATCTTTGACCAAGAAGATAGCGCTCTGACTATCGCAAAAAACATCAAGATGATCCATCTTAATTCCCAAATTGAGCATAAGACCTTTCATCCAAATAGATTCCTTTATCGCCTCAGTCGCCGCCATATACTCCACCTCAGTAGTAGATAGTGCCCCCGTTGACTGCAGCGTAAATTTCCAACTAACCGGCCCTCCACCCAATGTAAACACATACCCGATAGTATACCGCCGTTTATCCAAATCACCCATATAGTCAAAATCTACATAACCCACACAAAACTGATCAATTGAATCTTGTTTATGAAATTCCAAACAAATATCCACAATACCTTTGATATATCGTAGAATCCATTTCACAGCTCGCCAATGATCTCTACCCAGATCATGCATGAATCGACTAAGCATACCAACCGCCGGTGAAATATTTGACCGAGTACATACCATAACATACATCAAGCTACCAACCATGCTAGCATAAGGAACTTGACTCATATAATCATGTTCCTCATCAGTGTTCAGAGACATATAAGCCTTAAGCTTAAAATGAGGAGCAATGGGAGTACTTTTAGATTTTATGTTACCATTAATGCCAAATATCTGAAGTACCTTACTCATATACATAGTCTGAGGGACCAGCACCATTCCATTCTCTCTATTTCTATGAATCTCCATAACAAGAATCTTTTTCGCATCACCAAGATCCTTTATTTCAAATTTTTCACCCATTTGCCTTTTCAGCTTATCAATCTCGTTTTTGTTCTTATACGTAATAAGCATATCATCCGTATACAAAAGCAAGTAAATAAAGGACCCGTCACGTAGCTTGCGTAAGTAAACACAATGGTCATAATGACTCCGCTTGTACTTTTGCCCAATCATAAACTGATCAAACCATTTGTACCATTATCTTGGAGACTGCTTCAAACCGTACAATGACCTTTTCAACTTACACACATAGTCTTCCTTCCCTGCAACCGTAAACCCACTCGGCTGAGTCGTATAAATCTCTTCTTTTAAATTCCCATGTAAGAACGCCGTCTTAACATCGAGTTGTTGCAACTCCAAATTGAATTGCGGTACCAAGGCCAATAGGATTCGAATGGAGGAATGTTTCACTACCGAAGAAAAAACCTCATTGTAATTTATCCCTTCCCTTTGAGCATTGCCCTTGGCTACGAGTCTTGCCTTGAAGCATATATCATCATCAAGAGATCCTTATTTCTTTGTGTAAACCCATTTACAACCGATTGCTTTCTTTCCCTTCGACAACTTCAAAAGTTCCCAAGTTTCATCCTTGAAAAGAGATTACATCTCTTTTTTCATCGCTCCCTCCCAATGTTTAGCCTCGGAACTGTAAATAGCTCCCTTATAGGTGGAAGAAACATCATCTTTAACGACCGGAAGTGCATAGGCTACCATGGCCTTTGCCTTTGGAAGCACCATATCCTTTGTAAGCCAACTTCGTTTGCTTACATCCCTCTTTGGTTTACTCTTTGTGATTGACTCCGCCACTGAAATCTTTTTATTCGTACTGCCAAATGCTTCACCATCGTCTGTGTTTTCATTATTTGGAACATGTACTAATGGCTCATCACCCGTTGTCATACCGGTAGATAACCCCTCTCTAAGTATGGAACTCTCTGGCCAATATGAAGACGCATCAATCTTTACCCGCTGCAATACCTCGCTGGTCGTCTTCTTTGTGTGCTTAGAGACATGTGGCTTCATCATAGAAGCCTCATCAAAAAAGATATCTCTGCTCAAAATGATCATTCGGTCTCTCATATCCTATAACTTGTAGCCTTTCACACCCTTCTTCATACCCAAAAAATGGCCTTCCTTGCTCGTGGATCCAACTTACCATCCTTAACATGATAGTATGTCGGACACCTAAATATATGAAGAGTATCATAATCTGTAGCAGGTTCTTCCGACCAAGCCTCCATTGGTGTTTTACCCTCAATTACAGCCGAAGGTAACCTATTAACGAGATAACATGCATATGTCAAAATCTCAGCCTTGAATGCCTTGCCCAACCCAGAATTAGACAACATACACCGCACATTCTCTAGTAAAGTACGGTTCATGTGCTTAGCTACCCCGTTTTGTTGCGGTGTCTCTCTAACCGTAAAGTATCAAACTATCCCCTCATCCCGGCATACTTGTAATAATGGATCACTAGTATACTCCCCTCCACTATCTGAACGGAGTGACTTGATCTTTCTGCCGATCTAAGTCTTAATCAGCTTCTACCACGTCATGAAAATTTTTAGGACTTCATCTTTTCTCCTCATAGTGTACACCCAAACACGCCTAGAAAAGTTATCTACAAAAGACACAAAGTAATGCTTCTCCCCTAGCGATGCATTCTTAGAGGGTCCCCAAACATCATAGTGAACATAATCAAGAGTTTCACGAGTATGGTATGTCGCGGTGCCAAACTTAACTCTTGTCTGCTTGCCCAAAACGCAGTGTTCACAAAAATATAATTTGTACATCTTGGTACCTCTCAAGAGCCCCCAGTTCATGAGAATTCTCAAAGACTTTTCTCCCGCATGCGTCAAGCGCATGTGCCATAGCCGTATGGTATCATTGGAAGTGGTCTCTTCCCTTTCTGCAGTAAAAACCTCACCAAGAACAGCCGTACCATCCAAATAGTACAAGTTGTTATTTCTTATATGACCCTTCAATATAACCATGGCTCCCTTAAGAACCATCTTTACCCCATTCTCAGATACAACCTTGTAGCCTTGCCCTTCAAATTTCCCCGTTGAGATAATGTTCTTACTCATTGTAGGAATATACCGAACCTCATCAATCTCTTTAACCAACCCATTATGTAACTTTAGTCGAATGATACTTATCCCCATGATACGACAAGGATTATCATTTTCCATCAGCGCCGCTCCATCTTCTAGCATTTTCAAATTATAAAAATAAGCCCTTTCGGGAAAAATATAATAAGTAACATCCGAATCTAAAATCCATTCCTTTGTATCAATAATACATGTACTAGATGTAATAGTAAAAGATAAATCAGAATCATTACCTCCCACTTTTGTGTCCTAAGCCAAATTCACAGAAGAACCCAATTTTCCCGTTTTCTTCTTCTTCAGCGTGGAACAATCATTTTTCCAATGTCTAATTTCCTTGTAAAATGTGCATTGGTCCTTCGTCAAATTGTTCTGGTTTCCCCCACGACCTCTCGATTTCGATCGAGGGTTATTTCCAAGCGGCTTCTTCTTATTCGAGGATCTTCCTTGAACCGTTAATACTTCAAATGTAGACTTATCGATCTCTCATTTCTCCTTTCTTTCGTACTTGTAGTTAACTACGGCCATAGTCATATCCATGTACTTTAAAAAACTATTTCCATAAGTTATCGTAGTGACGAAGTATTTAAATTCTTATGGAAGTGAGTTTAAGAATAAGAGAGATTTATCTTCATCCCCAACTACCTCTTCAAGATTCACCAAGTCGGCCAACAACTTAGTGAAGTTATTCAAATGCTCTAACATACTAATCCATTACCTCATAGTGAAGCGATAAACCTTATCTTCAAATGGAGTCAATTTTGGATGCCCTTCACCAAGTACTTCTCCTCTAGTATCCGCTAAATTTCTTTTGCAAAATTTTTATTTACAAGGTATTTAATGTCTTGAGCAAGACAAAATTAAATTTGGCCACAAGCTCTCTTATTCATCTTCTGCCATACACTCTCCTCTATGTCATCCGGCTTGTCCTTCAATACCTCGTCTAAGTCTTATTGACTTAGGGCATCAATAACTTCATATCGCCACATGTTGATGTTATTTATGCCATTAAATTTTTTAACTTCAATCTTTACATTGTTGAGCATCACCGTTGTATTCCTTTTCGGAGCCGAAGAACTAGCTTCAACTTCATCTCCCATGTTTCCCCCAATTTTTATGAACTAACCAAAACCCAAAAACAAATTAAAATTAAGAAACCCTAAGTTACCTCAATTTGTGCACAACTGAGGAATCGACCTCGCTCTGACACCAATTGTTGAGTTGCAAGCCCAGAAGTTGAAACTCTAAGTTGATTTGGATTAGTCAAAAACAAACACAATCAAAGAAATACACACAATACCAAGTTTATAGTGGTTCAGAAAATTGTCTAGGTCTATTTTGTGAGAGAGATAGAGTTTATTCAAGATCTCAATTACAATCACTCAAACCCAATTAGGATTTCTTACTCAAAAAATCTACCCAAATGTTCTCACCAAAGGATTGTCAAAGGATAGCTCTCAAAGAACTTAAGTCCCCCTTTATTTAATGGAGGAACTCTTTACAATCACTCATATCTCGAGGCAAGTCAATGGTTCCAAACAAATCTCAAAATTAAGTTTTTCTGAAGTTTATTCGAATAGACTATTTGTATTTGCACTTTTATTCGAACAAAAGGTGCCCAGTGTGGTCTATTCAAATAGAAATATTTTTTGTTCGAACGACTTGTAACAGTTTTTGTTCAAATAGAAAATAGCTCCACATAAGTAAGTAAGTAACCATGGTAGTGAGATGCTTTCCACCGGTAGACTTACGAGCAGTTTGCTTTGTTCAAGCCATCTGCAAATTCAAACAACCTCAAAACTCATAAGCTTTCGATCAAAACTATGTTTATCTTCTTAACCCTAGTTGTATTAAACCCAAAACTATAAACCCTAATGAGAGACAGAGAGGGAAAACCTGTTACGATGTTTGAAGAAAGAAAAGGACTTGTTAAAAAAAAGAATAAATGAGAGCAAATTGAAGATTTGGATTTGGGGTGAGTAGTAGTGGTATTTATAGGTGTTACATGTCGGTTATAAGACATCTTTACATCACTTGTTTTGCGATATTTTCAGAGTTTTGTGCTTTCTCAATGAGAATTGGGCGGTTGGGATGTGATGATCTGAGCTTCCGTGGATATCAATCCCAGTCATTATGTGAAAACCCATAGGAAAGCAGAGACAATCTCATGGAAGGACGTCTCTTTTGGGCATTGTTTGAATACTGCCCATCTCTTAATTTGTAAACAACCCCCAAGTGCCTGATTTGTAAGTTGAGAAGGAAGAAGGAAGAAATAGATGACCTGAGAGAGGGAAGGGAAGGAGATCTACCATGATCTAGGGGAGAATCTATAAACAGGTTAGCACAGGGATTTTGCAAATATACAAGTTTTGACCTACATAAATAAAGACCTTCTATTTCTCAAGAACATCCATTTGTAACTTGTAATTAGCGCTTAATAAAATCATAATTTACAAATCCTCGAACTGAGTTTGTGGTTTTTACCTATTTAAATATTTCTACGTTAATCTCGATTATTTGTTTACATTTGAGTGTTCTATATACATTTGCTGTAAGAGACTAGTTTGGTTCATTAATTTAGGCTCTTATAGCCAATGGCGAAGCTAGGGGTGTTCCAGAAGGGGCCACTTGAACCCCCTGGCCATCGGGAAACCCCCCTTGAGGTTGCATTTTGCCAAAAAAATCATTTAAGCAAGATGTTATAATTTTGAACCCAACATCACATACTATTTGTAGCCTAACTGGTTCTTCTTGTCTAATGCAATCCCCTCTAGACTCTAGTCAAGGGCTCAAGGCCCAACTTCAAATTAGTTTTTGTTATATTATTCTCAACTTCAACTTAGTTTTTGTTATATTTTTCTTATAAACTTGTAAGTAATTTTAATGTACATGGTATTTTCCCTTGGTACAATAACCTTAAAAAAAATCTTCAGGGGCTTAACCCCTGAACCCCCATTTTGAACCCCCTGGAAGACAATGTTGGCTCCGCCCCTAGTATCTACCTTTTTATCAGAAGGAAAAATGTTTCCACGTTAATCTCATATTAGCTTGATTACTTGGTTACATCTGCGTGTTTTATGTACATTTGGTGTAAGAGATTAGTTTGATTCATGAATTTAGGCCCTTACAATGTCTACCTTGTTGGGGGGGGGGGGGGGGGGATCGAGCAGAATGTATCCCCCGCCAATGTTTAGCTTTATCTAGTTTAACATGACATACAATCTTGACAAGAAATACAAAATCAACCAAGCACACACAACACAAATATTTACCGTTGTTCACCTCGAAGGACTACATCCACACCCACCAAACCTGTGAATCAGCTATGTATCCGAGAAACCATTACAAGCTCTTAAGAGATCACGAGATCTAACCTCACAACAAAACTGACATAGATTTTCAAGGTATATAAGAGATCAAAAGAACCATCAAGAAATTTGAAGTTACCACAACCTCACCGAAAACCTCTACGATTCATCTCGAACAAAGCTTCTATGCAAACTATCGTCTTCAAAATATTGTTGCTTTCTTCTTCTTAAACCATCTCTATTCTCTTCCCTTTGATTCACATCTTAGCTTAGCATCAAAGAGGCCCTTCCACTCTCTTTATCAAACCCCCAATATAACTCTCCAACTTCTACAACCTTCCAAAGACATCTCTCTCTACAAAGCTTAGTCATGGAGGCTACATCTCTACTAGGTTAGGATTTAGGTCTCACTAGACCTAGGTCTCTTTTATATCATAAGAGACCTATAATACAAGACTCCTTTGAATTACGTATCATGAGGCAATCTTTATGGTCAAAAAACAAGTTACTACCAATCTTTGTTCGAACATCGATATTTACTATTCAAACAGAGTCAAGTCTGACTTTTCTTCTCGAACAGGAAATGTCATGTTTGAACATGAACAAAAAAAAACGTTTCACCTTTTTTTCTCTTCTTTTGTGCCACAAAACCTAATACACCTTTGAATCAGAAGGAAAAGTAAATTATTGAAATAGTGTCCTTACAGTGTCTACCTTTGTTTAGTTAGGATGACAAGAGACTAGTTCGATTCACAAATTTAGGCCCTTACAGTGTCTACCTTTGTATCATAAGGGAAAATGTTTTCACTTTAATTAATCTCATGTTAGCTTGATTACTTGTTTACATCTGTGTGTTTTATGTACATTTGGTGTAAGTACTAGTTTGATTCGTGAATTTAGGCTCTTACAGTATCTACCTTTGTATCAGAAGGTAAAGTGTAGTATTGAAGGAGTGTCCTCCCTTGATTAAAGAAAGTGAAATAAGGGGAACACATTTTTTATGTACGCTTATCTTGGCTGATTCAATTAAATTTTTATCTTTGCTGATAATTCATCAACTTGATTAACTATACCAAAAAGTTGATAAATTCCACCATAACTTGGCCTAACTTACTAAGAACGTCATTAGAATTACATTCCAAGCCTTTAGTGGGAAAAAATGGATAAGGTTATGGATGAATAATATTTGTTGCAATAGAGAGAACATTATTGACCAGCTCATAAATGGATGAAGCTTGTTCTTCATGCTTATCTGAATGACAAATTAGCTTCCATAGTAGTTAGGAAGCTCAGAGATTCATAATACATATTTTATGCATGCATACACCTTGTTTGTTGCTGACTGTTGTGGTCTTGCTACCCAATTTTTTTGGATTATAAGAGCATTCCCAGCAGCTTGGCATTGGCATTGCCCAATACCACTGCCACATCATCAGCCAACCCAGCAGCTCTATATATATTTTTTGCCTTGAAATAATGTAGCGGTAAATACCGCCGCAATCCAACATTTAAAAATAAAATACGTGGAGGAATTCAATTGAAATCAATCAAACGAGCAATCAAAGTTTTTATTAGGAAATTATCCCGCCAAATCGTTCGTATCCGTTTAATTCTTCGTTACAGGGGATCTCTAATTCGATTGTGGATTAAGTGGTATCAATTTTTCAAGTTACGATTCTCGGGAGGTTATGGTTTATGGTCTCTACACGTGACTGACTTAAGAAAATAAAGGAGATTATTGTGAGTCTGATGAAGATTCACCAAAAACCTCTTGAAAAAGGCAAATTCGGAGATGGGCAATTCCGAAGATAGGCAATTCCAAAGACAGGCTCACAAAACTGGAAAAACAAAGTTTTTGATCAAATTACAACTCTAGGGGAGTTGGTAGCATAATTACACCACGCGAACCTCGCTAAAGTATCCACTTCGACAAAGCAACAAGAACGCAAAAAGAAGAAAGGAGTTGTGAAAGAGGGAAATAATGAGAGTAACGAGGAGGAAGATTGAGATTCTAGTGATGCTGAATTCATTGAGGAGAGACCAATTATTTGTAAGTCCATGAATCCTATACGTAATCTTCATATCGATTTTAAAATATAAATTTCAGTATTCGATGGGTCAATCGATGCTGAGAAATTAGATAACAGGCTAGATAGGTTAGAGACCTACCTTTCAGTTTATGAATGTTCAAATGCTCAAAAAATAAGTTTTTCAACATTAACATTTGTAAGTCATGAACTCACGTGGTGGAAGTGATATAAGTAACATCACGTAGTAGAAAGATTGAGTTGGAAAGAGTTCAAGGTGTTGACGAGAAAACAATTTTATCCTATTGGGTATGAGCAAGAAAGATGGCTCAAATGACATCATTTACACCAAAAGTATGGCAATCTGTACAAGATTTCACTACGGAGTTTTATAACCAAGCTTTGGTATCGGACATCGATGTGGAGGAGTATATATGAAGTATTCATGAAGTATACAGAGGGTTTTTGGGAGTCTATTAAAAGGGAGTTAAAACTTTTTACTGTGGACAATATCGAAGATACTACCGTGAAAGCAATTGCTATTGAAGGTCAATACTTGAAGAATGGAAAAAATGATGACAAAAGTAAGTCAGGGTATAAGTTTAGTTGGAAGAATGAGCACACGAAAGAGTCCAAAGGAGAAGGTTCTTCGCCCAAGGAAAATTATTGTAATCACTGTAAGGTAAATGGGCATATTTCAGATAAATATTGGAAACTTCACCTGGAGCTCAGGCCGAAGGAGGAGAAGAACAAAAGAGAGAAACGTGTACTAGCCACAATGATTGTTGATCTTTCGAATTAAGATAAACCAAATCCTAAGCTTACTCTTATATTTAAGCAAACTATGTCTACCGACGAGGTGAGTTGGGAAGAACTTTTTCATGTCAGTATTCAGTTAAAGCAGAGCTTAGTATATGCCATCATTGATCCGGGTAGTCAAAAGAACTTGATTTCTGAGGCGTTGGTGAAAAAGGTGGGTTTGGGTACTACGGCTCATCCTAAGCCATATGGGTTGGGGTAGATTTAGAAAGATGCAGACTTAAAGATCACGAAGCAGTGTACATTCAAGTTTACGATCACTGAATTGTTTATTAATGATGTGACGTATGACGTGGTTCCGCTAGATGTGTGTCAAGTCATTTTGGGTAGCCCTTATCTTTAGGATTGAAATGCGATTCATTACCGCAGAGCTCACAAGTATCGTCTGGTGAATGAGGGAAAAGAGTTTCATATCAATGCTTATAAGGAACATGTTACTACAAATAATTTAGTAACAGCGACTCACGTAAAGAGGTTGGTTAATACGAACGATAACTTTGTGTTATTGTTGGTGCGACCGGTTCAAGAAGGTCCGTTGGGTAAAGTATTGTCTACTTTGGCAATGTCTCCTAAGCAATAAAATGAAATGGGGAAGTTGCAAGAAGAGTATAAAGACTTGTTTCTTGGCATAGAATGGATGTCGCGTATGGAGCATGATATCACATTGGTGAATGGTGAGCCATTACCCAACATTGGGTTGTATTGGACTTCTATAACTGAGTCTGATGAGATTAAAAATATGTAGAAGAGCTCCTAGAGCAAGGAGTTATTAATCCAAGTTGTTTACCTTGGGGTTCACCGGTGTTATTGGTGCCGAAGAAGAATAGCTCTTAAAGAATGTTTATGGATTATCGGGAGCTAAACAAGATTACTATGAAGAATCGTTATCCGCTTCCACGGATTAAGGAGCTCTCAGATGAGTTACAGAAGGCTCGATTTTTAACCAAGCTTGATTTTAAGTCGGGTTACTATCAAGTTATAATTTGAGAAGAAGACACATGGAAGACAACTTTCAATACCAAATAAGAACTTTTCAAGTGGTTGGTAATGCCTTTTGTGTTATGCAACACTCCAGCGATATTTATACGGTTGATGAATGAGGTACTTCATACTTTTATTGATGAATTTGTAATTGTTTATTTAGATGATATCATGATATATAGTCAGAAATGGGAGGATCACCTCGTACATATATGCAAAGTATTGGAAGCCTTGAGATCACAACAACCTTTTACCAATAGGAAGAAGTGTGGGTTTGGGAAGAAGGAACTAGTGTACTTAGAGTTAATTATTGGTGGAGGTGAACTTAAGGTAGATCCTGATAAGGTCTCGGTCATTACTAATTGGTCTAGACCCCATACAGTGACAAAAATGCAAAGTTTTATGGGTTCTTGTCACTATTTATAGAAGTTTATTTGACATTTTTCACCAATTACAGCACCTTTAGAATCCTTGACAAAGGCTGGTGTAAAGTTTGTGTGGAAAGATTACCATGAGAAGACCTTTTAATTACTGAAGCGAAAGATTTTAAATGTACTAGTGTTAGCGTTGCCAAATTTGCAACGTCCTTTTGAGGTCGAAATGGATACATCAGACTATGCATTAGGGTCAATTTCTGAGATGTTTACAGGAGCAGTGTGTAACTATCCTACCTATGATAAGGAGTTTTATACATTATATCAATCAGTGAAGCATTTACAGAGTTACTTATTAGGGAAGGAGGTTGTGGTATATTCCAATCACAAATCGTTACAGCCTTTATCTACACAGTCCAAGCTATAGTAAGCCTAACATATGAAATGGATGTTGTATCTACAACAATTTACCTTGATTATTAATTATAAGAAGGGAGTAGACAACAAAATGGCTTATATGTTATCTCGACCACCATTACCTACTATTTCCATTTTGTTAGCTATGCATATATAACCTATTGCTCCGTCTGATTATGTTGCAGGGTATGACGACGACAAGGAGCTCAGTGTGATTCACTAGAAGTTACTGCAAGGCAAGACATATGAGTATAAATTGAATGATAGTTTAATTTATAGGGGCACTCTACTATGTATTCCTGACAGTGAAGACCGTTTGTATTGTATTAAAGAAGCACATTGTTCCCGGGTGGTAGATCATTTTGGGGTTCTTTTAAATTTGCGGCGTTATGTCTATTGGCAGAAGATGCAGGTGGATGTTGCTCATGTGTCCTGTGGTTGCGCTTTATGCAATATATCAAAGCCTTCCAATCATAAGTTGGGACTGTACTTACCAATTCCAGTTCCTAGACGACCTTGGGAGAGCATTTCAATAGATTTTATGGGTAGTTTTCCCATGACCAAGCGTAAGAATAATTATTTGTTTGTGGTGGTAGATCAATTCAGCAAGATGATAGTTCTTATTCCATGTCAGAAGATGGTCATCAGGGAAGGAGCAGCGCGATTATTTTTTAGAGACGTTTGGAGTATTTTGGGCTCCCTTTTTCTATTATTTTTTATAGGGATAACCACTTTTTAGGGCATTTTTGGAGATCGTTATGGAGGATGATGGATACTAAGTTGAAGAAAAGTACCGCCTTTCATCCGCCGACTAACGGGCAAACAGAGGTAGTTAATCGCACTTTGGTTCATTTATTACGGGGATTCCATACTAAGCATCCTAAGAATTGTGATGAGAGTTTACCATATCTTCAGTTTTCTTTTAACCGGGTGGTTCATGGTTTCACATTGAAGTCTCCATTTTAAGTTTATCTTAGGTACTTGCCTCAAAGCCCCTTTGATATGGTTTTTAGTATTGGTAATAAGACAGTGTCTGGGAAGAAGGAAGAGGAATAAGTTAAAGTTTAGCATTTCATTGAGAGAATAAGCAAGGTTCATGAGGCAGTTGAAGTACAATTGAAGAAGACTCAAGCGAAGAATAAGGCTCGACACGATAAACATCGAGTTGAGAGTACTTTTTAAGATGGTGGCCTAGTTTGGTTGCATTTGGGTACAGAACGACTAAAGGGAGAAGGTAAGAAGCTCAAGCCGATCCATTATGGTCAGTTTATGATACTCAAGAAGATTAGTAACAACACGTTCCAATTGAATTTACCACCATTTATGAAGATGTATTCAGTGATTAATGTCGAACATTTGAAACTATTTGAGTTGTCTCTTCTAGATGAAGACTTTACAATCGACACTCCCCTACCGTCAATTGATGACTCATGGATAGAAAGAGAAAATTCGTTACAGGAGGATAATATTCTAGAGAGGAAAGTTTATGCTACAAGACGGGGTAGTATCGAGTCGCTCCGAGTTATAAAGAAAGGTCAACTACCTAGCAACTCAAATTGGTACAACAGGGAAATGAGCATGGCCGCATTTCCTCATCTCCAATTCTAGCTTGAGCAAGAGCTCAAGTCTCCTAAAGGGGGAGCCATGATCCAGGAGGATCTAGACATTCAACCTCTTAAAAAGATGTCATGTCGTTCGAATGAGCATTAAAGTCGTTCGAACGAGATAGAAGGAAAGTCAGCCAATCTGTCTGCCTCGCTTTCTAGGCGTAAATTGGCAAGTCATTTGAACGACATTTGGAGTCGTTCGAATGACATGGGTTCCCAGAAGACCAATTATGTCTGCCTCAATTTTTAGGCTTAATTAAGCCAGTCTTTCAAGCGACCTATGGGTTCATTCGAATGACGTATGAGTTTCGTTCGAACGATTATCGCGATTCCTTCATAGTTTAGTGCGTTTATGGGCTTAATTGTCATAATTTGTAACTAGGAAACTTATAATCTTCATAAAATGGGAAGGCTATACAAGATGAAAGGATCCAAGTTTGTAAATTAGAACTTAGGGTTTCAAAGAGGAATTTAATTGAAATTAATCAAACAAGCAATTGAAGCTCTTATTGGAAAATTATCCTGCTAAATCATTCATATCTGCTTAATTCTTTGTTACATATGATCTCTAATTCGATTATGGATTAATTGGTCGTATGAGTATGCGGCTACCGGGGATTATCTTATTGACCTGGACGCCCTAAACATGTTATATCCTATAATGATAGGTTGGAACATTTCTGCAAGGAAAAGAAAAGGCGGTGAAATTCATCATACTTTTGTAATTCTGTGGAATGCAATTGAGCACTGGACTATAAATAACATAAATTGGCAGTCGTGGCATGCTTTTGAGTAAAGAGTTGTTGAGGATGTGTAGAAGACCAAGGCGTTTGGCATGAAGAGGCTTTCGCTAGAAGGAGTCCCACACGGCATTGGTTGCCAATGATTCTTTAGGGGAGAGATGTTGGAGACAGACAACAAGAATTGATGGTGTCCCGATGCATGCTCGTAAGGACATAATGAGTTCACCAAAATATTTTGCACGGTCGTTAACAAATCTGAAAGAACGTGGTTATTCTGATGTTGAATGGATTGTTGTGACTGGTCATGACTATGAGTAGGGGTGGAGCCAGGATTTCATATTGGGGGGGGTGAAGGTAGTGCAATGAATTATAAATTGAGGGTTTGGGGACGGAGCCCAAAAAAAAAATTGGCCATTTAACGGCATTTTAAGCTTAAAAATCAATCAAATATAACATTATATTTGATTAAAAAATTATCCAGATTCACTTCTCCTCTCGTAATTTTTTTTACGCTTTTTACGACAATGACATGGTCAACTTAAGGTGGAAAAAAATAAATTTAATTAAGGTTCTAATTTGATGACATCAAGAATTGAACCTTAACACCTCTTAGATTATAAGCTCAACCATTTACCACTTGAGCTAACTTTCCTTGATGTCATTAGAAGAAAGAAATATATACATAATTTTTTTTTTAAATAAATTGTATATACCAATATAGATATTTTTTAACAAAATTCTAGGGGGGGGACCACCCCCTGCGCCCCCCTCTAAATCCGCCCCTGGCTATGAGTTTTTGGCGGCATGTCCACCCGAATGTTCGCGTAGCTCGTTCCTAACTACCACTGAAGTGGTAATGTTGAGTTGTGGGGGAATGGTGCTATTAGGCCTGGTGTAAGTGCTCACTTTCCAATTCCGATCCAAAGTCAAAGAAGTCACACGATGAACTTCACTGTGCTAGCGGATGGACAAGAGTAAAAAAAAATTGAGACAAGGGTATTTTTCACTGTGGGTGCGGAGGTAAAGCCTCCACCGCTACATCTGATTAAATGGGAAATAACGAGAGCCGTCTACATAGCACGGAAAAATCTTTACCGCAGCACTTGTTGTCTAGAGCCATTGGCTTTGTGTTTTTTGGCATATTGGCTTCTAAAGCCAACCTGTTGGGGATACCAAAACCACTTCTCAAGTAGTTTGGCAATGAATATGCTCTAAGTGACTTGGAAGTTGTTTTGGATTCGGTTAATGGTGTATGTAGTAGTTGGTATTACTGGAAGGAACATATTAAGAGCATCTCTAGCAGGGAGTGTGGGTTTGGGTGTGAGTTCTGACACCCTGGCCCACAACTCACACCTGACCTCTCCCAGCAGCCAGTGTGAGTTTCCTAAGTCGTTTTTTTAGAGGAGATTAAAACACCGCGCGGTGTTCCTTTTATCGCGCGGTAAAAGGAACACCGCATGGGGTTCTAAGCACCGCCGCATCAACTGTAAGTAAAAACTTACATCCAATTCGACTATTTTCACAATTTTTACATCTACCTCTCTCTCAAATATCCCTTGGTAAAAAATTCTTTAAATTCCAATATAATCAAAATGCATAAGCCAGAGGGAGACCCACACACCAGTACTTTGCCTGGGTTTAGAGGAACAAGAGATCCAGAGCGTTCCGTAACTCGCTCGAGGTCTGGAAGGAAGAAAAAGTGGGTAGAATTTGAAGATGTCCAACCCCAATCTATACCAAACCCAACCCAAGAAAACTTTCAGCGGAGGTGTATTACCCAACTCCCAAACATAGTCAGTCACATCTATTACACGGGAAAGGAACTCACGGTAAGTTTTAGTGCAATTGTAAATTTGTTTTTTCCATAAATTAAGTATTTGACAAAATGCCTCAATGAACATAATCGGGATTCGATGCGTGTGCACGGCATATTCACTACGGTGTTTAAAGTATGGAAGGATATTGCCACAATTCTAGCTGTAAGGGACGCCGTGGTGAATATTTTTGGGCAGTTTATGGAAATACGTTTAGGCAATTCAGATAATCAGCTAATTCAGGGCTTACAGAGTGTTGGTGGCCGACCACACACACGTTTTTGTTCTCTTATGTGGAGATAGGGGTCACTGCTCTCGATTTCACTATACTGACATCATTGTCCATCGGCCGATATCCGACACAGGTGCCATAAGATGACACTTGATCTATTTTATCCAATGCGAGGCAATTTCTCCCCAGCATTGATTTCAGCCATATAAAGAGTGGGAACGTCAGCATTGCACATTTGAGGACGTTCTTGACCGTCGCAGCTGATCGGGAGGATGATATTACTATTGCTCGTGCTTTTATCCTTTTCATGATGGGACATTTGTGGTTCCAAACGGCCAACGACATCGTCCCGCTTGGATATCTCGCGACCATGAACGATTTGGATTCGGCTGCCCAATATGACCGGGGTTCTGCTATTCTTGCTTCCTTGTACCATGGTTTGGATACCGCAGTCACGACCGGGGGTGCCATCACTGGATTTGTGCAACTTCTTCCGGTACACTAACACTTTTTCCTTTTACAAATCAAATATCTTCCAATAAACGTCTTAAATATAAATTCTTATTATTTTTTATGTTATTCCAAAATGCAGTATTGGTTCTACGAGCATTGTGGGGTTGGTCACCCTATAGTCAAGGAATAGGTAAAGTACCTGGCCTATCCGCGCCTCAGAGCATGGGAGAGGGGAACAAGAGGAAAACAAATGACCAGGCGGCCAATATGTTTATTATAGGCAGATACCATATTGATCACCGCACTGTCAAGACGATCACATGGGAATCTTGGTTCAATTCTGCAATGTCTGAGACAGAAGACGTACTGAATGCAAAACTCATATCCCGTAAAAGGATGCCACTTCAAGTACCAAACGGAAACTGTGAATATTACTTGGGGGATAGATGCTGGAGGGAGGTGACTCGCGAGGTGCGTATTCCTTTGGATCCTCGGTTTAGCATGTCGCCACATATTAGTCCAGCGGCTTTACATGAGAAGAGGCAGGCCAGGTTCATTGACTGTGAGCAGTTTGTGGTAGGGGAGGAGCGAGTGACTTACGCCTCATACTGGGCTGAACAAACTTCGGAGGTAGACCACATATTGACATATTCCCAGAAGATGGGGAATCTAAATCTGTTCGGACCGACTGCACTCAAAGCTGGTATTATACCCGTGGTGGTTACGTCAGCGTCGGTTCGTAGCTTATCCCAGAACTTCAGTTTGCCTGGCGAGGTGGAGGGGCCAGACTTGGGATGGCACATAGAGTGGACAGGGCGGCTTGAGAGGCTCCTCATCGCCCACTTGAGGGACCCGCCACCCATGCCTTCCTCCTGTGCCGCAGAGGAGTTGTGGCACCTGACCCATGGTATACAGCGACTCGTCCTTGCAGAGTCTGCGCAGGACGCACAGAGGCTCCAGGAGGTGGAGGATGAGCTTGCTATTGCCCACAAGTAAATTGACAGTATAGATCATCAGCGATATGCCCATATAAGTATTTTATTTATGTATTTATTGCGGTGTTTTTTCTTAATGTCATATTTATTTTGTTAAAATATTTATAAAGTTTATTTGTCCCGTTCAGGACCTACAGCTGAGGAGATGGCGTGACGTACGGGTGGTGCCACTACCACTTGAAGGTAGCGCGAGGACGAGGCAGCTTGGATCTGGTCCGCGAACCAGGGGAGGCAGTACTAGCCGCAGGGGGCGGGGTACTGGAGATGATTCTGAGTAGATATAAGTATTTTTTATACTTTTTTAGACGATGTACAAGCTCAGCTTTGATTATGTAGATGATTCTGAGTAGACGATATATTTGTAGACAATGTTTTCGATGTTCTTAATGTTCATTAACCATGATTATCTAATGTTGAAATTGACTTAAGTTTTTTTTTAAATTGACTATTTGTCTGTTCGATTAAATTTGCACTGATGTATTTTACATTTCTACAGATTATTTGGTGAAGTTTTTATGTTTTTGGTAGAGTTTTTTTAATGTATATTCGAACATACTATTTGTCTGTTCGAATAAATTTCAACAATTTTGCACAATTTGTCACTGAGCAGTTTTTTTGGCGGTGAAATGAACACCGCGTGGTGTTCCTTTTACTACCAAATCTAGGGTAAAAGACCCACAGCTTCTTCCCCATTTACATTTCTATCATTTTTGCACTTCTCTCTTCCATTGGAAACTTGTTCACCATCTGGTATTACACCCTTCTCTTAACACCATAGCCTTAAATGTCTTCTTCATCATCCGATTCATCCATACCCGATCCTCCAGGCTTATCGTCGTCGTCCTCCAATGACGATCTTATCTTTAATTGTGCGGCGGCAATTTGGGTTCTGCACCAAGCTGCATTGAACATAGTAGTTGAAGATGCAACTTTGAGTTACGGCGGGAGTGTCATGGGCCGTAAGGATAAGAGAAAGAAACGAGATCACCCATTGGGGCATTACAGCATTATACGAGACTACTTCAAGCCGAATTGAACATATGAGCCATGGAAATTTCGGCGATGTTTTCGCATGAGTAGAGACATGTTTATGCGCCTATTCGATGCAGTCGTTGCACATGATCATTATTTTGTCCAGAAACCCAACAACGTTGATACTATGGAGTTATTACCGTACCAAGAGGTAGTCGCAGCACTATGTTTCCTAAGCTACAGTGTTACGGCTGATCTTTTTTACGAATATATCCGAATAGGATAAATCATAACCTTGTTATGTGTAAAAAAGTTTTGTGTTGCGGTTATACAAATTTTTGGCGAGGAATATCTTCGAGCACCAAACGCGGCCGACGTCGAAAAGTTAAAAGCGATCAGAGAGTCCCAGAGATTTCCCGGCATGTTAGGAAGCCTTGATTGCATGCATTGGATATGGAAAATTAACCCAAAGCTTGACACTGTCAATTTACTGGTCATTACCCCAAGGCGACACTGATTCTTGAAGCGGTAGCTTCACACGACCTTTGGATTTGGCATGCTTTTTTGGGGTTACCAGGGTCTAACAATGATATCAATGTCCTGCAACAATCACATCTTTTCACCGACCTGGTCGATGGTATCGCCCCGCCTTGCAATTATACAATTGCCGGAAAAGCTTATGATATGGGGTATTACCTAGCGGATGGTATATACCCCAAATGGGGAACACTTGTCCAAACCATATCCAATCCGGTTACAGCGAAACAAAAATTGTTTGCTCAACAATAAGAAAGTTGCCGAAAAGACGTAGAACGGGTGTTTGGGGTTTTACAATCTCGGTTCAATGTTGTAAAAAATCTGGTTAAATTGTGGGACCCCCAGGTTTTGAGCAATGTCATGAAGGCGTGCGTAATAATGCACAATATGATCGTCGAGGAGGAACGAGGTGCATTCCCATCATACTTATACTACAATCCGGGCGAGCCCTCAACTATCGAAGGCGAACGGTTCGATATTGTACGCGAACGCGGAACAATAGAATCTTTTATATCGAAAATGAACCGGATTCGAAGTCGAGAACTTCACTTTGATCTAAAGAATGATCTAATCGAGCATTTGTGGGCCGTGAAAAGAAATCTTCAAAATTAGTACTTCATTTCTTATATTATTTGCGTGTTCTTGATGTAATTTAATGCTTCTCTTAGTCATACAAGTTTATTAAACATGTTTTTTTAACGCAATATTGATCTTGTATTTGTTTTAACGCAATATTATCTGAAATAAACATTTCAAAAACAAACTGTAGAATTTTGAGCAGTACATTATTCAAACGTTAACATTATTGGTTATTAAACTAAATTCTTGGATAAAAAACTTCTATATACAGCAAAGTTAAATTACATTTAATCACCGCTTCAAGTACCTGGTCCGCCCCTCTTGGCCAGACGTTCCATGATCTCAGCTTGCCTTTGCAGATAGTATTGCAATTGATGTCCAGAAAGAGTACTCAAGTCTTTCTCCATGATTTTGCGATCTTCCTTTGCTTGCTTCAAATCCATCTTAGCTTGCCAGTGTTGCATTGCTTCTGCTCTTCTTCTTTCCTTTTCTTCTTTCGCTTGTATCTTCTCCAACCGTAGTTCATCCAACATTATTTGGATATCCCTACCAGATGTAGTCACACCCTCCATTGCCTTTTGTGATGCAATGTTCTTTCTATAGAGTTTTTGGCCGATGGGCCTGCTTCCACCCTCATACAGCGAACCATCTAAGTCAGAATTTGGGTCCGCAGATTGAGGTGTAGGTGGGCCGTCAGGGTCCTCCGATAGATTGTTTGATCCGACCGAGTTCCCCGGAGAAGAATTGTTCGATGTTCTCCTGGCTACATTTCTTGGTATATTCACCGCATGGTTCAACCCATCATCCTTTAGGTTGGCCCATCGCGGTTCTCGCGCCAAAATTTTATACACTTCACGGTGTTTGAAGTCATTGCCGTCATTCAAGCCTATATAGATTTTATGTGCATCGTTTTCATACAATTCGCAAAATTACCCAATACAAATAAATAACGTGTATATCCGGGATAAATAATTGACATTGAGTTAAAGAAAACTATAATGTACCCGATCTTCTTCTATTTTTCCACTGTTATTCCTAAATCGGTCTTGAACAACTATCCTCTTGTACGCCACACATTGTACATTAAGGGAATACCACTGAGATTTGGTCGACCCACATGATCGTCGTGTGGGGTCTTTGTTAAAGGCAATGTTGACATTTTGATAGAAAATAAAACCATTTGTGCAGCCATTTGTTTGGACAGAAGTTGTTATCCACGCCCTTGCGAGACACGTAAAGTCTGCATCTGTCCAATGCATTCCAGCATCATCCGTCTCGTCCAAAAACTCAGAATCTTCTGGCACTTGCATGCACGTTTGCCTTTTGTTTTGCGGGTGCTCTTTTCTTTCTTTCATTTCCTTTTTTTTTCTAGGGAGCCGCCACTTCAACAGGTATTGACACATTTGCGTCACTTTGACTGTGCTAAGTAGATTTACCATGGTTTTGAAAGTAATTTGGGTTAAACGTCTAAAGTTGCGATTGAGAGAGTAAATGAACTTTGATATTGTCCATAACTGGGATCCCCTTGCGACATGGTAAACAGAAGTAAGGCCTGTGATTCGAATTGAGGTTGAAATTGCGATAGGTTTTGATAGAGGTATGAAGTGAATTGTGATGATGAGTATTGAGTGAATGGTGTTGAAGGTAAGTTATGAGAGAATGAGGTCGACGGTATAGAGTTATTATTACTAGTGTTGGAGTTCGCCATTTGGGGAAAGCGTAGAAGTTCTCCTCAGCTCCGCAATTGGGTTTAGAGAAAAAGTTGTCAAGGAATGTTGATCAAAATAATAGAGTTTAGAGATGTTTAAATCACCGCGATCCACACTCAGTTGAGTTCCTATAGCACCAGGTCATCCAACTCACCCAATTATTTGCCATTGGGAGACATTTGAGTGAGGGTTTGCAAACCCAACTCAACGCATACTCTGCTGGGTTTGCTCTAACAATAAATATATTGTCCTACAAATAATTTCTCGACTTTAGCAACAGATATTTGATAGCAGAACCCGAAGTACAAACAAACTTGTCAAATAATAGTTCACCAGGTATAAGAAAATGAACATTATAACCTGCAATTGCAAACACACACTCAACAGATTGAAATGAAGATTGTTGTTCCAAAAGACATAAAAGAGAGAACACATTGTTCACCAGCAAACTAAAACATAAAAAATATAATATATTATCATAACAGAGTTTGAGAAGCTATTAAGTAATGAAAACCTAATATCATCAGAAACACAAACATCTTAGGCCCTCTCTCCACGAATCCTCCTTGCCAACTGAATGTCTTTAGGCATGATTGTGACACGCTTGGCATGAATAGCACAGAGATTAGTGTCTTCAAACAAACCAACCAAGTAAGCCTCAGCTGCCTCCTGCAATGCCAACACAGCGTGGCTCTGGAAACGTAAATCAGTCTTGAAATCCTGTGCAATTTCACGAACAAGCCTCTGGAACGGTAGCTTCCTGATTAAGAGCTCAGTGCTCTTCTGGTACTTACGAATTTCACTGCAATTATCTCTAGGATTATCAATTATGAAAGAAGCTAAAACTAGGAAGTATTGTTCAGAGTTTGAGGAGTTACCGAAGAGCGACAGTTCCAGGGCGATATCTATGAGGTTTCTTCACCCCTCCAGTTGTTGGGGCAGACTTCCTTGCAGCCTAAAACACACAAACCCCCTTACTACTAACTTATGTATATATATATATAGAAAGAGAGAGGCTGAAACAAACCTTGGTAGCAAGCTGTTTCCTTGGAGCCTTTCCTCCAGTAGACTTACGAGCTGTTTGCTTAGTACGAGCCATCTGCAAACTCAAAACCTCTAATTCAACGATTTGGGGATCAAACTAAAGATCTATAAAAGTGGAAAGAAAGACGGTTTAAGTTTAGATCCAAACCTCAAACTTTAAATATTTTTATTATTATTTTCGGTAAATGGGTATTTATAGCCAGAGATGGAATGGCGGTTTAAATTTTTATCAAATCGAACGGTAAATAAATGATGCTTTTGTGTTTTTTTCTTGTATATCGAGCGGCTGTCATTTGTTTAAATGGCTGAGCCACGGATTGGTATTACCTAATACTTCACTCTCATTGGTGGAGAGGACTAAATTCTTGTAATTATTAAACCTCTAATTCTCCTCATTGTCTATTTGA
This sequence comes from Kingdonia uniflora, assembly GCA_014058105.1. NCBI lineage: Eukaryota > Viridiplantae > Streptophyta > Magnoliopsida > Ranunculales > Circaeasteraceae > Kingdonia > Kingdonia uniflora. The sequence continues at coordinate 348,409 of JACGCM010000593.1, read as the reverse complement.
TGTTACACAATCTCCAACACTTCGAAATTGTAGAGCTCTTGAATCCAAGGAATGCTTTCCGGCGATGACCAAAACGTCGCCGGGATGTGCGATGGCACAGGGCTCCAAAGGAAAAAGGGGGAAAAAAATTTGCCTATAGCCCAAACAAAAATAATTTACATTAAACCCATTATACAATACAGACATTACTACTACAAAAAAAAATTCTACAAATGAAATATGCCCATTTTCATTCTTCGCACATGGCCGCCTAATAAAAGCCAGGGCACACAATTGCATTACAGTTATCTGCACCGTTGCACGTCACACCTACGCGGGAGTCAGAATTATAATAGGTTCAAATCGATTGGATAGTTGAACAAACACTTTTTTTTTCTCAAAACCAAGGAGCACTTGTTTATGAAGGGTGTTTGTATACCAAGTGGGGAAATCAAAATAATCACAATGTGGTACAAAATTGACATCAGATTCGAAAGCAAGCCAATAAGGGTGAGTCGAATCCATTGTAACCTTATACGACTTTGCTCAAAATTGCAATATCATCATTATAATTGTTGTCAAACACCATAATAAAGCAGTACTTTGCATTTAAATCAGTCATAAGGGTATAGAGGCATCGCCTATATGAGCACATCTAATTCAACAGAGTATTGTGCACTGTTGTGAGAACTGACAATTCATTAGAATACATCTCCAAACTCTACTTATTCACTAAAACTGAAATTGAAGAGATAAAAGAATCATTAATTGAAAACGAAGGCATATCTAACAGTAGATCATTATTATTATTTTCTTCTTCTCTTATATGACTCTATAATGAGCACCAGAGGATAAATACATGAAAATAGAGCTCGTTATTAAAGACGACCTTTCTACATTCCAAATAAATCTCCTTCCCTCTCTAGAAATGCTGAAACTTCTCGAACTAGTTACCTACATTATAGACAGAATGACTTCTTCCCTTCCTTTTCTACACTGAGTCGGAGCTTTACTTCCCTTAGCTGCCTATATACTCACCATATACACATTCCGGCTGACTCTTTCTACAATGTCACGTCCAGCTTCAAATAGCTTCACAGTGAACATAAAGGAATAATATAGCGTCACTGACAGAGAGAGACCAAGCGGATCCAAGTCGTCCCCCGCTAAAAGAATTGATTTAGTATATATAAAACTACCTAGAAGTACTAATATAAGATGTATTTAAGCTGGGGGGTTCTTTCTGACACAAACAATCTGGTAAAGGGTTGACATAGAATGCCTCTTCAGATCGAAATCTATCCATGCCCTTTGTTCCTGAGATTGGCCCTTTTCTCTTCCGTGGGGAACCTTGCCTGTCCAAACAAAATAAAGTACAGAATATGAGATCATGCAACCAAGCGGCAACCAAGCGGTCTGAAGTCACAGATCAGAGCGCAAAGATAATCACAAACAAAGATTAAGGCTGAAACCCATCAATCCACAGAGCATGGATATTGCCCATGGGTTCCGGGAAAACATTGTTTCATGTATACTATTTGAACGTGACAAAAGTAACAATATTTATTTAGATTATTTTGGTATTTCCTCCCAATTTTATACCAATCTAATAGTAATAAGCTTCCTAATATTGTCTGAACTGTATAAAATTGTCACTTTTTTCTGCAATGAAGCTCTGATTATTTTCATTTCCAAAATTTGTGATTATGATCTAGAACCCTGCATTATGGCAGGTGAGGAAGCTAGTGGTACAATGCAAGCAGTAAACCGTCATTTCAATAGATAATATGTACTGCATTGGAATATACATACCTTCGTTTATGGATTTCTATAACTCGCTCAGATAAACTTTTTCCTTTTAGCGATCCCAACTCCAATTTATCAAAAAGGTAAACTAATGCTTTCCTGGTGTAGGTAGAAAAGATAAATATATAAGAAAACTGCAGCTATATAAAATTCGAGCGACAGCATAAAAAGTTAAGAGTTCCGTAGTGCAAGTCTATTACCTGTCAGGAGATATTGTTTTCCGGTGCCCGAGAAAACGACGATGGCCTTCAACTGCTCTTGCCATGTTTCCAGAGTACGAAGGGATAAAAACATCACTCTCAACGGAAACAATATAATCAAGGGCTGCCATTTGAGTTGCATGATGTACAAAAGGTTCAAGTTCCTCCACTGACGCTAATTTTTCCTGGAAATTTTTCTAAAAGAGTTGAAAACAGCAATAAAATTGGATGAACAAAGTTGAAAACTGCTTCCAGTCCAGGTCACATCATGGATGGGTCCAAAGACTTGCACATTCATAGCTATTGCTTCTTAACAAAAGTGCTAAACAGTGGAGTTCACAATATATGCTTACTGATAACAGAAGTAATAATGCTTATTGACAAAAAATTAGAGAATAAGAAATGCTTACTGATAAAAGAATAAGCAGATAATGCTCACATATCACAACAGTGAATAAATATGTACCCATGAGAAATGTGAATTATCAATGGAATTTGTTCTTCCACTTCAGCAGAAAACATATGATTGGTCAATATTAAGTTATTAACTGTATCGTCAAAGGGGCAAAAAGAATAGTGGGTAGACTCTCACATGACCACTTAAAATGTATGCAATACCCATGCCAGACACTTACATTTCATGTCTAAAATCAGTTTCCACAACAAATCCAAACTAGCATTTATACCATAAGCTCTCTCTAACAATCACAATTAACTAAACTAAACTCGGTTTTGAATTAATCTCTTTTAATTGCATAAAATAAGGTCAAAAGACCTAGGGTGTATGAGTTTTACCCCAAACTCTACATCACTCTATAAGACCAAGCCTCTCTATCTCACTCAAACTAACATAAGAAAGTAAACTAAGCTTAGGCTCTCTTTTATAGAAGAAGAGAACTAGCACAAATAGAAACCTAATACCTATCTAATTAGGAAACAAGTCCTATTATTCAGCATTTAAAGTAAATAGTAATAACTAAATAAAAAGGTGCGCACACGACGTATGAAATGTGTTACGCGTGGTCGTGGCTCGTGACCTATCAAGCATTGTAGTACCCGTTTAACATAACGACATATATTAGAGTATGATTAAAGTAGAAACAGGCAGTATATATCTCATCGTCCGTTTCACACAGAAAAGAGGACCGAGTAAAAGTTCATTATCCTCCTAATATTATCTCTAGTAAAGACATGACCCCCAACAACAAGGAGACATTGCAGTGGTAGAAGGCAGCCTTTAAAATATATTCCTCCCACATATAACCCTACTGATACTGAATCCAGGGGAAAGTTATTCCAATTAAAAGCAGAGTATGAACAATGTAGAAACAGATGGTACATTGTCTCATCATTGGTATTACACAGAAAAGCAAACTGAATCAAAGTCCATTACTGCAGTAGTTGTTGAAAGCAGCCCCAAAAGGACTAGCCATTTGATGGGAAAATCTCATATATTATTATAGTCCTCCCACAGTTCCCCTCAATCTCACAACAAAATAATGGAAAATGAACCACCTACAGCTGTCAATTCCAAAACAAATTATCACCCCTAAAACAAGCAACCACAAGAGAACGCTTATTCATAAGATTTTCAAGGTCCTCAACTTCCAATCAAAGGGGTAAGAGATAGTTCCAACTGAAGACGTCCCCATTCCACATTATGAACGTTGTGGAAAATTCCTCAAGCAAAGACCTCTCCAACGCTCCCTACACTAAATATTCCAACAAATCTAATATTTTGGCACATGCTTATTTTGAACCAATGTTTTCCATCATAGAACCCTCGTATATTTGCCATAAGATTTTCAAGCTCTTCAACTTCCAATCAAAAGGGTAAGAGATAGAAGTTCCAACTGAACACGTCCCCGTTCCAACTCAAGCAGAGACCTCTCCAAGGCTCCCTACACTAAATATTCCAACAAATCTAATATTTTGGCACATGCTTACTTTGAACCAATGTTTTCCATCATAGAACCCTCGTATATTTGCAATAAGATTTTCAAGCTCTTCAACTTCCAATCAAAAAGGTAAGAGATAGAAGTTCCAACTGAACACGTCCTCGTTCGAACTCAAGCAGAGACCTCTACAAGGCTCCCTACACTAAATATTCCAAAAATACATGATTACTTTGAACCAATGTTTTCCATCATAGGACCCTCATATATTTGCCATAGATCTTCAGAAACTCATACCGTACATACTCGGTTTTTGAAGCAACAAAGAAGACGCGTCCATTACGTACTTAAATGTTCACAACCTTTGCCCAGAACGCACTTGAGCAAAGTCAGATTTACCTCCCTAAGATAACGCAATCCCAACAGCCCTCTTTCTTTTGAAAGCCTTGCTACTTACACTTTAAAAGATAAATCATAAGAAACTTTCAAGCAATCAGCTCCAAATTCCAAGCAACTGACACCGGCAAATGGAAAGAAGCTAATACTAATTATGCAGACTAGAAAATGTATTCTATTCTAGAACATGACGGTACTCTTGAGACGGCAGTCATGGCACTTTCGATTCGACAAAACGAGCCGACCAATCCAAATGCTCATACATCAAAATTAAAATTTTGAATGGCCCAAAATGTAGAATCCAGATTAAATATAGTGCACATATTACATTGGCTTCTCTAAAATGGATGCTTTCCTCCGCCTTAACCCTTGATTCGTTTTAGCCCTGACAATTCTCTCAGGTGAGAAAATCTATTCATTAAATCTCAGTCCGTGTCCTTAAAACCAAATTATTTTCTGAAGATATTTAATGGTTAGTTAACCTTTCAAGTTGGGTTAGGGTAATGTGCTAGCGCTTGTAAGAAATGTTTTGTTTGCTGCAGATGATACTTTTTTATTAATTTAAGCCTCATACACTCATCTAAGATTTCCTTTTTCTGCAAAAATTAAAAAGGGTGATCCGGGTTCATAATTTATCGCCATTTGCCAGACTAATTCCTGAGGGACGTGAGAACCCCCCAGCTCATCTAAGATTTCAAAGTTTTAATTGAAGGATTGGGTAGGTTATGCATAATAATAGTTTGGCAGCTACTTTGTTCTGCGGACTTGAGGTGTTCCCAGTGACATAATTGGGCTCCCGTCCTTTAGGGATATTCCGTATAAGACTATAGTAGATTTCATCATTGAGAGGTTATCTTGAAAAAAGTGCTTGGTGCCTTCTAGTTCGCTTCAGGACAATCTCATATCGTTGTGGCGTTTGTTTCTCCCATCATTTCTAAAAAAAATCTAATTTCGTTCCATAGAATCTACTTTCACCGTTGTTTCTAAGTTTGATCAAAACTCTAATCAAAGTTATGGTATTTATTGTTCTCTATTTCTACTGGATATTTCAACAGAAAATTAAACCAGACTGACGTCCATTGCTTAGGTGAAAAAAGAAGATGAGAAGCGCGTCGGACCACGGACTTTGGCATCGATGATAATTGAGAAAGCTAGAAATTGTCCAGTTTGAAGGACTTTGCCGCAGAAGGTCGCCATGTAGGCGTGATCTGCAATTGAAAGATGAAACTTCCTTTGAATTGTGCTACTTTCTATATTTTTTGGTGTTGATATGAAGAGTCGCCACAGATTTATCATCAAATTAGAAGACCACGTAGTTGTTTTTCACTATTTATCAGGCTTCCTATTGTAGCTGAGTTTCTTCTTTATCTTTATATTAGCCATGTGCAGGTACGGTTAGAGATAATAGAGCTATTAGTGCTTCTGGCTCTGAGTTTATTGGTCGTGGAGAACTTCTGAAGTTGTTTGGTAAACAGATAGTGCTTCGAAACTGGTCCCCATCGTATGAAGGAAGAGAACATGGAGAACAGAATATGTGGTGGAATCCTCTGTGTAAGGGGTGTCGAACTATGTCAATGGACCTTGTGAATCAACCTGATTAGTTAGTATGTTGTACGACCCATAGAATTACGATATTCATGACTCTGGTTCCGAATTACTTGATTATGGAGAACTAATGTAATTGTTTTGCAAGACAATGATGCTTCCAGGAAAACCCCATTCATTTGAGGGAAGCATATGGAGAGTGGAGTGTGTGATGGATACTTTCCAATGTGGGGAATTTGATTTGCGCCAATCAACTGTGTGAACCAACAAGATTGGTTGGTGTGTGTTGCGAAACCCATATGATCTATGAAGCTCATATACCTGTTTTCCTTGCCTATTGAACAATGAAAACATAGGTACGTACTACAATCCTAACCAAATATGGTGGCCTTAACAGCAAACAAGGGATTGATGAATAGGTTATTAGAATGATGGATGGATCCTCTTGTTTATATAAGCAACACCAACTACTTAACTGAAAAGAATGAAGCATAAATTATATGAAATAGAAGTCTTATTTACTACCTTGCCCATTAATAATGGAAAGCTGGATCGGAGTGTATCCATATGTGAATCACCTCCATATATCTCTCCAGAAGCAATATATATTGGTGTGCTTGATGGATATCCCAGTGAGGTTATAAACATGGCGACCTCTTTTGGAGTTAGAGGACAATATCCCTTCGCCCTCTGTTCACCAGAATCGATTTCTTTCACCTTCCAATATGCTGTGTTCTCTCTGGAAGAGAGATAAGAAGTACTATTATACAATAAAAATTGTTTATCATTATTCATTACTAATACTCTTCTCTAACGTTTCATTTTATGGTATATAATCCTCTTCGAGAGCAATAATTAGTGTTAGCTTGCTTTGTAGACTTTTACCTGATTGTAGTTAGTTCAGCTGCTTCAGATAGGGACAAACCATGAGTGCAACCACTAAAAGCAAGCATGTCCTTCTCATATCGTAAATGCAGAGCAATATAAGGACCATAGGACCTCATTCGATCCACCAATAGCTGAAAATCATACAAAACAATATAAATACGACAAAGAATAAGGACCAAGATACATAAAAATGAATTTACAATGAAAACCTACTTTCCCCATCGCCTCTATCTGGGGAGAAAAACGAAGTGCCTCGTAGAGAGCACGGCAACGCAGCCTCTGAATGTCTGAAGGTAGATTATTATTTGCCAAGCGGGAGTCAGATTTAGCAGCTCGAATAATCTGCATGTACAGGTTATGATAAATGATTACGTCGGAATATCAATCTGGAAGACCTAGATAATTATGAACTCGGAGTATAGGAGTTTCAATTAAAGATACCTGGTATTCTCCCCACATGCGAGCTATCTCGTCCTGGTAGTAATCAATACCTGACCAACTCCTAAAATGCTTAACTGCTCGCGTAGTACTTGCAAGTTCACTTGGAAGCTTTTTTATAACTTTGACATCGTTAGCCAAAGCATTGATAAAGTAATCTTCATCAAAAACATCTGAGAAATTGCTGCAATTGAAATACATATCTATATCATCAACAATTCTTAGCACAAGCAACCAATGGAAAAGATATGGGAATAAAAAATATTGAAACCTGGTGTCTTGCCAAAAAGACCGTTTATCAAGCTCCGGAATCACCAGAGTTGCATTTATAATGCGAGCAACGGCAACCATGTCACCTATCTGTCATTCATTAGAATACTATCATCAGCTCCAGATATTGCTTATAAAAAACTCGTGATTGGAAATTGAAACATGAGAGGCTTAATAAGATAATTTTCACTAGTCCTACAAAATAAACATGAGAGAGAGAGAGAGCAAAACTACAACATATGCATGAAAAAGAAAATTAGGAAGATACTGACCCCGGCCCGCATCTGGTTAAGCCCACCATTAGTGTGAACAAGCAAGTAACCTCTTGATTCTGTAGGTGCTGCAGAAACCAACAAGAGAATAACTAAAATGTATTATAAATAACCAAATGTCAACTAAACATTCAATGAATCATCGATTCTCTTACGTGAATATGTCGGACTAGGTTCGACACAAGGCACAAAATCACGATTCGGTGGACGCTTCCACAGCTTCTCGAAATCCAAAAGCCCTCTACCGCCATTTAACTGTCAAATCTAAAGGAATGAACACCATGAACTATACATGACTACTTACTATACCAACAAAGCAGTAATCACACCTACTCCCACTAAACCCCAAATACCCATCCATCTATTCACCAAACCCACTACAAATATCACTTCAAAATCACCAAAACCCCAAAATAACCAAAAATAAATAAAATGAAAAACAAAACAAAACCTTATGCAAAGGCGGCGGCGATTTAGAAAATTGGGGAGGAGAAACCTCTTGCGTCCAGCTTAGCTCACCACTTCTCCTACTCCGCGCTCGAATTTCATTCTTCTGCAACCAGCATTACAAAATCATCAATACTCCAAAATAAAACTAATTAAAAAATCACTAACATGGGCAAATTTTATTCCCAAAATTATTATTTTTTCTCCCAAATCTTTTTATTTTAATTCGATTCAAACTAAGACCAAAACCATACCAAAATAAATAAATACAAAATTAAAATAAGATCGAAAAATATGGATGACGAACATTTCAACATTCCAAGAACCCAAAAACCCTTAAAAGATCGAAATACAATCAAGAACAGAGATTGAGTTTGAGAGAGAGAGTTACCGAGGGAAGCTTAAGCGAATCGGAGAAAGACGACGACTTTGACGACGGAAACACATGTACACCTCCAGAGAACAACGCAACTAGAGAAAATGCACCGATGGTGCACATTAGCATCATTCGCAGCTTCACCAGCGACCAAAACCTCCGTTTCTGCATCTCTCTCTTTCTCTCAAACTCACTCACTGAGTCGAACCGAGCCAAACACCATGAAACTTCTCTCTCTATAACTTGAACCGAGTCGACTCAGTCGTCGTTGTTGAATCAATACTCGTCTCTGTATTTGTTGCTTTGGTTACCGTTTTAGCTTCTCTCTGCTTTCGTGTTTTTGTCAAAAACTTTTCGACGAGTTTTTACTGTTGGAGATGATTTTATATTTTTGAAAAGTTGAGGAGAGAGAAAGAAAGGTGGGCCCATGGGATGCAATAACTATGGAGCTCCCAACTGTACACAATCCCACCTTCCACGTCTCCTCTCCTCCTCCTCACGATCCAGGTACTGGTACGCGTTTTTTTGCCGGCATGCCAAGCCATGGCGTGTGGAACCCAAATGGCTTGCCAAAAAGTATGCATTTTCCTTATTTAGTACAACATACACCATAGTTACTTTCTCGGGCCAACTTTTACAACATAAAATATTCTTCTTCCATTAAGTTTCTCTGATCTTCCCTCAACACTACATAAGCAAAATTCACACGTCACGTTGTTACAATTTCTAGTTATTTTTTCTTTAGATTAATAAAAATAATTTTATCTTGCACCTTGGATACTTATTGGCTTACAAAAATCATCGGGAATTGAAAAATTACTCATATTCTTAAAGGGACCTATTACAAGATTAATGTTTATAAGATCAAATACAAATAACCAATAAAAAAACATCAAACTTAAAGGGGGAATAAATGATTGTGGTGCTTACCATAATGAACTCAAGTATTAAAATGTAATGGGTTTTTATATTATGAATTGTCTTCATTTTTACCTATTTGTTGGCTACTTAGAAAAATAGTTTTGATTTCTATTACATACTACAAAACTTGTAAAACTACGAATTTAACCTCGGTCATAAGGCATGTAAAATGAACAAATGACATGCTTATAGCATACCACACAGGCATGCCTTAGTTTGGCATGCCTGTGCCATGATGCATGCACCCTAGTCCAACACATCTGGACCCTTGATTTATAGCCTTGGCCCACTCAAGCATCTCAAGCGATTTGTTACTAAATTTGGCAATTCTATTAAGGCCGAAGAGTATTTCTAGCTGTGATGTACATTTTCATGTGTCTCATTTACTCGAGGTCCTACGTCTAACCATTTTTATTTCTTTATTCGTGTTAAAATGCACCTATGGCCTCGAAGGATTGTTTATGGTGTTATTGGTGTAATGAGTTGGGACCAAATAATTTGATGGTGTAGTAGTTGGCCATACCACATAGTTATACGAAAAACAAAGCTGCAAAATTGACAGCAACAATACCACTAGAAAGGACAATTTTAATATTTTACCATACGTAATCTCTTGTATAGACGGTGCGAACTAATAGTCACCCTAATGTATTGTTAGAATTTGAGGTTTCAATTCAAAAACAATTGGCAATGAGAGAAATAACCGTGGTATATTATATACTGAATTGCAAGGTTTAATATGTTTAATGTCCCAGCAATATAATTAGAGCTTCCTATTGAAAAATTACGAAATATTTCTCAAAATTTATAGGACTAAAAACAAAATGTGCTTTCGTACTAATTTCTATATTATTTTTTGTTTTTTTGTTTTATGTTTGATAAGTAAAGTTTTAGTAGTAGTTTAGTGAAGTAATTATTATGTCAAAATATCTCACTAAAGTCACAAGTGGTCACTTATGCCAAATGAGATTTGTAATTAGGAATCCCTTAAGGCTAACCTTTAGAGCATGAGAAAGAAGATGCTTTGTTTCGTAAGTTGGTTTCCTCTTGTATACGTTGTTATTATGGATCACGTGAAAATCGAGCTCTACATGATTATCTATCTATCTTTAGATGTAGTGAAGAAGCCAAAAGGCGAATTGAAATTATGACATATTATTGATCCCTTTTGTTTCCTTTTTCCCAAGTAGTCCTTCCATCTCTTGTGACCCGCCCTTGCTACTTGTCGATAGCTACCTCACATTATCGACCCCGAAGGGTAGGAGCGCTTTTTCATATGTCACGACAATGCTTCAAGATAAATATAATGAAGGTTCTAGTCTTTAGAGAGCAAACACATTAAGCTTGCGCTATAATCATGATTAGACTCTTTTAGAAGAGTCAATTCATGTGTTTAAATACAGGACCACCATCTTTTTATCACATTTCCCCCACGGCACTAGTAAACGAATTAAAGCTATATGAAATCGTAACGAAAGCTCCCCTAATGTTATCAATTTTTTCTTGTAAGTATTGAGGAAATTTTTTGACTTTGTTATTATTGTTCAATTCCTTGACTCAATGATACTTTCACGCGCCATTAGTTGGAACTTGTACACATGATTTTTCTAATAGAGTTTAAATTATATATTAGTCAAAATCAAGCTTATAAACCTTTCTTTTTTACTTCTACCGATAAGAGTCATACTTAACCCCTGCTTGCTTTGCAAAAAAATATATATATATGATAAGAGTCGTACTTAGTGGTATGTACTTAGAAAAAAATAATATCCATTAAACCACATTACTTATGATTGTTCGAAATTAGACTATATCTCAAACGCGGTGTCGAACGCATGACATGTGTTTGTCGACATAGTTGTAGTTGGTTTAAGTTATAAATACAAAGTGGGACCTTGTTCTATAAGTTTAAAGCAAGTTTGTTATGGCCATTTTATGTGTATTTTGGAGTTTGCTCAGAGTAGAAAACAAATGCACATGGAAATATACGGCCATTTCTCTTATCCTTTCACTCGTTTCTTATCGCTAAACTGCCCTTCGATAATGCTTGTTTCCTACAGTTTTTTTAGTCTGTTGTTTTATGGAACGATAATGGAACTTTTAGTGTACTCTGTTGTTAGTCTGTGTTTAAAATTGGCAGTATCAAAAACAAGTTAAGGAGATTAAAAAGATATCAAAACACTTATCGGGATATGATCGAGTCTAGTGCATGCACACTATCTCCTTAAGACAGATTCGCCCCTGCCACAGTGCTTTACAGGATATAATCGACCCTTGTCTCCCAGGATACAATCATCAGTTGCAGAGAGAAAAAAATATTTTTATCTCTCTACCAAACGAACCTTGATTGCGTCTGTTTTCTCTCTTGAAAATGACTCCAGAAAACTCTGAAAAACTTATTCTAAAAAATGAAAACGAAGTTGGGTTATATAGAGTATAAGCGACTCTTCACCAAGGGTCACACCTTAAGTTAGTGCATCTTCACCAAGAGGTCACACCTCAAGTCAGTGCCTCTTCACCAAGGGTCACACCTTAAGGCACAACTCTTCACCAAGGGTCACAACTTAAGACACACCTCATGATGTCTCTGTTGGAGACAACTCAAATCACGCATATTACAACTCATAAGTAAACTCTTACTTATAATCTAGAGTTGTGTAACCTACATACCCAATGTGGTACAAAATAAACCACTTAGATATCAACCATTCAAACTAAGGATAAAACCACAAGGTTTTTTTTCCAACAATCCCTCACATTTGAATGGTAATAGATAAAGTCCGACCAAAAAAAGAAAAAAAAAAAAAAAATGATCCTACATCGAGAAAGGTGTTTTGTGGACTTGAACCTTCCCTAGTAAAAAACTATCGGATTTACGCTGATTAGTGAACATATGTCTTGAACTGTCAATTTTAGTGTAAACCAAGATGTATAATAGTCTTCACACAATACATTTCCAAATGCAATCGGCTCTCACAGTTATGTTCAATTCGGCCCTGAACAAATCCCGGATTCATGAGTGCTATTAAAAAATTTTGCCTTATAAAATTTTTCATGGAAGCAGCTCCACCTCACACTCACATAGGTAATTGCCTATTAAGAGTACCCTGTCGTACCCCACTTGTAAATACAAGTTATAGGAATCATTAAAAGCTAAAATAGCCTACCCTGAAAATTGCTACAGGTTGAACTGTTTACATCATGGAATGAGCATGAGTTTAAATCTCCTTATCAATGCTTATGGTGAGTAACTCGCAACCAGTTTTCCTATTGAACCTAGATCATGGGAGTACCAATCAACTAGGATAGGTTTCCGCTGAGGTTACTCGTAATTAAAAGCTTTAATCTCATTCCCCTCGATGTACGGTATACTTGCACTTTGACAACTCTTGTTGCAAATGGATCCGTTAAATTGTCTTTAGACTTGACAAAATCAATATAACACAATTCTCAAGTAGCCGCTCACGGAACTATGTGGACGGCAATAATGTCTTGACTTACCAAAAGAAAATTCTTTAATAAACTTTCTAACCACCCAATGATTTGCCGACCGAGCTTTATCTATTATAATAAACTCAATTCTATTATAAATTTTGTTATATAAGTTTGTTTTGAGGAATTCCAAAATATAATTGCATTATGAAGTGTAAAATCATAACCCAATAGTAGATTTTGACTTTTAAATTCTTAAATCCACATGTATTCTCATATACAATTGGATATTAAGTATATTTCGAACAATAGTCTAGGGTGTACTCCCAGTACCTTAATACCCTGACTAACACTTTTTGTTTAAATATGCATAACATCCCCCACATTTTTAATAATTTATAGGAAGACACTCTGCCTTTTCAAAACTATGCCATAACCAAAGCTGTTATAAACAAAGTTTTCCCCCACAATTTTCAATAATTTAGAGGAAGATACTCTGTTGTCTCTAGTCTACTCATAGAACGGTCCCGAAAAACAAACAATCTTATTATGATCATCACAAAACCGAAAAGAAACTCTAAGTTAATTCTTATGCGTTGTAGGAAAACCAATCTTATTAGTTTATACTAATTTGAACGAGATCACCCTGAATCGTTCCACAAATACTGTATTCGACGAATTAAAGTCATTCCAAAACTAGACAATCCCGCAAAGAAACTCTTCTTTCATGGATGTTGTCATGAGATTGGAATGTGTCTTGCAGCATTCCCCAAAACAATAATAACCCATTAAAATCAATAATATCACAACATCGAGTCTAGAACTGTCGAATACACGAGTAAGTGTTGTTTAACGCTCCCATTTAACAATAAAAAAATACCCGGAACCCCATCATTAAAATTAACGATATCACAGACAACGCTGCGATACCTACCATATTTAGATTTTAGTAGGCATTTGACAGAGTTTCTCTTTTTGAAAATGAACTCTCTAAAATTAGCACCTAGGTCTCAACTCCTCAATGAGTGACATTTATATTCCTGACTCTTTAAAGTCCTAATTTGTCCCCATAAATCAATAATTTGACAAAGGGATCAAACGAACACTTTGGCTACATCAACCAAACAAAATCCAAACGACATAGATCGAATTGGGATGGAAGAACGAGGGAGAACAAAAAAAAATCAATTACTCAATTCTCAAAACCCATCGTCATACCTCCGACTTCGAATAACTAGAAGAAATGAAACCCATAAGTACCAATCCGAATCTCGTATCTTGGAATAACCATTCATGGTAAAAATTGGGAAAGTCTTGATAATCCTCTCCCGCCATAAAATTCTCTTTCTCTGGCTCTTCAAGTTTTTTACATTCTTTTTCACCCTCAATTACTCACGGAAATGAAAAGCCACTTTCCTTTGAGTCACTATTTTCAACTCTAAAGAACGGTTCATCAAGAGGGTCATCCCTATGAAAACAAAAACAAAACTTTATTTTGCCATGCGATTAGTAATGATTGGTAATTTGTACAAAAATCTGAGCACACTAAAAAGATATAATTTTGTCTTAAGATTGTTGTTAGCATGTGTTCAAAATTGGCAATATCAAAAACAGGTTAAGGATATTAGAAAGAGATCAAAATACTTATCGGGATATGATCGAGTCTAGTGCATGCACACTATCTCCTTAAGACAGATTCGCCCTTGCCATAGTACTTTGTAGGATATAATCGGCCCCATTCTCCCAGGATACAACGATCACTCGCAGAGAGAAAAAAATATTTTTATCTCTCTACCAAATGAACCTTGATTGCGTCTATTTTTTCTCTTGAAAATGACTCAAGAAAACTCTGAAAAACGTATTCTAAAAAATGAAAATGAAGTTGGGTTATATAAAGTATAGGCGACTCTTCACCAAGGGTCACACCTCAAGTTAATGCCTCTTCACCAAGGGTCACATTTTAAGACACAACTTTTCACCAAGGGTTACACCTTAAGATACACATCATGATGTGTCTGTTGGAGACAACTCAAATCACGCACATTACAACTCATAAGTAAACTCTTACTTATAATCTAGAGTTGTGTAACCTACATACCCAATGTAGTATAAAATAAACCACTTAGATATCAACCATTCAAACTAAGGTAAAACCACAAGGTTTTTTTCTAACATACTCCAATGGGGTTTGCGATTTGTGTGTGAATGCGAGTCCAATTTTGATATCCTAAATTTGGTGTCGAGCTATACTAAAAGAATTCTTTAGAATTTCTAAAACTTCACGGACTTAAGAGATAATAATTCTTCCACATCATACTCTTCTTTCTCCTCAGCCTTAACCATGTCAAGTCTATCTCATCCCGCTATTTTCCCCTAACATTTTTCTCCCCAATTATTTTCTTTTGTCCCATATTCTCTCTTTCTCTCTTTCTCTCTCTTTCTCTCACCCTCTCTCAAATTTTCTCTTTCAAAATTAATTGTCATGAACTCTAAAACTTAACATTTTAAGTCTATTGTCTTTCTTGTATGTATAATCTCCAGTCGAAGAGATAAAATGTGAAATACTAAATTTTTTTCCTTCTAATACTCACGTCAACGATGATTAAATATCATTTTTGTTGTTGCAAAATAGAGATATCAAATTTTGTAAAATTCAACCAAATTATAGATACTGAAATGCAAACTTATTTTAAATTAAACTCTAATTAGTGGGGATAGTTTTTCTTTAGAGAAAAAGATCATTTATAGAGGTAGAGAATTTTTAGCAATAGAAGGAGATAACATCGTAGGAAGATCGTATTTGGGCAAAAGAAAATATTTGTGGTGTGTGTGTGTGTGTGTGTGTGTTTGTAAGTTATGTGGAAGAGAGAACAGAATGATACGAAAAATACTTATTTCTTAAACTCTCCAAGTTTTAAAATTTATAAGAGGTCCCTTTTAGGATAGCTAGATATCAAAATTAGGATTAAAAAAATTGGACTTTGTGAATGCCTAGGTTCGTCAGTCAATGGTTGAAGCTGATTGAACCGCGAATGTGGTTTAAGCTTGAAGCTTCGTCAAGCCACATTTTTGAATGCATTCCTACTTATCATTTGGCAAATCATGTTGGTACGGTCTTTTGGCATTTGACATTTTCTATATGTGACCTCACGTTTATGAAGAACCTCTAAAGACCGACCTACCTCACGTCAACATAGGGCCCCTGAACACTAAGATGAAAGAAAATGATGTGACACGGGTCACATGGTTGTCTCTCACCGTCACATGAGGCCTAGCCTACTTTAGTTAGATCACTGCTGGAGTTGTGCTAATATTTTGTTTCCTCTATTATTGGGTTAGTAGGATTGAGAGAAATCTTTCATGAGAGATTCTAGGGAGATAATTAGATTGACAATGAGAGAAATAACCCCAACATATATACATAATTGCAAGGTTTAATACGTTTAATGTCCCAGCAATATAAGAGGTTACTATTGGAAAATTACGAAATCTTTCCCAACAGTTACAGAACTAAAACCAAAATGTGCTTTCAGACTAATTTCTACCATCGTATTTTATTTTACTTTTTGCTCCTTTGTTTTATGTACGATAAGCAAGGGTGTTTAGTAGTAGTTTAGTTAAGTAATTATTATGTCAAAATATCTCACTAAAGTCACAAGTGGTCACTTATACCAAATGAGATTTGTAATTAGGAATCTCCATAAAGGCTAACTATAAGGGCCTAATTTCGTAATAACTCGAAAGGCTCATATACCAAATGTACCTGTGACAATAAATAGAATAGAAATTGACACAGGGTTTAGCGTGGAAACCTCTGAATAAGTAAAAACCACGACCTCAGCTTGAGGATTTTAGTAGTTGTAACTTTATTGCTTGAAACTGATATTTTGATTACAAGTTATGACCTCTTGAGCTAGAAAAACTTAGTCCCCTTCTTCTGAGTTATGTCCCATTTATAGACCTTAGTCTCGGTTCGTTTAATGTACCAGCACGTTCTCCCGAATTGTGGGAAGAGTGGAGGTTATCTCTGTAACTATCAGTTCGTGGGAGACATGTATCCTTGACTTAATCTATTTTACTTAGAGTGCTCGAGTCATGTTCCTCTGCAGTTCGCAGTCTAGGTGTAATTGTTGATAGTGAATGTGACGTGCATGTTGCGTGAGTCTAGCATGAAATTTGCTCGATGATATCCCATCTTGAGGGATAAGTCCCTACAATCACCCCCTTTTAACTGAAGGCATGGGTTTCTTGAGTTGAGAAGGTTCAATCAAGCTCAGTATGGGGATACGAAGAGGTTGTCTGGTATGACAATGGTAGATTTGGTACGTAGAATTTTATCTTGGAAGTATAATTGACTATTGGGAATTGGAATGTTGCTAGGATTATGACTGTGGCTAATTGGTTGTTGGGTTTCCCATAAGTATTCTTTAAATGATGACTACTTTGGAAATCTTCCCTATATCGAATGTATGTCTATGTATAAATATTGTTATTGTTGTACTGCCAGTTATTCTTCTACAAGTTTGTTTCTTCAAATCTTTTGTAGTGATAATGGTGAGAACCAGACGTTAAGTTTATGAATCTAGGGTTCTTGCTAAAGTACAAGAACTCCAGTTTCACTACTTTGGGACGCAATCGTTAGATTTTCCTACTCCCATTCCAGTGCAGCCTACCTATCATGGTATGACATACGAAGAGGTAGTGGAGGCGGATAATAATTATTACCAGATAGTGTGATTTCATTATCTGGTAGTAGATGGGGAGCAGTAAAGGGTACATTTTTGTCTGCTTGCAGAGGATTCCATAACTGAGGAGGATGAGGCTGCAAGCGTCCACACCAAGAATTCTTATCGTTGTCCTGCAAGTGATTGGGTCCTGTAGGAGGAGGCGGTAGTAGAAGTATGCTTCTGTTACAACCATCTTTGTTTTCGTGTAGAAGTGATGGTTTCAGATGTAAAATTTTTTTGTGATAACATCTTCATTTTCTTGAAGAAGTGGTGGTCTCCGAGGTGGATGAAGCTGTTAGTGTTCGTACTTGAAAATCTTCCTGATACCTGATAGTTATTGTAATCTGTAGAACAATTTGTAAGAAGTATTTGTAACTTACCGTTTCCTCTTAAAGTAATCTATAATTTACAATTTCAAGCTAATAAAAAAGGTTATTGTGATATCCAATGTCTGAAACTCTGGATTAGTAGATGAAAATGTTGATATCGAACTGTATAATATAATATGGCTCGATCACAATATGAAATATTTATCGAATGGCAGGTCGTTTGAAATGAATGTTGGAAATTGAACTTAGTATGTATGATGAAAATAAACGTGCTATACTCGGAGTTAGTTAATAAAAGTATAGTTGGAAAAATAAATGGATACAATTTTTTACCAAGTATTATGCATTTTGGGAGCTGAGGCGGAGAGATAAGTATATGTTTGTTAGGGTAGATAAGTATGACAATTGTAATGGTTATTGTAGTGGCCCATATTTTTATTATTATTATTTATTAGTATTTATTCATTTTCTGCATATTCTTATTCTTTTAGCATATGCAATTGTTTCCTTACATTAAGCATCCGCGTATATTCCGCACATTCCTTCTATCCATTGTGCATCCATTTTGTTTCTTTTGGGCAGGTTTTGGAGTTAGATTCCTTTTTGGCATTTTTGGTGTTTCAGTGGTTATTGGGAGGAGGTAGTTGTGTTTTGTGCTCGGGGACCCATGGTTGGGTTAGCGTTGTTGTGGTGTCTATGTGTGGGTTGTTCTGTGTTTTGGTGTTCGTGTGAATCTGGAGGAATTTTGGGATTTTCCAGTAGTCGTTCGAATGACTTTCATCTTCGTTCGAATGAGTCGACTGATCTCCTGGAACTTGGCCCAAGATTTCCAAGTCGTTCGAACGACTTCTGGGTCCATTCAGACGACTTCCTTATACATTCGCACGAACCTTTTTTCGTTCGAACGACTAAGGTACCTCTCTGGAATTATTGTCTTCATATTCTCTTCGTTCGAACAACCTCATCTTCTTTCGAACGAGTCTGCGGTTGTTTTGTTCCTTTTGGGGTTATTTTCATTTCTTTCCTCTCTCTTTCTGATCTCTCTCTCTCCACTTAACCCTCTCCCTCACTTAATCCTTGCTCTTCCTTGAGATTGGTGGTTGTTGTTGGGTCGACTCCTCGCAAAATCCTTCAGTGAGTATTTCCCATCTACTCCCTGTGTTGTTGGTTTTGATTTTTTTGGGTTTGAGGTTGGGTTGATTTCAAGGGTTTGGGTTATTAATTGGTTTCCTGTAATTGTTTGTTTAATTGTTGTTGCGTTTGTCTGTTGTAGCTTGTCCTGTGTTCCGTTAGCTGAATCGTTGATTCTGGGTTTTAAAATTTCAGTTTTAGTTTCTTCAGAACTCGGGATTATTATCAGGCGAGTTTCCCCTTCATTGTCTGATAGATGTTGATTATAGTAGTACTCTGTATAGAGAGGTGCATGTGATTTAGTTATTGTCTGATATTATATTTCTCTGTATAAGTTGTTAACCTATATGTTAGTTATTCTGCAACTTGGCATATAGTTTTCACTGGACTTTGGTTTTAGCTAGAAGTTGTTAGTGTGGTATTCTCGTAGTTGTGTTCTTGTTGTTGGTTTCGGTCTTCTAGAGACTGATGTTGGTTATTTGTGGTGACGGTTAGGTTGTTGTTTCATCTAGGTTTAGATGGTGCAACTGAGTCGCTGTTCATTCTATTTTAGGATTGTTTGCCACTCTCTTATGCAAGTGGTCGTCCTATGTGCGTTGCCAGGTTTACGGCTATTGTGTTTTGATCCTTGGGATCTGTTTCATCTTTTAAATCATGTAAAACTCTTTTAACTTAAGGAGATCGGATACATAACACAGCTCTACATCGGTTGACCTCCGATAGGATCGCAGGAGTCTTATATCAGGTTAAAATAGTAGGTGAAGAACTGGTTGTGAACACTATCATACCTTTAATACCCATCTGGGAGTGTGGGAAGGTAAGAGACAGTATGAATCTGGTGCTAGACTTATCCTTGGTGAGGTTGAAATTCCTTGGAATAAAAATACAGTTCGAACGTTGACTCCGTGGGTTGAAAAGCCTGGAACACTTTGATCAAGTGATTATCCACTAGCTTGGTCGAGCTTGACAAAAATTGTACCCATTGTATCCCCTTAACAGATCTCTTTAAGTCAAACATGCTAGAGGTTGATCAACCAATATTATTAAAGGATTGTAACACGTTTTAAAACATTAAATCATTCAACTTTAAGACTGTAGCAGAGCATATCATAGCATTCAGCATTTAGGATAATTGCGGGATTATCCCAGTTCATCATGTCATATCATATCATCATCATATATCATTATTCCTTATCATTATTCTTCTTTTCCAAAAACTCCTATCTATATTCTTTTGTTCTTATAACTACTTATCTGGATCATAGTCACGTAGTTTACTATTCTTTTACTTTAAAACTTACTCTATCTCATTTACCTTACTCTTTTCTCTTGCACCTATTATATTAGTAGGTTGTTTAGACTTGTTGGGTATTTAGTGAGCCATGGTTTTGCTCACTCTCGCATTGTTCCCCCCTTTCAGAGGTTGAGTAGCTTGGATTAATGTGAGTTTCAGTCTGATTGGAGCTAGTTTTTCCGTTGCAGATCTTCTTTGGTTTAGATATTCTAGTATGTTATCTCAGCATATGTCGTTATACTTTATTCGAGATATTGTATTCTGATTTCAGTCTAATATGTATATATATTTTTTGCTTCCGTTTTATTATTCTTTCTTTACTCTGATGATTATTACTTTAAGTGAATGACTGAGCCTGAACTTGTTTATGACTCGGTTGTTCGTGGGGCGAATCTGTGGATTCCCCGACCTGCACGGCTTCTAATCTAGTAATTGGTCAAGCTTACCGATTATTGGATTATGGGGCATGACAATTATCATGAGGTAGTGTATAAGATGGGATCGGATGATATCGTACTTTGTTCTTATAAATATGGGATAAATGAAAATGTGAAATTAGTAAACATGGTGAGGACTCCTTCTCAAAGAGTTCGACATGCAGTTGAGGGGTGTTTGGCTATAAAAGTAGTTAAAGTTCGAGAAAGGTTATTTGGGCAGTTCGATTACGATGTCAATTTGCAAATTTTTTTATTACAGATGGATGGGGTTGACTGTCATTTTTGGTGTGAGGTAGTCCATAAAATAATTGTCGAGCCTGAAGCTCAAAGAGCTGCTGTGAAAGAAATTTTATTAGATGAGATAGTTATTGAGGACGAGTGGATTATTGGTGGTGAACTGATCAGATGTTGTACTGTAGGGCACCTAGGTTATTTTAGATATAACTATCATTGAGAAGTCGATCATGTGTGAGGTCGAAATAATGTAACTGTATATAAATTAATAATATTTTTGTTATAATTCTTTTCATTGTTTTATGTGAAAGTTATTTGGAAAATTTTGTTTTGTTTTTGAATTTCAAATGTTGGAGCTTTGGTAATGACAGGGAAGTTGTTATAAGTAAGTAAAAGATGAAGTTAAGAGTACGAGATTTATTATGGAGGTCTAGATCAATTTTGTGTAAGGGGATTCGTCATCATGGATATGGGAAGGTGTGTGTGTGTGTGTGTGTGTGTGTGTGTGTGTGAGAGAGAGAGAAAGAGAAAGTGAGATATGCATTTAATTATAGGGTTTAGGGTAATAATGAAAAGGCGTTTATGCCCAAAAGGTATGAGTCGTCTGACAGGAATAGTAGAAGAGACGCATTGGCTGCAAAATCGAGGGCGGCTTGTGTGAGTCCAAAAAGCTGCAAGCGGTTAGAAGAAAAAAATTATAAATAGTCCCACTCTTTCTTCTTCTAAACGTTTATAGAAAACAAAGAGGCAAAATTCTAGAAAGAGAGAAAGAAAGTTTGATTGCAGAGATTTTGGAGAGAAAAACCCAGTGAAGAGACATCATTATCGTAGGAAAGATGAAGTTGCCGCTATTGGGGTTGAGAAAAAATTATTAGTACGGAGTTCAATTGTGAAGAATGACGCGTTCACGGTGCCTAACTCCTTTTATGACGTTAAAGGTTTAGTGATTTCCATGAATATCGTTTTTTTTTTTGATATGGATGTGTTGATTTCTTATTTCTGTGTTGATGGAGTATTCCCTCTAGGTTTTTGTATTTAAATTTTGAAAAGTTTACTATATGGGGAAAATGTTACTTCTTACGGTTTTGAGGAAAAATTGGATTTTTGAAATCTGTTTTTCTTTTTGAATATTAAATATTGTAGAGGGATAAAAAATAATATTATATATTTTTATTTTATTTTTGTGAAAAACAACAAGTAAAGAAAAAATATAGAAGTTGATTGAAATACCTAGACTATTATGTAGGTGTAAATTCATGCAAAAGTATGTAAAAGTAGACGTCCTTCCTTGTCGAGCGTAGAGATCGAGATGGAGCCTTCCACCTCAGGTCGTTTGAGTGAGGATGAAGATGTAGGATGTAAGGGTGCCAAATTGGTGGGGAGTGAGCTTATTAAGTATAGCTCAAATGAGGTCAATCGAGATGTTGAGGAAGATAGCAACTCATATTAGAGGGAAGGCGAGGAACAGTTTAAGTTTTTAGATTTCCCTGGTAAGTTCTATAGGTATCCTGTAAACTCAGATGAGTTTAAGGAGTATTGTAAATGTCAAAGTAGTATAGTTGGTATATGGGGGGATGTAATGTAGTATGATGGGAGATTTTTTTTAGGGGGTGTTTTGATAGAAATGGGGGTAAAATCATTTTTTTCTTGCTACCTGACTTGGAGGACGAGAAAGCTCATAGGAAAATATCGGAGTCCGTTGTTCTTGAGTATTTTATTAGGAATATTGAAGGTGATTTGAATGAGGGTTTTTTGTGTTATTTGACCCAGTTTGAATATGGGTTAGTTATGCCTTTAAGCAACCTTACGAAAGGTATTATGAATAAGATCAAGGCGAGCCCTGCCCAGATGAATGGTGACATGTGGGAGGTGATCAATGTCAGTGAGAATTTAAATAGGAGGTAGGCCCATATGGGGAATGAGAGAATAATAACTCTTTCCGATGTTTAGAAGTATTATTCGGTGAAATACGTCACTTCATTCGGAGGTGCATACTTCTCTTCCAGCTCGACCCGACCTCAATTTTTTGACCTTAATTTTGCTGGAAGAGTATGAAATGATAATGTGATTTGGGTGAAAGGTGAGTCTCTCCAGCGAGCTGACAAGGACACCTTGGCTCTCAAATATAAAACTGTTAAGAAACATAAGTAATCCTTACTACTTTCAAATTGTGCATGTTTGTGCTTTGTTGGTTTATGACAATATTTGATGTTGTATGCAGATCCTTGTTTTAAAGTAAATAGAGGAGAATCCTTGATGGATACAGGAGCCTGAGAGGGAGTCGAACTAGAAGCTATGTTGTGCAAACTAGAGATAAGTAGGCACAAGAGAGTGAACAATAAATCTGTTGAAGTCCAGGAGTCACAAGCGAAGAGAAAAATGGTAGGTGGGATTTCATATTCGATTGCGTCTCCAACTGCGGTAGACAAAACAGGGTCCAATGATTTGGCTTTTTCCCCATTTGGAAAAGTTTCATTACCCACTAGGAAGCTGTGAGCTGGTGGGGTTAGCTCGGGAACCACCAGCCGCAAAGCTTCCAAGAAGAGAAACCTGAAGATATCTGTGTCGACCTCCGCGAATACAGAAAGTATGGAGGTCGAGGGTGATTTGAAGAAGATGAAGATGGACAATCTCCCTTGTTCGAATGAGCTGAAGGACAATGTTGGGGCATCGAGCATGGATGATGAGCTACTGACTGGAGGATGTTGAAAAGGTGAACTGTGCAGTGGATGAGGAGTTGTATAGGGTAAGTTTGATTTGTGGAATTAATGTGATTGGTTATTTTCAAAATGATGTTTAACGGGTGTTTTGTGTTGTATGTTTTTTTGTTTTAGGTTTCCCGCATTGTGAAAGGTATCTGCCTTGGATTTGTGGAAGGGAAAATGGGGCTGGAGAAGCGGGTTGCTCAGCTTGAGACAACAAAAATGTAATTAATCACAGAGATTGTGGAGTTGAAGAAGTTTAGCCTGGCACCGGTGGATAAGGTCACGTTTGAGGCCAAATAACAAAATAACGAGGTGATTGTTGCTCAGAATAATCTTGCTCAGCACTTACAGGATGATGGGTATGAGCTTGAGGATTGTAGAAACTATAATAAAAGGGCGATCCGGCAAAGTTCTTGGGTTAGAGGTAGAGGAAGAGGTGGAGGTAATAGGGACTTCGCGTGACAAAGTTGTGTCAGGGATAAATCTTTTGTCTCCTAGTAAACACCAGGAAAACCAAGAAGTTGAAGAATCTGATAAGGTAGAGTAATATATATATGGAATGTTTGTAGAAAAGTCTATTATTGTTGTCAAACTTTGTATGGGGATAAGTGTGAGTACAAAAAGTTTTTAAGTTTTTAAAAATTGTTTGATATAGAAATTGTTGTGTATGAACTTAACGAACTGCGCGTCACAATTGAGGGCTTGAAAAAAAGTTTGCTATGGAGAAATTTTTTGTATACGCAGCAGCTCTACTGATACCCGTACGGAGGTTCAGGTAAGAAAATATAAAGAACTTAGTAAAAAGCTTTGGAGTGATTTATGTGTAGCCCGTTTGGATGGGTCAAAGAAAAAATACATATAGATGAAGTGTTAGAAAAGATAGGGTAGGTACGTAAATTTTAACCTTTCCTGCTTGGTGGTATTAGGGAAAATACACCAGAAATAATTAAAGATGTAATGTAATTGACCCTCTTTTTAGAAGCTGAAATAGATAGTGAGAGAGGGTTAAAAAAGGTATACCGTAAAATATTAGAGGATCGCGGTATTCATCCCGATCTTGAAATT
Organism: Kingdonia uniflora; assembly: GCA_014058105.1. Lineage (NCBI taxonomy): Eukaryota > Viridiplantae > Streptophyta > Magnoliopsida > Ranunculales > Circaeasteraceae > Kingdonia > Kingdonia uniflora. The sequence continues at coordinate 323,622 of JACGCM010000593.1, read as the reverse complement.
ACATATAGCATGGCCACCAGAGAGTGAAGTCTTCATAGCATGAAGGCTTAAAAGTATTAGCTCGTTATGGTGTATCGATAATATATATAAATATCTGAAGAAATGGGAGTAATATAGGTAAACTGTTATATGTGCGAACTGCTTAGATGAGAAACATATATTGGATAGTGTTCCATGTGTTGAACTTGAAATCGAACTATTGTGCAGGCCGAGTTAGAAGCTGCACGATTAGGTGAGGAGGATATCATTAAATGTAATCATGAGTTTAAGCTCGAATTAGATAGGGTTCAACAGGCATTGGAAGAGACGTCAGATCAGTATGTAAAATTGGGGCTGAAGTTGACAAAGTCAGAAGTGACGGCTAGCGAGATGACTAAGAAGATCGAGGAGAAGGAAGCTGAATTAGGTAGTACTCAGCGTGAGTTAGTGAGTGCTTAAACTGAGGTGGAGAAGTTGAATAGTACTATAAAGAGGTTGGAAGGAGATGTAGAGAAAATGAAGGGGAAGAGCAGAGATGCAGATCGTTCTCAATATCGTGTGGGAGCCTTAAAGCCGAAAAGAAAAGAGTTGAAGTGGAATCTTAACAATGTGAGGGAGCAATTGAAGAAGAAGAAGGGGTGAAGTGGTTAGCGTACAAGCTGAATTGGCTCGTGCTCAAGTTCAAATCAAAGCATTGGAAGCGGACCTGATTTGTGTTCGAGCTGCTGTAAGGAAAGTAAATGAAAGAACTAGAGATAATGGGGATAAGTTGAATATTACTCAAATTAAGGAAATAGATTTGGATGAAGCTTTAAGGAAAAAGGATGACACGTTGAAGAATGCTTCCTTCAGTAAACACAACGTAAATAAGGTTTTACATAAAAGGAGGCAGAGTTGCTAGCGTTGCGAAGGGAAGTACATGAGTTAAACGAGCATAAAGAAGAAAACAAGGTCGAACGGGGTAAATCTATGAAATTACTGAAGATATTGAACGGTCTTGTAGCAGTTTTGGAGGGACGCTTGGAAAGATCCAAGGCTCATTACGCAAAGTTGAATAAAAATTATCAGATTATGCGTAAGAATTTTGCTGACTTGGCCGTACAGGATAGAAGCAGACTTTCCTTAGATGAGGTGCATTCGAGGGAGATAATGGCAGTAATTACATATTTTGTGGAGGAAGTAAAGAGGCTTGAGATGGAAATGGACATGTTGCATGAATGTTTGGTATTGAAGGGTTGTATCTGTAAGGTTGACGTAGATCGAAGTAGCTGTTTGAACCTTATGGAAACTAGTATTGGTCCTATTACGGAGGAACGAGTAGAGAGGGGCAGAGAGGTGGTTGCTGCGAGAACACAAGAATTTATGTCTTCTACAGCTCCAAAGTTGTAAACTATTTTTCATTTCTATATTGTAGACTTTAGATAGATGAAAATTAGTTTTACCTTTGCTTTATCATTAGAGATAGTAGATGTGTAGCGATTGAAAGCTAGTACTACCTTTGCTTTAATCGTTAGAGATAGTAGATGTGTATTGATTGAAAGCTAGTATCATCTTTGCTTTAATCATTTGAAATTTAGTAGAGAAATATATGTATGACTGTAAAAAGTAATGTGGGATAAAAAACTTGAAAGTTTTCATTGATAAGAAAATAATGTACACACTGTTGGAGATTGTAATCTCACTTTTGGAATGTAAGGAAAAATAGTAAATGTATCATGTATTTGGAAAATTAGGGATTTATCGATAATATCGCTTCAATCTCCTAGTGTTCCAAGGGCTTGGTATTCTGACGCTGTCCTTTGCCGTGAGGTAGTAGGATCCAAGACCTGTTCGTCCCACAACCATTAACGGGCCTTTCCAGTTCTATGTAAGCTTCCCAGCATTTAACCCTTTTTTGTTCTTGAGGATCTCTTGGAGGACTAGGTCATCGATTTCGAACTCGCGACATCGAACTCTTTTGTTGCATGAACTGGCTAGCATATGATGATATCGACCTAAGTTGGCAACAGTTTAAGCTTGTGTTTCGTCGATCCAGTTCATATTGCAGGCTAATCCAACCTCATTTTCTTCATCATTGAGCCTGTGATCTTTGACAGGATGATGATAGGCTGACAGGATTACGACTTTTGTGCCATAAGCAAGTAGGAATGGAGAACATCTTGTTGACTGTCTTGGTATCGTGCTATAAGCCCACAAGACATGTGCCAGTTCCCTATCCAATTTCAATTCTTCTCTGATTTGAGTCTCTTCTTGATTCTATCCATTATAGCCTTGTTTGTGATTCGGCTTGCCCATTGCCTTGGGGCTAGTATGGATTGGAGGGTGAATGAATAATGTTGTGCTTGTTTAGAAATGCCACGACCTTCTCTCCAATGAACTGTGGGCCATTATCGATCTGAATCAGGTAAGGGCAACCAAATCATGTGATGATATATTCCCAGATGAATGAGATGACTTCTTATTCCCGAGTTCGACAGAGGGGAACTGCTTTAACCTACTTCGTAAAGTAATATGTTACTACGAGTAAGAATCTTCGGTTACCCGGTGTGTTTGGGAATTCTCCAACGAAAACAAGTGCTTATTGCTTGAAAGGCCATAACACCTTAATTGCGTGGAGCTCGAGAGCAGGAGCTTGTATTTTATTACCATGTCGCTGGTACGCGTCGCATTTTAGTAAATACTCCTCGGTCTGCTTTCGCATTCTAGGCCAGAATACTCCTTGGGTAATTGCTTTGTTTGTGAGTGATCGACCTGCGACATGGGAGCCACAAGTCCCTTTATGTAGATCCTTGAGTATTCCATCAGCTTCTGTCTTCGAGAGGCACTTGAGGAATGGTTCAGTGGCCGACCTTCCATATAATTCATTTTTCTGAACTGTGTAACGCTTCAAGTTTTCATTCAACCGTCGGTGCTCTTTTGGATCTCTTGGAAGGGGCCTATCACACTTGTTCTCTGGGCCGAGATATGTGAGAAAAGGTTTCCTCCAATCGTCTTTCTCCTCTTCATCGCCCCTAGTGTTGGTCGTACATACCGTTGGGAGATCAATACTGGGGGTTGAAATTACTTCGATTTGGAGATACCTTGCTTCTGTACCTAAAACCCCGGCTAAGTAAGCCATGAAATTGGCGTGTCAATTTTTACCACGAGGTAAAAAATTGATAGTAGCTTTATTGAATCAGCTCATCCTGTCAGCAACTAAGGCTGCATAATCAACTATTTTGCCATTCTTCTTGTATCGTTCATTGTAATCTATTCTTCATGTCGCTTAAATTCTATTTGTCGAGCTTGACATTCACCTTCTAGTTCTTGTTTGTGAAACTCGCGGTCGAGCAATAACTGACGTTTGAGCTCATTTTACTTCTTTGTCTGGGCGTGGAGGTTCGCCCTTAATTATGCGAGCTAATTTGGTTCGATTGAAATTTTAAGTTGAACTCCTGTAGCTGGTCACTTTGAAGTTACCATGATTGAAAATTGATCGTTGAGTAACTGTATGTCTTAGGATTTTATGGAAATGTCTTCTTTCCCACAGACGACGCCAAATGTAGGGACCTAATTTCGTAATAGCTCGAAAGGCTCTTATACCAAATGTACTTTTAGCAATAAATAAAATAGAAATTGACACAGGGTTTAGCGTGAAAACCTCTGAATAGGTAAAAACTACGACATCGGCTTGAGGATTTTAGTAACTGTAACTTTATTTCTTGAGACTAAAGTTGTACACGGGTCGGGTCGGGTCGGCCTGGGTTTAGGCCTCGGTCTGATCCGACCTGGATGATTCGGGTTCCCACTTTCCAAACTTGAACCCGAACACACCATACCTAAAACCCGGATCAAAACCAAACCAGAATGGTCAGGTCGGGCCGATTTTGTAGCTCGGATTCTCCTCTATCTCCCAAAGTAATTACAGTGCATTCCTGAAGAAGAAAAAGTGTTGGCTCTTAACAGATAATAGTTAATTAAACCATCTTCATTCTCGCATTCCTGAAGAAGAGAAAGAGTTAGCAAAGATGAATCGAAAACCATCTTCACTCTTGCATTCATCTGCATTGCAGTTGTATCCATTGGTGGTTAAGCTCCCTTAGCTTCACCAACCACAACCCCAGTAATGGCAACATCACCTATAGCTGCAACCCCACCGTAACGGCAACACCACCTATAACGGCCATACCACCCGTAACGGCAGCCCCACCAACTAAACCAACCACACCCACTCCAACCACAGTACCAACCGTCTCCCCATCGCCAACGATTGCCGTCTCCACCCCACCTTCTACACCACCAATACCAACTGTACCAGCTCCAGTCTCATCTCCACCGGCTTTTCCACCTGTTGTTGCCGTAACTCTACCACCAACACCAGTACTTCCACCACAAGTTGTCAAACGTACCTTTGTGGTTTTGGGAGAGGGGTAGTTTTGATGGGGTTCATCATTCATGTATAGATCTGAGAAAGGGGAAGGAGGGGAGGGGGGGTTTGAGTTGGGTTGTGTTAAGATTTCAAAGAAATAATAAAAACAAAGTCGGTTCGGGTTTAACCCGGTAATCAGACCTAAAAACTGAAACCGACTCGATAATAACCGGGTCTTTATAACCTAAACTGAAACCGACCCGGGATGTCTTCAAACCCAGACCAAACCGGTCGGTTCGGATCGGTCGGGGTCGGTTTATCGGGTTGGCGGGTTTCGTGTATAGCCCTACTTGAGATTGATATTTTGATTACAAGTTATGATCTCTTGAGCTAAAAAAACTTGGTCCCCTTCTTCTTCTGTGTTTTTGTCCCTTTTATAGACTTTAGTCTCGGTTCATTTAGTGGGAGACATGTGTCCTTAACTTGTTTTGTTTTACTTGGAGTGCTCGAGCCATGTTCTTCTGCATTTCGTAGTCCAGGTGTAATTGTTGATAGCGTATGTCACGTGCATGTTATGTGAGTCTGGCATGGTATTAGCTCGATGCTATCCCAGCTCGAAGGATAAGTCCCTACACTAACCTTTATAGCATGAGAAAGATGGTGATTTGTTTCATAAGTTGGTTTCCTCTTGTATAAGTTATTATTATGGATCACATTAGGGTGGGCCTTGAGGTTTAGGGGGCCCTAGGCGAGGTCCGAAAATGAGGCCCCCCGCCGGAGAATTTTTTTTTGAGAATCAATTAGTGTAAACCAACAAACCAACTACTTATTTTGTGATTGTTAGGCCTTTTTTTTATCTATTACTTTACTATTTGGATGCCCTAAATTTACGTTAAAAATAGGAGTCCCTAGGCGGCGGCCGCCTCTTGCGCCTATAGCCAGGGCCGGGACTGGATCACATGAAAATCGAGCTCTACACGATGATCTATCTATCTTTAGATTATAGTAAATAAGACAAAAGGCGAGGATAAATTATGACATATTATTAATCCTGACGTGAATCTACGAACGCGGAAGCGAGATTCGTAAGAATAATTACGTTGTTTATTAGGTTTAGAAAAAACTATAGTTTCTATTAAAATAACTTAAACTTCATTAACAACTACTGAGATATTACACCACCCTCTCCATTTATAACCTAAGTTTCCTACTATAACTCCTCTAACCTATCCAATTAAAAAGTAACCTAGAAAAAACAAAATTGTTAATAACCCATATAGACTTCTCTAACATAGCATAAGCTAAAACATAAATATAAATATAGGTCAAACGGGGGTAGACGACCCTATGAGGGACGTGCCACGTCAGATCCCCTTGGTTTCTTTTTTCCCAAGTAGTCTTTCCATCTCTTGTGACCCGCCCTTGCTACTTGTCGATAGCTACCTCACATTATCGACCCGAAGGGTAGGAGCGCTTTTTCATATGTCACGACAATGCTCCAAGATAAATATAATGAAGGTTCTAGTCTTTAGAGAGTAAACACATTAAGCATGCGTCTATAATCATGATTAGACGCTTTTAGAAGAGTAAATTCATGTGTTTTAGATGCACGAACACCATCGCTTTTTCACATTTTCCTTACGGCACTGTGACACAAATTAAAGCTCCATGAAATCGTAACGAAAGCTCCCCTAACGTATATCGCAATGTCGACTTCAATTTTTTGTTTGAAGTATGGACGAAATTTTTTGACTTAGTTTTCCTTGACTCAATGATACTTTCACGCGCCATTGGAACTTGTATACATGATTTTTCTAATCTGAGTTTAAATTATATATAAGTCTTTATCAAATGAAAACAAGCTTATAAACCACATTACTTATAATTGTTCGAGATTAGACTATATCTCAAACGCGATGTCAACACACGTGTTTGTCGACATAATTGTACGTGGTTGAAGTTATAAATATATAAATACAAAGTGGGACTTTGTTGTTCTATAAAGTTTGAAGCAAGTTTGTTATGGCCATTGTATGTGTATTTTGGAGGTAGAAAACAAATACACATGGAAATATACGGCCATTTCTCTTATCCTTTCGCTCGTTTCTTAACGCTAAACCGCCCTCCGACAAGCGATTTGTGTGTGAAATTTCTAAAACTTAAGGGACTTAGAGAGATAATACTTCTTCCACATCATACTCTTCTCTCGCCTCCACCTTAACCATATCATGTCTCTCTCATCCCGCTATTTGCCCCTAACATTCTTCTCCCCAATTATTTTCTTCGGTTCCATATTCTCTCTCTCTCTCTCCCTCCAATTTTCATGAACTCTAAAACTCAACATTCTAACTCAATTGTCTTTCTTTTATATATAATCTCAGGGTCGAAGTGATAAAATGTGAAATACTAAATTTGTTTCTCTCTAATTCTCACGTCAACAATGATTAAATATTAATTTTGCTGTTGCCAATTAGAGATATCAAATTTTGTAACATTCAACCAAAGTATGGATACTAAGATGCAAACTTATTATAAATTAAACTTTTAATTAATGGGGATAGTTTCTCTTTAATAATTTTTAGAGATAGATAATTTTTGGCAAGAGAAGGAGATAACATCGTAGGAATATCGCATTTGGACAAAAGAAAAATATTTGTGGAGGGCGAATATTGGAGGAAAATAGTGGGGGAAGAGAGACTTAAGATAAGTTAGGTAGAAGAGAGAAGAGCATGATAGGAAAAATATTTATTTCTTAAATCCCCTAAGTTTTAAAAATTCTAAAAGGTCCATTTTAGGATTTTCTTTTTGCAAAAAGTTTAGTAGATATAATCAAAAACAAATTTACAAGGTGAGGGAAAACCATCTATTCCTGGGATCTACGAAGATAAATAAATACATAAGTAAAAAAGCCTTAAAACTCATATGCCTCAGGGCTATTCGTTCAAACGAATCTAGAGTCGTTCGAACGCCAGGAGTATATTTCGTTTGAACGACCTCCAATGTCGTTCGAACGAAAATATGAAAATCCTTTGAAATGCCGTCTTTCTCGACAATTTAAGAAACCTAATTTTGAGGTTAGCGTGTAAGTCGTTTGAACGACTTCCAAGTCCGTTCGAACAACCTGTTGAAACTTGTCTTCATAATGTCGTCTGAATCGACAAGTTTGAAAATTTTGCCATTTCGTTCGAACGGCTTTCTATCTCGTTCGAACGACTTTCCTCAGTCTATAATATTTTATACCCTAGTCTTCTATTATCTCTAGGTATTCTGGTTTGCCATCTGTCTATTCTTCTAGCGGTTGGTTTGGGTCTGAGCCTCTCCGCGCGAGGTGATCTGCAAAGAAGTTGCATTATCTTCATATATGACTGAATGAGATGTTCTGAAGAAGAGAAGTAATCAGAGTCCACGTTATTCTGAGAGACCATGGTATACTGTCTTTGAGGAAAGCTTTAATAGCTGCAGCAGAAGCGGAGACAACCCAAACTCGTCTCAAACCGTGTGCTATAGCACGTTGAACGCCCAATATGATTGTAGTGATCTCTGTTATACAATTTGTAGCTTGACCAATTGATTTGCTGAAAGTGCCCAAGACCTCCTCGGTATTATTTCTGTACATTATACCAATCCCCGCCAGTTTTGGATTGCCCATAGCTGATCCATCACAGTAGATTTTAACCTCGTTCGCTTCAGGGAACAACCATCTGCAGCTCTCGAAGTTGTTGCATTTTTGTGGTTTGCATTGGACATTTAGCGTCGTTATAATCTTCAGGTCATGAACCGTATTGTTCATAGTATGCTGAGAGAGGTGGGCAGCATCTACGATATCTGTTAGAATGATCAGCATGATTTTCTGGATTGTAATCTTGAGTCCATCTGAGCGTCACTTATTTCTTGCGTTCCAAATGTTGCTCCAGATAGAGAAGACCATGACAACCCATAAGTCTTTAATATATGGGCTAGACGATTTTCCCCTTTCCAAAATGGTTCTCAAAGTATCTGTAGGTGTAATAGGAGCATAGGAGAAACAGTTTGTAGCCCTTTACAAGAGAGAGGCCGCAGGGGGGGGGAATGTAGTAATGTATGTGTTTCCATTTCCGAGTTATTGTGGCATTTGTGACAGACCGAGACCAAGGCTATGCCTTTCTTCTTGATGATGATGTCCATAGGCAGGAGATGGTTCATGAGACGCCATGCAAAACCTCCTAGCCTCAGGTGGATTGCTTTACTCTACACATATATCCACCACCATGTCGTGTCCTCTCTTCTGCGGAGAGCGTCAAAAGCATTCTTAGTTGTGAACGCACCGTGTAGGTATGGCTTCCAGATCATTGCGTCATGCGCATTTGAGTTACACTGAATTTGTTGTAAGTCTATTCCCAAGGTGAGGAGGAGAAGACAGATATCATTAAGGAAGTTTCAGCCTTGTGGGTTGATGAAGTTGTTGAGTTTGGGCGTACAGTTTTTTCACAAGTGCCTAGGCAAGTCGATGTATTCCATGATAAGAATGTCTATCGCCCAAGTGTCTCTCCAAAAATCATTTTGCGTTCCATTTCTGATAAGACAACCAATGTAATGTTTTTAAAGTGCAACTCCTGTTTGAATGCCCTTCCATGTAGTAGAGGGTTTGTAGTAAAGAATTGGGTCTCCGCTATTGCTGCTAAATTTGGATTTCATAAATTTTGTCCATTCTTTTGTACCTTGTTTGAAAACCCAGTGTAGTTTGCAGAGCATTGCGTTATTTACTTCCCCCAGACTTCGAACTCTAAGCCCCCCTTCCTTTACCGGTTTGCAAACTTTCTCCCACTTCAGTATCACTCCTTTCCACTTTCTCGGGTCTCCCGTCCAGATATAGTTCCTAATGATGTTGTCCCCCTCTTTGATAAGTGACCTAGGCTACTTGTAAATTGTCATATTATGAATGGGGATACTGTTAAGGACAAACTTTAACTCTTCGCTGAAAAGAAATCATGCTTCCAATCCAGCTGTTAGCCCTCTTTCGGATCTTTTCAATAAGCGGTATAATAACTTGCTTTATAACCCTCCCTTGTTAAGTGGGATGCCCAAATATGTTTCGGGGAACGTTCCCTCTTTGAAGCCAAATATATCTTAGACAATTCTTCTTCGGGAAGAGGAATACTGCTCATGAAAATCTTGTTTTTGGCCATACTGATCTCTTGCCCAGACGCCATCTGATAATCAGTAAGGAGGAGCTTAAGCTGTCGCAGGCATTTGGTGTTCCCGTTTACAAATTGAAAAATATCATCTGCAAATAGATGGTGTATGGGGCCGTGCGTCAGCTTTGTTGATGCTATAGTTTGTATTCTGCCTTGTTCCCTTGCTATGTGGAGATTGATGCTAAGAATGTCTTCTGCAATTGCAAAGATGATTAGGGAGAGAGGGTCCCCCTGCTTGAGGCCCCAAAACATTTGAATGAACCCAGACGGACTTCCATTCACAAGGATAGAGGTCATATTGATACTGATAATCTTCTGAATCTAGCTGCAGAATTTCTGGTCGAACCCAAAAGTTCTTAAGGTAGTGATAAGGAATGTCCAGCTTAGAGTATCGTATGCTTGATTAATATCAATCTTGATAGCCATATTGCCTTTCTTTCACTTGATTTTCATCTCATTAACCATTTCAGACGCCATACAGATGTTGTTGAGTATGTTTCAATTTTTGATAAATATACTCTAGTCCCTTGTAACACATCTATCTGCAATTGGAGAGAGCCTCGTGGCTAGTATTTTCGTAATAACTTTAAAAAGAAAGTTACTATGATAAATCGGTCTGTAGTACGGAATAGAGGATGGGTTACTGATTTTTGGAATCATGACAATGATGTTGGAGTTAAAGGTTAGAGGGATCATACCATCGCGGAAAAAGGAGGATATCCCTGAGTAAATATCCATACTTAGCGTATCCCTGTATTTAAAAAAAAACTCATGAAAACCCATCTGGACTGGGTGCGCTGTTGCATTCCATGGAGAAAACCGCCTCCTATATCTCATCATTAGTTGGGACTGAGGTGAGATGTATATTTTCCTCCTCTGACACTTGCTATAGAAGATGCGCAAATAGTGAGGGGCGATGTTGAGTTTCTATTGCCGAGAATTTATAGGTGTATTATTGGACGATGTGTTCTTGGATGCTGGTTTAGCTAGTAATGTTTCGTCCCGTATCGTCCTTTATTTCCGTGATAAGAGCTTTGGCATTCCGAGCCTTTGCAGTTGCGTAAAGTATTTGATATTTCTGTCTCCTGCGTGAAGCCATTTAATCCTTGACTTTTGCCTCCAATACATCTCTTTTGTTTCATCCCATCTATTGAGTAGTTTCGTTTGGGCAAGAAATCTCTTCTCAATCAGATCATTGGTGATATCTTCTTCCAACTAGAGTTAGAGTTGCAACACCTCTCTCTCTAGTCTCATTTTGTTTTTTTGGTAGGTTACGGAATTCTCTCCCCACAGCTTAATATCTATTTTAGGCGTCTTAGCTTCAACATAAGACAGAATAATGGAGCAGCATGCAGTGCCTGTCTCCAGCTATTAACAATCAGGGCCTCAAACCCAGGTTCCTCTTCCTAGAACTGAAGGTACTGGAACGGGATATTATGCAGCCTAGGAACTTAGCAGCATTCACCCAAAATCACTAAATGGTCGGAATGGGTCCTAGGCATCACCTTCATTCTTCAACCCATGAATTTAGTCTGCCATTCAGCGTTCTACAAACATCTATCCAAGACCACCAGAGTTTGATTAATTTCACTTTGAGCATTGCTATAGGTAAACTAAAGTCCTGAAGAGGGGCTCTCTGATAGCCGAGCATTATCAAAAAAATTATTGAAGTCCATTACTGCATTAAGTTGGGGTGGTCTTCTCCCCCTTTTCTCTGAGGTTCGCAACACCACATTAAAGTCTCTAATGCATATCCATGGTTTTGTATTGGTTACAGCAAAATTAGAGAAGTTAGCCCAAAGCTCCAACCTGTTAATTTTGTTGCAGTCTGTATGAACAAACGAGAAGTAGCACTCCAAGTATTGCACCGTAATATATTGTTTTGAAATCTCAATAATGCAAGGTTCAGGTCTTCCTTTGCTCCATAGAATCCATATGTTGCCTTTCTCCCCATTAAATTCCTTGGTAATGATTTTGGTTTGATACCCCGGCAGAACAAAGTCCTTACAGAATGTTTTTGGTTCAACAATGCCCACTATGTCTGGTAGTGTTCTTGCAGTTGTTTTTCTAAGATATCAAGTTGTTTTTCTATTCCATTCCAGAAGAGAACTTTCATTAATCTTTGAGGTAGACCGAGTAATTCTCGGGGTTATGGTATACACCTTGCCTCCTTTCAAACTTGGTTAGGGCCTAGTTGCATTTGTTCTTCCTGTTCCATTTCATCCGCCCAACTTGCAGGGTTTAGGTTGTGTCGGACCTCATGTATTGCCTGTAAATAAGTCTCTCCCTCATCAAAAAATTTAGTTGTTGGTGGTTTCATTGCACTATCTGTGGATGTTGTATTATCTACATACTCAGATAGTGGTGATATCAGGATCTCTGCATCTTCTGTCCGTCTCTCCCCTGGAGGACTCGAGTTGTTATCCTTTTGTCCTGACGGTACCAAGTTGGATTGTTCTATATCTGCCTCCACGTCCCTTAGTGTTGCAAACTTGTTTATTGTGCTAGCATCGCTGTTCTCTTTGGGTGATGTGGGTTGTTTGCTGCTGCTCTTTGTTCGTGACCATTCAGAGTTCGCAGTAATTTTTTCATGTTGGTGCAAAAGATTCGCTGGCCTTGGCATACCTGGGGGGTAAATTGGTGGTGAAGTCGTACTACTCTCTTCCAGTGTCTCTCCTATATGTAAGTATGTTTGCTTGTAATATCAGTATTTTTTCTTCCTATGTCCTTGGTTTGAGGTTGCTTCTCATAGATTATGATGCCTTGGTTGCCCCTGCTACCCTTAGCACCTCTTTGTGTTTTCTTCGGCTTGTTCTTGTTTAGATCCGAGTCATTCAGCCGAAATGTTTTTTGCACTATTTTGCATTCTGCAATAATGTACCCAACGTTTTGCAGTGATTACAGTATTTTGGGACTCGATGTAGTAGTATTTCTTGTTTGATGATGTTGCCCTCCACCTCAAGCAGAATATGGTCAGGGATTGGTTTTGAGAGGTCGATATCAACTAGCACATTCGCATGGTATCCATAGTCTTGATTTCGTGTCAAGTGATCGAGCTGAATAGGAGTTCCAAGCGTCTTCCCAAGTGACAAGATAATTTTTTTGCTCCACATTTCTATAGGCAACCCAGGAAATTTACACCAAATCATAGCATTTGAATTACAATGTCTATCAACCGAAAAGAATGGGTTCTAAGGCATAAGTCTCATAGGCATTTGTTCGACCATCCAGGGCCCTTTGCTCCATATATAAATCTTGTCCTCCTCGGACTCTAGTTTGATAATAAAGAACCATTTGCCTATCAAAATCAATTTGCATGTGCCATTAATCTTCCAATTTGTTCTTGTGTATACTTGTACCGTTACGAGCTTGATCTTTTGTAGGTCCAACCGGCCGATGAGAGTGTATTGATATGTTGAGATACCTTCAAACAATTCAGCCCTAGGGATTGAGATAATTGATGTGTCTCCTCTTCTTCCAGCTGCAATAAACTCAGTCGGTTCCTTGTTTTCCGTTACTGTGCCTCGAACCTTGTCAGCAAACATTTGGTGTGGTTTTCCTCCATTTAGGTCAGGAATGTTACCATGGGAAGTAGAAACCCTCCCCATAGCCTGGTTTCCCATAAGTTTTTGTTCTAGTCGGATTGCCTTCGTGGTGTTTACTTCCCTCGCAGCCTTACCCATGAATCCCCAGGGGCAGATAACTCGTTCTTGAGTCGTATGTGCCAAAATGGTGTCAGAGATTTTAATATGTAGGGCCTGACTCCCATGAAGAACCTGATCATCATCTCTCCGATTATTTGTTGATGAAGGTATAGTCGAAGTTGGATTGTTGTTTGCAGTTGCATCAGTGTACGTCGTGAGGGTTAATTGCAGTTTTAGGATTTCGATGGGATTGGTTGTAAGGTGATTATTATCCAACAATTTCTCTCCTCTTATCGAATGGATTCCTCGGATGATAATGTCTTGAAGGAGCTTGAGAGTTACAATATCTATCTCCATTACGATTGATCACTTAGGGTTTGGTGGTTTCGATAAAGAATTTTGCATCACTCATCGTCTCCGCAATGTCGGGGTTCTATCTTTTTTCTCTCTCTCTCTAAGTATCTCTCATAGGTGGAAATGGTAGGCGGTAGCAAGGGTTCTTAATTGAGATCTGGGTATTATTTTCTCATTCTGATTTTGAAAAATCCCTTTTAGGATAGCTAGATACCAAAATTAGGATAACAAAATTGGACTCTGTGAATGCCTAGATCCGTCGGTTAATAGTTGAAGCTGATTGAACTGCAAGTGTGGTTTACGTTTGGAGCTTCGTCCAGCAAGCCACATTTTGGAACGCGTTCATACTTAACATTTGATAAATCATGTTGGTACGGTATTTTGGCATTTGACATTTTCTATACGTCGAAATTTAATTATGTATGACCTCATGTTTGTGAAGGATATCTAAAGACCGACCTACCTCACGTTAGCACAGGGCCCCGAATATAAAACTAAACACGAAGCGTTACCAAAGTGGTCGCGATATGTTGTTGATTTCTTTCGCTCTTTTCCAGAGAGTAATATGAAAGAAAATGATGTGACACGGGTCATGGTCGTCTCTCACCGTCGCGTGAGGCCTAACCTACTTTAGTTACATCAATGATGGAGTTGTGTTAATATTTTGGTTCCTGTATTGTTAGGTTAGTAGGATTGAGAGAGATATTTCCAAAGAGATTCTGGAGAGATAATTAAGGTTTTGTACTTTTTGGTTGTTGAGTTTGAATAAAACTTCCAAAGAGAATTATTTATTTGTTTTTAAGTAGTTTCTTAAAAACATTGATTTTGCATTATAGACATTCTCAGTACTACCATCCGTACCAGTTAAACTACCATGGTAAAACACGTGGTGAGCTTTGATTGACAGATCACCATTTTGTCTTTAATTGATACAAAGACAGTTGGGCAGAAACTCACAGATCTAAATAATACCCACGTGGCTCACAGTGGGGTCGCAATCCAACTTGCAAAAGTAACCACCAGATACAAGGACACGCGTACGTAACCCAGAGATCTAATACTACGAGTTTCGCGCCACGTGTTATATCAACCCAGCATGTCGGCACCGTCACGAAACTAATTGTCGGTAGAAATTGCGATAGAGATGAAACATTAGGGAATTGTATTAGTCTAATTGTTGTTGTGGTATTAAATTATTAATAGACAGATCGACAGTAAAACACGATCACAACTTGAAATAAATTCTATGGTTTCTCTTGTTATGTCATATTACTAATACTTGAAATTTCAATTCTGCCAATGTTATTTTCAATCACTAACCAAACATCTTATAAAACACAAGTTAAAAAGAATCATCTCCATTGAAATCATCTTGTTTTTTTACAAGGTATAATATGAATAAACTAACTCTACCCAATAAACGCGGAATTATACAGCACGACCTCATACATAATTGAAACACACAGGAAACTTACATTCGCAACTTCCATCACTAACAAACCACCCCCAAAAAAAATGAGAACAAGTGTCGATATTACTCAAACCCTGAAGAGAAAGAACTAAAACGCATCTCACTCGCACAGCTTGCCTCATCCCTGGAGCAAGCTCTTCTATAGTTCAGGATTCATCACCTCGACATAAAGGTGGATTCTAGAAAACCAATAGCTAATATACACATTTTTTTAGATCTCTGTTTGGTGTAATGACCCATCAAAGCGAAGAGAGTCAACAACGCCAAGGCTTTTTGCTAGCCTGAGGACACTTGATTTAGTGACTTCAGAGTTTGGGGAGACAAATTCTGGAAGCGGTGGTAAGCAATGGGGCATGTACTGATCACTATCTTCTGGTGGACAAATGAAGGAAAGAACGGATCTACAGAATATGAACCTGGACACAAGAGTTCAAGTAAGCAGATTTATGGAAGTTTCAGTAAAGACCAACTTGTTCTGGCGTTCAGATTATGGCTAAAAACAAATAAAAGGGTTTAGAAAACATGATTGTATCAACCTTGCATCTCATAGTTCGATACAAATTGAGAATTGCATCTATGACAGCCATACTGAACTGAGATGGAAAAGAGTAATTGTGGCCTAATCCAATAAATCCTCGAGAAGTAGAACGGTGGAGTAAAATGTTAAAGCCAAGGAACAATTACCTCAATATAAGCCTCCGTAGAAATGGATCAGATAAAACTTGAGCCCAGACTAAATCTACAGTTGTTGATGTACATAGTCGTACTTCCCAATCAGATATGACCTCAGAAAGTACTGCTTCAGCCTTGGATATAGCCTGAGAAAAAGAAACCATTCAATTTCAATATCAATTAAAAGAAGAATGCTGCATAAGGGTCTCAAGTCATCTAACCTTATCTGTATCTGAAGTGGAGAAACCAACCAATTGACAGAAAGCTTGTAAAGGAGCAGTCAAGAAAAATGTAAACTGACTCCCATTACTTGCAAGATCCACAGCTGATGGGCTCCGAAATGCTGACCATCTTTGAGGAGAGAGAAGCATGGCAGCTGTTTCTCCCCTTTCCAAACCATACATAACCTGGAAAATGTTCACAAATAAATACCACAAATAACAAACAGGAAATGGAGAAGAGCATAAATTAAAACTCGACATGGTAACCAATGTCTGTGACAAATGGCAAGTAAAAGTAATGAGGAAGCAAGACTTGAAATAGTACCTTGTACACTTCAAATAACCAAAATATAACAACGATAGTTTGGCAACAGCAAAAAAAACTTCTTTGAAGTTGAAATATGAGTTCTTTTTGAAGTTAGTTTTCTGTGTTTTCCATTGAAGTCATTCTTTCTTAGAGAAAGAAAATGGAGAAGGTCAAAAAGATGGACATAGAAAAGAAGAATCAAATATACTAGGCCTCAATCTCTCTCGCTATGTAATGTGGACATCATAGCATACAAAAATCTCGAGGATGATATTTTGCCATGTTTCCCCTCTCCTCAATCCAATTTCCATTAAAAAAATTAAAAAATCTAATTTCCTTTTAATTTATTTGATTAGTTTATAGCATTGGTTTAATGAAGGGCTTATAGTCTAAGTAGAGTTAGGAGTTAATACGGGCTTTGCCCTTATTTTTGCAATTATGTCATTTTAAATGAATTATTACATACGTAAAATTGACTTACGTATTATCAAATTTGGGTAAAACTTCAAACCCGAATTCGTGTTTATTGATTATTCTAAATATTATTGCTTCTAGGAGACCTTCCATAAACATGTATATAATAAGTAAAAACATGTAGATCCACTCACATGTACAATGTCAATTGCAATGCATATAGATTAAACATACCCTTCTTGTTACACATAGCAGAATGGGCAAGGGCTTGTAAAAATGTACCCCAGCTAGTATGTGGATCAAGCATAACTGCATAACCCGTATCCTTATGCCGGTTCTTTTCGCATGGAAATCATATATCCTGCGCGTGATTTCCCATTTTTTGTTAGTGAATCCCATGCGTTTTTGTTTGCTTACTTTATTTAGCATTCAAGTTGTGTCTTTCCATGAATTCTCAAGAAAGTCAACGGCATAATGATATCAGGGCAAGGAACAGAAGTAAGGCATGGATTAAATTTGTGAAGGATTCAAACGTAAGGTTTTAAGGTGGAAAGAGTTTGTTCATGTCTGAATATCCCGAATTGACATAATTTAACACAAGGCAGTCATTTGCAAGTTATTTGTTGGACATGAAAAATGATGAATATGATGAGCACGATTTAGAAGCCGTTTCCACAATCTATGGAATTTTTATTATCTTAAGGAATAATGCAATGTATGAACACATAAATGCTCTCAATCTTTATTAGATTAAAGATGAAGACTAGACAATGCCACTGTACTTGTCTCTACATTTGCCAGATGTCATGTGATGCCTCTCAAGATTCTCAACAGTATGATTCTTGCTTGTTTGGCAGTGGGACAAGCAGAATGGGAGGTTTTCCGAGATAACTTCAGATAGTAAGGGAGAAGTGTGGATTGATACGTTTATAATAAGAAAGGGGGATATTTCATGACCGGTGATACTTTTATGATGACATTTATATAGTTTTGACAGTGTAAGGCATATGGACACATCAATGTGCCTGCTATCTGCACTCTTCTCTGAAGCTTCACCATTCCCAGAACTTGCCTTTGTAGCTGAAATCCATCATAAGAAGATATGTAATGGATTTGATTAATCAATGTAGTGAAAAGATCACTAGAAGAAGTTTAACAAAATAATAATAATTTAAGGATCTGGCCTTCATTTGCGACAGAGAAATGGAGCCATAATTTTATTTCCGGATGGGGATGCTAGATTCGTCAAACAGATTCAATGTATTCGAATGGAAGGAAGATCATCAGGCTTGTAGTGGTAACACATGTAAGATTTGATTTCTATGAGGGGCCATCAATGAGCTTCTTCTTCATCATTCATGCATTTGATATTATAGGTATTATCTCTATCTTCACATGGGTGTTTCTACACTCTTCGTGGATAGCTTGGAATTAAGTGGGCAAGAATACGTACTAGATGAAACGGAGCTATATGGCGTGGCTGAAAACTTTTTTCAGGGATTCTGACTATTTGATCTTTATGGCGAGGGACTGAAAGCTGTAGCAACTAGCAAGTCTTCTTCCAAGACCTTTTAGTTCAGAAGACCTCAAAAGGGTGACAGATGATTTCAAAATGATTCTTGGTAGTTGTGGGTCAGGTTAATCTTTAGGGCATTTTGAACGACAGGACATCAGTGACTGTTAAAAGAGTTGACTGGGCAAAATATGAGGAGCGGGTGTTTCTAGCGATTTCTTCAATTACAAAGGCACAACATGTTCATCAAGTATGCCTTTGCGGATATTGTATTGATATGACGACAAATAGGAGAAGTCTTTTCTTCATTGTCTACGATCTTTTTCCAAAAGGTCGCTGGATAGTTGGATTTTCCCATGACCGCATAGCCTGGAAATCCAGGTGCAAAGTTGCAATCGATGTTGCTAAGGCCCTTATAGACCTCATCATGACTGCCGCCCGCGAATAATAATTGATGTTAAAGCCGAGAATATACTACTCGATGACAAAATTTGAGCAATTCTCCGATTTTGCGTTCTCTGAATTGAAGAGTGAAGATGAAAGAGAGTTCATACAATGATTAAAGGGAGCTAATGCATAAATGTCCCCTGAGCTATTCACATTCACAGGCCAAGGGATCTCGGAGAAATGTGATGTCTTTAGTTACGGTATGTTACATCTAAATTAATTGTTTTTTGCCGGAAAAAATGTTTGTCTTGACTCTTGATGCCAAAGTTGATACCGTTGATAAGGACAGTGGCAATTTCTGAAAGGGACTATTAATTTTTGCAAGTATAAGTAGAACAGGCACAGAGTACTAATAAGAGGCGAGGTTAGAAACTGATTGATAAGAGACTTATGGAGGACGGAGAAGTCGACGAGAAAGAAACAAATACTTTAAGTAATGCGACTCTATGGTGCCTTCCAGAATACCCAAATAGAAGGCTTGATACGTGAAAGGTGGTTGAGATGCTTGAAAAGTTGGATATATAACAAGAGGTTTCTATAGGATTTTTGCTTTGTAGTTCTTCTCTATGCATGAAGGAACAAGTTAGAGATATCGATTATCGAAGAAGAAAAAAAATTAAATAAAGAAACAGAAAAACAATTTTTATGAAAAACCAAAAGTGGAAGCTCAAACTTGTGCACGAGTTATAGGAAACCACACTCCGGGAAGCAACTTGCAAGTCAGTAATTAGACCTACTTTGACCTACTTGGCCTAGTGACAAGTTCTGAAATGCAAAAATTTTGTTTTCTATAGTTAATACTCACTTACTGTGGAATATTGTGATTTAATTTTTGTGGATCGGCGATCGTGCCTTAAGGATAGTTTGATACTTGGATCGGCGATCGTGCCTTAAGGATAGTTTGATACTAGTTTCCTCTGTTCCCATATCAATATACGGAAATAGAGTGGATGTAAAACAAAAGAAAAGAGTTTGACAACCAAAAGAAAACTTGAAGAAATAGAGATTGGATGCTATGCTAGACAAGGATAGCTTGATGCAGAAGAGGGTTTAAGGGTCTCTTAGAAGATTAGCGGATAGAGCCGCGATTAAACCCTTAGGAGTTTGAAAAAAGATCCACAAGGTTGTGGAGTAAAGAGAAAATATACAGACATTTGCCTTGAGAACTCGATCCATGTAGCCTTAGCGGCAAATTTTGTTGCTGTGTGTTGTAAGTGTTTATTGTTGTTTCCAAATTCTTGTTGGAGTCTTATTCCTGATCTAGGGTTTAGATGCGGTATTAAAAATAAGTCTGCTCTTGTTAGTAGATCAGTTAGTTGTTTAGTTGTTTTTGGTTAGTTATTCTTGTGAGAAGAGAGGGTTATGTAACTTTGGGGGAAAATTACATACCATAGATTTTATTTTGATTGAATTCATAGTTAGTTGCTTCCGCCTAATTAGTTTTATCACATTATTTCTCTGCAAATTGTCAAATGTATAAAATTTCAATTTCTATTGTGCGAAAATAAATAAATATGGACACTCATTGATCGAGCGACATCGAGATATACGATGGATAATTAATGACATTTTTGAGATATGTACTTGATTTTGATCTCTTGAGAATCTTTTGTTCAGTGGGTAAAGATATGAAGCTCAAAACTTACACGTAATGAATATCGTAGAAGCAATAGGATTCGACCAATTCATAATTAAGGTCTTACTCTAACCAATAGTTATGAGATGGCACACTTCCAAAATCACCAATAGTTCTTTGATTGTGCTAATTTAGGTAAGAACACTATATACCTCATTGCCAAGGATAATCTATGAAATACTTGGTCGACATAAAACCTACCAGATAAGTAATGTCCAACCAAAGTGTTTAACCTCGAACAAGAATTTAGATTTATTTTAATTGGTCCCATGTTCTGGCTTCGAGCTTTATGTATGGACTACCGACTACCGCAAGTGTTAGTCTCCATATCTGCACATTGCCACCCTCACTCCTCACACTTTCTTTCTTTCTCTCTTCAAATATCATATGAATATGAGAACTGAGTTCAATTTAACCAAAAAGATTGGTTGATTCAACTATCCGGTTTAAACCACCTCGAAAAACATGGGTGGTCTGCTCCAAGTTGATCCAATCTCGAATGATCCCAAGCTTTTTGAGATTTCACTTAAAATCATACCAAACTAAAATCGATTTTTTTTTAACCATGGTTTAAATCTACAACTTGGTTGCTATCACAAGAAGCAAATTGCAGTTATGCAACCAAATGTAGGTTGTTACGGCTAATTCATTATAATAATAAAATATGATTTTCCTTTCTTTCCTCTTCTCTGGTGTAAACCATTATAATACTAATAATACTATATAGAGGCTTACCTAGATGTTTTGCGGTAGTTGATAGCGTTTGCAACAAGTGATTGTCAATAAGCAGCCCATTTGCTTTATGCAAATGATTTTATTATGTTCTTAAGGGATCACAATAATCTTTTATTGTTTGCTTTTTTGGCAAAAAACTTCTTTTCACTTGGAGTGCGTTGAGTGACAAGATATTTACAATGGAAAACTTAATTGCTAAGAGAATGATTATAGAGAACTAATGCGTTATGGGTATGGTTAGTGGAAAGTCAACTAACTAACCGACTTCTTTTTCTTTTTTCTTTCTTTTTTCTTCAGAAATAGAAATTGGGGTTAAGCTGACCCTACCAAACCCTCACTAGAGTTTTATTCCATTGAAGTCACTTTACATCCTAGAAAATTTAGCTATACGCACACGTGATGTACATAAATTTGCAAGGTCTATCGAAGAGCTACAAGGAAAAATGAGATAAGTCTTATGAGGTATCCATTCTGGAAGTAACATAATCAGCACAATTGCTTCCCTCTCTTATAAATGATTACCATATTTTTCATTTTAAAGGTGATTTCCCTTGCAACTCTCACTCTTGTAGACAAGCCCATGGAATATAACATTTTTCTTGCATCACTTGAACACCCCCCCCCCCCCCCCCCCCCAATTAATTTCATGTAGTCGTTAGACACCCATCAAGATTGAGAACAACAAGCTGATGAACTTCCTGCGTCCAGTTCGCCCATTTTACTATTATTGATTATTTAATGATAGGGTTTTATACCCAATCACTTAGGAAGTTTTGAGAATTTGGATTCCCTTAAGATTTGAGCTTTGCCTAGCTGCATTTGAAAGAAACTTCAAAGACAATCTGCATGCAAATATGTTCAATTGTGCAACTTAGATTATGAAATTGTTTTGCATTTCTAGCAATCCAAATGTGATAAATAGGAGTTGTAAACGCCATTCTGAGAATCTTACATCCAAAGAAATCAACTGCGCCTTCTTTACAATCCAGTCCAACTCTACATCCCAACCTTCAATTATTTTGAGTAGACAAGATTGTTTAGGATTTTAGACCAACCATGATTTTAGAAGGGGAACTCTTATTTATTGTTAATGGGCAAGACAGGTTTGGGAGTACTTTTTTTTCACATGTCATCTTGTTTGGGCAATACGAAGAAACCTGTTGAGCCTTCTTCAGCATTGGCCCAATAGGAGTTTAGATGTTAGATGCATTACGAGTGTCAATGGATCAGATTTATCCTTAAATCTGATCCGAAAAAAGGGATTCGGATTTGACTATATAACATTACGATCAATACTGATAACATAATCCTTTTTTTTTCCGGGATCCATTCGGATTTCAATGAATCAACCCGTAATAAACTCGATACGAGATACTAGAAATAAGTTTGCTATAAATACTATTTAAAGGTTTCCTGTTAGTTGTTTCTTTCAACTCCCAAACGCCTTTGTGTCTCCTTGTCTTATTTTCTCAATCTAATTCCCAAAGTTATATCTCCTTAATTTATGTGGTAACTCTTCCACAACAGCTTTCAAGATGGTTTTTGCTCTCACCCTCGCCCTGTCCCTCTCTGTAAGTACTCATATCTACAAGCCCTAAATCGACATATCCACTATTGAAATAAGATATTGTAGAGTATCCATTACCCTTTTTTTCTTCTGAAAAGCACACCAAAAATCAGATCTAACTCCATTTGCTTGCAGAGTTTAGAGTTTCTATTTCGGGTTTCTAATTTACAGATATTGAGTCGGTTTCTTAACCTGATGCCTGATATTGAACGTGGTCGATCTTCGAAGGTTTTCCTTAGTTCCATCTCTGTACTATTTTTATTTGGAATGTTTCGAATAAGAACTCGATGTAGTCGAACTATCTGAGAAGTATACATTGGGCACGATTTTGTAAACTCGGTATGGTTGAACTATTTGAAGAGTGCATTGAGCTCGATTCTAACGTATGACGTGAGTTTTGCTTTTATACAATGCCGTCATATTTCAAATTGTTTTACTTTGATTAATGAGAATTACAAGAATCATATGGTTTTGGGAGTTTTAAAAGGTTTAGACTAGCACATGTCATTCAATCATAGCAGACTAGAAGATGTCGTTATTCACCAGTTTAAACTTGGAAAAGGTGAGGAAAGGAGAGAAACTGCAAGGTACAACAAAATGGCTTTGGCAAAAGTATAACCTAGTGAAAAATTCATGATATTTTTATGGAAAATCTTGAATGGTGTTGTAGCAGTGGATGAGGCAGTGAGGAATGATCATGTTGTTCTTCTCTCAAAGTGTAATTGTTGTAAAGATAGCTAGTGATGTGAAGCAGCTTCTTGTGCATGGGGAGACGGAAGTGGTAATATGGAGATGATTTAGTTGTAAATGTCGGATAATAATTGATCCAAATAAGTCAATCAAAGATTGGTGTATGAAGTGGTGGTCATGGTTTCAAGTAAATGACATATAGTGTAATCAAAGGTAATAATAGTATAAGTTCTCGGGTGGTTACCTTGTAAGAAAACTAGATAATGAAAATGTTAATATAGTAGCTGAGATTATCTTAATCAAAGTTCTAAACTGGATTAGTGAGTTATAGATAAAAACAACTGTTGATCCTACCAGGGTATTACAAGCTTTTAACTTTTAGATCATTTCTAGTCTTCTAGACATATTAAATTTTCAATCTTGGTGAAATGGTTCAGGCCTCAAAGAGATATGTTTAATTTAAGCATTGATGAGTCTACATTGAGAAACACATGTCCTTGTGGCGGGTGTGGTCATTAGAAGTCATGCTGGGTCTTTGACTTGTGCTTTCTCATGTGGCTACAGGAATGGATCCAATGTCACAGCTAAAGTGCTAGCACTGTTACAGGTTTTACAAAGTTGTGAGAGAAGGGGCTTTGTTCCACTTCATGTTAAAGTGGATTCTGAACTGTAGGTTGATTGGTTGTGTATGGGCAGTACTCCTTGGAGCTTGAAGAATACATGGTATGAAGTCAGGAGGTTCAGTGTGAAGTTAAATATTTCTATTACTCCATTTTATATAGAGGGTTATGTTACTTGTTGCTGCTGATGCATTGTCCAAGTTGGGGAGTGCTCAGTTGACACACGACTATAAGAGCATTTATGAGGTTATGAGAGAAGGGCTGCCATTATCATGGACAAACTTGGTCTTGGGACTCTCAGATATTATGCTTAGTTTTCAGGGGCAAAGCCAAATAATGATAAACTTGATGGAATAAAATGCTACATTTTGATTAATAAAGTGACTTAGTAGTCAGTAAGTTACAGCAGGTTTTCAGCCACCGTTATTGAATCCTCCTTCCAGCAAGCCAACAAATATCTTCAAACACTAATCCATCATAAGAGCATCCCCAACAGGGAGTAGAAGTGGTACCAAAATCACTAAAAATCATATTTTGACCCCCCAAAAGTGGTTTTCCTTAACCCAGCAGGGGGTCATGGCCTCTAACCTCACCCGTTTCCACAACCCGAAGTCATAAAACAACTCTGGGGTGTTAAACCTAGCCGCGGCCTTCAGAAAGTCGCGGCAAATTAACGGCTTACCAAAAGGAAAAACCAATCTAACGGCTCCCCTATCTCACTTTCTCAATTCCTCTCTCTCCTCTCGATCCCTTTCTCGTCTCGCACAAGTCTCTCTCTCCTCCCGATTGAGATACATTTCTCTCTCCTTTCATCTCAAAAATTCAGTATAGCCTTTCCATTTCGCTTTTTCAATTGGGGGTGGGGGGCAAACTAAAGGCCGCAACATTTTTTTTTGCCTTCGGAGTAATTTTTTGCTGCTTAGAGAGATTTGGAATGTTATCCGACGTGGCAGGGGGCGAAGTGGTTTTACACCCCACCCCCAACTCCCCTGATCGGGGATGCTCTAAGGAGGACACCGTGGGTGAGACTTCAAGAGTTAACCTTTTTGTACTCTTTATTGTTCTCAATGGGCATATGAGTTAGTTGCCAGTAAGTCAAAGTGTGCAAACCACATCAAAGTGTGCAAACCACATCTGTGGCATCAATCCTCACAGATTTACCACCAAATAGAGCTTCATCACATTTTGATGTAATCAAATCAAAATGAACTTTGCGAAATGAGTGTATACATAGGGAGTAGGTCATCTCACCATTTTTATTCAAAACCAAAAGTTCAAAAAGTCGTAAAATGCATTTTCTTCTACAAATGAAAAAAAAAAAAAAAAAAAAAAAAAAACTCAAAATTGTAAGGAACAAGTTATGACAAACCTGCCTTGAATGCATGGCTATTGTCGCTGTCAATGATCAGAAATAGAGGTTTTCGGGTGAATGGGATTATATCAGTAGGATGAAGGTTGTTTGAACCTGAATGTAAACGGCAACTATATTAGAGCAACTAAAAGTGAGAACAGTAAATCATGTATTTGGGGAATAAATAGGGAGGAGAGGGGGAGAATATGTAAATTATACTAGATTAATTGTCCCATAATATATATTTTGCAGTAAATGGCCTATTTATAATATAGCCATTATTTCACAGCCAATCTGAACTCACAGAAAGTCTAAACACATCAAAATCACTTGTTCTACAACATATGAATTCTAGAGCCACTCAGACTATGATACGTGTAGACGACCACACTAGTATGTGTTGCTCTACACCATATGCTGTTGTACGCCATATGCATCTTTATTGGCAGGGGTGGACTAAAATCAATACAGCTAAGAGCGAGAACTTCTATTTTAGAATAAAAAATCAAGTACTACTATTGGCACATTAGTTAGAGTATACCTCCACTCCCTTTAAGACCCAGCCACAGGCTACTCCTAGAAAAGTCATCTGAATCTCCATTATCCATAGTAGGGGCTCCATGCCTTGGGCTTTCACGTTGTTTCAAGTTTGCCGGGGCCCTTGAAACTCCAGAAGTATCCATGTGAGTAGCATATTTACTATCATTTCCTGCAGATACCATCATTGGAGTTACTTCGTTCTGGAAATTGAACAATTTCCTTTGAAGGATATCAAACAAGAAAGTAAAGAAGATGAACCTGATGCTGATATATAAATTAACAAAATTCTGTCTTGAGGGAGCTCCTCGCACATTGTAGCCATGACCTGCAAATAGGCATGTCACATCATTTTCCATCGTAAATAAACCATGGTAGTACATATGCCACGATTTTAAGAAGATAAAGCTTTTGCTGAAAAAGAATGGTATCTTTATTAGTTCATCCTGGATATCAATGCCTCATTATTTTGATGGGAATTTGAAACATTTAGGAAAAAAAACAAATCCCGCAGATTTTTGTTACAATAATCAGTTGCATAACATGTGTATTAGTTCCTTTGTGCACTAATGATGTGATGTAATGGATCAGTAAGTAGTGTAGAGTACCAATGCACTTCACTACCTTAAGCGAGCCTGAGCACATAGCCATTACTAACTACCACTTGATATAAATCTAACTTGGGCTAGAATTTTCTCCTACGTCAAAATTGCAATTCTTTTTCTTTTCTTCCTCCTTTTATGAGGAGGTTTATTCCTATCGTAGAGTCTCTCCACTCTCTTAGGGTAGTTGCTACAATTAAGAAATCTAGGTTCCAACGGCTAGTTGACCAAGTGAATAATGGCTAGGAAAGTAGGTAACGGGGCAGACCATCTCTTTATCTCTCTAAGCCATGCGTGCAATGATATGACTGACAGACATGAATGTTTGGAGAGGATACTCCTATGTGGATGGAAGTAAGTGGTGCAAAGTTAGCAGTATAAGCACTTAACTTTAATCTAAGACAAGATTCGAGCCCAAAATTAGTAGATAATCACTCAGATTAAAGTAATCATACTCAAATCGATAAACTAGAGTTCTTTCTCAAGAACAAAGATCCAAGCTTGATAGATGCAAAAATATACAATACTAAAGCACCTCCAACTAATTTGTTCCTCTTGATTTATTAATTACTAAAGATTTCACTATTATTCGTAATTTACAGGAAATTTAAACCACAGAAGCTAATTGTGCCACAAATCAGATAAATTAAGCAAAGTACAGCTACCAGAGCAACTTCAGCAGTTCACTCAACAAAAACTCTACAGCTGAACGGAGTGGAGATGGACCCTGCAATGAAGGCCTAAAAACAACTTATTTTATCATGGATCAAGTTTCACAAGGCCGCATTAAAGAGCCTAGCAAAAGATGAAGGTGTTTAGCCCTAGGTCATTGCTGATCGCCCACATCAATGAAACTTCACTTTAAAATCAGAAGACGTGTCCAACACCCCGACACTCGGACACACGTTTCCACATTATTTACAAGGTACTTTTTTTATTTTCTGCCGTTTCCGACACCCCGCACTCGTGTCGGACACCAATACCCGTATCTGCGTCATTGTTACCTAGCATCCAAGGCACACTCCACGGCGATCGCCGATTATCTAGCACAAAAAACCAAGGCGGTTTGACCAAGTTCAAGATAAGCCTCCTAGAGTCCAAGATCGATAAGAAAAAAGATAGGTTTTATTTGCAATTCGAGATTGAGATAGAGGGCGTTCTTAAATCTAGAAAATTGGTTCCATGTGTTCCATAAATAGGGACCAATCTAAACTCTACATTGTAACCCCATCTTGAGGACCACAAATTTGCAGAGAAAAGGACTCAAGAATTTGCAAAGAATAGAACTCAACTTTTTAGTATCATTTTCTTTCTTTTACTTTAAGCTTACTAATATTAGAGCTGTGATCCATACAATTATGAAGAGCTAAAGAAGCATCCGGCTAGTATAAGGGTATAGCAGTAGATCTTAGTATCTCCCCTTTCTTCTAAATATCTAAATTAGTATTCGAGAATTGATCTAACCGTGACAATACCTGAGCACTATGAAAATGGAGAAAAGCATGAGTTAGCCATACTCATGATCTCCAAGTTCTTAAAGTCGGGAGTTCAGTAGAAGCTTGAAACACTCTACCTAAAGGTTCTATTATCCCCAAAGAGTAAGTTGCAAACAAGAATTTTATTAATAAACCATAGTTCTAATTAGACCTTAGCTATAGTCATGACTAATACGCACGGATTACTATATTTATTATCATATTGCACGGGATGAAATCTAAAACCTTGTGCTTCATGTGAATCCAAGTGGCATACCTCAAGTATATATGTATTTTAGATTTAGTAAAAGTAAGATTTTCAACCAAAAACACCAAATCATTTCCTTTACCACTCTAATTAGGAAACCTAGTCTCAGTTTCCTTTAATCTCCTCCGGCAGACCGTGCTTACCCGATCTTCAACCGAAACCCGTATTTGTGCGGTGTAATAGTTGACGAACACAAAAACCTCTTACTTCTAAATTAAATCAACCAACAAAACGATACCTAATCCAACCACTCTTATAGAAAATGAGGGCATTATTGAAATACCATAATCAATCTAATAGGATACTATGGTGGATGAACAATTCAAATTGGCAAAATCCGATGTGAACATAGCAAGAATAAGGGGGAAACCAATCGCGGGAATCAGACCTCAATGGACATCCTAATCAGGGTCCGACGTTCTCTCAATGCTCTTATGTTGAGTAGAGTTCAGGCGCTGGTTCAGGCCTTGGATATGAAGCCTGATCCTCACCTATGGGATGACCAACTAGACGTCTGACCTGCAGGTGTTGTCTTGCATTGGGGGATTCTTGAGCAATGGATCGGCCACTAGTTCAAGCGCAGGATCTACTGCTCATGCATCACCGAGTTAGTAAATTCATTGTCTAGTAAGTTCCAACGTGCATGAAAAAGTATAGTGATTAGAAATTGTCTCAGAGACAATCTCGGTGATATTGACATGTATGTGAAGTTCAAAAGCAACACAATCAAGAGCATCTGGGTCGCAAAAGGGTTTTATAAGCTTAGGTTCCAGCAAAAAGATTGAGAAAGAAATGGTTTGATCCCCTGGAAGAACCGCCCACAATTTTCCTCAGGAGCAACCGCCCAACCAGCAGCATTAATAAAGTCGATTGTTGCAAATACTATAAGCGATGAGGACAAGGACTGCTCTTTCTTAAAGGTGAGAGGATTGTGATGTCCCAAATCTGTCAGGATCTGTCTGAAGTGAAATTTGTACGGTAGGTTTTTGGACTCCACTTAGCACTGAGGTATTTTGTAGAACTCCATGTGGGGGTGGTTATTTGGGACAATTTAGGTGGTAGAGTGGGTCATCATAGTATAAAATTGCTAAAACGTACAAGCGCTCTGATTGGATTTTTGGTCCTCTATCTGGAAAAAACACTCTGTATATCGAGTCCCAAAAGGTGTGCAATCTCCGAAAGTTATCTACACGAGGTGAGATAGTTTTCTAATTGATGTTTTGAGGGCATCTATAACAGTATGTGCTGCTACATCCATTTGCCCTTACTGTTGTGTGGGCTAAAAAGGGCATTCTTCTTTTCTTTTTTCACACCATACATATCCTAAGTGGATTAGGGTATCATATTCAGCTATTGCCAGAAAGAATAACCCATCGTCAGCACTTACTCCATGTCGCAGTTGATCTAGTTCTTGCTCCATTTTACTCTTGTCATTTGATTTGTTTGCAACCACATTTGAAAAATCCTTGTAGGTGTTCTCATAAACTTCCTAAAGGAAAAGGAGATGTACCGATCATCCCATTTTTCATTGTACTTTCTACAATAGGTTTACTTTTACGTATCGCTTCCTTGCAGTACAACCATACTTTTGTGCTTTGTACTGTTGCATATGCATTTGTGATTTGTCAATACAAAAAAAAACCCAGATAACAGCATCTACTTGCAGTTGGCCCAATAGCAAACAAAGAAAAGTGGTTTGAATTAAATTGCACTTTTTTGCTACATGCACCTATTTTCAGAGAACCTAAACTAGAACAGAACCATATGTGGGATGCGGGTTACCTTCCAAACGACAAGTGACCTGTTGGTGTAGATGGGTCTTCACCGTAAACTACAGAGCAGATGGGTCCGCAGAACAAAATTAGGCTTGCCTAGTGACTAAAGGTTATACCCAAGCATGGCGTCTTGGCTCCATAAAGGTTGAGTTCTGCCTCAACCCCCAGCTTAACCTCTACAAAAAAATAAAATAAATAAGCACAATGTTTGAGATCGATTATAAGGGACGTTTACTGCTGTCTGCAAGAAGAATGTGCCTAGATTCAGCATTCATGTTACAGCTACAATCACTCTTGGCCAGAGCAGCTCACTTAGCTGGTAAAGTCTGGGGGAGGTGAAATCATTGGCTAGTATTCAATTCTTGCTGGCACCAAATTATTTGTTATTCGTCAACAATCAAGTTATATTTTAAACTTTATAATAGGATTCATTTTAGTCTTAATATACCCTGAATGCTCATAATAAACTCGGGAGCTGCACCTTGGTCTTTGCCACTCTATTATGATGTTTTTGAGCTCCCGCTCCACCTCCATTCAGAACTCTGATGAACCTAATTCTGTAATTACCACGGGGTGGGGGAAGGAGCAGTCTATATAAAGTACTTGAATAAAGTCTGTAAAGAGTGCCACAGTGCTTAACACTAACCCAATATGAGCACTTGCTGTCTAATGAAAGAAATAAATATAATTATCACGCTAAAACTACCACACATTTCAAACAATGTTGCCTTATCTCATATTTCATAATTATACTCTATTGATTTTATTTTTATTTTTTTGAGAAAAGGGATATCTTAAAGTCTAAGAAAGATATTTTGCAGAAATTGTGTTGCATCAGATTGAGAGATATGGACATATGGTATACCTACAAACCCATATTTTTTACGCATGTCGACAAAGATATGCTCATATATATATTATATCCTACCAGCTAACAACAGAAATTTGTGAAATGAAGAAACAAAAGTAATATTGGATTTATATTGTGAATTGCAAGCGGGGCCCACTTTTAGTAGAAAAGAGGTCAGCACACACTTACCTAGGATAAAACAATATGCTCAACATCAAGACTCTACAAGAATTCAATGAAAGCACAGCATATGAAACCTTCATAGGGTAAAAAGGATTCTAAATTCAACATTAATTGGAAAGAATATCATTACAGAGCCTTGCATACTTACAGAGATTAGATTCGTGACAGAAGGATGATAAAGAACGGCCTTTCTTGGATTTGGAGCCAAAGTTGGATCAATCATATCCGCAGCAAGGTTTATATCAATAAATCCAGATGCAGCACTCTGATCATTTAAGATACCGGTATCTTTCAATTCTGTGGTACGGACCTTGAAGAATGATCCACTGGGCTCCCACTCCAGACATTGGAGCATTCTGAAAGTGTCCAGAGTAAGTTCGGTGAACTTGACCTGAAGAAGGTGAACATAAGAGTGATTGGCAACAATTTACTCTCATTATATTCATGGACAAATATGAGTGTAAAGATATTTTACCTCATGACGGTGGTAACTTGTCAATAGAGCATCTTGCAACTTCAAAATCCTCTTAGCATGGAATCGAGCCACGTATGGAAGTGAGGCTGAATGGGAATCAAAAGTAGCACAATATCTCAAAGTCCTCGTATACACAACAGCTGCATCAGCTCTCAAAAACCGGACAATCTCTTGCACCATCAGCTTCCATTCTTTAAGATTAGTCTCCTGGGAATACAGGGAAAAGAAGACCTTCTAAGGGATGAAAATATTCAAAAAAACTTGCAGAGACTCTAGTAGAGGCAATATGATATTTCATCATCAATCAAAATAACCAGGCTACCATACAGAGAAGTGAAAGCTTCAGAATACAACCGTGGATTATTCAGTCCTTATGATATTCTAGGTGGTTATTTCGACCAATGCAAAATGGTTTCTCATAACTCTATATATGTTTGTACGAAGAAGTAGGCTGACCGGTGGAATGTAGCTACTGAGGGCTTTAAAGTTCTCTGCAGGCCCTTCCTTCCAAGGAACGAAAATGTAAAATATAGAAGGTTGATTTTAAAGGAAAACCCGTGTTTTAAGAAACTTTTTGGCATAATGCTGCTGTCTAGTGTTTACTTCCAAGAGGAAAATCGCTATTGGTCCTTCTGCAGTAGCCTCATATTATGAAATGTTATTTATCCCAAAGACTATTTAATTGTCAACTTTAAGGAGTCCAACTCCGGTGCTAGGTCTTGTCTACTCTCCCTCTACTGCTTCTTCATTAGTGACTGAACTTCTGAGTTCTCAACTTAAGGAATCACCAGAGGAGAAGGGCATCCTATGAGTCTATGACAGTCATGAGAGCTGGGAAGGCCACAAACTTCTTAAATGGCCACAAATCACAATGAAAGAGCTTGTGAACATTTTTGTAGCCTCCAAAGTCGAAACACTAGTCTTGTATCAATTACATGGTCATTCATGTGTTGATTTGGCCGACTGAATATTTTGTGGGACGTGTTATGTCTAATTCATTAATCTGCCGCATTGTCAGGGCTCGTGTGGCACATCTATGGCATGTATAAGGTGCTGACTGCTGACTGCTGACTGCTGATGTAGTCCATCTTCAACATGCATGACAGGAATGCCCAAGGTGTTGGCACTGCAAGACTAGGCATTACGTCATTGCACAGCCTGTTCTGAAGGCTCTCAAATTGTCAGCTGGAGCTCTGAAACAGCCAAGCTTGGACATGTCTAGTACTATCCTCAATAATGAGAAGGGCGTTGCCTAAACTTTCACTCACAATTTTAATGATTGTTTATGAAACTGAAGTAGTCACAAGCATTTCCTGCTACGACTAATACCCAGAAGTGAACTTGGCATATATACCCAATCATAAAAGGAAACGATTTTGGAACTGAATCAGTTAATTGCAGGCAATCCTTACTCTTTCTAACTTCAGATGCAACTACATAAATGTCTCTAATTCTTGATTCATACGCACAAATTTCAAAATTTAACTAAAAAGCACTACTAAAACAAGAAATTACCTTAAATGTAGCTTTACTCACATCAACAAGACTCTTAAATCGATCAACAAGCAACTTCACCATCTCCGACAAGTTCAAAATCAACGCAACCACCAAAAACCTGGCATAAAACCTCAACTCCTTATACCTCAAGCTCAAATCCTTCAAAGAACCTTTCCCTCCTTCAAAATAACCTCTACTAAGAATCGCCTCATAAAACACATACGCCTCGAGCAAAAACCGAGTCTCACTCGTCCTCATGTACTGCCCATAATAGAGTTGACCAATCCGAGAAGCGATCTCACCAATTTCCCATCTTTGAAGACCTGACTCAACGAGTTTCGACCGATTCTCTTGTTGGAACTTCCAGAGTTTCGTGTAAGCTTTGAAGACCTTGTGAAAGTAATGGTGCGGTACTCGCCCGTGTAACGGCACGTCACGCACGCGGATGAACTTCCGGTCTGCGCTCTCGATTAGGGCTCGGAAGGTCTTCGCAACGTCGTTCATGGCGTACCGTGTACGGCGCACGTTAGTCGAACTCGGAAACTTTAATGGTGAAACTCATCTGTGTGAAAGTGAGAGAGAGAGATAGTTTCTTTCGCTTTTTCTTTCGCTTATTTTTTGGCGTTGAATGAGAGGGAGAGAATATGAAATTTTACGGTAGGGACGAAAGAACAAACAACTTCACTTATACCGTTGGATTGTGGTTCTTGTAGAGATTATGCTTTTCATTAACGGTGGAGATGATGTTCTTTTGTTGTGTTGTTGTTGGAGGGACTTCGAGAAATAGATGCTCTGCTACAGAAGTCAAATATTGTGATAGAGCATTCACAATAGCTAGGTGGATTCTGACGTGGCAAGGTGGACTTGCCAATCCACCCTCTTCACCAAGCAATCCACCTCCCAGCAGCTAGGTGAATTTGATGACATGGCAACCCATATCCACCCTGTGGGTGGATTTGGGATGAATTCATGTCGCGCGGTTCAGGCGCATAGGCTATTAACCAATAAGATGTTGCCACGTGGAAACAATTTAGTGACTCCCATTGCGCGCACTTCAAAACTGCGCATAGCTTCAACGTCCAGGATTAAAACACGTGGACGGCTGAGATTGAATGATTTTCAAATTGCTAGTTTTGCCGCGTGGTTCAGAAGTCCGCGGCAAAAGCCTACATAAAAAATATCATTGGTTCCCCATTATTTTACTTCGGTTTTTCCCTGATCAAACTTCTTCAACAAGATACTCAACGGCTAGTTTTTTCTCTATTTATAAACCCCATTCATATTCTACTCTCTTCTACAATCAACTCATTCATCTTATATCTCAAAACTCAACTTTCTTCATTTCTTATCAATTGCGTCGAATCATGTCTGACGAAATTATTGCTGACCTACTCAAGCCTAACACATCACTCTCATATTGGGAGTTATCGTCTTCATCATCGTCCGGTGACGAAGAGCTATTCCGACGTCAAATTGAGTTGATGCACAAGTATAGCAAGATTATGATTGAGATGGGAGAAGCAGAAGAAAAAGAGCAAGATGCGACATCATCACAAAGGTGGAGAGGTAGTAAAAGGGGAAGGATTGACAAGCAAAAAAGTCGTGAGCATAAATTGGGGGAGGTTAGCCTTAACCGGGATTACTTCGGTGACAACCCAATATTCAAAGGTATCTCATTTCGTTGTTGATTCCGTATGAGCGAAGGTGTGTATCAACGTATTTATGATCAAATACTTTCTTCAAACCCCTATTTTATTCAAAGAGAAAATGCCGCTAAGACTATGGGCTTATCCTCGCACCAAAAGATAACGTGCGCACTTCGCATGTTATGTTACAGTACGAGCGCAGACGCCCAAGAAGAATACCTTCGAATTGGGGAGTCTACAACTATTTTGTGCTTGAAAGAATTTTGTAAAACTATCATAACACAATTCAAAGTTTAATACCTTAAATTTCCCAATGAAGACGATACATTACACTTGTTAGAAGTGAATGGATCGCGAGGCTTCCCAGGGATGTTAGGTAGTTTAGATTGTATGCATTGGAAATTGAAGAATTGTCCTACCGGGTGGGAAGAACAATATACCGGGTATAAGAAAATCCCGACGGTAATTTTAAAAGCGGTTGAATCCCAAAATCTTTGGATATGGCATGCATTCTTTGGGGTGCCCGGTTCTAACAACGACGTGAACATCTTGCATCAAGGGTGGCTTTTCAACAACTTATCTAATGGAGTTGCTCCGCCATGCAATTATAATATAGGCACGGTACCGCACACTATAGGGTATTACTTAGCGGATGGAGTCTATCCAAAATGGTAAACACTTGTTCAAACCATAAAAAATCCGTCAAACGATGCCGAAAGATATTTTTCGAAAATGCAAGAAGCAGGCCGAAAAGACGTAAAACGTGTTTTTGGGGTATTACAAGCTAGGTTTCAAATATTAGCATACGGTGCGCGATTTTGGAAACCTAGTGATCTAGGAAATGTTATGTACGCATGTATAATCCTGCACAATATGATCGTCGAAGATGAACGTCATACTTACATCCACCAAATGGGCATTGATCCCAATTTTAGAAAATTCGTGAATACTTGGAATGAGGACTTAAATCCAAGACACACGATCAACACTATGGCAGAGTACATTCATGAGGCTAATGAAATTAAGAATGAAGGAGCTCATTTCCAATTACGAGATGAACTTGTCGCGCATTTGTGGAGTTGAAAAGGGGCAGAGTAATTGTAGTCTTCATCATTGTTTGCTTATTTTC
Source organism: Kingdonia uniflora (assembly GCA_014058105.1). Taxonomy (NCBI): domain Eukaryota; kingdom Viridiplantae; phylum Streptophyta; class Magnoliopsida; order Ranunculales; family Circaeasteraceae; genus Kingdonia; species Kingdonia uniflora. The sequence continues at coordinate 288,042 of JACGCM010000593.1, read as the reverse complement.
TAAAGTAATGTATTTTGTTTCCAAGTTTAATGTTGAAGTTGTAATGTATTTTGTTTCAAAGTCTTCATCATTGTAACAATTTTATTGAAATAATGAAATTACATATAACTTAATAACTACTATTAACGATAATGATTACATCAATCTTCATCACTAGAAATGTCGTCATCACTTGGACACTGCTCCTTCAACTTCTTAAAATATTCTTTAATCTACTTCTTTATCCAACGCCTTTGTGCCGGTAGTAGGTTACTTGGGTCCATTGTCATCACCTTAAACATATGCGCATCATCGACAGCTTTTATTCGAGTTAACTCCGCTTCACGCCTCCTTTGAATCTCAGCCTCTCTAGCCAACTTTAGTTCTTCTTGTGCTCTAGCTCTAACTTCCTTTTCCTCTTTCTTCTTCTCGTCTCTCTCATTCCATGACTTCATCATGTTGGACATTGTCTCAAGCATCCTCTTCCCCAAAAAACCTATACTTGACTTTGCCACTTCTTTTGCCTTGTATTTTTTTCCCCTTCCGGTCGTACATCTCCACAAGAATATAGTGGTGCATCCACGTCAATAAAATCATCCGGAATTACGATATTTGAAGTGTCAGATGTAGGTGTTTCATGATCGGTATTGGTAGAGTTACCCGGACTATCGTTAAAATTTGACTTCCTAGCGACGTTGCAGCCGGGTTGGCAGATATGATGAATTTGTGACTATTTTGGGCAAGTTTCCAAAACTTTGTACGCTTCCCCAAGTGTAAATGGTTTGTGTTCTAGTTAAAAAAATGTTTCCTATGCCATATGTTCCTAGAAATCAAGTTATAAAAAAATTTAGAGTATGATTCACCTTTGAACATTAATAAAAAGAAAAAAATAAATTAAATACTTATGAAGTCATCTGTTCTAATACCGGTATGATGTCGGCTCTTAAGGTCTTGAATGATACCTCTAAAAATTAAACATTCCTTATTGAGCCGCCCCTTATACGCACAATTGACACCGTTGTACGATTACTACATCGATTGGTCAACATAGAAGGAGTTGAATTGATCACGCACCTTGAACCAAAATGTAGTAGCTTTTTGGCTGTTCGTGGACGCGAGGTTTTGAGACACTTGGGACCAAGCACATATAAGATTCATGAAGTCATCGGATGACCAATTTTTAGAGTTGGAGTATTGTTCTTTATCGTCATGAACTTCCTCTGAAGCCTCAAGTACATCCTCAACTATAATAGGTGTCGATGTCGTCTTTCTTTTAGACTTTGCATTCCCACGCGTATTACTTCTCGTTAGAACCGGATTGAGTTCCTCAGCCTCAGCTACATCCTCAACTATAATAGGTGTCGATGTCATCTTTCTTGTAGACTTTGCCTTCCCGCACGTATTACTTCTCGTGAGAACCGGATTGAGTTCTTTGGCGATGACCGGAGATGCAATCGGCGATGTATTAAGATTTAAATCATTTAAACCCCATGAACCTTGTATCGACATGGTACTCGAACTTCCACCAGCGAAACCGGTTTAAGATGAATAATATGGATTTCCCGGCTGAGGGTACGAGCCCGTATACCCGTCAAATTGAGGGCAATATCCTTGGTTTGGGTAATAAGGGTAATATCCATGGGTTTGAGATTGAAATTGATTTTCGGGTGGCGGGAATAGTTGGCGAACATGGTGATTCTGATATTGGGAAGTGTTAGGCATTTACGACGGATCAAATGTACCGAATTGATAAAGAAAGGCGTTTCCTTGTTGGTTTGTATTAGAGGATTGAGAGTGGTTTTGAGAATTAGATTGGGAGCTTGAGGAAGACATAGTAGTTTTGTTTGTAAGGTAAGGAGGGAGGAGAGTGTAGAAGATTAGAAGGGAGAAGAGTGTATGAGATAAATGACATTTATAGATGAAAAAAACTAGCCGTTAATAAGTGTCCAAAAAAAAGTAGTTGTTAATATAGCCGTTAACAAGTGTCCAAAAAAACACTAGCCATTAATATGGTCATTGAGTAACTTGTACAACAAGTTTCCATAAAAAAACTAGACTAAGGTTTAACATACTGAAACATTGGTTGAGAGGCTCCAATAAGAGTGAGGTCGACCAGACTTGAGACTCCCCACTTCACTTCAGTCTCATATCAATCAAGCAATATTAATACTAATCGCTGATGATTGAGTAACTTGGACAACAAACTTCCAAAACAAAAATCTTAAAAAAAAAACAATATTAAAACTCAACATAGTTTAAACAAAACATAGTTTAAATAAAACATCGTTTAAACAAAACATAGTTTAAACAATATTAATACGCAACATAGTTTAAACAAAATATAAATAAAAGTTCTAAAAAAAAACATAGCCTAACTGGGACGGCCTCTCTTTATTTGGCGGGCGCGTCTGCCACGTGTGAGACTCTCATCATAGGTACATTGTATAACCAGCTCTGTTTGGTAGAAAATATACATCTCAGCTAGTCTCTCAGACGTCTCTCCGATGACATCCTGTACCCGACTCTGCTCCCTCCTCAACTCAGTATTGTTGTCAGCTAGTTGTATCGAGTTTTCATATGCCGCATACCACATTCCTTATGACTGATGCCACAACTCATCTACACTATACGTAGGTGGACACGGGTATGGTACCTACACCAGGATCGGTATCTGTGTACATTGATCGTTCGGTCCAGCCACATCCATGAACCATCCCATTTCACGTGGATCGTCGGTCGCCTAAACACCATAGTCTTGCACCTATGAAAACGTAGCTAAACTCGACATAGGTGGCAAGTGTACATCGGGCCTTACTAGATCACTCCCGACGATCCAAATATTTCTCGCTCACTTTACTAAACTGCAACCGATATTGGGATTTGGATAAACGGCACGCCAATATGTCATGTAATCTACGTCAGGAACAAGATAATCGCGACCGTCGTAGAAGTCCACATCATTTAGACTCTGATATAACTCTCGATCGTACCTTGAGAATTCTATAATCTCCTGAGGGGGGTCATAGGGCACACTATCACACTCGGTCATCTGACGCATATACCGGTCTCCTAAATACTAAAGCGTACCGTGGCCGTATGGGACTGACACCAATGGAACCCTCTGAAAGCTCAGCGCTGAAGAAACTCTTACCTCTGAACATATTAATTGCCTAGACTTGTATCATGGTTGCCAATCTATGTTGGTTTTGTCCTTCTATTCTATCATATCTCTGATCACAGTAAAAAAGTGATGGATTTCAGACCCCGTACTCGCCCTTTCATCTCTCCAACCAGAAATACAGGGATAAATATGGTTAAAGTTATGTAGCTTAACTAGATACATTCCAACCCGACAGTACTCGAAGAACCAGAACTCCAACACCACATAAAATTCGGTGGTCGATTTTTTCACCTTCCCGTCCCTCAGAACTGAGACTTCATCAAGCCCCAGATACAAAACTGCCATAATCGGCGTACCCCAGTCAAAACCTTATGCACCAAGAATATCGTAGTATGTCAAGGCTGCAAGATAACCCGCCCAAAGGGATGTGGCACCATTTAAGAAGAAGAGATTACCTATCATATAGGCAATAAATGCCTTCGCATACTCGATATTCATTTGTGGGTCTTAATTGTTGAGATGTATATTTAAAAGCTCTTTCCAACTTTTTAAATAGGAAAGAGTGATGTTACCATACCTGATGTTAGAGCTTGCGATTCCCGAGAACATCTTTTCTGCTTCCTCTAACTTTGAATACCTCTCATCGTACAGGAGTTCGCGACCCCTCCCAAAAGATATGCCCATTAGCATGACAAAGTCTAACGGTGTGAAACCCAGTTCCCCGTAAGGGAAATGAAAGGTATAGGTAGAAGGCCACCACCGTTCCACAAGAGCATGAATGAGACAGTTATCCGAGTTTCCCGCTTTAATCGAGCAAAACTCCTCAAAACCCATATTGTCGACCAATTTCTTCAACGTTGGGTACACGGCAATCCATTGGTACCACTTCAGTACCTTATCCAATGATCCCATACACTGTAATTCATCTCGGTTCTGACAAAAAAAACACATTAACACGTTAGAAGTTCAGTCGGGAATTTCATCGAACACATTGCAATATACGTTAATAAAATATAAAATTTACACAAAACTTACAGGCATTTCCTCCGATCCAACTGAAATATGGACCCAGCCGTCTGGGAGGATATTTACTCGGTTTAACTCTTCGTGCGATGGGGTGGGACCGTTGTCCGACGTCAATTGTATCGGCTAAATATTTGTTACGTCGGCGTTCCCTCTCCATTTTATTTTTGTGTTTACGTTGTGTTTGGTTTTGGAGAAATTATGCCTCGGCCGCGAATTAGACTCACCCGACATTTTTAAGTGATTAACGGAGGAAAGATTTTGGGTTGGGAAACTTGTAGAGTACGGTATGCCAAGCTTAATGCCTTGGATATGCTAAACTTAATGCTTAATGCTTAATGCCTTAGCTGCAAATAACACTTTTGTGGAAGTATAAGAAGAAGCCTAAAAGATGCATGGTGAAGCCGCGCGGTTCTAAATTGCACGGCTTAAAAAAATTTCAAATGCTTCCACGTGTCATTTTCTTATTGGCTTAAAGTGCCGCGCAGTTTAGAAGTGAGCTGGAGAGTGGAAAGCTGAGATTAACACATGTGGACATATCTTGACTGTTGGTTCTTGCGCGCAGTTCTAAATAATGCTTGGTGAATTCACCTTGGTTTTTTTTAACAACTGTTGTGGGGTGGATTGGATTCACCTTGTTTTTGGACGAATCCATCCACCCAACTGCTGTGGATGCTCTAATATGTTGAGAACTATGTAAGGGTTATAACCCGGGTCCAAGCCCAAGTTATGAGGTTTGAGAGCCTGCGTATGAAAATCTAATAGGAGTTGGTTATGTTGCTTAAAGTAGTTATGGGAGGCACCCCCTCAGGGATATATAAGTGTAATAACATGAACCATTTAATCATAATCTCATTTTAAATAAAAACTACCCCGTTCCTCTTCTCTCATTTCTCTCATTCTCTCCACTGAGTTTATATTAGTCCAAATATGTTATCAGCACGAGGATTTACACCGAGGGAAGCACTATGAGATGATCATTGATTGAAAGGCGGATCTAGAGACACACTGAACACCCCACCGATGAGTAACGTCGACGGAGTCGATCTCATCGTCCTCAGCATCTCAAGTCGACCCCGAATCAGAGTCCACCTCGGACCACACAACACCAGACCGCCCCTAAACGTTAAACCCGACACTACCGGACCCCATATAGGAAACCCCACACACCACGGAAACGAATATGCGTGCAATGCAAAATCGTAATTTTTTGTAAACCGTTTCCCATAACTATTTCTCGAATGAGAGATGAAGTGGGATAATCCAGTGCTTCACACCCCTATAACTGCCACACATTTTTAATAATACAAACTTTCGACCATGCTTATTCCGCATCTCGGACTCATGCTTCATCTTCGACCAATATACGAAGTTTCGGCCTCATCAACAGAGTACGTGGCACATTTATAGCATAATTATAAACAAGACAGCAACATCAGAAAATAGTTATAACACGAGTTTCTCAAACATCACCACCCGCCCATGATGTTTCTCGTGCTCTTGGTTGAGAGCCGTCTTGTAATAGCTTATTCCGCATCTCAGACTCATACTTTATCCTCGACTTTATCAACATATTCAGTATCCCTAAGTTCTAGTCATCACTTTTGACTTCTACATCAATAGTGTTAGGGAAATTAATACTATTTTACCTCTGCAGCAGTATTTGAGAGTAGAGATCCTTAGAATAGCATCAAAAACAAAACGAACAGGAGGTATTAAAATGATGATCCGGAAATGCTGAGTCGAGGACTAGGTCTCTATCTTTAAGACATTTCGCCGTACTGCCCTTGTCAAACAGTTGATTATTACGTCGCCGCCAGGATAAAACAGTAGAGTAGGAACTTCTCTTGCAAGGAAAAAGGACCTTCGTATGATTTGCACTTTCAATTAGTTTACTCAAATTCTAGACTCATGATTATATTGAAGAAAATAGAAGAATTGTGTATTCAATATGTTGAAAAACTGAGGCACAGTTTTTCTTTATATATAACAAGCTCGAAATGGTGGGACACGTCATCAAAAATGCTCGAAACGGAAGTGAAATGCTTAAGACTTAATTACTAAACAGTTATGTTTGAGAAATTCAAAACGAAAGAGTTCAGTTCAAAATAGACTCGGTTCGAATTTGGTCTACTGGGAACTCCATGTCGAAATAGACTAAGTTTGAATTGGTCTTGAGGGAACTCCAGGTTGAATAGACTTGGTTCGAAATGATCCAGGTTGAGATCGAATGGACTCAGTCTGAATTGGTTTAGGTAGAATAAACTTAGTTCGAATTGGTCCAGGTCGAATAGAATTGGTTTTAATAAAATCAATTCTTCCATAGAGGCCCAAGTCTGAGGCCCAAACCCATGAGCCAAACAAAGTTTTAAACCAAGGTTATATCAAGGAAACAAACTACTCTTCCAAGCAATGTGGGACTAAAAAAACCACATAGAGGTTTTTGAAGATATAAAACCCAACAAATAGTTCGAGTTAAGCAAATGTACAGTCATCATCGAAGCCGTTACGAAGCAACAAAGATTATAACGTTACACAATATGGTCAAAGAATATCTAACATATATTTTGTACCGTCCATCATTAAGAATCTTAATGGTTGTCAAACGGTCATATTAAAAGATCTATAAATAAGACCAGAGAATTCCAGGTAAAGGACAGGGGAATCCTCATTCTAACATCGCATATATCCAGAATACTCGTTGTAATAAGCTAGCAATCTCAATAAAATTACTTTCTCTTTCTCAAATCCTCAAGAGAGGTCATAGTTTTTAATCTATTCAAAGGTTTTCCACGCTAAATGATATTGTTAGCTATCACTTACTATTCTTAAGCATTCTAAACACATTTGGTGTAAAAGCTAAGTTTGAATCTCAAAATTAGGCTATTAAATTAGTCTTATGCACTCAGTTGTAACCTTTAAATCCAAGGTCTTGACTTATAATCGTTCCAAGCTGAGAACTTGGAATCTGAGGTAGTTTTGGCTTTGAGTTAGGCACTATTGGATGGGTTAAATATTCAAAATCTGATGTGGCACCCAAAAATCTAAGTGAGGTATGCACTTTTAGAGATACTCTTATACCTTTTAACTAATACGAAATATCAAACACTGTCAACATTTTTCTTATAAACCCCCTCCCCCTCTCCATCATTCTGTTGCTTTAATTATCCTCTCTCCCTTGCCTTATTGTCTTTTCACAATTAGAGACATGCGAAACTTATAGTAAGGGTTTAACATCACAACCACTCCAGACTTTATAATTGTACACTAGTCCATGTGGCACGCGCAATGCGCGTGGGTAATATTTATCTTAGTTCACTTAAAGGAGAGTATTTATGCAATTCTGATCATAGACTCGCAACTGATTATCACACGAGGAGGGGTAATTTTGAAATTTTGAGGTTGTTGTATGTTATAGTTGAGGTGCAGTTTCGACGATTAAAAAATTGGACGAAGAGACTCTCAACTATAGTGAGCCGATATTGTTGACTCTTCTAGCCGACTTATAATATTAGATTAGATGTATGTCATCACATTAAGGTGTTAGGGTTTGAATCAAGTATGTGGTTAAAAGGTTGTGTAATCCAAGTCTCTCCAAAAGTGCAATACAATCAACCAGGAGGAACCATTATTTTCACCAAATCCTTGCTCGAATCACTCTAACCCAATCAAAACCATAACAAACATGGGATTGAAGTTTTTTTTAAGCTGTACGGGATTGAAGTCGAAATTAGGGATTTATGTTTATATTGTGCTGTAGTAGCTTCAGTTTCATCTGAAAAAGGTGAAGGTTTTCTTTAATCCTTTAAACTGACATCTTCTCTCCTTAATCGATCTTTCTAAAGGTCAAAGATTATATGGTACCCAACTGGCTCCAATAATCAAAGCTATGTTTAAAGTTCAAAACAACAACAATGGCAACTGGACAAACCTTAGATTTTTCCCTTCTTTTTGTTTTTTGTTTTTATTGTGGGGTTTCTCTAAATGATGTTTTGATCGATGGATATGTGGTAAATTCTAATTCATTAGTTTCCTGTATCAAAATTGTGCAAGAGGTTATCCCACTATTTTGGATTCAACTTCTGACCATCCACCTCTTTTTGATGGAACAACAAGGTTTGGCTTATAATATTATTCTCTTATTAATGTTTTATTTTTCAAGTTTAATAAAATTGTGAAGATCAAATAATATCATGGTATATTGTCATCATACTTGTTCTCAGTTTTGGGTCTTAGTAATTGTGATATTTAACATGAGGAAAAGACGCGAGGAAATGCATGTGTTGAGCTAAATATCAATAAACATGGTCGGTGTAGTAAAATAATAAGGTTTAATGCAAGCTTCTCGAAACAACCACAAGTGCTTGCATCAAGAATGGGGCGATTGTAGTAGCATATTTATCAGATTTGACAATGTTGAGAATCGAGGTAGCTACTCTTTCCACTCTGATAAGAACGATACGTAGAATAAGCCATAACAAAAGAATTAACCAAGCAAGAACAATAAAGAACACAAGAAAGGTTTCCTAGAAGAGGGAAGTAGAAAACCCTTGCGGATGAAAAACCACTCCCCGCGAACAATTCACTATAATATCAAATAGGTACAATGATCTCTCAAACTTCTCAATCATTAATAGAGTCTCTTGAAACCCTAGCCTCTCTAAGATTAAACTCACCAAAAGATAGTTAACAAAATAACCTAAGTCCTATTTATATACTAGAGGACTAAATACAAGTAGTACAGATCTCGAGGTAGAACCCAACGTCTCAAAATAGACATCTAGTGCAAACCTACGCCAAACTCGTTCAAACGACTTTGCAATAGTTGGTCTCCAGCCCAAGAAACTTAACATCTCGTTTGAACGACATCCAAACACGTATGAACGAGATTTACTCCTGGGCTAAAATTTCAGTGAGTACAAAAAAGTTTGTTCGAACGACTTTGAAGCTCGTTCGAACGACTTCCTTCTTCGTTCGAACGACTTCGACAATCTTCAGATTTCTTCAACAATCTTGATTCGAGTTCATACTCAACAATCTCCCACTTAAAATTGAATCTCGTAACCCATCTCCAGATCTCTTAATGAATTGCTCGCACTACCCGGACCTTCAATCTTGAAGACCAACAAAAGTTGTACATGTCGTTAACTTCTGAAAAGTCGCCACCTTCGTAAACATATCAGCCGGATTCACATCAGTGTGAATCATTACAAGCTTCAACACACCGTCCTCGAGGAGCGAGAGAATATAGTGATACCAAATATCAATGTGCTTGGCCCTAGAGTAAAAAGCCAAATTTTTTGCTAAGTATATAGCGCTTTGACTATCACTATATAACTTATGAGAAAATTGTTCTCTACCAAGCTCTTTCATCAACCCTTTGAGCCAAACCATATCTTTACACGCTTCTGTAGCTGCAACATTTTCCGCCTCCGTCGTAGACAAAGCTATAATTTTGTGTAGCCTAGAAACCCATGTAACTGTACCGCTTCCCAGTGTAAAAACAAAAATACTGGTGCTCTTCTGCCTATCCATGTCACCTGCCATATCAGAATCAACAAAACCCTATAAGCATATCTGAGAATCCCCATAACATAATGCCATATCTTGAGTCCCTTTTAGATACCTCAGTATCTATTTCATAACTCTCCAATGCTCCTTGCCTGGATTACTCATATACCTACTAACATCTCCTACTGCTTGGGCAATATCTAGCCTTGTACAAATCCTAGTGTACATTAGGCTACTAACCGCGGATTGATAAGGAATCTTTCACATCTCATCGCGATCTTTCTACGTCTTCGGACAACAATCCTTTGATAATTTAAAGTGACCTCCCAATGGTGTACTAACAACTTTATAACCATCCAGATTGAACCACTTCAGTACTTTGCCGATGTACTCAGCTTGAGACAACTTCAATTCTCGCTGCTTTCTGTCCCTTGAAACACGTATACCAAGAATATATTTTGCTGCACCCAAGTCCTTAATAGAAAACTCCCGGGATAACAGTTCCTTCAACTTAACTATCTCTCTCATGTCGGTACTTGCTACCAACAGATCATTTACATACAGAAGTAGAATAATATACGAGTTCCCGGTATTCCTGATAAAATAACAGTGATCTGCATTGCTCTTCGAATAGCCATTTTTGGACATGAACTGTTCAAACTTTAAATACCACTGTCTCGGTACTTGTTTTAAACCGTATAAACTCTTCGTGAGCCTACACACAAGGTCTTCTTTCCCTTTAACCGAATACCCTTCTGGCTGCTTCATATAAATTTCATCATCAAGGTTACCGTAAAGAAATGCGGTCTTGACATCAAGTTGTTCAAGATATAAATCTTCAACAACAACTATAATCATCACAACCCGAATAGTAGACATCTTCACAATAAGAACAAAAATCTCGCCAAAATCAACGCTTTCTTTATGCTGAAAGCCCTTCACCACAAGTTTAGCCTTGAATCTCCTTGAACCATCAGATTCCTGCTTTAGTCTGTATACCCACTTGTTGTGCAATGCTCTCTTCTCATTCGGTAACTGAACTAAATCCCAAATTTGATTAACTGATGATGACTGCATCTTATCATCCATAGCAAGCTCCCACTTACTATTGGCTTCCACATCTAAAGCCTCCTTGTAACTTTTAGGTTCACCACCATCTATAAGTAACAAGTGATTTAAAGAATTTGCGTACCTTGCCAAAATTCTTGCAACTTTCAGCTCATTTCGAAGTGCTATTGGAATGTCTAGATTATCAGGTTCCTCATTTTGATTCGGTGAAACGAACTCAACAATGACTTCTACATCATCCTCTCGAGAGGGTTCATCATCTTCAATGTCGACACTTTCCGCTACTTCACCTCGAATCCTATCTACAGGTACTTTGAAGTCTTTATATAAGACTTCCTCATTGAATGTAACATTACGGCTCTGGATAACTTTCCGATTCATTGCATCCCAAAATCGGTACCCAAACTCATTACCACCGTATCCAATAAAAATGCACTTCATCGACTTTGCATCTAATTTGGTTCTTGTATCTGAATTATCAAGCACATATGAGGTACAACCAAAATTATGCAAGTGATTAAGGTTTACCTCTTTACTGATCTATACTTTATTTGAAATTCCAAAGTCCAAAGTCATCGAAGGCCCTCTGTTAATCAAGTACGTCGCCGTACTAACCACATCCGCCTAAAAACACTTTAGTAATCCAGCGTTGAGTCTCATACTCCTCGTTCTTTCATTTATTGCTCGGTATTAGCATATTTCCCAGAAGGGAAATCTTTGCCAATACTTATTCATAAAGAGAAGGCTAGCTAGATAAAATAAGATTTTATGTAGAAAACTCAGTAAAGGCTGAGAAAAAACACAACCTTGAGGAGGATTTTGATGTAAAATCCAGTAAGATGCTAGTTATTATACGTTTTAGAGTAAAGGTAGGTGTTTAAAGTAAGAATAGTAAAAGATTGATTGTTGTAGTATCTATTTTTTGCCTGTATTTATAGTCATACATGCAGTTTTACAAAAAGAAAGAAATAGTCTCCTTATAATGGTGTATTTTCCGGGAGGAAAACCTTCGCCAATACTATTCGTAAGGATCGCATAATAAAGAGCTAAACAACCAGGATTTTACGTGGAAAACTCAGTAAAAGCTGAGAAAAACCACGACCTCGAGGAGGATTTAATGTAAATTTTAGTAGATGCTAGTTATTACAAGCTTTTTGAGTGTTACTAGGGTTAGGAGTGAAGGTAGTCAGAATTTTGGGGTCCTTTAGAATCTATTCTCTGCCTGTATTTATAGTAGATACATGCAGTTTACAAAAAAGAAAAGAAATAGTCTCCTATTCCAGGGGTAGTGGGCGAACTTCGCGGATCTCTAACAGTTCTTTCTTGACTAGGCTTTAACGGCTACTTTTGGCAAGTTGAGGACTCATGGTATCTTCTAGAATGCTTAGTTGTCTTCTACTACGATGTTGAGTTACCTTCGACTACATAATGTTGAGCTACCTTTGACTATATCATGTTGGCTTATTCTTGTCGAATATGGGGAATATGCTACTGCACTCTTATTTTAGGAGAAGTGGGTGAACTTCGCTGATCTTTAACAGTTCTCTCTTAACCAGGCTTCAACGGCTACTTTGGGTAGGTCAATGACTTATAGTATCTTCTAGAATGTTGAGCTATCTTCGACTACACTGTGCTGGCTTACGAGTGATGAGCTGTCTTCGACTATGATTGACTGTCTTTGCATGTCTTCGACTACACTTTGTTGGCTTACTCTTGTTGAATATGGCGAATATGCTACTATAATCGCCCCATTCTCGACAGAAGCACTTGTGGTTGTATCAAGAAGAATTTTGGAATCTGAAAAGGTTTTTCGAATGACAAGATGAATTGTCTATGTTATTTCTGAGGTCAAAAGAACTGTATTTGGTCAAGTCATTCCTGAGGTACAATTAATGCGGTAATTTTAATCTGGCAGAAGGATAATGGGTATAAATAGGGGGTTTATTGAAGGTAGGATGGTGGTGGTTTTTGGAAAGATGCCACCTCAAGTGTGGTCTATGGCGTTGTCTAGGGCTGAAGACGATGATCATTCTGAAGGAAAAATCTGGCACAAACCGATCGGCGTTAAGCCGACATGTGATCGTGTCATATCGTTGGGGTATGAACAAGGTTAAAATAGAGACGATGTGTATCTGTTGGAAACAATTGTATCATCATGCGGGGATGAAGGTAATGGATTGCATCAGTTTGGGGGAAAAGGGATAACTATGTGTATTAATGATGAAGATTTGAAGCTTAGATGGCCGTCCAGGGATCTTGCCTAACGTTTGAGTTTTCTTACAATTTTTTGCTATCTTTTTTCTGCTGAAGCATCTCTTAGAAGTTCAGTGGCTTGAGATTCATCGAGTTTCTTAGCACTGGAAAGAGGCTTTAATGTCTGATTCTGGTAAAAAGAAAACACAGAGTAATTAGTTTTGTAAGTCGAATGTAAAAATAGATGTAGTTTGATGCAATGTAATCGAAGGATGTAGTCACGGATGGTATATGTAACAAAATCGAAGGAGGAAGTTGTCGAATATGAATTATAACTCATTCATAATAATAAATAAAGTTAATATCTTTGATATTCCATTCATGTATATTTTGAGTAGCAATAGTAGTTTTAAATAATCGAAGGTAAAATGTAGAACTTGAATATACATAAACTGTTGATGGGATGTCATAACATCTCAAATATATTTGACTGAGTGAGTCCAGGAATGGATTTCAAGGTTGATTGATTTGACTATGAATTTGTAGAGTTCCAAAGCAGAGTAAATGCAGGTGAGTTGGACCATGACTGGAGGGGGTATAAATAAGTCTTGTTGCTGCATATGTGAGACATTTATGCAAGATGGTGAAGATGAGAGCTCAGGCCCGTGATGGTGTGTTCAGACGTATTCAAGCGATGTATTGGGTGCTGTACACGCGATACTTCAGATCTCGAAACTGTGACATGCACATGGAAGATCCTGAGGAGCCTGATTATGAAGGGATGAGCGAGACAGAAGCGAGGGAGGATGAGGACTTTGAGTTTCGGGTCAAGCTGCAATTTTGGCGCCCACCTGAAAGTTATGGTGGAATGTGAACTCGAGCCAAATTATTGGTGAAGATGGAGGATAAAGTTGCAGTGAGGGGTTTATAATGTTGTAATTTTCGTAGGAGTAGGTTTATGTAAGGAGTTGTGAAGGTTAATGAAATGTAATAAAATAATGTGTAAGATATGTTGTCGATGGTAGTAATTTGTTGCGTTACTTGTCGAATGGATAATGTACTTGTTGAAATTTGGTAATGACAAATAGTTTTAAGCAAGTTTCTGGTAGAATGTCGAATATAATGATAATGTGTATGTTGTCGAAGATATGTCCAAAAAGATAGGAATTTGTAGGTAAAGTAGAAAAAAAGGGTTTATGGACCAAGACTAAAGATTATGGCAAGATGTGTAACATTAGGGGAGATTATGAAATATAAGGAAATTGATGTATACCATCTCTGTGATAATATAGTTGGCATTACATAAAAATTTGCTATTAACGACGTTTGTGCACAACCATTACCAATGGTTATATATGTCATTAAATTGGCTAAATTCTCGACATGTTTATCTGACGTAAACTAAATAATATGTTGTATTTTATCAAAATTGTCATCCAAATTATCGTCAGTTATATACGTCGCAGTTTAAAGTGTTTATGACACATAGAAGGGTCGTTTTGAAAAAAAACTAAACTTACCGTCTTCCCTATCTGCCTCCTTTGTCTTTCTAATTCTCCTTTAGCTTCTCTTTTCTCCCTGTAATACTAGCCTAACTGGAAATGTAGAAAAGAGTGGGACGCACGCAATTTTTCTGGTCATAGTGTCTTCATCATCTTATCATCCTCTCGACTTCTTCTTTTTTCCTGACCTCACGTCCTTTTTGCTCTCTCCCTCTCCCTCTCCCTCTCTCTCTCTCTCTCTCGCATCGGGCTTATGGTGTTCTTGTGATATCAATCTCATACAATCAAGGGTACTTTGCATCTTTTTCTCTCTCTCTCAATACTTGATGGATTATATGTCAAGTTTATGCTTTTGCTTAAGGAATAAGGATGAATAGGTTGGGTTGTGTTTTTATTTGGATTTTGTTAATGGGGTTTCAGTTTTGCAATCGGGGTATGTGTTTCTTATTCAATGGAGGAAATAATGTTGGTGAACAGATAAACCAGGTACATAATGGTTATTAGTTTGCCTTCTTAACACAATATATTGTGATCTACCTTGGTATTGTCAGAGAATAATGCTTGATGACATCGAAAGCCTTACTATATTATAAAATTTTGGACTGGTTTGTTAGGATGTAACAATTTTTTGAGCCTTATTTAAGACTAAAGACTTCGTATATAATGAGATGATGGAAGAAAGTGATTGCTTTGTTCACATACCAGACAAATCTGTTGGTGACAAGGACTCATTTAGTGTATATGTAAGTTAGATTCTTCCATGTCGAATTTCTTTATGAATAATAAGGTCTTAGTTTCATCCTAAAATTCTTGATTACTTAAATGTCGATGGATACTCATCGCCTCATTGGTGCCAGTCATAAGTCTTCCCAAAGTTCTATGGGAGAGGCACCTAGAATACGATATGTGGATGCAAAATTTATAGTTTTTTGGTTGTACCAATAGTAGATGCACAAATAAGGCATACAAGCATCTAGTAAGTAGTAAGTAGTAGTAGTAACATAAGAGATAAATTAATGACGGGTATTTGCTTCACAATTAGATTATGTTGCTTTCACATAGGGGAAAATTGGGTGTAAATAGTATGAGGGTTTTGTTATGAAGGAATATTTTTCAGGGTGGGGTGCCTTGAGCATGTAATATGATGACAAAGCACATTAGTTAGATATAGTTTCAAATATACCATTTCTCAATTATTTTAGTTAGCGTGTTACATATACTTCATTTATTTTAGATTGTGATTCATAGTTATTGAAGAAGGTTTTGGGGGGACGGGGTCGTACACATAATGTTTAGAAATTTGTGAGTGCAAAGTTTGCGAATATAGTGCATTATTGATGGCATCCTATTTTATTGTGGCGCGGAGGACATTCCACTAATTATTTTATATTACACACATGTATCTTTGAAATGTATCTGTGTTTTAGAGTTTGAGTGATTGGGATTACTATTATACAAGGGTTAAAGGGGTCTGTGTAATTTTGAGTTTGTTAAGTCTTTGCAGAACTAATGAATAAAACTGAACAAGCCAGTTAAGACCATATATTAATCTGCAACAAACCTTTTATCTTTGTCCACGATAACACGAGGTTAATGTTATCTTAGTAAAGTGTTAGTTGATTTCATGTTGTGCAGAAAATCCTTTCATTCTGATTATATCAAGATGTTCATATTGGATACGGCTCTAAATGATTTCCTGAGGCTTTAAGGGTCGGGTTTAATTCTATCTTCTATTCCATTTATCCTTCTCTAAAATAGGACTATGCTTTCTATACTTGCTAATAGTGTTTCTTTATGCTATTGCATATTGATCATGGCCAGCAGCCCATGGGTGTGTTTCCTTTGTGCTTATTGAAATTTGGATTAAGTTCGGATTGATTCAAACCCGATCTATGTTCTACGTTGTTCACTCTAGAGCCTATCTTGGTGTCTGCTATTAAACCCAAAACATAGTGTTATTTACTAGGGTTAGTCATACTAAGTCAAGCTGGCTTAGATTTTGTGGATCCATGAACAGAGTTAACATATGGCAATATGTTAATTAAGAATATGCAGCTTCTAAAATTATATTGCACTGTGTAGGTTTGCTTCAGATAATTTATATGTAGTATATTGAGCCTATTTTTCTTCGAGTTCGTGATGGAAAAGAACGCCAAGGTCAGTTTAATTATTTTTATACTAGTCCAGATATTTGTGTACAAGTTTCCTTTATCTTGTAGGTCATACAAACATTTCCCATTTTTGTTTCAAGATCTAATTAGGCACTGGCATGTCATTTCCATTATAATTATTTGTTGCAGTTACAAGTGAATATCAAGTGGACAACAATGATCATAAATCATTGGTGTCTAAACTTCCTCTGCTATTGAATTTGTAAGTATAGATCTTAAATCATCTTTTTTCTATAAAATATTCTTTTTGTGCAAACTTTTAAATTTATTCATGATTTCCTTACAACGAGCACCCAGCTGCTTTAAAAAGAAAGTTAGAACTTCGGCTTTCAGAAGATGGGCAAAGCCGTATGGCCCAAAAGTATGTCTTACTAGTATATTTTCAATTTTTAGCTTCAAATGTTCAAGGATTGTTAGTTCCAAAAGCTTGTCAGTGTACGGCAATGGTCATAATTAACGCATTTCTAAGGTTTTTCGTTCATGCTTGATAATGGGTGGAGCTGAAGGTTTAACCGCTAATTTTAGGGATAATGCATTCAGAGAGGCATATTTAATTCAAGAAAAGCAAGAGATACTCAAGCTCTGGTTAGTCTATACCTTCTAGCTTCTGTACATGGTACAATTCATGCTTTGGCAACCTATCTATTGTGCGATATTCCCCATTTGGTGGTTGTTGCACCTGCAACTGTAACCTCTAATGGAGGCGTTATTGATTTTGAAATATTTCTGAGAAAATCTCATGAACTTAAATAAGAAGGAAACAAGTGTTTCCAATCGAAAGATTATGTGGGTGTCCTTCAACGCTACGAGAATGCGCTTTGCTTAACCCCCAAAACCCATCCTGACTGTGTTGTGTTTCACAGTAACCGCGCTACTTGTTTGATACAAATGAAGCTGGTGGATTATGAGACAGTAGTTTTAGAGTGCTCGCAGGCATTAATAGTTCAACCCCAGTTTGGTCGAGAACTTCTAAGACGTGCACGGGCTTACGAGGGATTGGGTAAGTATGATTTGGCTTTGCAAGATGTTCAAGCTTTGTTAGTTATTGATCCTAATCATAGAGATGGTTTGGAGATTGGACGGTGTCTTAGGGGCGGTGGAGGACAGCAGGACCTTTAGAGTCGACCATCCCCAACTGCCCTTGGAGCTTCTGCGGTTCGTGGTGCCCCCATTGCTGGGTTAGGACCGTGCTTGCCTGCCCGACCAGTACCAAAGAAACCCTCGCTTGTAACGTCAAAAACAACAACACATCCCCAAACCCAAGATGTTTTGGAAATTGAAGATGTTAGTGAGGTGAAAACCCAGCAACCGAAATCAGTTCAGAAACCTGTCAGCAAGGGTTTATCTCTGCGACCAATTTCCAATTCAACTAAGGAAAGTTCCAAGGATGAATCTTTATCCCCAGTGTCATCATCATCATTTCCTGTTGCTCGTCTGAAGAATTTGGACTCGGTTGTTGCTACTTGTTGGAGGCCAATAAAGCTCATTTATGATCACGACATCAGACTTGCACAAATACCAGTGAAATGCAGTTTTAAATTTTTTAATTGGGGCAATGTTCACATGTGTGCAGCGAGAAGGCGTAAACCTCTAGATGACTCTGCTTCGAAGGAGGTGATGTCAGCTCAACTTCAATTGACATATGATTGGGTGAAGGATAAGTATTCGCTCGCAGGAGAGAAATACGAAGAGGCACTCTGGATTAAACCGGACTTCTACAAGGGGTTACTTGCATTGGGGAAACAACATTTTGAGACTGCAAAGCTTCAATGGTCGTTTGCGTTAGTGAATAAGCTTCAATGGTCCCATATACATTTATGTTGTTTCGAAGAACCATTCTTCTATCGCAGACCTAGTAGAAGGTGACAAGAAAAAAGTTGCACTATTAGCCACTAATGCCGCTGTCATAGAAAATGGCGAAACATGATATACAATAGAATACTCAATGGTGCTTGGTGGTTTCATTGAAGTTCCTGAATAGCTTCAACAAATTTTTCCAATGTGGGTTGTGGGAAGGTAGATTTTTTATCAAAGGGGAGGGGACTTCTTTTGGACGTATGGTGGAGTTCAGTTGAATGAGTTTTTTGTTTGGAATTCTTCTGAACGCTTTAAAGTTGACTTGCGATTTAAACTTTTCATGCAATACTAATGCGCTTTAAGTTAATATTGTATCACGTTTTTGTGATCTGATAAAATTAGTTAATTGTCTATCATTTCACTGTATGCACTCATGACCCATTTAAGACATAATATTTTTTGGAGATAGATAGTTAGACATCTGATCTTTATTGTTGATCATGAACTTTAAATAATTAAGTATGGTGTAAAATTCTGCACTTGTCTAGCTATTAAGGTAGCTGTTATCCCATTGTTACTGGGCTACTGAGAGATTTCTTATATAGGTTTTACAAACTCTCTCTCTCTCACATACACATATTCACATATACACCGGCGCACACTCATGTCTCAACTTAT
Source organism: Kingdonia uniflora (assembly GCA_014058105.1). Classification (NCBI taxonomy): domain Eukaryota; kingdom Viridiplantae; phylum Streptophyta; class Magnoliopsida; order Ranunculales; family Circaeasteraceae; genus Kingdonia; species Kingdonia uniflora. The sequence goes on along the minus strand of JACGCM010000593.1, from coordinate 268,999 downwards.
ATTTCTGTAAATCCCTCGAACTCTAATATTAGCCTTCTTAGTTATCTTCCAACTTGAATGTATTCAAAAGGTTTTTGTTTGCATATTCTTAATGGATTTGTCCTTTAATGATTATAGTGCCCCAATGAAGGAGTAAGAGAACCTTTACATTTTTGAGGACTGGCTGATTTTTCTCTTGTCCTTAGAGTCTAAAATTGCAAGATAGAGGTATCTTTTTAGCTATGCATAGTTTATTTCCTTTAGTTTTCTATAGATTCTTGAAAATGAACTTTACACTAGGCTTGTTTAAAATTGTGTATTATTTGTACTTTCTACGGTGATTAGCTTTTGTATGATTTGATTTTTGTATGGACTACGAACTCAAAATGGACAGAGCGCTCAAAAATTGAGTGGTTGATGGTTCAAATTCATCTAGTCCAAAATTTTGACAGGGTAATTATTTTTCTTAAAAACAACATATATTTTTGTCGTGTATGGTTAATTTAAATGATGTTTTTCCCGTGAAACGACAGAAATAATGACATATATACTTGTGGTTTATGTTAAAATTAAACGACTTTTGTCTCCTTGAAACGACAGAAAGCGCAACATTTATAAGCGTCGTATTTTTATAAAGAACGACATATTTATATGTTGTAAAAGCACGACATTTATAACTGTCGGTAACAATAACGACTCCATTTTTGGCGACAGTTGTTAGCGACAGAATATAAGTCGTTAATCAGGCAATAACGACAGTTATATCCATCATTAATAGCCATTTTTCACGTAGAGTGGTGATTTGTTGCGTTGGAATATTTCTAAATAAATTCTTCGATATATGGAAGAATTAGAGCGGGAGTGTAAGTGTTTGTTATCTCTAAGAAGACGAAGTGTCAAAGAGAATGAGAAGAGGAAGAGAAAACGTTATGTTCAAAGAGTTGAACGGTCGCGAAGTGGTGCGATGAACAGTCACGTGGGGTCTATAAATACCTCTGATGTGGGCGACTGTTCACACTTTTCAAACATAATTTGTTTTCTTCTCAAGTGCTAATTGATGTTGGTCATTACTAAATTCATTACTGACAATTACGAAAGAGGAGATTAGCGTGTTGATCTCAAGAGCCAAGCAAGCAAAGGAAAGGGACACAGAAGCAACACGAAAAAGGTTAGTGAATTAGTTTTTGATTGTTTATTGTTTAGGTCTTGATTGATTATGTGATAAACGGAGAAGATTAAGTAAAGTGAATAATGTTGTATAGTAAATTGGATCGAAAGGGAATTAGTTGCAAATAATTTAGTAAAGTGAGAGAGTTAGGGTTTTTAAAATTCTGAAGTAGTTAGGACTGTTATCTGTGTAAAGGTGGAAGAACTGGTATTATTAGGTGTTTATAGAGTGGTTCTGGTATGGGTGAGATGATGAATGGATGGAGAGGAGTGGATAGAAGTCTCGATTGGTGGCGTTGTTGTTACGGCGCGATTGTAGGGATGAGAAAGACGTTGTTTTGATACGGTGAGATTGTCGTGGAAGTTATTTTTTGTTGGGATTTGGCCGGATTTTGTGCCGAAGAAAGATAATTCTCAATTTTTGAATAATGGTATTTTTGGCAGGAAATAGGTGAAGTGTGTTCGAGAAGCTGTTGAGATTCCTATAATCGACGTTACTTATTAAAAATAGAAAAACATCGAGAACTGAACAGATGTGTTACTTGAATGAAAGATACCAATATGAATGAAATGATATGAACTATATCGAGAACTGTGGCAATAAGTATAAATATAAATGATAGTAGCAGATAGTATGGCAAAGATGATGTGCTCCCAAGGGAACTTGATAGCTTATTTTTTATCAGTATGACAGAGAGGAACTGCTTCAACCCATTTTATGAAGTAATCAGTAACAGCCATGACAAACCTTCAGTTTCTCGATACTGAATGGAAAGGTCAAATGATGTCGGTACCCCATCATTTGAATGGCCAGAGAACATTGTTGATATGCATGTCTAAGGCTCGACTTTTGATGTCTTGGGCATGGATTTGGCATTTGTAGCATTTTTGAACGAAGCCTTCGCAGTCCTGTCTCATCCTGGGCCAATACAACCCTTGTGTAAAAGCGCGATGTGCTAACGATCTTCCTGAAACATGTGCTCCACAGATACCTTCGCGAAGTTCTCAGATTTTAATTTGAGCTTGTTTCTGAGAAATGCATTCGATAAGTGGTCCCCCACCTGTGATTCGATATAAGATATGACCTTGGAAAGTGAATATGGGGAACTTGGCCAGAAGTGATCGAGCTTCTTCTTTGCTACTGGGGAGGATGTTGGAGTTGAGATATGCATATAATGGTCTTCTCCAGTCTTCAAGATCGTCTTCTTCAACAATGGTAATCTAGAGTGTTAATAGTATATCGAGGCTGAAATGCTTGATGATTTCGATTTCTAAAGATATTTTTTTACTGTCTCCCAGCATTGCAGCGATGCAAGCTAAACCATTGGCATGACGATTTTCCTGTCGGAGTAAGTAAGAAATTGTTGCATGTTTGAATCTCTGCATCTTTTTTTTGACCAAAATTGCGTAATCAACCATTTTTCCCGTTGTTTTGAAAGTTTTGTTATAATGATTTGCCACGAGCAAAGAGTCGACGTATACTGCTAATTCTTCTGCTCTGAGAGTAAGTGCGAGATCGAGACCATGTAAGATTCTTTCATATTCGGTCTTATTGTTGGTGGCATAGAAGTTGAGTTTAATAGCTTTTTTGATTCGATTATTGGAATGCATGACGAGGACGATGCCAATCCCCAATTTTTGTGGTCTGGCTGATCCGTCTATAAAAAGTCGTCAACTAGAGCTTTTTGACCATGCGTCCAGTTCTGCTATTGAGTCATTTGTGAAGATTTCTTCGAGTTCTTCCCAATCGGGGTCTTCAACGGGAAAGTCTGCCAAAAAGTTGGCCATTGCTTGTCCCTTGACAGATATTTGGGGTTCGAAGGAAATGTCGTATTCTCAAAGGAAAATAGACCATTGCTGGATTTGTCAAGATTTCTCTTTTTTGGAGAGTACTAGTTTGAGGGGGTATTTGGTGATGACTTTGATGGGATGAGGTTAAAAGTAGGGACAAAATTTTTGAGAACTGTTGACCAGAGTGAGTATATATTTTTCTGTTGTCGTGTACCTTTTTCGAGCAGGCATAAATGTTTTGCTGATGAAATAGATTGGTTTTTCCACTCCGCCATCTTCTCGAATAAGGATGGAACTGATTGAATCTTTGGTTATGGAGAAGTACATTATAAATGATTCACCATCAATTGGAGTACTCATTATAGGAGAACGCCCCAAGTATCGTTTAAGATCTTGGAAAGTCATCTCACAGTCAAGAGTCCAAATGACTTCTTTTTACTGTTTGTTCGAAAGAGGACTGGGGTTGCCACGAAGAAATAGGTAAATGAGTTTGCATCGATCAGATGACTTTGAGATGAATCTGTGAAGAGCATCGATTTTGCATGCGAATTTTTGAACGTCTTTTTTTGTTCGAAGGGATGGCATTGCATTGAGTGCTTTGATTTGTGCGGGATCAATTTATATTCCTCTTTTGCTTACCAGATGTCCTAAGAATTTACCAGATGCAACTCCGAATTGACATTTTTTTGGGTTAAGTTTTATTTGGTACTTGCGAAGGATATCGAATATAGTTTGGAGGTAACTGGAGTGGTCATCTCATTTCTGGCTTTTGCAAATCATATCATCAATGTATACTTCCATAATTGTGCCGAGATAATTTTTGAACATTTTAGTCACAAGTCTTTGGTAAATAACGCCTGTATTTTTCAAACCGAAAGGCATGACCGTGTAACAGTAGAGACCTCTATCGGTGACGAAGGATGTTTTTTCCTGATCTTCTTCGACAGTGGAACTTGGTTATAACTAGAGGCTGCATCCATCATAGAAAGATGTTCGTGTCCTGCGACTGAGTCGAAAAGTTGCAGAATTAGTGGTAGCGGAAAACTGTTTTTAGGTGTGAACTTGTTGGGATATTAGAAACCCATTTTGGATATTTAGCTTCCCAAATAAATCCGACCGGAAGGAGTTTATCAATTTCTTCGTTTACTGCATCACAGAGTCAGAGGGTCAAATTCTGTCGATTTTGAATGATAACTTTGCTGTCCGGAAGGAGGTTGAGTCGGTGACAAGCGATTGAAGGATCGATGTCGGGCATTTCTTGGAAAGTCCAGGCAAAAATGTTGATGTTCTTCTTAAGTAGCTGTATCATGGCCTCTTTTTCGTCGATCGATAATTTAGAGCCGATTAAGATTTTGCGTCCCGGGCCATCGAGTTCAACAAATTCGACTATCTCGGTGTCATACTGTTTAAATGTTGTCGATTATTCTTGTTGTAGTTGTTATGCTTCGAGAAGTTTGGTTGTATGAGGGTTGGTTGTGGTATGTTGGAAAACACAGTACTAGATGATAAGTGGAAGGTACTGCTTTGGTTGAATGCAACCAACTTCGACCCAAAATTCTCAAGTATTTGGACTCTGTATCGATGACAAGAAATTTGATGAATGTAGTTTCAGAACCTGCCTGAACTGATAGAGTGATTTCTCCTGTGGGTGATTCTTTCAAACCATTGAAGCCCGTTATTGTTGTTGTCGAAGCATTTACCGAATTTGTAAGGCCTAGGACTTCAATTGCTCTTCAGAGATCTGTGGCACTTCCAGTATCGATGAGAAGTGTATGTAAATAGTCATGCCCGACTTTGAGCATAATGACGAGAGGGTCATCATGTGGGTATTTGACGTGGCTTGTGTCACAGTCTTCGAAGGTGATTTGGTAAGGACGCTTCGATTTACTTATGCTGGGAAGAAGTTTTGCTGATTTGTCCGAGGAAGTCATTTTACAGCAAGATGTAATCCGATCGTCTTGTTTTCTTTTCTTTCCTTTCTCGATCTCAATCATGTACATGTGGCGAGCTTGCCCTTGGGCCTGATTTTGCTCCACTTCCTTATTTGTTGCTTCATTCTCAAGGAATTTTTGGATGTCGATGACATAATTGTAGAGTCTTCCAGCTAATAGGATACGATAGAAGATTCGTATGAGGGAGTAACAGGCGTCAATCTCATGGCTATGCACATTGTGATACTGACATAGTGGTATGTTGGGAAGATCAGGAATTGTTTGTGGTACGCGATAACACTCATCTCCCTTTAGCATCGACAAGATAGATGAGAGAGTTGTTGTCATTGGCGGCAAAACTGGGATAGGTTTGTCTGGTCTGCCGTCCCTTCTTCTATTGTTGTCTATATTTTTATCGCGTTGTTTAGGCGCTTCAGGAGTGACTGTTCACTGAGATGGGGTCAAAAATGTTTCTCGAGAATGGATTACAGATGAGTTTTTCATCTTATCTTTTTTTGATCGCTCTAGTTCGATGTAGCTATTAACCACATCAATCATCTCAGTGACTGTACGCGGCTTGTGTAGAGTAAGTTCTTCTCGAACTTTTGAGTCAATATGCAAAGTGAAGGTGAATACTGGAACGATGATCTTAGGGTTTGAGTTTCCTATTTTCCTGCAGGAAGCGTTTATAAAAGTTTGCCAGGGTCGCTTTCGCACCTTGCTCGAAGTAAAACAAGGAGTCGACAGTGATCTCCCACTCTCTGGCATGAGCGTAATTGAATTCCAAAAGATGTTGCAATTGGCTGAACGTGGTGATGGAGGCCTCTTGGATAGTATGGAACCAACGGAGCGGTTCTTCCTTCAGGCTCATGTTGAATAGACTACATAACATGTGGTCAAGTTTGGAATATAATCCCACTGCAGCTTTGAAATGTCGAACATGCATAAGTGGCCGGTCAGTCAGGCCTGCATACTGAATAAATTTGGGCATATGGAATTTGTATAGAATGGGCATAACTTCGGGATGAGGGGAGATGGGGTTTGTCTCGATTCTATCAAGTGCGGACCTTCGGCCTGGAATGTCAAAATTTATGGTCTGGGTCCTGTTGTTGAGGTCGTCTAAGGTGACGAATTGTTACAGGGGAAATGGTAAAACTACAATCTGGGGAACAAAATCTCTCTGTCCTTCTGGTCCCAATTGATCCCTGATCAGTCTTCTTTCAGGCGGGGGAGTTGGATGCCGAGTGCGTTGACTTCCTTGAGTTGTCGATGCTGAAGATGTTAAACCAAAATGTCGAGAGGCTCTGCTTGGGTTCTCGGATCTGGATCGAGAAACATGGAGCTCATCTTCTCTTGGTGGATCGTCACGTTGAATTGCTCTTGATATATGCTCACTTCGAGCAAGTGGAGGGGACGTTTGTCGACCGGTAAGCCGATCTTGCGTTCTTCTCAATCATTTTATTTCTTTCTGATGTATTTGGCTCAGTTGATCTAAGGCTTTTCGTCGTTCGTCTCTCTCTGCTTGAAGAGCTTGAGCGTGGACACGCTGATCTTCCATTCTTTAGGCTTTTTCTGCGGCCATCTATTACTGAAGCTCGAGTACGGCACCGGCACCGTGAAGATCAACAGTTCCTTGTATTTCCTAATCTCTGACGGTACTGGAATGGTTTCTTAGGTTCATGTTTGTCTTCGGACGACGTTTAGATAAGTGACGGTAAAAAAAAGGTGTGGTAATTCCCACAAATAACGTCAATTGTAGGGGCGTATTTTTCGGAAGGAGAATCTTCGCCAATACTTATTCATAAAGAGAAGGCAATATGCTAGATAAAACAAGATTTTACGTGAAAAAATCAGTAAAGGCTGAGAAAAACCACGACCTCGAGGAGGATTTTTATGCAAAATTCAGTAAGATGCTAGTTATTACACGTTTTAGAGTGAAGGTATGTATTTGAAGTAAGAATAGTAAAAGATTGTGTATTGTAGTATTTATTCTCTGCCTGTATTTATAGTCATAGATGCAGTTTTACAAAAAGAAAGAAATAGTCTCCTATTCTGGGGAAAGTGGGCGAACTTCGCGGATCTCTAACAGTTCTCTCTTGACCAAGATTTAATGGTTACTTTTGGTAGGTCGAGAACTTATAGTATCTTCTAGAATGTTGAGTTGTCTTCGACTACACCGTGCTGGCTTACGAGTGTTGAGCTTTCTTCGACTATGAAGGACTGTCTTTGCATGTCTTCGACTACACTTTGCTGGCTTACTCTTGTCGAATATGGGGAATATGCTACTACATGTTCGATTCATGCATTATGCAACACCATTTTGTTACGGTGTTCCAGGAATAGTCTTCTGTCTCCTAATCCCGTTTGATGAGCAAAAGTCTTCAAACTCGTTACTACAATATTCGTCCCCGTTATCCGACTTGAGACACTTCAGTTTTAAACCAGTTTCATTTTCAACTAGAGCCCTCCACCTCTTGAATTTATCGAACACATCTGACTTGTTCTTCACGAAGTAGACCCACAGTTTACGAGTAGCGTCATCGATAAAAGTAACATAATAATGAAAACTACCAAAAGAAGACACCTTGGTTGTCCCCCAAATATCTGTGTGTACAAGATCCAGCTTTCCATATTTCCTTGATCTTCCAGATAATTTAAAACTGGCCTTCTTCTGCTTCGCAATAACGCACTCTTCACAAAATTTGAGATCAGCCTCAGCAAGACCCTCTAGCTTTCCCTTTATTACCATTATCTTCATCCCCTTTTCACTCATGTGACCGAGCCGCTTGTTCCACGTACTTGTATCAATCCCCAGAGTAGTTGTACAAATAGTATAAATTATGTTTTACGTTGTATACAACATTCCTTGTCGCAAGCCTCGAGCTACCAACATAGCTCCCTTTGTAACCTTCCAGAAGGTTATGCCAAAGGTACACTCATATCCGGCATCATCCGCCAATTTGCTAACCGATATAAGGTTACGCCTCAATTTAGGTACAAGTCGCACATTCTGTAAAACTAATGTTCCCCCTGAAGGCAACAACAACCTAACGTTTCCCTTTCCAGTAATATTGTGTGCACTCTTATCTGCAATAAATACCGTACCGAAGTCACTTTTAACAATATTAGTAAGAAAACCTACGTTCGCAATAGCATGGAAGGAAGCGCCCGAATCAACAATCTAAGATTCGTTAACATCGTCACATGATAGTAGAAGAGCCTCGCCAGAACTAACCTCCTCAGTAAGGTTCATTGTATCTTTCTCTTCATCATCAATCTTCTTAGAAGAAGAAGAGTTGCAATCTAGCCTGAAGTGACCCTTCTTTCCACAAGTCCAACACGCACCGGGCGGCTTAGACTTTCCTCTTGACTGTAATCGACCCCTTCTAAATTTTGGTCATTTTCTGTAAGACCTCCATCTTTCTTCGACGTTCAACATACTGTCGTTTGAACTCGAAGAGGATTTAAATGTTTTACGCCTATTATCTCCACTCATAATCAACGAGACTATAGTATCAAATTTGATGTCTTCCTTCCCCGATGAGTTGCTCACAGCTGTAATGAATCATTCCCAGCTTTCTGGCATCTGCCCTAGAAGAGCCCACGCTCTTACCTCCTCAGTAAAAGTAATTTTAACGAATTCCAATTGAGCATGTATGGTATTGAACACACTAATGTGAGCTTGCACACTACCATTATCCTTCATCTTCAAAGTAAACAAACGCCGTAAAAGGTATACCTTATTTTCCCTGGACGGTTCCGAGTACATAGCGAACAACATCTCCATTAAACCCTTCGTCGTCGTAACTTTGGATATCATGTGTAAAATTTGAGATGACAGTGCTAACCTAACGGTTCCAAGTACTTTGCGATCCAATCACGCCCACTTAACAACATCGTATTCTGCTGGCATCATCTCAACTCCACCTAGTGGTAGATTAAAATCCTTCTGATAGAGGTAATCCTCTATCTGTAACTTCCACATTCCAAAGTTTGATCCATTGAACTTCGTGATCTTTAACTTCTCCTGATCGGCCATCGCTCTTCACTACACAATCCCTAGTACTCACTCTGATACCAATTGTTAAGAATCGAGGTAGTTACTCTCTCCTCTTTGACAAGAATGACAAGAACGATACGCGAAATAAGCCCTAACAGAAGAATTAACCAAACAAGAACAATAAAGAACACAATAAAGGTTTCCAGATGAGGGAAGTGGAAAACCCTTGCGGATGAAAAACTACTCCCCACGAACAATTCACTATGATATCAAATAGGTTATAGTGATCTCTCGAGCTTCTCAAGCTTTAATAGAGTTTCTTGAAATCCTAGTCTCTCTAAGATTAAACTCACCAAAAGATAGCTAACAAAATAACATAAGTCCTCTTTATATACTAGAGGACTAAATACAAGTAGTACGAATCTCGATGCAGAAGAATCCAGCGTCTCAAAATAGACATCTAGTGCAAACCTACACCAAGCTCGTTCGAACGACTTTGCGATAGTTGGTCTCCAGCTCTAGAAACTTAACATCTCGTTCGAACGATATCCAAGCTCGTTCGAACGAGATTGACTCCTGGGCCAAAATTCCAGTGAGTACAAAAAAGTTCGTTCGAACGACTTTGAAGCTCGTTCGAACGATTTCCTTTTTCGTTTGAACGACTTCGACAATCTTGATTCGAGTTCATACCCAACAGACAAGTACGTACATCCAGAGTATATAGTATCGCCAAAAATACAAGTGTTGATTGAGAAGACTACACCAGATGCATGGTCGTATAATCGACAACTATAGATGTCGACTTTGCTCAGCAACCGTTACGTTCAGTCAGCCTAGCTGTTGGTCATGCTCCTTAAAGTTCATCTACTACCCGTGATTTTTAAAGATACGTTACGAAGAAATGTAATAGTCAGTATCCAACTATAAATACAGGCAGGACGTACTAGAAAAAGGACAAACAATCAAGCTTTCTCATACGTTGTAGCCTTACTATTGAGTCTCAAGTGTATTCTTTTTAGCAAAAACAACCCTCGCAGACATCACAAGATCATTCAAGCTATTCTCCATATCAAAAAAGGTTCTGCAGGAGAAAAATATCTTGGAGCTCCTCTCATTTTTGATAGATCCAAGAGATTAAACTTCCAGGACATTATTACCAGGGTGTCTCAACGCATTGAAGGCTGGAAAGCCAGACACTTATCCCAAGCTGGTAGACTCACCCTTATCAAAGCTGTTAACTCAACAATTTTCTCCTTCCTTATGTCTATTTTCCCCCTCCCCATAAAAACTTGTAAAACGCTGGACTCCATAAATGGCAGATTCCTATGGGGCAACAACAACACCGGTACCGCAAAGACCCACCTCATCAGTTGGAAGAAGATGTGCAAAAAAACTAGATGTGGGGGTTTAGGTATTAGAACTGCCCTGAATCACAACCAGGCCTTGCTGGCAAAATTGTTTTGGAGAGTCATGAAGGAGCCTGACAAACTCTGAGCCCACAACTTAAAGCATAAATATTTGCCCAAAGAGTCTCATATGCTCTCGTTTCCAAAGCCTTCTAGCAGCTGGATATGGAAAGGGATCCTCAAAGCCCGAAACCGCATTTGGACTGACCTAATTTGGCACATAGGAGACGACAAGCAGGTTGACTACTGGCTCGAACCTTGGATTCTGGGAATCCCTTATGGTAGACCCTCGAGTCCTGCACCCCAGTACAGGGAATTTTCTCAGGTGGCGGATCTCATCCATCCGAACAGCCGTACTTGGAACCTTGCCTTGATCAAATCCATTTTCCACCAAGACATAGCTGAGCTCATTTTAGCGATTCCCCTGAGCAGCCACCCGACCCGTGACACCTTGAGATGGAAAAAGGAAAAAAAATGGGATCCTCATGGTCAAATCAGTCCACCATGTCTCCATGACAGAGCCTACCCATGACCGCCTTGACAACACTCAACCCGACCCAGACAATACCCTTTGGAGGCGTATTTGGAAACTCAAGATTCCCTTCCGGATACAATTCTTCATGTGAAAAGCACTCCATGATGATATTTCCTCAAAGCTCAGGCTTTGGCATGGTGACGACAATTGGGACACCACCTGCCCTAGGTGTAGTGAGGAAGAAGAATCTACCACCCACGCTCTGTTCTTTTGTAAAAACATAAATGAATATTGGTCCCTATCAACCCTCCATACGGATCTTAACACACATACATATTCAGACTTGGTGGAAAATGTTCTGAACATTCTCACCCTTCAGCACGGAAATGATTTTGACACCAACACTCTTTGGAGCACGATAGGAGCCACCATGTATGTTATCTGGATTGACAGAAATGCGCTCATTTTCAACAATGAAAAACCTTATCCGACAAAAGCCATCACACTAGCTAAGAGCTACATCACAAACCAGCCTCCACCAACCAATGCCCCCCTTCAAACACCTGGGTATTCCAACCCGCAAGTGCCCGAGGGGTGGCACGTCATCACAGTGGACGCCTCACATGTGGCACGTCAGCACATGTGCAGGATATGAGCCAGCCATAACAAAGGACGCAGAAGAGGCAGAAGCAATTGCTGTGATCAGAGGGATGTAGGTAGCACACCAGATTGGCCTAGAGCATCCTGATCCTGACAGACTGTCGTCGCCTTGTTAGAGCTTTTGAGACGGGCTCAGACGACTTATCTTGGGGAGCCTTGACCCTCGCACCGGACGTGCTCGCAGCCTCTACTCATTTTATGGATTTTCGTTTTTCTTTTATTCCTAGATCTTGTAATTTGGAGGCTCATGTTTTAGCTAGGAAGGGAGCCACCGCCTCCCCCACTTTTTGTTGCCGTTGGAGGCTTCCAACCTGTTGAACTCTATTGTTTATGTTGTCGCCTCTTAGGCCTTTATAGAATTGTTTTTCGTTTGCTTAAAAAAAAGAAGAGTGTAATCCTAAGCAACAACATAATATAATTGTTACAAGTTTAACTATTTTCTTCTCTGCGAAGACGTCCAATTCAGAACACAAGGAAGATTGGAAATTATGAGTTTCTTTCATTTTGGTACTCAACTATTGCAAATGGTTGATCTGGTTGTGTCTAAAGTGTATTTATAGCAAACTCGTGGCGGTTAGACGCACCTCAAAAACCTCTGCACTAGTTTCTTTATACCAACAAAGCAATTTCATATACCAAATTGAAAATAAAAAATCGGGTAGTCATCTCGGATCCGCTTGACCATCATCCCTGATCTGAAAGAGAGAGATGTGGGTCTTCTACCTGATATCGCTCCCCCTAACCATGGGCATGGTGTTATTCACACTCAAGTACTTTACAGGCCCAGATGTCCCTAGATACGTCCTCTTCACAGTCGGATACGCTTGGTTCTGCTCTCTCTCCATCATCATTCTCGTCCCTGCCGACATTTGGACGGTAAAACCTCTCACAATGATTCATTGATGGTCTTATTGTGTAATAAAATGCATTATTTGTTTACACAGACGATAATTGGTCACCAGAGTGGAGGGATTGCATTCTTTTGGAGCTGGTCGTATTGGAGTACATTCTTACTTACCTGGTATGCTAAATATTACATTTGGTCGTATTTGTTTACAAATAACTCATCCTTTGTATATGTTATTGATTAATTTTTGAAATGTATTACTTTTCTTTCCCATTTTGTAACACTGATTTTCCTCCAAATAATGGAATAATTCTTTATTCACAAACTCAAACTAATCATACTAATGCTTATCTATCTGTTAATTAGTATCCGTTTAACATTTCTTCCTTGTCCATTTATGTTAACTTTATATGTAAGTTCAACTTAACACATAGTGGATGAGAATCTCAAACCATTTTAACATTAATCAAGTCAATGTATATAGAGGACAATAATGCACGACATAAACCATTAATTAAAACAAGGCAAACAACAATTCACACCTGCCCACTTAAAATGCCCAACACCTACAACTCTAAAACTAGACATGGTTGTCAAGAGAAGAACATGAAGACCATATACCATCCATTATTATGGAAAACCTCAACGAAATAAGGATCTACAAACTGCTAGAGAATCAATTAATTCATACCATCGAATCACGTGATCCCTCCACATATAGCTTCAGACCTTAAGATAAGCTCATCTGTGAAAATTTATGCCCCATAAAAACATTCTCAACTCTTCTAATTACATGTACCCCCTGAAAACACGGAGAAGCCGAGATCAATCATGATAATGCATTTTCAATCAGAGGTCGTGACGTCCCACTCATTGACAAGCTATACCTCATGTATCCAACGATGCCAAAGCTGCAAAACAAATGTATGCCAAATATTCGTAACAAAATGACAATGTAGGAAAAAATGGGCCTGAGCCCTCTTACCTTATACGTGGTACGATATATGCTACACATAGATTTCAAGTTGTTATATTTGGAAAATTCTCATATTATTAGATATGCAATCACACTTCTCTTGTTCCAAGCTTATAGACCAGTATATAAAGTTGTCAGTAGTATTTCTTCAACTGGGAGAATTGATATGACCTGATGCATTTATAGTTTTCTCCCCATTGATTGTTTTATTTGAGACCGCATAACTGTGCACAGAAATCTGGTATTGCCAACAGCTAAGCACTTGATCATGTTTACTTTGTTGGACATCATGCATATTAGGAAGTTAAGTTGTAAAAAATTTGTATGTATGGTACATTCAAACCTGTTGTTATTCTCATACTACATAAACTTGGTAAATGCTTTAGCCATAGTATGGGATTGTTTTGTATCTTAGTGATATGTATTTCATCATTGCTTTATATTACGTCATTTCTCTAAGCAGGGCTGTGGTGCCCACTATTCAGGGTTACGAAGATGCTGGAGACTTCACTGTTCCAGAAAGGTTGAAGACTAGTTTACGCGAAAACCTAGTCTTCTATCTCTGTGTAGGGTCTATTGGTCTTCTTGGACTTGTTCTTCTCATTATTATGCGCAGAAGGTTCGTTTCTTAACCCACTTTACTTAAGCTTTTGTTGGGGATAAATCATAATTCTCTTATTTAATATATATATTATATATATAAATTTTTGGCTACTCTCGCTAGTAGTGTCTAGATATGTTAATTACACAGAATTTTAGGGGCCATTTTTATCATATTTTTAAAGCTTCTGTTCTGCTCACAATACATGTTTTTTTGCTAGAATATTCTTGAAACTGCAACTACAAAGTTCCATTGACGTAGAAATCCCTCTAAAGAGATGCTTTTGGAAACAGATTCTAATGAAAACAATAAACTATTAGAACACTTCTAAGATGCCAAGGAAAGAGACGAGCCTTTATGTCTCTTAGTTAAAATATCAGCATTATTACAGTTCCGAACAAGTATAAAAGAAACAAAAATTAGGATATCTAATAGGAGTCAAATCCGGACTCTATCTGTACAAGTACTTCAACCAAACATAATCCACATTATTGTCACTAAGTGGTAGAAACCAGATGGTCTTTGTTTACTACCTGTTGCCACTCTTTGATCCTTGATCCCGATTTCTGCATCCCTCCTTTTATCTGAAAAGCTTCCGTAAGAATTTGCTCTTTTTACTTGTGAAACCTTCTTGGATGATAGTGTAACTATTGAAAACCCAATAATTAGAATAAGACCTCATATCTTAGATTCCTGATTTTTGTGTCGGCAGGAGTGGTGGTGTTGTGGGTTTGGCGATGGCTTGCTCGAATACTTTTGGACTTGTGACAGGTGCATTTCTTCTTGGCTTTGGTTTAAGCGAAATTCCCAGGAGCATATGGAGAAATGCTGACTGGAACACTCGTCAAAAAGTTCTATCTCATAAAGTTGCTAAAATGGCGGTGAAACTCGATGATGCTCATCAGGAATTCTCAAATGCTATTGTAGTAAGTAGACTTCCCTAATGCAAAAATGTGCATCCATTTATTCATATCAATGTTTTTTGCGATACTAGGTTTTCATGGAAAAATGTTTCGCTACTAGTTTTCGTTATAACCCAGTTCTTTTAGCTATTCCTAGTATCTATACATGGACACTTACATGTATATGGAAATTCAGTAGAAGAGGAAGAGCCCACAAAATCGATTTGCATGGATTGTACATGAAATTGGGCAAAATTATTTTCTTGCATTCCATTTTACACGAATATGTTTCCATTTTTTCCTAGCATATCCTTAATAACATCATTACACTGGATTAGTACTTCTCTTACGTAATACCAATCAAGTTAGCTCTCTTGATACTAGCATATTATTTCTATGCCGTTAAATATCATATTAGATACTTCCTCATTTTCCAATTCTTTTCTTTATATTGTCTGAGTAAGAATGTCTATTACATGAAGTAAAAGCAGTGTTATATGCCATTCTTTGTTGTCTTTACTTCTTCTCCATTATTCACTCCCATAATATCATAGTGTTACTGATTAGTTTTGTCTTACGAAGTATTGTAATTTTTGTATATACAGTAAAACCCCTCTATAATCGTACCCTATATAGTAATAACCCCTCTATAGTAGTAGAAAAATGTAGGTCCCGACTTCGTACCAAAGGATATAGTAATAATCCCTCTAACTTCTTATTAAATATATTCTTTTTGTAACCATGTAGAAAAATATAGTCCTGTCGACTTTATTTAGTAATAAAAGGGTAAATTTGTAGAGACCATTCCACAAAATATTACACCTTAAAGTGTTTATTTATAGACATCCAGAAAATGTGCTTGTTGTAGCACTTGGAACCAATGGTTTAGTCATGTTTGAAGAGACTTCCGTAAACAAAACCCCAATTATTTCCTAATTAGATAGTAATTTACCGTTTATAAAATTTATCCACTAACTAAGTAAATTGGGCTCACATTTCATATAGTAATAACCCCTTTATAGTAATACTCTAAGGGCAGTCTCTGCAACATTACAATAGAGGGTTTTACTATAATTTTCTTATAACATAGCCATATTGGGTCCTCTATCAAAATTTATGGCAGTTGGGCGGGTTGCATGGTATGTTTTCGTATCCGTTGATAAAGTTTTGGCTTCTCCAACAGTTAATCCATCACGTATACAGTAAAGCTAAAAAAAAAAAACCCCCACGTATACAGCAGTTATTTGGGAAGTACAAAGATGTTAATTAGTCCGACAAGATTGCTTAGGGACTATCAATGATTTAAACACTCAACATCGCAACATTTTTAATGAGGTTTAGTCTTCCGACCATCCTCATTACTGTAGTGAATTCTACGGAACATGAAGTAATACAACAAGAGTTATTAGACCTTGATCAAAGTAGCTTGGTAGAGGAGCATGCTATTATGTGCGCTTCCCGCGGTTTTAACACCAAAAAACAACAATTGGAGTGTGTATAGACAGTCACCTAATAAACAAAATTACAGTTAAGCACCACTCTTCTAATCCTGTGGCTCTAAGATATGTTAGATGCTCAACATGGACAACAGTTTTCGAAATTGGATGTCTGCGTTTACCATCGGATTTATGTATGTGAAATGGAGATGAATGAAAGACTGGAGTTTAAAGAGAACGACAGATTGTAAGCATGGCTTCTTATACTGTCCTGGTTATTAAATGCCCATCTACTTCAATGCTCTTAAGGACGAATTCTCAAGCTCCTTTATTGATAAGATGGTTGTCATTAATTAGTTTTGATGATATTCATGTTTTCAGTGTGACCACATCTGCCCATCTAGAGACCTAATCTTCAGGTTTGCTTAAACTTGGCTTTCTATGGTCGATTCGACTATATATTTGGAACTTACTACTTCTTCTGCTAGCATTGCCTTGATATATGCGTGGATTTACTGAGTGGCCGATACCATCTAATCAGGAGAGTCAACGACCTTTTATCATCAGTTTATTCGTGACTTAGCACCACATGACACCTATCATGGCTTGTATGATCTCGGTACAATTTGAATGAACCGCAGGAAGGTGTTCCATTAAATAGAGCGGAGACTTCGTAAGTTTCCATCTTTGCTTCACCAGCTTTTCTAAAGTGTTTGAGATTACTTCCAATACTTCCAAAGTGGAATACCTGTCATCCTTTGCCAAGAAGAGATACCCCTTGCAGTTCTTGGAGAGAAGTTTAATGCTGCGAATCTACACTATTCCACATATGAGTACTCCGTCGAGATGTATTAGGCTTTGCAGTATTGGTGCCATTATTTACTGTATCAGGATTTGTCCTAAATGCAGACCATGAATCTTTTAAGTTGATTAATTCGCAGAGAGATCCAAGTGCTTGGCAGTCAAAGTGGTTTAGTTTTCTCCAAACAATATGTTTTCCATCTTATATACCAATCCCGGAAGAGAAAGTGTGTACCGATGAATTTAGGCGCCGCCTTTTCCATTTCCTTACATCTCCGGTGAGTTTTCAGTGATTGACGATTATCTTTTTCGTGGTATTCTTTATAGATCCCTGCTTTCTCCTTAGGGAGAAGATTGTTGTTACAATTTTGTGGTTTAGGAGGTCATTTCGGAGTGGGTAATACACTTAATGGTTTGTGAAAAGTAATGTTGGCACAATATGTGCAAGGATGCTTATGATTTACATTACTTGATGTCTATTTGTCAATCAGCTAAACAGCGAAGAATAATTCGGGTTCCCACACATTTTTCTTTTTGTTCCCAAGATCCCGTGGGAGAATATTCAGATGAATGTTAACATTGAAATGTGGAGCTCAGCAAAGGAAATATCAATTGTTGTGGTAGATGACACAGGTTACAAAGATGGCACTTCATATACTATGATGTCTGATGCTTCACATATTACACTTCAAAAAGATTATTGTTTGGATAAGGCTCCTAATGTGTCATTTCCGATCTGGATTCAAGTGCATACGCTTTGGAAGCAAATGGATAGCAAAATCCAGTTCTATAGTGCTTGCAAGCTGTAGATGGTTGGTCAAAACAAGTGGTGAATCACAGTTAAGTCTTTTGTGAAGTAAGATTGGGATCCACCAAAATTTTAAGTAACTTGCGTTACTATAAGCAAATTTTCATATATTAACTAAGTGATATGTTCAAGCGGTAGTTATATTTTTGTTATAGGGATTTATCCAACTACATTCTTAGACTTCAGTACCTATCTTCCTATGGTCAGCGTTAGTGATGACGTTGACTCTTTTGTGGAGCATATCAAGGTGATACATGATGCAGTTCAGAATAAGCTTGAGGTTGACAAGAGCTGTACTAAAATACTGTGTAGATAAATGTCGTGAAAGAAGATTTTCGGTATGGAGTATTTGGTAATGGATTTCTTACGAGGAAAGCGCTTCTACATCGGTACTTATAATAAATTGAATATTAAGAAAATGGGGCAACCTCCAATTATTTGGTAATTTGTCGATCATGAATATCATGTATGCCTTCCACTAGAGTATCGTGTTTCTCGTACTTCCAACACGGCTGACATCTTTCTAATTGTAGGTGACTGAATGCAAGGGACTGCCCCACTAAGTAATAATAGTCAACTTAGCCGCTGGCATGTGAACAATGTCTGTCGAAAGCGAGAAAACCATGCGAAAGGTAGACTTTTACATGCTATTCCTTCTTCATCTCCTACTCCAGGGGCCTAGAATAGATTGCACTCGTAATCATCAAAACATGGTTAGAGTAGGACGCCATATCCATACAGCCATACGCCCATACCTATACCCTATATTCTGGAGAACGCGTATGGCGATGGATTTATCTGCATTACCTAATTAAGTGGCAAGGTCGGTCACCCACAGTTGCTGGATTTCGGATGAGGATTTCCATACTTTGGATGCGGACACATAATTTAACGAAGAAAAACGTGGTCAAGTGTTTTTAATCTCAGGCCACTAATGAATTGCCAACCTATCTATGTTAACTACATGCACCACAGTTTCTCTTTGATAATTAGCGCCCGGCAGTGAATTTCCATTTGTGCCTCTTATTAGAGATACCTATGTTACAGTAAGGATACTTCGGGTATTAGTTGTTTTTTGTGTGCAAAAGATAGTCTATTACAATTAAGCCAATGACCGTGGAAGCAATCATGTTTGACATTTATGCAACAATTTTATATTGGTCCTTTCCCTCCATAATGATGAGGGTGTGATTTGAAGATCTTATGTAAGATGGAAGGATTTAGTTATGTCAGATCAAACATGATTTCGAGTGATCTTTTTGCTTCTTTTTTTTCTTTTCCTTTTGCATTAAGAGCTGTAATTGTTTGCTTCTTTCATGAAAATATAATCCATTTTCTAAAAAAGATAAAAAATAATAATGAAGGGACTCAAGAGAAAAAAAGAAACAAAAGACCCACATGGTCTTAAAGGGAAATAATTGAGGAAAACCACAAATAAAGGTATTTGTATTTACTAGGTTATGCAACATGGTCAAATACTTATTGGAGTTTCAGATGCAACTGCATGATTCATGGTTGAGTATTGCTCACTACTTTTTCATTTACACCTTACTCATTCAGTAGTTCTAAGTTTGTTAGGTACTTAGCATTTGTGTTTCTCATTAGGTCGCTCAAGCAACATCAAATCAGATGTCTAAGCGTGATCCTTTGAGACCCTACATGGACATCATTGACAATATGTTGCGTCAGATGGTACTTCTGCTTTTTGTGTACGATTTCAAACAACAATTTCCAGTAACATATAATTAGAAACCACTCTTCCTTCAGTATTATTTTTTCTTCTAAATTGAAGTGTTTTTTTCCCAGTTAATGGAAGACCCATCTTTTAAACCTCAAGGGGGCAGACTGGGAGAAAATGATATGGACTATGACACTGATGAGAAATCGATGGCCACTCTTAGACGTCAACTGAGGAGAGCTCGAGAAGAGTACTATCGGTACAAAAGGTATGCACAAAATACTTAAGTGCCGGTTTTGTATATTATAAGCTTTTGAATTTAGGCTATATGCTAAGATCATAGTAAGTGCTGGTTTTGTAAAACAATTTTATGCTTTTCTGGATTATTCCTTTAAATTTGACGGTGGCTATTTTCTTAACCGGCACAGTCTTTAGGCTTTAGAGGATGTTGCACTTAACTGATGTAAGGATAATGGGGTTTAATGATATACACCAATTTGATTATAGCCTTGCAGCGATCAAAGCATTACCCTCTTAAAAGCATTACCTCAGTTGAAAGGAAATATGTCAGACCCTCTCTAAGGGCAAGAATTCACACACATCAATTAGAAACTGAATCCTTTACGTTTAATACATGAACCTTGATTAACTCCCAACTTTTATCTTGGACACGTGCTGGACTTTGGTACGTTATCTTGTATTACAATTAATCAGATTATTTGGAAATAAAACTAGCTTAAGTTCAATTTCAAAACTAATTATTGATGATTATAGTTACGTAAGACAGTAGGTTATGCTATCTCATAGTACTCGGTACATTGACACTTTCATGTGTTTTAGTTGACTGCTATATGAAAGACAAGCTAAACATATGGTTGACTCTGTGTCTTTAGTATCTGATAACTTCTTAAATTTCTGCAGTGAGTATATGACATATGTAGTAGAAGCCCTGGAGGTGGAAGATACTATCAGAAACTATGAGCGTCGAAATACAACTGGATGGTCTACTCTTAAACTCTATTTCCTCTTCTTTGGTCCCATTGATGCCTATATTTAAACTATCCACACTAAATATTGTAGACCAATTTTTTTTACGTACTTGAATGTGTGCAAATGATTCTCATAATATAAATTTGTGATTCTCATGTTATAAGATGAGGAGACAACAATAATGTCCCCGTCATGCCTTTATTTATAGAACTTACACGACTTGTTCCATAGTAGAAGTAATCTTATGTTGGAGTACTAGTAGGACTACAGGTAGAAATATGAAGTAGACATATCTACTACCCAGCGTATTGACTTATGGTGTTCTAACATCTCTCAAGCTGAGCTTTAAAGACTGTATACACCTTGTAATGCAATAAAAACCACAAAAGAAAATCTCATAACACCTTTACAATATTAGTGGACAATTGTTATTTAAAACAGCAACCACGAACATGATTTCGAACGGCATTGATGTAACACTCACAGTTATAACTTATAAGTATGTGCGACTCTCTAGCATCAATAAACACTAGTGTATGCTCGTGGCTCGCCACAAATGAGCATTTTTCTTAATTATATGTTGCATGCCTTCAGCACTACAACGTTACAAAGGTGTCATTTGGCACTACCGACCATAAAAAGTACTGGTTAGAGCTAAGCAACATAAATAATTAGAATTGTACAAATTTCATTTGGGTATGTTCAAGGCTTGGTGCATTTTTAGACAATGGGTATTCCTCTATTATTTTGTTTATAAGCTGATTTTCGCTTAAGTCTTACATAAATAGGACCTGTTGGTCTTAACATGGTCGTTACTCGTAACTTCTTCGAATAGGACTTGGGCTTGGTCTGTAACCACAAAATTTCATGCCATTATCAGCCATCAAAACAAACTAAGACATGTGGAGATGGTGGGTGGACCCGGTTCAATCATAATATCCAATTCGGTTATCGAAAAACTAAACGGAGGTCTTTTTTTGGTTAGGTGTCTGAGAATATGCTAATGTTCTTTCAAAAGAAAACCAGAAAAGATTCAATTGTACCTTACAGATAAGCATATTATTATGAGCGGTTGACAAATATTTTAATTAATCAGAGAAGCATATTACTATGAGCAAGTTCTGATACTTGTTGACATCGGTAGGCTTTCTATCTCATTGATTATCAATTTTCATGACCATAATTTTGCAGGAAGTATGTTTCAAGCTTCAGACCTGGTCGAACTGGCAAGACAGGATCTATTTTAGATACAATAGGTGACTGTCTGGATACTTCTATATTTTTTTATTAGATATTATGTTATTTAAATTTTTTTACAGGCTCAAGTCTGATCAAACATTTGGCCTCTTTAAATATCTACTTGAGTTGTTGAAGTATTAAAGAGTCAGGAATTATTGCAAGTGAAATTAACTTCGGAATCATTTATGTTCTGTGCAGAGTTGGTCTGGCGATGTATACTCAGGAAGCAACTTGAAAAATCCCTTGCTATCATATTTTGGTGCATGACAGCTGCGATTCTACTAGCAGAAGCGACTATACTCCCAAGTGGAGTGGATTTATCTCTTTTCTCCATTCTCATAAATGCTGTGGGAAAATATGAGGTGCTTGTGCAGGTAATGATAATCTGTTGAGTTTATTTGCATACTTAAATATACATATCAAAGCATGACATTACGTTAATGTTAGTTAAGGGGGCAGAAAGAATAAACAGTAAAAACTTACCTACATTTACTTGGTTTGGGCCATTATGATGCAACAATGACATTGCGGGTCCTGGGATCAATTCTCAAATTAAGCATCTTCCAAACTGAACCCCCTACCACACACACACGCACACTTTCTCACGCCACCAATGATATTACCAAATAAATCGGAAATAAATAATTGCAATTGAAAAGAAGGGGTGTATTGACTGCTGTTAAAGTTTTTTCTAAAATCCATTAACAAAGGGAACTATGATTTTCTGTCAAAGATAAGATGGATGAAAACTTGAAGCATCTATCTATCTACATATAGATATGCTACAAAAGGGACAACTCTTGGAGCTGATGATTTTGTTGGTGGTCACCCAGAATCACGGAAGTGCCCTTCAAACACTGTTTCGCCACAAAACAAATAAAACACGGACAGTTAATAATGTAAACAGATCACTTCACAAATAAACAAAACAAAATAACCAATACAATGGCTAAGAATTCCCATAATGTTCAGCATCCCGATAGTAGGGCGCTTAGATATTAGAAATTTTGCATAAAATAATATAAAATTGAAGCACTAAGAAAAATCTTTAGCTCAAAGAGTTGTCACATGTGCAATGTACGTGCCAGCTACACTGAACTACTTTAAAGGAAACCCACTACAGCTGATGTGAGCCGGGGGATTGTTGGTGATCACTTGGAATCTTAATGGTACCCCATACATTAATGAAATATGGTTAATAAGTTAATAATTTAGGAAATGGATATCTGATACCTATCTAACATTCAAGATATTCAATCTCCCCTGGGAAAATCCCGATATGTTCAAACTTATATCATCTTTGATGCTATCTGCCACTTTTATGAATGAAATGTTTTAGTTTGTAAGATCAGCCTAGAAAATATGTTGTTGTTTTGTATTACTGAAACATTCGTCTGATATTTAAAACAATGCTTATAGAGAGAGACGACCAGGACCTCCTGAGTGCAAAAAATACGCATGCACTGAAACGTGTGAACAAAACTCTAGTAAAAAGTTATCAAAACTGATCACCATTATTATATTATGAATATTATGAATAAGAAACTCTATCCTGGAATTTATAGTTAAAAAAAATCCTAAAACAACTAGAAACCATTAACATTTCTACCATAGATGTCAAAACGGGTTACGCTGTGAATTCCTGTTGTAGTAGGGAATTTGTTTTATTGTAAACAGGAAACATTTTAACAATAATTGTTTCTTTGATGCCATCATCATCGTACACGTTCCATGGTAGGAGTGTATGCTGTTTTCCATTTTCATTAGATTGAGTAGGTTAGTAAGAGTAATGTCAAAGCAAGCAGAGCTAGTCACCTTGGCCAATCAAGTCTCTATCCAAGATCCAAGATCCAAGCAAAGTGAGATATGGAGTCAAGAACCAACTAATCTCCACTATATGTAAAAACACTATAACACAAGGTTTTAGGACTGTGTCCATTCAGTAATTCTCTTACCAAGAATTCCCTTGCACTAAACTTAAAGTTCTTATATTAGTTAAGGGATCGTCTCAAGAGACACTTCCAAATGTACACTCTTTTACATACTCGGCCATAACGCTTGAATCGTTTTGATCTAAGGGCTCTCCTAATACTAACGCGGCATTATATTTCATAAAAAAGTTAAAAGTAAAACCAAAACAACTCTTTTCTCTCTCTTTTCCTCCCCTAAAACCTTTTTCTCTCTAAAACCTCTTCTTCCCTCTGAAGTTACTCAGAACTCTATCTCGAACTCCATTTGCCATTTAAGAAAAATCATGCAAATTAAGCTTTTAAACCAGATCACATCTTCTCTTCATCGCATCGCAGACCAAATCTTCCATTGACGTTTCCTCTCCTTTTAGGGTTGTTTAAAGAGGGTGCTGAAGTTTCAGGATTAGCAAAGTGAAGGTTTTGTTTTTGTTGGCCATGATTGAAGAAGTTTTTGGCATTTTGTAATTATTCGATCCAATTTCGTGGTTTGGATTATGTAAGTGGCATTAGTAATTGCAACTCTTCGCATTCTTCCTCTATTTTATACCTATCTAGGTTCTTTCATCAATGGGTTAGCATTGATTTTCAGAACTTTCTTAAGGGTCGATTGATGAGCTCTGCCACAAACCCAAACATAAAAGTCTGACACATACACAATTGGCTTCAAATTTATTATAACTCTTGCGGTTTAGTTAAACATAAATCGAAAGAGAAATATTTTGGGTTTTAGAAGATTAGGCCTCAATGGTGTTTGTTGAGTCTGAAACTCGCAAACTTTAGAGAGAATTTTAAAGAGGGAGGCAAGAGTGTTTTAGGGGAGGAGAGAGAGAGAGTGGTTTTGGAGAGGAGAAAAAAAAGGTGAGTGGTTTTCGTTTAGGCGTTTTGACTTTTCTTTTTCTCTCACTGCCACATCATCATTGATCTCATTTGTTGGATCAAGCTCTTTCAACGATTTTGATGGAGGGTGCTAAAGAGTGTTTAAGTAGGTGTATGTGGAGACGCTCCCATTAGTTAAATTTCTAAATGATTTATGGCTCGTTTGTTTTTCCGAGAAGTTCACTTAAGTAGGCCAACCTTCCTGATGTGTGTGTGTTTGGCATGAAATAAAGTTGGGAAGTGTTTTAGGTGCAATAAAAAAATTGGGAAGTCTAAACAAACATACCCTTAACTAACAAATTTATTCCTATAGTTATACAAAATGCACGTAGTAAATGAGTTATCTATTCTACTCCACATGGACACCAGGGGGATTTACAATGATTTTGTAACTCTGAATCTGTACTCACATATTAGTTCTCGATTTCCCCCTTAAAATATCAACTATGTCCCTCAAATTGGCCATACATTTTCTAAAAATATCTTCAAGGTGTAGAGTGGGTTAACTTTTGTGCCCCCCTCCACCAATTTATGTCATCCAATTCATATAATTTCCTAAAAGATCCTGAAAGTATCGCTATGACCTCTAAAAGGTCCTTGGAGTCCTTTCAATATGCCCTTTTCAGTTTCTGAAGCTACTGTCACAAGCTCACAAAGGAGCTATACGACACTGGTACTGGTGTATCAGTGTCGAGGAACCTAACTTGCATGGACACTAATACGAGTGATCGATGCCACACATACTCGGTAACAAAGTGTTGGATTCGGCAAGCCAGGAAGTAGGAGTCTGGACTCAACCAAAATCATTTATCGTGAAAGAATATCTTACGATAATAAATATGTTACAGATTAGAGGAAACATGGATCAACATTATTTTGTTATAGAGAAACTCTCAACTAGAAAATTTCGTATACGTTCAATATGTAATATACCTGGGAAGGGGGAGGTTTTGCTTGATCACAACTTAATACATATCCTAGAGCACATGAGATTTAGCATGGAAACCATTAAAAAAAAAATGGAAGAACTACGGGGTCATACGTTGATGAAACAGTCCACCATGAAGATTTTAAGGTGTAAAGATTGCCAATGATATGCGTAAGACCTGCATCTCAAGAAAGATGTTGAAGAGCGCCTTTTTAGGTTGTAGGACGTTTGAGATTGAAAGCCCTGCTTATTTCTCCTTCTCTTACTCTTTTTTCCCTTTGGGTGAATAGTCTTGTAGGTAGATGAAGTTTAGTGCAAAGAGGTATTGGGAGAAGATGAAGTTCTCTCTCTAGGGACTCACAAGGATATAGTTTGAAGGGAATTTTTCTTTCACTTTCTCCACTTAAGATAAACACTTAAGAAAATACTAAGGTGTGACATCGAAGATGTGTTGGAGAACATGAGCCATCTCTATCTTGGGTTTTCCTCACACATGGGTTTAGTAGAGAGGATTGAAGAGTTAATGGATGTTCTTTATCACCCTCTCTTCTTTCTGGAAACACTCTCTTGGATAGATGAACATTTGGCCTCAAAAAGGTTTTTGAAGAGATCAACTTTCTCTCAAGAGTTTTGTAAGTTTAGCCTTACGTCAAAGCACTTTCTTCAATATTCAAAACACAAAGATAGTGTTTGCTGATCAGGGTGATCCGGGTTCATGTAAGAAAGCCTTATGATAAAGCAATCAAGGATCGAACAGTCAAGCAAACACGGGGTTTACGGAAACCCCTCCTGCAAAAAAAGAAAGAATGAAGTTTCCTAATCCCGCTCATCATTTCTCTCAAGAACATCAAATTAAGAACTAGGACAAATTAATAGTTGTAAGTGTTTGTGGGTGAAGCTTTAACTAATCGGCTGTTAAATGGTATCCTACCATAGATTGTGATATCCTATTGCTCACCGTTAACTCAACACCTCGAGTGCCTAAATTTATCCGAAACATCATATTCCCAGCAAAAAAAATCACATCAATCTTGAAGCTGTAGATAATCAGGCAATCTCCAGCTCTAGCTCCCAAAACTGCCCTCGCAAAAATGATATATTCGTGTGGATGCGTTGCTAACGATAACTTCAGCTTGCCAAATTTTTGGAGATTGTATTAATAGCTCTTCAAATAGCATGCCTCTAAGTATCGACATTTATTACCTGATTTAGCTTTTTCAATTTGCAAATAGTTTCCAACTCTTCTGTTCATTAACTTATAGTGGTACTCCTATTTGGTTTGCAGGCAGCTTCTTTTGTTCCTCTGATGTATATGTGCATCTGCACGTATTATTCCTTGTTCAAGGTTGGAATGCTGATGTTTTACTCACTAACACCGCGGCAAACAAGCTCTGTCAGCTTGCTCATGATATGCTCGTAGGTTTCTTAATTCACTCTTACCATGCGCATAAATCTTGTCCTTTAGATATTAAATAGAGCTATGTCGTTTTCTGATTTTAACATCTCTGTCAGGATGGTAGCGCGATACGCATCTCCCATTTCCTACAACTTTCTGAATCTTATTTGCCTGAGTGGCGATGCAAAAACAATTTTTGAAAAGGTAAGTCTCCTATCTCTTATTCTGTTATTTCTTCTTTTCTTTTTTGCGGATAATAGGCTCCTAGAGTCATTTTAGTTCAACAAGAATAATAGGATGGTGACGTCTTTGTTCATATTATGTATACAATCACATGTTCAGGTAAATACGTATTATATATATTTCTACTTTTCTAGGCATTTCAAGGTTGTGAGAATACTAGTACCCATTAAAAGCCTTTTATGAATTTCAAGGTTGTGAGAATACTAAAATTTCAAGGTTGTGAGAATACTAAAATTTATCATATAATGTCCACTTTAAGTGATGTGATCATGTGAATCATCTCTCATGATCGTTTCTCACACATGTCATGGGTTATTTATATTTATGTTCTTTTGATTCAAGCATCTCTATTGCTGGAGATGCCAAGTAGAATTTAGGGACTTGTTTGTTTAACCAACACAATGTTAAAGAGGAAGTTTTTCCAATTTTGGTAGATTTCTATTTAGATTAGAATCAGGGTTCCTAATTCTAATCCCCGTTATGTTCTATGAAAGAGGAGGCTATGTTTTATTGTTTTTTAGTTGATGATTTGAAGAGAATTAAGTTTTAGTTTTCAGGTAAGTTTTGATTGGGGTTTAATTTATGTTTAGAGTTTAGAAGAAACCCTAATTTCACAATTCGGTTAGCGTAATCTCTCAAGTTCTTGCTTCCGCAACTTGATTTTACGTTATTAAGTGTTAACGGGGTGGATATGTGTCTGATTGCAATGTAGTACTAGTTATTGCTATGTGCTATCTATTTCTCTTTCCAGAGTAACTATGATTCATAGGATGAAGATCTGATTTGATTTGCAGAGAATGGGTAACATTGATGATGCTGTCCCTTTCTTTGGACGGGGGTTCAATAAAATTTATCCACTTATCATGGTCATTTACACCTTATTGGTTGCAAGCAATTTCTTTGACCGTATAATTGACTTTTTTGGAAGCTGGAAGAGATTCAGGCTCCAAAATGAAGCTGATGATATGGATGGGTTTGATCCATCCGGAATAATTATTATCCAGAAAGGTGAAACCATATTTCTTATTGGGTGAGCTACAGTTTTATTCTATAGACTTGAATAACAAATTTAGTTCTTCTTACAGAGCGATCTTGGATGGAACAAGGGTCTAACATAGGTGAGCATGTCATACCATTGGCAAGAAACTTCAACAATATGAGTAATGATTTGGAGTCAGACATCAATAAAATTGTACGTAATCTACTCCTCATGTTGCTACTTTATTTTCATAGGAGAACCTTCTGCTACTTTATTGCCTACTCTAATCGTGGCAATCTTCTGCCGCTGTTTTCTAATTTTCTCCTTCAGGACAAGGGTGTTATTGAAATGAAAGCAGCAACCAGTATAGTCAGGGAAGAAGGAAAAGGAATTCAATCAAAAGCTTTAAAAGAAGAGTCTCGGGTTTATGCCACACGCAGTGAAAATATTGGAAGCAAATATACCATCTTACGAGAACAACAAATTAAACAAGCATCCAATCCAATATCTACTGAGAAGAACATAACGTCATCTTCTGTCTCTTTGATCAATGAAGGCAATTCTAACACAACAGGATTAACATCTACATGGATATCAATGAAGACAAATTTCCAAAATTTCAAGGCTAATATCGGGGCCAAGAAATTCCTTCCTCTACGGCAGGTTCAAGAAACAAATCTTGTTACTCGAGTCTCTTCTTCTGAGTCCCTGGATGAAATATTCCAGAGATTAAAGAAGAGCCCAATAGCAGAAGATCATGGGGTTTACAGTGACGATGATGACGACAACATGGAAGTCACAACTTCAAGAACCACCAGATAATTCATGCAATTCTCAGAGCAACCTGTCTACTTGTAAACTCGGGGAATTGGGCATAGAAGTTCAGCTTTGGTTTGTTGAAACACATTAGAAGTGCCTCTACGAGAAGGGTTGCTGCAGAGACATACCAAATTTGTGTTGCATTACGTTCGAAGCAAATTCTAAAGGAAGTTCTGCCTTGAATCATATACTCCCAGTAAATGTTCTATAGACAATAGGACATACAGTGACCCTAAAGGGATTTTGTAATTTGTCAACATTATATATTATAGGGGATATTGTAATGTAAACTTATCATTGTAAAACTTTGCTCCCTTTCTGGGATTGAGCACTGTAAAATCGTAAATCAATATTAGTTGTATTCTCTTGAAAATGAGTATTTGATGTCATCTAGTAATGTTTTCTTCTTCTTTGTTCTTGGGAGTAAATAAGTATGATAGCACAGGATGAAAGAGTATGGCAATTGCATTTTCTTAACTCAAAGTAAGGCGAGGCTTGTGTGTTTTTGGCATTTTTAGCGTTTTTTTTTGTTGATAAAAATTAAACCTTGTAAACGAAAAAACACAGCCAAGCAAACACACAAAGAAGAAGGCCAAAGATAAGCCAACAGAAACCGGAACACAGAAATAAGCGAAAAGAAATCCAAACAAAGAAAAATGCAAAGCTTACTAGGACACAAATTCAAGATATAAAAGTAATGAGGTATAGTCTCCTAACACGCAAAAAATGCGGGATTTATTTCATCGTGGCCGTTTCTTAACCTTTGTTGTTTCCAAAATTTCTCTCTAGTTAAAGCCCAATATGGCCAACAGGGGAACAAAAGTAGGAAGTAATTCTATTTCAATTGTTTATGCACTTCGTAGAAGAGGATGCTATTGTACGAGTACATTAGAGTGCAATTACTCACATTCTATTATTTATTTTGGTTATGAGATTCTGCCTAATCCAGCTTGCCTGGCAAAAGAAAAAAAGAAAAAGCGCTCCACTCCACGTAAAAAGCTCGCAGTTTTGTAAAGAGTAGAGCCACCTACTAATATTGAATCAGATGATGTCAAAGTAGTTATTCTAAGTTGGTCCAAATTATTCTAGCAAGAAGCATCGTACGAACAAGACTAATTCGACCATTACCAAAGCTTAATCTACGCACAAATTATATTCAATTTTGTAGCAGTTCAATTGACAATTAGCATAGATCACGGTTCTTGAAAAAGGAGAAATTTTAATGAAAACGATGTTTAACTGTTCAAATTTAAGGTTAGCATCTCATTTTCTTTCATCCACCTATGTTTAAGTGAACTATACGAAAAGTTTTGTTTTGGTAAGAATAGTTTGTCCCCTACACTTAACACTAAACTATGCATAGGGAGCTTGGCATAAAATGAAATGCTGGAAGAACACCCGTGACTTAGATCGAGGAGACTAGACGCCTATGGATCTCACTGCCAAATATCTTAATATGTATCATGTTAGAGCAAATCTAATTAAGTAGCAATATGCATATGAATCATATGAAAGCCCATGGAATTCTAAGTTAAAAGTCAAAATTACATGCAACTTATGCTCATTTGATCATAATTTCTAAAGTCTAACTCGATCCCTTAACATACTAAAATTAGAGAAAAAATAATTGTTTCTCAATTCTTTCTTATAACCATTTAGAGTCTTACAAGAAACCTATACAAAGTTTGTGAAATCTTTCTCTTACAAGAACTAATTCATATATAACTCATTACAAACATTTCTCAAAAGAACCTATTACTAGGTCGTTCTCTCACTGTCTTCGAATGCAACATCAACACATCCTCTTTCTTCCTCTTACTACTCCTTAATGATGGATGAAGCAACTTAGACCAAAATCCATTCTTTTTCTTCTTCACCTCTTCATGATGATCACTTTCCTTAACCCTCTTTCGTGATATAAACGCAACCGATCTACTCCTAATAAGCCCATCTTTACCGCTTATCAAGAAAGAAACCGACCCTCTTTTAGGAGAAGAACATGTAGAAGATATAGAAGAACATGTAGATGAAGATAAAGAGGAAGAAGAAGAAGAGCAAGGGTAGACTATTAGTGGGGTTGTAGTATTATAAGAGAGTTGAGAGAGTCTTTCTCTTAGACAAAAGGAACATACACCTGGTGATTGCCTGTGTTTAGGGTGCTTTCTGCACCTTATTTCTGATTGATCATAAACACCCATTTGATGTGTTTTGAGATCTTAAAAGAGTTTTGTTTCTACAAACTTATACAAACTATATTCCATATTTATAGATGGGTGACTACTGACTAGGTATATTTCTATGATATTTCTCAGATGTTTGTAGACCTTGACAAGTTTAATCTTGTGCAACTGAGTGTTCAAACTTATCCTACATATACAACTCCATTATGTGCCATATTGTATTATTTGGCTTTAAGCAGTATCACGAAGAAAAAATACACAGCGTCTCAAACTCTCAGCTGAGGTACAAATTGTTGTTCTCAGACACCACCTGAGAGTTTGTGGACAACTTAACCATCTCCAAACATGTAGGTATGAGATTTTGTTTGCAAGCCCACATATGAATCTCAATCTGCACGAGTTCGTACTTGATAAGCTATTCAACACCAAGTTATACAAAATCACAAATAGTTGTCAAGAATAACGGAGGAGGCTGTAGATTCAAGGAAACTTACATGGCCCTTTTGACTAGGCAAGTTGCTTACATAATTCGTGTAAAAGACTTGAAATAGTGGGAGCGACGGTGGTGCACGAGGCATACAATTTATCACCATCTCTCCACCCCAAGAGAAGAAAAAGTCTTTTGAGTTTTCTTGGAAGATCGTATGGAGATTGGGACCTTCATAAATGGGAGGACCCATACATACATTCCTTCTTGCTTATCAAATACAATTTCCACCAATTACAATATTATTTCCAAACATGTGGTTATGTCTCCTGGATAATAGACCAAATTCAATGGGGTTGATGAATATTTTGATCATAAGGTGTTTCTTTATCTCTAAGACCTAAAGACCTTCCGTGTGTTTAGTTCGCAAAATGGTAACTTGATTTCCATGAAATCTAGCCATGAACTAATTTCTATTGTTTGGTTGTGCATGAAAAATGATGAACTACGAAAAATAGCCATATTTTAACTTAAAAGTGGATATGAACTATCGTAAAATCACTCTATAAACTTATAAGACAATCAAAATCCTTTGATGGAGGTTGAGATAATTTCACACGACCCTACCCTATAATATGACACAAATTAACATGTCCACCGTACATCATGACATTATTCCTTGTTGCATGAGAGAGAGAGAGAGAAACGCAAGATCCTTATCGCCATATTTTTATTTAATTTTCAAGTATAGAATAACAAACTAGGCGACCTCGACACTCCATGGTGAAACCGAATAACCTCGTTTGAAAGAGGAAATCAGACTTTCTATCATGGGGAAGGATTTAGAGACACCCAGTTCTCAAACACTAATGACTCACTCAACCTCAACCACAACCACAACCACTCATCTTTATTAGATGAGTGGCTCTCAAAATTGGTCTTTTATATATAGGGAAATGAAGTGGAAAACCATGGGTCCAATCAGCCCCACTCTTCCTCTAGCTGGCAGCAAACTTTTCCCTCTCTCTCTCTCAAATTCAAAATTTGAACGACCCATCATATCTCTCTCACTCTCATATCACACACACACACTCTCTCTCACTCGTATCAAACTCTCTCATATCACTCTCTCTCCCTCTCTCATATCACACTCTCTATCTCTCTCTAATATGCCACATATTTCTCTCTTTCTATCTCTTCTTTTTTCTCTCTTTGGTGATTCCTCAACCACCGATTACAGGAAAAATCCTCATCACCGGAGAATTCTTATCACAGTGTGAGTTATTTCGTCATTACCAACTCTTCCCTCTTAATTACATCACCTCTTTCTCTTTCTCTTTCTCTCTCTTACTTTGATTTGTGGGTTTTCGGTTGTGTTTAACCATTGTTTGGTCGCTGCCAACGGTAAGTTGTAATGTGAGTCTCCGGAGAAGATGTAGGACATACCCGGAGAAGAAGGGTAACAACAAAATAACAATGTATGGTTCGACAATTATTGTCGGGTTCGATAACATGAGGTTCTTTGTTTATCTGACAACAAGTCATTAACAGCAAACAAGCATATAAGAATGCATGATAAAATCATATAAACAACTCCAAAACATGAAAGATAGACATGGAAGTTTCCTAATATTGATGATTTCAAACCCCATTAAACATGACAATTATTGTTCGGGTTGCCTCGACAAAAAATAAAATGAGCATCCAATATTGTCGAAATCGACAATATATAGATGGGTAAATTATTCAAAACCCCATTAAACATAACAATTATTGTTCTGGTTGCCTCGACAAAAAATAAAATGAGCATCCAATATTGTCGAAATCGACAATATATAGAGATGGGTAAATTGTTCAAAACCCCATTAAACATGACAATTATTGTTCGGGTTGCCTCGACAAAAAATAAAATGAACATACAATATTGTCGAAATCGGAAATAATATTGGATGCTAGTTATCAATATTATTTGTGTTATTGTCGGGTTCGACAATTTTATTGATAATGAGCATCCAATATGTTGGAAAAACCCATGTGTTTTCCTATGGTTTGAATGTCATTTTGGTGTGTTAACTTTTAGTCCCACATTGGATAAGTAAAAATAGGATTTTCACTTTATAATGGGTTGCACACTACTATCATATGTAGCATGTGTAAGTAGGTGGTGCCCTCACGCGTGTGTGAGGCGAGTGTGTGAAGGCTTGCAATATGGGGATGCCCATGGGCTTGTGTCCAGGACCCACCTAGACTATTTATAAGTCTATGATTCGGCCCCCTTGGGCTCATGGGATTTCTAGTTTACACTTAGTCATTTTTGGGTTTTTATTCAGAAAAATATACCCATCCATACATTGTCGATTTCGGCAATACTTATGATAAAAAATTTACCCATTCATATATTGTCGATTTCGACAATTTACCCATCTATATATTGTCGATTTCGACAATATTGGATGCTCATTTTGACCAAAGTGATGCACAATCACAAGTATTGTCGAAATCGACAATATATGGATGGGATTTCGACAATATTGGATGCTCATTTCGACCAAAGTGATGCACAATCACAAGTATTGTCGAAATCGACAATATATGGATGGGTATATTGTTGATCATAAGTATTGTCGAAATCGACAATATATGGATGAGTAAATTGCCTTACAAGTGGATTGACATATATTGTCGAAATCGATAATATATGGACGTAAGACTAGCTTGTATTGTCCATGCACCATCTATAATCGACAAATTTTGCAATCCATGCATAGGGGTAATTACAACATGAACATTAAATGGATACAGACTGAAGTATAAAACAATATTTATGATTATCTTGCATCACACATGTGCAAGGTCTACATTTTGTTCTTCATGATTATCATGTTCAAGTGGATTGATTGTATCATCCATTTAGCATATGGCTTTCTCCCTTGGCAGAGACCCTTGGTGGGTTCGGATGGTTGGGATCTTTTCACTTCTCTCCTAACCTCTTACTTCTAGAGGAATGCATGATTTAGTACATGGTAGAACAATATTTATGAAAACAAATAGCTGAAAATTGTGAGAATCAACACCCAAAAACAGATCTGAGAATCAGCACCCAAAGGCAAATCTTGAATGGAACCTTTAAGCAATTGTTTGAGAGAGAATCAATACCCAAAAGCATATCAAGACCATAAATTGTAAAAAAATTAGACACAGGTGATGATTCTCAAATCAAAAGGTTGGAGACGATGAAGTCGTGTGGAAGTTTGATTGTAGAGAGAGAGAGAGAGAGAGAGAGTGAGACATGAACGGTGAGAGAGTGTGATATGAGAGAGAGAGAGAGATATGAGTGATTTCAAATTTGAAATTTGTGAGAGGGAAATTTGTGCTAATGATGTCTGTTGCCAGCTAGAGGGATGAGAGAGAGAGAGTATGGCAGGTTGACCAAGCTTTTCCACCTCATTTCCCTATATAAGAAAAGCCTAATTTTTAGAGCCACTCATCTAATAGAGATGAGTGGTTGTGGTTGAGTGAGTCTTTAGTGTTTGAGACTTGAGTGTCTCTAAATCCTTTCTCTTCTATTATTTGTTAAGTTTTTAAGAACCATGGAAACCCCATCTTCCACCTTTTGTTTTCTGAACCAAACGGTGGAAAATGAATTTTATGGAAAACAAGTTCGCCACCATTTTCCACCAACCATACACACCCAATTCTCTAAGAAATATAAGGTGTTATGATGTGAACATCTCATAGTGCATGTCGTCCACTGGTTGACGGTCTTCTTATTTTAGCTTATTAAGATTAAAGGCTTAACTACTGGAGATGCTTTTATTTTATTAAGATTAAGGCTTAACTATTCAAGATGCTTTTATTTTAAAGTCTAATTATATTCTAATTTGGAGAGGTAGGACTTGTTATTGTAGGAGGATTAGGGTTGAGGCCTGCATAATGAGAGATAAATTTATTTCTTAGTTGTGATTTAATAAAGTTCAAGGTTTAGCCATAATTAAGTTTTAGGCTGATTTTAGCATAAAAAACTTCTCAATTGGTGTTAGAGCGAGATTAATTCTTGGGGTTTTACGGTGTTTCTTAGGGCAATTCTTTATTGATTCGTTATTTGAAACTCTAGGAAACATGTCTGAAGATTGTTTTTTTTTCCCTACATTGCTACAGTGTTTTTCCTGAGCCTCCTACATTATTTTTGCATGCTACAGTGATTTCGGTGTTGCTACAGTGTTCTCAGCACTGCTACAGTTGTTGTACTTTTACAATGATTTGTGTCATCTGCTACAGTGATTTCTGGTAATTAAAAAAGGATTTTTTTTTAAAATTATTTTGTTCGTTTCATGTTCAATCAGATTTTTTTCTTCTTCTCTATGGCAAGTACAATCTCAATAGAGAGACCACTAGTCTTGAAGAACGTGTTGAGCGTATCGAAGCGTAGATAGAAAGAATTAAAGTAACGTTCCAAAGGATGAAAGCGACGGTCAATAAAATTCTTTCTTTTTAGTTACGAGGTGAAAAGTTTATCTCCGATATTTGATGTTGTTAGTGACGCGCACCAACGATATTTTGATGATGGATGATTACCCCCAGTATATGATGAGTACTTGGGTGACTACGAGTACTTGGGATCTTTAACTGATAAGAGGCGGGATTATGATGACTTTTTAGAAGATGAGAAGTTCTCATTTATAGATTTATCGGCGTTTATTGATCCAACTTGGGAGGACTTTGAAGCTCGTTGTTATGCAAGTCAAGCGACATAAAAACTAAATCAATTACAAGTAATTTTTAGAGCACGTTGTTTGCTAGGTTTTGGTTTAAGGAAAAGTAGTGAAAACAGTGTAGCAACATCAATTGGTACATCGGTTGCATATGACAAGTTTCGAGGTAGGATCCGAGGGTCAAAGCTTAAGGCGTATGGAATTGTTGATTTTGACATGCAGACGAGTTGATGATTTTGAAGGTGTTACCAAGGTGCACGAGTTTCGTCAGGAACACGCCCGGTTTAATTTCGTGGTCGAAATTTTCCGAAGACGGAGGGTTTGATGTGAACATCTCCTAGTGCATGTCGTCCACTCGTCAACGGTCTTCTTATTTTAGTTTATTAAGATTAAAGGCTTAACTATTGGAGATGCTTTTATTTTAAAGTCTAATTATATTTAAATTTAGAGAGGTAGGGGACTTGCTATTGTAGGAGGATTAGGGTTGAGGCCTATATAAGGAGACGGTGGTGTAAGTTTATTTCTTAGTTGTGATTGAATAAAGTTCAAGGTTTAACCATAATTTAGTTTTAAGTTGATTTTAGCGTAAAAGACTTCTCGATTTAGCTTTCGTATTGAGAGTCTACGTCATGTTATAACCATTCAAAGAAAAAAAAGAGCTTTGTTTCCACTTGGTGGGGATGATTTAGAGACACTATTTTAGGATCATCACTCACATGGCAATTGACGAGCTTAAATTAAAGCTCTGCACAAATTAAGGAATTTTGTTTATTCCTCTTGATCCAGGTGTTGCTAATCATTGGATCAAAGAAAATAAACATAATAGGTATAAACGGGATGCTAAACAGAGCCTAAGACACTATAGTCCATTTACTGATGAGCCTAAACACTAATTTAACAATCTGCAAGGCTTCCATTGGTAGAGCCGAACTTAACTATCAGGATTCAGGGGTCATTTCACGTTATGATATTGAAGACAGTGGAAACCATAATGGTAAAATGTGTGCAAACATTATCTTCTATCTTCAACTAAAAGCAATTTATAGAGCTGAGTAATTATAGGTAGTCACAGACTCATAAGAATTCCCTAGACTACATAAGCCCCCACCCACCATTAACATTCACAAACTTCACCATCAAGATGTTAAGATCGGAAAAATTCTTTTAGTTAGCAGTAATGTTGTACATTGTGCATACAATTGAAACGTACTGTAGGAATGTAATCCTGTAAAGCAATAGGATTGTGATACATTATACAACCATTTCTTACATACAATCACCTCTGATGTAGACTTTCAGCCAGCTTAATCACAGAACATGCTATTGACTGCCTATGCTCAAGAATTTCGCATCTTAAGTTTATCTAAACTACTCTTTACTTGACTAACCCAAGTAGAACAGCTCAAAGTCTCAAACTAACAGCAAAACCCCATGGAAATGCAGAGCTATGCAGAAGAATACAAGGGAGGTTTTGAAGAACTCAAAACAAAACATGTGTACAATTCAGCGCCTATTTTCAATCCACTCGTGCAACGAATATAGAGTCACCTTGTGTTAGAATAGCAGTCACTATCAGATACTGTCCTTTTAACCGTCTCATCTATCCATTGATCCTTCTGTAATATTTATTTCTGGAAAGTCGTCCATTGATCTCAGCTTTTCGAGGATCAGATTTTCCTGTTTGGCATCTATGGTATGTGGTTAAGAATCATAACGTGTAAGAACTTATACTAATTTATACATGTATGTATGCAGTGAAATATGTCATATTCCATCTGAATGGTTGTACTTCCAAGGGTATGCATTTATATAGGAATCACTGCATACAAGATATAACCTGTTGAGATCATCCACAGAAACAATGGCTCAAACTTATCAACTACAATCCTCTATTGAGATTATATTGGGTGGGTATTCAAATTCGTGTGGAGATGGAGCGACCCTTGGTCGTGCCCTCACACGAATTTAAACACCCTCCCATTTAAAGAATGAGTTAATCTCACAAAAGTTTGACATCTTTTTGAGCACTCCCCAGCATTAACAGAAGTTTTTATAAAAAAACAAACAAACATTATTCTGATCCATTGTTCTGCGAGGATCTGTATGTCATAAGTGACCATTCGTGTATAAGAGTCTAAACTGCATTACTAAAATATTTGCAAAACATCCTCAGAACTGCTAGGATACATTCTTGATCTGGGTTTTCAGTGAAGTTGGAGTGGAGGGCGTTCCCAACACTGTCCACTATGGCAGAGGTTGTCATGGATGATTCAATGCATAAAATAGCAGCTATAGCATCTAATCGAGTAACCTCATTTCTGAACATAAGTCTTGCATGTGCTGAAACATTAGTTGGATAATCATTAAAGTAAAAGCTGTATGTCTGACAGATGACACCATGTGAGTGAGGCTGGTTACACACCTTGGGCCATACGTATCAAGCTTTCAAGCATACGCACAGTTGTCCTTGCTGCAGAGTAGTAGTGTACATGAGCAAGTGGTCAGTAAGGATAACTCTAAAAGTTGTGGCTAAAAATAGGTCACACCAAGTTATGTATCACGGTTCACACGGCCGCGTACGTATACTTAGAGAGATGGCGTCTCTCTCTAGGACAACCAAGTCGACGCCACTCTCTCCACATTTTTAATTTAAGTTATTTATTTGAAGTAAAGGGCTAGCTGCTGGAGAGTCTCCTTGAGTTAGTAACCCTAATGCTCGTAGGATTAGGTTTAGGCTTTCTACTTCTATAAAAGCCTCTATAGGTCAGTATTTTCTCATGACTTGTTATTGGGTTATTAGGGTTATTTCAAGTTAATTCAATAAAGAGATAGAGTTTAGAGTCACAATCTTTGAGTTATGTTTCGATTCAATCTTGTATTCATGTCATCAAGTATAGAAAAGAAAAATCTTAATCAAAGATAAATAAAAAAATAGTACACTCCCTGACAACACTGAATATGACTTGTCCTTTTCTTCCTAGAATTCAGGGGCTTCCAATAACGTATCATGAATTTGTGTTAGTCTTCTTATAATTATCCGGAATAGCCCATAATTGGGCATGTCTTCCATTATAACCAGTTTAAGTATGAATATGCCATAGTTTACATGTAGTCCTGAAATCGAAAGTGAACCACTTTAAATAAATAGGAAACTAGAGAAAGGGTCAAACCTGCAATCTGAGTGGCTGATCTTCTTTGAAGTTGATAATACCTTGAAATGACTCTTTCTGCTTCCTTTGACAAGATGGGTTTAAAGTATCCTTTTACAAAGTGAATATACCTGCAACAA
Source organism: Kingdonia uniflora (assembly GCA_014058105.1). Classification (NCBI taxonomy): domain Eukaryota; kingdom Viridiplantae; phylum Streptophyta; class Magnoliopsida; order Ranunculales; family Circaeasteraceae; genus Kingdonia; species Kingdonia uniflora. The sequence goes on along the minus strand of JACGCM010000593.1, from coordinate 229,493 downwards.
TTTTTAGGATATGCCACTAGGGTTGAAGCACTAAGTTTCATCAATGTAAATAAGTTAAATTTTCATTATGATTTTACAACGTCAGAACTAAATAAAATTTGAATTAGGGCATTTGTCCTTTTGAACCCTTTGTAGAAATAAATAGATGAAGAGAGGAGGTATCTCTATTTATAGATGATAGAGTGCCTCATTGAATTAGAAAGTCTCAAAGAGAGAGAAACCTACTATTACTGAAACTAGAATATAATATAGTCTATTCTAGACATTAACTTGCATAGCAAGTAACCTCATTGACTTGATCCGATGTAGCATGCTTCACCGTACTATTGTGCTCCATATTGTCGCATCATATACTACGACACTCCTTCTCACGTTGATACGAACATTATATGTTCGTGTCAAGGTGGATTACAATAAGAAAAATAAATAGATAGTCCCTCATAAGAATACAATCACTCCCTCACATATAAAGAAAATTAAAGCTCCCCCTAAAATTAATCAAAATTCTTCTAGACAATCATTTTGCAGTAGCAAAAACACTTCAAAGCTTCACACTACCCTTGTGACTTGCCGGGTAATGTAAATATCTAGATGAGACACTGAGGTAAGAGAATTAGTCGAGGAAGATGATCACTTGAGGTAATATAGAGGATAATTAATCAACTGAGGAAAGAGAAAACCACTCAATGAAGAGAGAAAAAAAAATACTCGAGTAAGAAGAAGCACTCGAGGATAGAGAAGTTCACTCAAGGACAAGAAAATCACTTTAAAATAGTGAAATCATAACCGTGGTTAGGCCTGTTTTCGGATCGGATCGGATCGGAAATAGAGGTGTTCGGAATTTTTCCGATTTTTTTCGGAACTAGAAAACCTGTTCCGATCCGATCCGATTTTTTTCGGAACTGCCAAAATAAATCCGAATCCGAAATTTTTCGGAATTTTCGGAATTTCGGAATTTCCGGAATTCGGAACAAAAAATTCGGAATTTTCGAATAAATTTCGGATATTCCGAAAAATCCGAATAAATTTCGAATTTTCGAGTAATTTTCGGAATAAATTATTTTCGATATTTTGGATTCGGATTTATTCGGAATATGTTATTTTCGGAAAAATCGGAATAATATTATTCGGAAAAATCGGATCGGTTATTTTCGGAAAAATCGGAATTTCGGAATTACAGAAGCCTATCCGATTCCGATCCGAATTTTTTCGGAAAAAATCGGAAATCGGATTTTCGGAAATCGGAACTGTAAAATTGGGTTCCAAAATCGGAAAAATCGGATCGGATTTCGGAAAAAATTGGAAGTTCGGACAAAAGTTGCAGCCCTAACCGTGGTAGAAGGAATTCACATCTTCGCCCAATTCAAAGAAAGAAATCGCGTCTCGCGAAAGGAAATAATAGAAAAGATCTAAGATACTCACTAGAGGAAAAAAGAATCACTTTCGGAAAGAATCACTCGAGGAAAATAAAATCACTCGAGGAACGAAACCAATAACTCATGATTGAGATGGAAGGTAGTCTAACATCTTCATCCGGTCCAAAGAGACTGCAAATTGAATATCGTCTCAGCTTTGAGACCAAATCAATAAATCGCAGCACAAGTTTTGATGAATTAGAAGTATGCAAAACATTATTGCAGTAGACAAACACCAAGTCCTTCTCCATTAGAGCAACACACGGATAAGAGTAGACTGCAGCATGAAGTCTTATAGGCAGAAACTCTAACCGCAAGATGGGGGCAGATTTAAAAGTAGATCCAATTTCTTTATGTTTCATCGGACTTTTAGAGTAATTCGGCGACGGCAATGGCCGTCGCCGTCGGCGGCGGAAGCAACAAAGCACTAGGTCATCTTCAAGAACAAGACCGCTCCGATACCATGTAGAAATAAATAAGAGTAATTTTATTGATTTGAAATTGATAATTACAAAGAGATGAGGTATCTCTAGTTATAGATAATAGAGTACCTCATTATATTAGAAAGTCTTATAGAGAGAGAAACCTACTATTACTGAAAATAGAATATAATATAGTCTATTCTAGACATTAACTTGCATAGCAAGTAACCTCATTGACTTCATCCGATGTAACACGCTTCACCGTACTACTGTGCTCCATATTGTCGCACCATATACTTCAACACCCTTGACAGCATGTCACTGGTTTCATGTGTTTTTTCTTTCTTTTTTGAGGAGATAAAAATAGATTAACACCTCAAAATAAAGCCTAACTAGATGGAAATCAGATAGGAACCCAAGGGGTTAAACAAGAAGCAAAAGAAACGGAAAAAGTTCAAGTCAACAACATCCCATCACAGAACAAGATCTTCAAAGCTCACACCACTTGTGGCTGGAAAAAATAAGCCTATGAAGAATGATTGCATATTTATTAGAAACTGCATCAACTAAACTAACTTTCACTTCAAAATGCAGTGCATTTCTTTCCTTTCAGAGAAACCAACCAATGGCATAATGATATAGCACAAGATCCACAATAGTTTAATACTATACATGGTACCCAGTACCCTAGTATGATGTTACTGTATCATTAGTAGTGTCTAGTGTAGTAATCGGCACAAGACTTAGCATTTGCTAATTGTTTGTCGTTACACACAAGACTTCACCAATCTTGTTCTTTAACAGTCCGCCAGATTCAGCCATCTCGTACTCCTCAAAACTCTCCCAGGATTCTTCCACCAACACTGAATAATTGGCTGCTGAAGTAAAGGTAAACTTCCCCCCTCCGTGAATAATGTGATGTTGAAATACAGGTAAAATCCTCTTATAATTTTTTGGCAAAACCGGGTTCATTAGGGAATGACAAAGAAAACCATAAGTCACGTGATCATAATTCTTCTCGAAATCCACCTACAAATTACCCTATATTTCTAGATCAGAATTAGAAAATGAGAGTAATGAATTTCATGTTAAGAGACCAATTCAGAAGATGAATCCTGAAAAAATCCTTAATCACTGCCATGATGGTAGCCGATAGAATCTGCCACAAAGTCATCAGGATAAGGGATTTATTGCCATTACTGGCTGTGTAACGTTGATGTGGGCACAAGGTGTCTGACATGCTGACTTCAAAATAAGGGACACAGCCTTATATTTGGTTTTTTTTTTCGCATTTCCTGTACTTCATGTCATATATTAACGACATATGCAATAATTTTAATTAGAGATAGCAGTCCACTTCCTTGATCTACCTCATCGAACTTCACTCAAGCACACTTTTTCAATAAACACTGACTCGCCAAACTCAAGGTCAACTAGCCTTGGTCTCCACTTCAGTCTCCACATATGTGGTTGTCTATAAAGCAATAAATAAAACTCAACAATTTGCTCTTTGATCTTATTCCCATCATCAAAATCAACTGAGCCCAATCTGAAACTTGTAAAGACTTTCAGCCTTCTCTTCCGTGCAATTAGATGGAAGTATTTTGAAACGATGACTACATTCTTGACCCATTTGGATCTTGATCGCTTTACAAAAAGAAATTTCTTAACCTGTATCTTCTTCTAACACCTTACCTGATCTCAGCAACATGATGATTATCTGCCTCCTTAAAATTAACTTCTTAATATCCTATATCATTTCGATCTTCAGTTAAAAAATGTCAAAAATAGCCAAAACAAAATTTGCTTCCCGACCAATATCAATGAAATTCTGACAACCAAGAGGGATCTCTATGAGAGAGAGAGAGAGAGAGAGGGAGTAATTTCTCAGAAAACTGAAGTAACGTGATACACTTTATTTTATGTACAAAGGAATAGGTGTTACAATTACCATTGCGGAATTTAACCTTATCAAACACCAATGAGGACCAAGTAACAGATGAAAAACATCCATAGCTATCACAACTGCCCCACTTCCAAATGGAGAAAGAAACCATAGTACACGAAAGTACCTTTATTGGTTAACCTTCTTAAATCTTAAGCAACTGGACTTTATAAGCAGCAGGGTGTGGTTCTTTCCAAAGTACAGTTCATTTGTAAAATAATGAGTCATAACCAGGATTCTAGGTCAAGGGGACACTGAGGGGGAAAGCAAAGTTTCTCGGATAATGAAACTAAGAACCCCGTGATCAGTGGCTAGCCCTTTCTCGTCCTTCTCAAAATTGTCAAATACAGGCCCTCAATCAAAATGATCTTTTGGACAAACATTTAATTTATGCATGGGATCACCACATTCAAAACAAACAAAACCGTTACCTGTTGTACGGTTAGGGACATGACCTGCTGCTATCGTAGGAATAGTTGCCGTGGTCTTAGAAGTTTTCCTACAAGTCCTGCTCTCTTTGTGGTGTAGGGTTTCTTAGGGACAGATCCCGTGAACGTATATTAGTTGAAGGGGACCGACGGTCATCTTTTTCAAGGGATTCTTCGAAGACGACTTTGCAATCCGAAGATGAGTGCTTGTTCCTTTCCCTCACGTGGCGACTTTGGATGCCTTTTCCTGGTCAGCCTGGTAGCCTAATATCTTTGCAAATGTTTTACGGCAGAAAGGAGTGATTTTTTTTCCATCTAATGTAAGGTAGCCTAACCTTCACCTCGGCACTTCCTAAGTCAATAGCTTAACTCAGGCCCATTCGCTAATGCTTCGGGTCTGGACTTAATAACACGAAGGGGCAGGACATGTCTTCGACGTAGTGGTAATGTCTATGCTTATAGCGGCATCATCAGTGACGCTACAATCTTTAGTATAGAGATCCATAGAAGAAGAGAGAGGAATAACTTTCTTCCCCAGTTCTCACTGGATCTTTGACCACTTGTCAATTTCACAAAAACCTGTAGATATCTATTAGCCTGTAATTTATCTCACCCAACAAGTGTGCTCCCAGATAACTTAGTCATGATCAAAAACTCATTATGGATCATCCCCTCCATAGTATTTAAAAAACCTTTTCGAATTTCACAAACGGTCTCCCGTAAAATTCAACAAATGTAATCAAGAAAATAAGAGACTATAGGCCTCAGTCAGAGATCTAGCGAAGAAAATGACTAGGAATAATAGCCAGCATTGTGCCAGCAGGAATGAAGTACGGAAGCATTTGAGCAACATAAAAAAGTAGAAAAATAATATTTTGAACAGATTTTCAGCCAAGTGATTTTTAGCAGAAAAAATCATGCGAGAAGAAAGAATACTGTGAGCAGGAGACATCACAGCAGGTGAGGTTGACAAACAAAAAGCATAGAAAGACTACTGGATCAACAGCTGAGAGCAGGTTGTGATGAGGAGCAAAAGCGTACAGCCACATGCAGAAAAGGTGAGTAGCAACACACAAGACACGGCAAACAAGTTGCAAAGATAAAGAAGTGATGATCTTGGATATGGAGAAATGCAAATAATAGAGAGAAGAAGAATACGAGAAAGGAGAATACTCAGTTCTAACCAACACAACTCTGATAACATACCGTACTGATAAGCTAAGGCATTTCTGATGATAAATAAATTCGGCCAAGGATATCTCCACATATTTCACTGATGCTGAACTTAAGTCCCTAATGTCCTCTAACCCTAACGGGCCATATACAAGTGATAGGTTCATCCAGTAGTCATCACAGGGAAATTTTCACCCATCCAATCTTGATTCACATCTTCCCTTAAGAGAAGCGCCATCTGCAATATTCCCGCAATTTTTTTTTTCTTTTCGCACATAATGTAGTAACAAATTGAGTGATAGGCAGTTCTTACAATTGGAATAATCTAAGGTCCAAGACCAACCAACATATGAGAGATTTTATTAAGTAGAGCAAGCCACTGAAATCAGTCAATGACTTCACATATTGACTAACTGTTATACTAAAGAAAAACCTAAAATATGTAATAGAACTGTAGGACGTATTTATATGAACGTAGAACATTCAGAACGATGGTCAAGTAGGTGCATACAAAATTTCAAATATCATTGGTCAGCTTTTAGTTACTATCAAACCAAACATCGTAATAACGAAGGATTTCAAGAAGTTTTTACCTCCTGAGCATAGGTAGAGGCCAGACGTTTGTCAAGTCTTCATTTTTCTTGTCTCTTTCTGGTTCTTCTTGCTGATTGATTCACAAAATAATCTAAGTTAGCTCTATCCGAATGCCATGAAGCTCTTTTGATAAATCGGAATAGAGCATTTACCTCAGCCAAAATGTGAGATGAAACAATCATATCCCATTCTGGGTTCTTTGTGTCCAAAAGGACAAGGACAATGTCAAATCTGCTCAATAACGGTCCAGAGAGCGTAGTATTTACAGATAAAGCTATAATATGTTAAGAATTTTAGCAGAGAATTTCAAAAGGAAATCAGCAGACTCATTAACATAGTACAAAACTAGTTACAATATTCTAGTATGCTTATAACATTATATTAGGTACCTCTCACATAAGAAAGTAAGAACTTTTTTTTGGTAATTACCTCCTATGAGAAGAGCAAAATGGTAACTTACACTGTTAAGAACATATCTTTATATGGTAAAGAAAATATGACAGAGAGTGGTGTAATAATAGTGATACATTGACTTGGATCATACTGTCCTTTTGGGTTTGTTGCACCGAAAACTATTGTTCTGGTGTTGAGAGTCGTCACAAGGCCAGCCTGCAACATACACATAATGTTATTTAGGACTAATATTTTCAAGCATTCAAATCCACATGGCACAACATTAACAAAAAAACCAATAATTTGAAAACGAGAACAAAAGATCATTGCACGAAGGAGGCCTTGGAGGTGATGGATCTTGATAAGACCAATGCTTTGATTGAGGATAGCTATTATTGGCTTTCTTTCAAGCATAGTGTTGCTTCTCATGTTCAGCGATGTTTCACTTACAATTTCGCCAAGGATAATCACAAAATACGGGGTTGTACAGGCCTTTGGCGGTTAAACAAAATACGGGGTTGTACACGCGAATGAGAGTGACGTAACCTATGCATTATTTTAGACAGCGGAGTTGGGGGCTCCTTTGTTTGAAGTTTTATTGACGAGGTTTACATTAACATCTCTATCTCTCTCTGGGAACATAAGAATAATTTATTATTAATCAACTCAAGGACACTTCCCTAGGTGGAATAATTTCCTTCTAAGTGAGGTAACCTCTAGGAATATCATCCCCAGGATAGATATTATTTCTAGATAATAAAAAATATACTAAACGGCTAAACCTATAGCATGTCATAATATTTTCTGATGTCAAAACTTATAAGTTATATGGCATATGTGAGGAAACCCTAGGTTCACGTTAGAGAAAGGGGAATGTAGACATTTCTGCACAATCCAAAAAAAACACTCTCAATGATAAACAATCCTAGTTATCCACTTATATACATCTCTGAATTTCTATTGAACCTGTGTTTCTTCCAAAGATGATCTCCACAGACCAACATCTACCAACTACTATAATTCCAAATAAGACCTTCACGAAAATTTATTTGACTAGGGTATTTTGATAATCGTGATTGAATCTCAACAAAAAGAAGGAAAAACGCTTAAACTGAAATTAATAATATTTATGTGTTCTTTTTGAACATATAGCACATAATGATACCTTTGCGATACTTATTGTCTGTTGCTCCATGGCTTCATGTATAGTGGCCCTGTCATGCTCCCTCATGCTGTAAGCAAATATATTACATTAGCATGAAAGAAGTGATCTATCTTAAATACTAAGAGCAAAAAATTGAGTGCTTATACCTCCCAACAAAAAAAAATGAAAAAAAACTAGTATGTTCTGCAAAGTTCCCGTAATTTCATTACTTCGCTTTATTTTCAAGCTTTGAGACAAGAAAAGTTTTTAAAGACAGCGGGAAGGCCACCCAAATCACAAAGAGAATTCAATCTGGAAACTACTCAACTTTGTGACTAATTTACAGAATTTCCTTCCCTATAAAGACACTTTAAAGAAAATACAGTATCTATTAACCTTCCTACTCTCAGTCACCCATGCCATCAACTCTACAAATTACTAGGCCATTATTCTTTCCTCGCAAACCAAGCCACAACCAGATTCAACAATTTAAACTTGCAAAGCAAGGAAAACCATCATGGAGGCATTTATTATGACCCAGAAACAAATTTAAACCTCAGGTACAGTATTCCTACCAACACTATAACTGATGAAAACGTATTCTGACTTAGGTGACTTGCGATATTTTTAAAGCATGTTTAAAATAAGATAACAGTAAGGGGAAAAACTTTAACTGACACCAAATGTTTAGTATCATTTTTTTATTATTTTCGTATACGGAAAAAGAAGCATGTCATGATCTTAAGAACGTAGAAGAAACCCAAATAAAATTGAGGCCACAGTTCGAAGTGAATACCTGTCAAATTCATCTATACAACAAAGCCCACCATCTGCCAGAACTAGAGCCCCAGCCTCGAGCATCCATTCTCCTGGAGAATATTTCAATGTCTCAGAAGTCAGAAGCCTTGCCTACAGTACTAATCAACCGCAATTGACTTTTGTGGTTTCAATTTTGCAAAATTTCTCTAATTCCAATATAATGTCAGAATAAGATACCCAAAGATCTCAGTCACATATATCGCCGCTCTCCCTTACTTTTAGTAGACATTGTGACAAAATCTGATGTCTTCTCCTTCCCTATAACTTCCTCGCATTGTGTTCTAGGGATTCTTGTGTAGATATAAAGAGAAAATATTAGAACTTTCAAATTTATTATTATATTACAACTTAGCCTCCTATTATATAATAGGAGATCCTTGAACTAGCCCCAGGGGCAGAGCTAGGATTTCATGTTTGGGGGGGGTGAAGGTAGTGCGATGAATTATATTAGGGTATGGGGGCTCTGCCCCAAAAAAAAAAAAATTGACCATTTAACGGTATTTTAAACTTAAAAATCAATCAAATATAACATTATATTTGACTAGCAAATTATCCGAATTCCCTTCTCTCGTAAAAAAAAATCTAAGCTTTTTGCGACAATGACATGATCAACTTAAGGTGAAAAAAAATTAAAATAAGGTTCTTATTTGATAACATCAGGAATTGAACCTTAGACTCTTGGATTAGGAGCTCCACACTTGACCAGTTGAGCTAAATTTTCTTGATGTCATTAAGACAAAGAAAAATGTACATACTTTTAAAAAAAATAAAAATTATATACCTATATAGGCATTTTTTAACAAAATTCTTGGGGTCGCCGCCCCGCCCCTGACTAGCCCAATGTGGGACTAAAGGAGTATATGCACATCATATCCCCCAACACTCCCCCTTACCGAGAGCACACCTTTAAACCCAATCCACTCCGATTTTATTATCCTCTGCAGCTTGTCCAAAAAAGATGTAACCATATCCTATTCCCAATCATTTATTTTTTATGCAAGCCGAGATCCAAAGATGTTCCCATGTGAATCGACATTCATCACATCTTTCATTCAGAACATGTGATTGCATGCTAAGGTGGACAACAAAGGGTATACATCTCTAACCAATGAGACAACAACCAATAACCATTCAACAATCTCGTCCTGTTACCAATACCCACTCTAATCGTCACCCCCTAGCTGAAACTCACTAATCTTCAGCACCTCACTAATCCTCATCCCTAGATATGAATATGAACAAGGTAATGATACGATAAAGGCAATGATTTACATGACTCTTCACATCTAAAAATCCAGGACACGGCTAATAATATGATTTATCATATTTTATGCTATACATAAATATCTAGGTTTTCTGAGTGTGGGTGTCGCTCTTGTTTTAAAACCAAACCATATGCAATAATGTTCTTTAATGAAAGAATTTGATATTACAATTTCTGGAAATATACTACACACCAGTTTATGTATGAAAAGTAACAAGCTAGCAAAACAGGCACTTACAAAGTTGAGAAATATAAAATTTTCATATAGTAGTATACGTGAAGTATCTACAATCTTTCCAAGGAGTATCAGAGTCTATATTTGTATTATATTGCTTGAACGCCGGTCCAGCGGGTATCTGCATCTACCTAGATATCTAGGGTGTTTTACCTTGACGATTTTGTGGTTAGGTGGCGGGGATGTATGGTAATTATGTAGTTTTCATATGGCATCTCCCGTTAGTTGTTCACTTTGATTTTTTCTTTTAGGTCCTTTGGGCGGGTTGTTTTTCTTTCTTGGCTTTTCATTTTTCTTTTTCAATATAAAAGACAACGCAACTACCCAAGAAAACAAGAAAATGAACCACACCTCTCCAACATAAAGCGAAGCGCAAGCCCAAAATAAAAACTAGAAAGGACAGAAAAACTAAAACTCTATTCTCGAAAGTACATCAAGACAAGCCCATGATCAGATATTTCCACATTGCATGATCGAATCCCACTTCAATCTATAACCCCTTTGCACCACCAGAAAATGAAGGTTTTTATGGATACCATTTCATATTCCCATATCTTCACTTTTCCCTTCAAAATTTTTTGCAAGACGTTCTAACCAGAAGGCCCATGTCTCTGAGGAATGAAAGACCGAATAATGTTACCCCACTCATAAGGTTTTTTTTAAGGTTTTATTGACTAAGCCCTCCTTATTTCATACCAGAGGGTGCCGGTCTAGTAGAATGTCAATAAATTATTGATTTATTAGGCCGCGTTTCTATTTTTTTTTGTAAACTTTCCTTGTATCTTTATTTTGAAAACTAATAATAAGAAGAAATCATGCTTACTTAAAAAAAATATGTATGAACTTGCTATCTTTCACGAAATGAGAATTTCCTTCAAAAGAAGTTAATTGTCATTGACTAACAGCGCGATATTTTGATTGTTTTAAGTGTTTTTCATAGACAAAAGAAATCAATTGGAATTTTTGAGGATAAGTCTCATAACCTTAAAGATTTGTACTAGACCTACTTACCACCAATTATTTAAGTATATGCTTCTTCTTTTTTGAAAGGGAAGCCGTTTTATATAGGGATCCGTAACCCTGAGTTCCCAGCCCCATGGGGTTTCGAACCCATGACTCTCTCTTGGTGGAGGGTCACAACCCCGAGTAATATATGCTTATCTAGTACTTATTAGTATATAAATATTCAACAACCATTATTGTCTCAATTATCCAAAAAAAAAAAACCAATTTACTTCAACAGAGTAACATCAGACTAAATGTGCTTACTTGCTTATTGCATTATGCCAATGCCATTTATACTACAACCTAGAGCTCGAGAAGAAAAATAAACTCACTTCTGGATTATCATAAACTCAAAAGGCTAACCTAAAAGCTAAGATAGCAATGTCTTCAAACCCCAAAATTCCACACCACCAATATTATGTAAATTAGAAGTTAATACTCACTGAATTATCAATAAACTTACCTCCATCTTTGACTGCAGTGACAGTCAATCCAGCACTGGTGCTTCCCAACCCAGTAGTAATGACAGATCGATTGCTCAACTTAGCGGCAAATTTTAGAAATTGAGACTTCCCTGTGCCTGCCAGATTTATTATATACAGTATTATCTCTCCAAAAATACCCTATGTTAATGTCGCTCTACAACATGCAAGCTGAAATTAAGATATCAAGCACCCAATTTTTTGCTTTTTTAGAACGGTAAACTGAAATGATGTTAAAGAACCCAAAAAAAAAAAAAAAACTAAACTAAGCTAAGCTACAACAGCATAAGCAAATTCTGTCTGAAAGCAGGATGCTCGGGACACCAAGCCTGACAATGCCTCATAACATGCCTTCATAAAGAACACACCTTTATATAATGGAATATCAACAAGATTTATAACTAATGGTCATCTTAAGAATCCATCCGTTTAGCTTTCATTTTCTTTGTACACCTTTTTATAATGGAATATCAACAAGCAATATAACTAATAGCCATCTTAGGAATCCATCCACTTAGCTTTCGTTTTCTTTGAAGTTAACCTTATCTCCTCCATCTATCCTTCAAATTTTCTTTTTATAAGAAGTTAATTTACAGAATATAAATCTCTCAATCCCCAATCCAAATATATCAGACTTCATGTAAGCGATACTACCACTCTCCCCCACCGTTTTTATTCAGCATACTGTTATTATGAACATATAGCACTGCAATTCGTTGGAAACATGGAAGCCCAGAAGTTCCAGTCGTACTTTTGCTAAGTTATCCAGCAAAGTTGGAATTCTGAACAAACCAGTTATATTCAAGGTGAGACTAAGAGAGCCTTTGAGACGCCTCTACAGTGACGATTGTACAGAGTTTCCGACTTAAAGTTTTAGACCATCCAAATAAATACAGGATACGCCTGAATAGTGTACTCGCCTATAACTATCATCCCTACCGGGAGTGGGGAAAAATCAAATCTAAATAACTGGCAATGTTGCCAACTCCTTGAAGTTGGCGAGTACATGTGAAGTGGAGAAATATATGGGGAGATTGAGGCCTAAGAACGGTTGTCTGACAATTTCCATGTTTTCATACTCTTTGATCCTCTGCTTTGGAAATATTGTTTTTATTTTTGAGAAACTCCCCTATCAATATTCTGCATACTCTTTCTCATGAAATGAAAAGTGCTCTCCCATATTACTTTGTTACTTGGAAACTTCTTTGGATAAGATTCTCACAATTGAAAACCCTTATTGTTTGTAAAGGGTTTCTGCGAAAGTTAACTTCTTACAGAAGGTGAACGGTGTTTCTCTGCCATTCTTGTACAAGTGGCACATTTATCTTTCAATATTGGTCAAATTTGAGTTATACCGTAAGGAGTCCAGATCGGTTGTGCTATTGGGCTCGAATGTCAGCGAGAGAGTACTCGCCCACGTTTTGAAACCAATTGTGGTCAGGGGCGGAGCCACATGAGGACCAGTGGGGGCAGCCCCCCACTCAGTTTTTTTTTAAAATGAGGTTAGTTTTGTAATATGAGGCAGGTTAGTTAAGAAAAAAAAAAAAAAACTCTACAGCTCTCCCTTATCTGATCTTGAGATTGGAAGGGTTTCTGAGCCTGACCCAAACAGACACTCTTCAGCAACAACAGCAACAACAACAACAACAACAACATCAGATTGCTCAGTTGAGGTTGATTTAGAGAATGGGGTTTTTGAGATGAAAGTGTTGCATTTAGCAGCAGCTAAAGTAGAGAAGATTTAAGTACCCAAAAAAAAAAGTAGAGAAGATTTGTAGAATCTGTCATCTTACATTGTTGGAGGGTGGGAATCTAGAGTCTGGGATTCCAATTGAACTGGGGTGTTCTTGCAAGGAGGATTTGGCTGCGGCTCATAAACATTGTGCTGAAGCTTGGTTCAAAATTAAGGGGAATAATAAGTAAGTGTATAACCCTATTTTTTTTTGCTAATTTAGTTCATAAAAATCATATTCTTATGCTTGTTTTCATTGATTTTGGAGAAATATGACATACCCTTTTGTTGGGGTTTGAATTTTGAGAGTAAAGATGTCTACTTTTTGTTGGGCTATTTTGGTGAATAAATCATCGAAAAGTTATTGATTTGGGATTTTTGTTATTTTTGCATAATCTCTTAATGAGATTAGTAAAGTAGAATTTTGAAGATTAGGAACTTCATGAGTTTGTGAAATTTTAGGATGCATATAGTTGCAGATACTTCAGTAAATCTTTATTTTGTGAGTGAAAGTGCAATTAGGGATTTAGTAAAGTATTTTGTTAAGCTAAGAACATGAAGAGTAGGTTGATGAAGCAACAGTAAGAAACTTACTCTTCGAGTTTATAATTACGCGATTTACTCCTTTCATCTCGTATACCATTTTTTGTTAACTTCAATGGAGCTTTCCCATCATTAGTTTTTGCAATATCTCAATGATTTATTAACAGTAGTTACTCTTTGATATTTTATTTCGATCATTTCTGGCAAATATAGTATGCATTTAGTAATAATTTTTTATAGATGTATTTAGTGTGATGATTTATGTTCGAGTTGCATAGCTCTATAGTCTGTTAATTAGAACATTGCATTTTGCACTCCATCTCTTTAGAACATTTCTATTAGCACTCCATCTCTTTTGCACTTTATTAGAAAAAGAGAACTGTATTTTCTTCTTATAAGAAAAAGGAAAATATGGGTTGACGACAGTCTTAGGACTTGTCGCGGTATTACTAGACTGGCCATAGAGTTCTTTGTAGCAACTGAGAGCTAGCATAGTAACATCAGCAGACATGTCATGTCAGTGTGACGGATAAGCAGCTAGGTCGGCAGAAAGTAATGTGGGTGTGGACGCACCTGCGGCAGAAAGTAATGTTAGGAAAGTGTAATTGTAGCTGGATTTTGTTACATATGCTTCTTTGTGTTTTTGTTAGCCTTCCAAAAAATTTTGGGGGGGCGGACCCCCAAAAAATTCTTGCCCCCCTTGACCAATAATCCTGGCTCCGCCACTGATTGTGGTCATCAACATCCACAACAATCCGGTCCCCCATCCCATTATCTGGTAGGAGGTAATGATCTGCATATTATCACTAACCAACATGGTGAAGTAAATCTCCAAGTACCAAAATTTGATGAAAAACAGAACCCAGATGTTTTTGTAAACTACATAAACAGAGTAGGCAAAAAAATTCTACATTATCTGGTAGGAGGTATGATCTTACCGCCATTGTGCATATTATCACTAACCAACAAGGTGAAGTAAATTCTACAGTGCGAGTTCAACACATCGAAACAAAGTTAACAGATATACTCCCCATTGTGTGTGTGTGTCAAGGTGGGGAATAGTAAAGAAAGAACATCAATTTTCGTGTTGAAGTGATAGGAATGGATACGACCACGCGTAACACGTTTCGTACGTCGCGTGCACACCTCTTTATTTAGTTACTGCTATTTACTTTAATTCCTTAAATACTAGGACTAATTTCCTATTTAGATTAGTATTAGGCTTTTTATTTGTGCTAGGTCTCTTCTCCTATAAAAGAGAGCCTAAGCTTATATAGTTTATTTCTTATGTTGGTTTGAGTGAAAGAAAATGCTTAGCTTTAGAGAGTTATGTAAAGTTTGGAGTAAAACTCATAAACCCAAGGTCTTTGACCTTTATTTTTAAGTGATTAAGTGAGTTCAATTCAAAGGCAAGTTTTAGGTTAGTTTAATTGCGATTTAGCTCGTTGCTTCCACGTAGTTTCTATAAACTTGGCATCAGAGCTATGTTTAATCGTAAGGATTGCGAAGATTGAGGCGGATGTCGTAATGAAGGATTCGATGAGATTCGATGGAGAAGGCTTGAAGATGAACTACTACCAAGGGAACGATGGAGAGGGTGGGACACCGTGCAGTTGATGTTGTAGGTGGGGAAGGCGGAGACGTGTTGAAAAGATCTCGATCAAAGTCCCATGAAAAGGTCGCGACCTTGATGCGAGAAGTTCACCCGATTGACGTTTCCAATCATCATGAAGTCCAACCGAAGAAACCAACACCACTACAAAACCAATACCCTGAGTTTGACAAATTGAGGAGTGGGGCTGCGCCGATTTGTTCGGCAGTAAAAGACAAAATTATGGAATTTAGAAAAAAGTTATTAGCGATTTCGAAATCGCGGGATTCACGAAACCACGAAGGTTTCGTCGAAATAGTCCAACAAGTTTAAGGAATCGTAGAATCAACACCATAGAAGCAAACATCACTGGGGTTGTCCAGATTCAGTCCAACGGCAGGGACGAACCAACAATTGGCGTCACCAGAGTGATTAGCAACCCAACCAGAGTGGTGAGTCAGCGTGCTTTTGGTAAGGAATCGTTAGGGTTCGGTTTCGAGCCGATAAAATCGTGAGGAAACGGAAGAGACACGGCGATATTTACAAAATAATTGTTAACTGGAATTGTTCCACAGGTCAACCCAACCATCGGGGAGGGTTTTTCTGATAAAGGTAGGCCGGAAAATGGCGATGCAAAGCAAGGGTTTCGGCAGATTATCGGGACAGGAATTGGGGAAGAAACAGCCCCAAAGCACGTGCAAGTCACAAGATATGACATGGGCACGGCACAATGCAAGGCATGTGCGTGCCAAAGTAAGTTTTATGCGCGATTGGCATGAGCAAAGGCACGAGTTACTTGGGCAGGGGCACAGTTGGCACAAGCGGGCACAAGTTGCTCGGACAGGAGCACGTGGAGCGGCATGCCCCGTTTTAAGCAAATTGGTATGGGCCCAAGCCCAGCCCCTCTTACACAGCCAACCCATCGTCTCCTCAAACTACTGTAACACCAGCTTCTTCTTCTCTTCCAACTACAGCACCAACAATGGCCACCCCCACTTCATCACCGACCAACCCACCAACCCAAGCCGCGATGAACAATCCATTGACCTCAACCCCCGAGTCCTACTTCTCCCACCATCATCGACAAACCTGCAACGACCACCAAAGCTTCTTCATCTACAACTACGACGTCACCAAGTTCGCCGATAGTCACCGGACCTCCGACGACAGAAATCCTAACACTTTGAAAATGTTGCCAACATGGGTGGAACCCACAATGATTTCAGCGACTAAGAACGCAACACGAGGTGATCGCAAGAGCATACGAGGTTTGAGGAATTGTGAAACTAAAGGAGGGAGAAGACAAGGAGAGGTGATTCGCAAAACGATTGAGGAGAGGGCAATTAGTTTTGGCGATATGCGGGGACACATTTGGGAACCATGAGAGAGTAATTTCTCGAAGTCGGGTGTACCAAAAATAGTTTCGTACGTTGACCCTTATTGGATAGAGTTTCTGGTTTGTTCTTTCGACTTTGTAGGTCCTAGGTTTTGCGACTCCAAGTACAACGTATAGTGTCCGCAGTTGGTAATACAATGAAGCAACATGAACTTTGAGATGATGTATTACAACGTCCAAAGAGTATACTAACAAGTTACGGTAAAATTCGTGGCTGTATTCCCGAGACTTTAAGCATGCACTTTTGGTCCCATATTGATGCCTTGAAAATTTTCTCACCAGAGTTTGACCGCGGACTCTTTTTAAACGGGAAGAGTTTTTAGGAATAGTGGTCGTATCCACAACTACGCGTAACGCGTTTCATACGTCGCGTGCGCACCTCTTTATTTAGTTACTGCTATTTACTTTTATTCTTAAATAATAGAACTATTTTCTTAATTTGATTAGTATTAGGGTTTCTATTTGTGCTAGGTTTCTTCTCCTATAAAAAGAGCTTAAGCTTAGTTTATTTCTTATGCTAGTTTGAGTGAGAGAGAGAAGGCTTAGCCTTAGAGAGTTATGTAGAGTTTGGGGTAACACTCATAAACCCTAAGTCTTTGAGATTTATTTAAGCGATTAAGTAAATTCAATTCCAAGGCGAATTTTAGGTTAATTTAATTACGATTTAGATCGTTGTTTCTACGTAGTTTCTATAATCAAGAATAAATAAACCATGTCCAATATTATACTAGGAAGGCACAACAACATTGATAATTAAGTAAATATGATTCGTAATTATCTTAACCGAGGGGCATAAAAAAAAGTTATAGGGTCCAACTGCGGAAGCAGATGCAGGCATTGACAAATTCACACCAAATCTAATATGGCCCTGGAAAAACCTTTATTAAATCTCCTCAAACTTTACTAAAGTCTATAACAATTCTTCTTAAACCAACTTAATTAAAATACCTGATCTAGGATCCCCTTTTTTATAGACTAAGGGATCCTTACAAATAGGAAACCTTAATCTTACTTTGAGACACTTTCATTATTCATCCAAATCAAAATAATAATAAAAATCCCTAAAATAGTAAGGAAGAATATCTTCCATTTATTTTTGCAAATAAAACAAGATATCTTCTAAGTTAGGCAACTAAAGAGAAAAGAGCCGATGTTATACCAACTCTCCCATCTCTAAAAAAAACATACCCGAATTTTAAATACTTGGCTCATAGAGGCCTTGTAATCTTAACTTATTTGGTGAAATCTTTCGAATCGCAGCTAAATTTTTCACAATTTAGATCCTTTCGCGGAATTTTCCGTTACAAAAGAATTACACTCGAATGAGGGTACGATGTTGTCATCAACATCCAGGCATTTAACAACACCAATCATTCATAAAAGCGGAGCCACTCGCTTGCCAAAACGAGCCTCATGCGCATCCTAAAGGAAATCGAATATTGAGGAGTATCCTGAATCGGTTGGAAGAATATACTTGATTTCATCGCCAAAAATACAAGGGGGGCAAGTTTTACTCCCATGTTCCTCACCTTCAAGGAGGTTTGTGAACTCCTATTGCCTCCTCTGTCTTCAAGGGTTCGAAGGAGGAGGCCCAATGAGGTTCTTTCTCAGCCTCTCCATATTTGACAACTTTAAGGGTTTCGCTGGTTGGTAAAATGGTACTGTGATCACCATCAGACGACGAGTTTCGCTTAGCCACAAACAAGGCGCAAAATATCTTCACCAAATTGTCGATCTTCGATGTAAGAGATGCAAGTTACTCTCCAATGGTGAGTTACTTCGCGTTCTTTTTGTTTCACATCACGTTTCGACTTCTAAATTTCTTCAGATTTGACAGCTATGCCAATTTAGAAGGTCAAGCCGCGAAAGCAAGGCTTAGAAACACACTAACCAATAATCTCACACCAAAATTAATACAACCTAGAAAAACCTTTGTTAAACTCATAAAACCCTACTACAGTCCACAAAATATCATCTCAAACCAATTTAATTAAAATATCTAATCTTGACTAAGGGGTCATTACAAATAAGAAACTCTAATTTTACTTTGGATAACTTCCCTAGTCATACAGATGAAAACAAGGAAAAATATATGTCAAATCATGAATCATAAAGTAAGTGAAATTTGGAAACGTAAATCGTAGATTTCAAGTAGGAAAATATCAAATTACATAAGACAACTAGAACCTGGGTCACCAACTAGAAGAAAGTGCGACTCCCCTCGAATCTTTGTCCCAGAAGCATCAACATGTTGTACGCCTCCAATTAGTGTTAAAGCAACTTAAATCATGCAGTAACCATAAAGGCAGTTAGTAAATAAAGACATCCGGTAGTAGGATGGAGAATAACAAAATCAACTTTGTCTCGTGTGTTGCATTTTTGTCAAATTTTAAAAGTGAATGGACAGAAAATAAAATAAAAACTGGAATCATTATACCTGCAAGCTTTACTGTGAAGAGTCCAAAAACCTGTGGGCAAATTCCTCGTAGAATAGCGTTTCTTCCTAAATAGAAATTTGGAAAATGCTTTAAGCTAAATAAGGGAAGCCATACAATACGATGTCAAAACCTTATATGCGCACAATACGAAATGAATCCAATATCTACTTAAGAATGACAAGAAAAAAGTAAAATAGTGGTCCCAAATATTGGTGTACAATTACAAAAATGATACAAATAACATCAATAATTATGATAATAACAATTGATGTACACAATTCACTCGTAAACATATATCAAGTATATAGAAAGTTCTGAGGCAAAATGTCTAACACGGACAAGGTCCGATATTTCTAAAATGCATAATCTAATAGAAAGGAGATTTTTAGATCAACCATTTTTCCAGTTGAGCCCTTCTCTATCACTCAAGGTGCTACTAGCGGAAATCAATAACTAAATAATGTACTGCGTGAAAGATAAATGCAAGTATACATCCTTTTCTCAAACGTCATTTTTGGTAAAAACAAATATATCATATTTAGATAGAGACACCACCTTACTTATTGCATAATTAAATATTTATACAAAAGATATGCCAGAGCAGATTTAGGAATGGATTCTGGGAGAGCTAGGACTAAGTATGGGGTTCGGGGGCGGAGCCCCTGAGGATCTTTTTAGGGAGGAATTTAAATTGATACCATAAAACATAATGGAACATGTTTTGGGTCGTAAATATTTTGGCTACATACATAATCAAGGCTATATAAATAAAAAAATTATTAATGTCGGAGGCGGAACTAGATCAAGTTATAAAATAGATAATTCTACTACTGCAGCAGAGAACGAATTCTATTTATTTTAAGTACCTGATATATAGTTTCAACTTAAGTTAAGATAAACAAATTCCCACTGACATCTACAAAAATTTCTGCCCAAAAATTAGCCGGATTCACTTTTTCCTAGATCCGCCCATGATCTATGGATGAGGGTATCTCTTAATTTGAACAAAAATGTTCACATAAAAATAAATGTTACGTACTATTACTTGGCTCGAGCAAAAGGTAGTATCCCAAAATACCTTTCAATGGAGCATCTTTGTGTTCTGACCAGAAATGTTTGAACTGCTGAACAACGTCATTGGGAATATCAATAGCCGACTTTAGTTCATTGGTTCTCCTGCAAAAAACAAACAAACAATGCAAGTGGGCAGCCTGAGAAACAAATGCCAATAATTATTAGCATGCCATCAAGAACAGGATGACAACTTTATGAGATAAAAGACAAATGTATAATTAGTGCCAAAGAGCGATGCAATTTTTCCTGGAAAACATCGCTCGAGACTCCATATAAATGTCGGTGTAGTTATATACTTCAATATATAAACAAAAATCACGAAAATAATTAAGAGGAAAAGAAAACACCAGTGTCTAATTGTGTACAATAATATAGTTTGGAAGATAACATGAGCAAACCAGTTCGCATTACTATTGGTTCAGATCTTAAATACTTCGGATTCAATAGTCAAGCATTTAGTGAACCAGTTTTAGTTGGATACTTATGGGGTTCTTTAACCTAAACGGCTATAGAATCCAGCCTCTTGCCTCTCACACCTTTATTACTGATGCCCTTACGGAAAACCTGTGTCTTAAGATATCCAAACAAAAGTCAACAAGCGAAACCTGGGAGATTTGGTCCCAAGCTAAGTCACCTAAACTCTTGGCCCAGCGTCACAGTGGTATTGAAGATTAGATTCCAATCTTGCAAAACTACTATACTATGCAACCAAAGAATTTTCTTTCCTTTTAGCACAGAGCTCCTAACGCGTTTAAGTCTTCGGGGCCGCTGCGCTATCGTGAGGTAGAAAATAGGTTGGATCAACTAAGTCCGGATTGCAGCATTGGACGGATCGGACCATGATTAACAGTGGCCTACCCTGCACTTGATCCAGACACTTTGAACCATGAAATCTGCTATATACCTAATATAGGCTACCAGATAGTACACTAGAGTGCCTGATACACTATAACACAATCTGAAGTCATGATCATATTTTGCTGAGATTGTTGTAACTTATTCTTCTAAAAATTTACTGCTAATGACCTGTGATAAAAACCAGTATTAGTATCACCAGATTCATCCCAACCCAGTTCTAACTGATAATAAAATGACATAATATCATCTTGCACACTCTGAACATTCTGAAACACGACTGCTGCACATACTTGATCTAAATTTCTAACGGATTCAAGCTCTTTTAATCAGTTTCATTATATCGGTAAGAGAAACCCAACCATTCTCATACGCACCTATAGGCCAATTTTCCTTAACAATTGTCACCAATTCATCACGCTTACACCTCTAGTGACATTATAACTGACCTCAACTAAAGAAAATAAAAGAGGAGCATGATCAGAATAAACTTTATCCCAATACTTCAATTTGAGATAAAAGAAGCTTCGAATAAACTTAGCATTGAAGAGGCCGCTATTCAACTTTGCTCATATCCTGTTCAACACACTTTGATCCCTACAATACGTGTACCTGGACCCACTAAAAGGCAACTCAATAATACCTGCTGAATTCACCATATGTTCAAAATCAGTCATAGAAGAAGCCAAAAGTGGTCTCCCATCTAGCTTCTCATAAATTTGCACTGAAATCACTTGCGACGATCCATGGTTCATTCATTGAAGTAGCTGGATAAAACCACATAACTCCTTCCCTTTCATTAGAAATGTCTTATCATACACAAAACCAGCCATGCATATTTGATACCCATAAATGAAATAGACATGTTCAGGCATTGATTGGATAAACCTTCCACAAGTACAGTACTTCAAATGTATGCCTCCAAGAAAATCCAGACTTTACCACCACTATAAGCATTAGGAACGGCATTACCAAAATCAAAATGGATTATAAGAGAATCGGAGAAATTAAAATGGACATATACAGGCTCGTATCTTTCCTTCTCTTGGCATGCCTTTCACTCTTTTTAAAAATGAAGTACGGGATGTATATACTGATTTCCCTCATATAGAATCTCTTTAAGAAGATTGATATTTACAGATATTATCGTACTTAGTCACCCTTCAAATTGCCTTCATCAAGTAAATAAATTAGTTATCTAGTCAACAAAGACATATATGTAACCAACGGGATTGGTGCAATGGTTAGGGATATCACATTATGACACAGAGGTCTTGGGATCTAACCAGTACCAACGTGGGCCACCACAATGAATTATCCTGACTTAAACGGCGCGCGCCAACGGACAGTCTGTGGGATTTGTAATGGCCCCATGAAATAGTTGGGCGAGTGATGAAAAATGATGAACCCGATGAACCTCTGGTTCCAAAAAGAGACAAATACGTAGAAATACAATATGTTGGATGATCATGATCACCTCATCCGCGAGACAATAAAACATTCTATGGTGGCGTAACACAACGAAAATTTTGAGAAAGGTACTAGCATCAGAGTATGAGCTACTAAGTTATTTTTTCTATAACCGTAATGTTTTTTCGATTGCTCCCATTAATTAAATTTACTGTACCACCTTGAATTTTAAAGGACCACCTAGCAATTTTATCCCATAAATTTGCTTCTCTTGATGGACTCTACAATGAGAATACTTTTCCAGCAAGTTCATAAAGTCTCCAGTACCAAGAAACAAACAAGACATTAATAAATAATCAATTACCTTACGTGATTAGCAATTAATATAGGATCAAGGTCGCAGCGAACGCCCTTTAAATCCGATGACCATTTTGCTGTCAAAACCCCCGTAGCAATTACGTCATCTGGAGCAGCGACATATTAATGAGATTTTTCAAGCAGAGTACATACATCATACTATCAAAATATAGGAAACGTATTGAACCAATAAAAGAAACCTACATGTTTTGATTACAACCTTAATCTTCTTCTTCTCTTTTGCAATAAAATCAGATTTATTAATACAAATGGTGAATTACAAGTTCAAAAAAATGAAAGGGAAAAAAGAAAATCTCTACCAAACCCAACTAGGTTGCCATTTGCTACCCATGCTACAACTGTGACTAAACTATTCAAACCTGAAGTATTCTTGAACTAGATTCTTTATGGCGGTGATGAAATCAGGCTACACTGTAAAACCTTCTCTCGTTCCAATAGGGAAAGAACTGGCTTTCCTTGCTTAAAGCTCATACTAACTTAAAATGATGTAGCACATCCCTAGGTAGGGCGTGCACCACAGTAGTTGGCCTCTCTCTCTAGTTCTATAAAGGGAGGCACTCTTTACTTTCTCCAATAGTTAGTTTTTGCTTAAGAAGAAAAGTTCTACTAAATAAAATTAGGGTTCCTCAAGAACCTAATTTCCTTCCCCCAATTGATTAAACTAGTGTTCTTCTTGATTATTGGCTTCCGTGTAATCATTTACACTAAAGTGGTATCAGAGCGATCTTACAATCCTTCGATTCGACGAGATGAATGCAACACACGAGTTTCTTCTAGAACTTGTGAGCGCTCAATCCGAGTTGTTCCAAACAATCCTACGAGTTTTCAAAGATGGAGATAGGTATGTTCAACCCAACTCACCCCACGCCGTCGAGGAATTCTCCGACATCCCTAGCGTCACAGATCGACGCCAACCCCGTGAGTACATTACGGCCACGGCGGTTAAAACTCCGAGCAAATTACCGTCATTGTACGGCTTGATAACCCCCCTCCCCACGAAACCCAAGTCGGCTGTCGGAGAGACCGTTGCCGATGTTGCGATCGAAGCCGCGAAAACAGTTGCGTCGGTAGAAAAACAGATTGTGGGAGAGACGAATTCATGGATCCCCTTTGATCCTTATGGGCTGGGCTCTAAACCCATGACACCAAGTCGAGTTCAAGGCCCACAGGCCAAGCCCAAAGCAGCTCAAGTTCAAGACCCACAAGCCAAGCTTAAACCGCTTAAGACCACCCCAACGTCTCCTTATTCAAGCCTCACCGAAACAGTCCACAACAGTTCGCTAAGCCCAAGAAATGAGGGCCAAAAATGAAGAGAGAAACCGACCCCACCACTACCTCCTAATCCTACCACACACCCACCAAACCAGGTGATACAACCTTGTACCGGGAAACTACTGCACCCATCACATGCAGCTCCCGCATCGGCAACGCAGATTCCGCCACGGCACAGGTAGCACCGTTCACCCTCTACCCCTATGTGCTTCTATAAATAGGACATTGAAGTTCGACCCGAGTAACCCAAATTCTTGGCTCCGTAACAACATCTTCCGTACACGGTGCATTACAAATGGGAGGCTCTGTCAAGTGATTCTTGATTGCAGGTCTATAGAGAATTTAGTGGCCAAGGAGCTAGTGGGGAAACTCAAGTTAGAGGCGTTCCCGAGTACTGAACCCTTTGATCTTACTTGGCTCTCTCCAGGACAAGAAAAACGTTCCGAAGACGAGTGCGTATTGACATTCACGATAGGTGACACTTATGAGGATATTATCCACGCTTTGGTAGTCGATATGGATATTTACCATATCCTACTTGGGAGGCCTTGGATGTTTGACAGGAAAATCCATTGTTATGGGGAGACCAATACATTTAGCTTCCTATGGGGCACTGGAAAAGTTGTACTAGAACCGATGCCTCCTCCGACACTTATCGCAGCCGTCCGATGGGAATGTGCCAGTTTCATCGCAGATGCTCGATCTCACGGTAGAGCATACGCCCTTGTCAGTGCGTATTCCCCACCCCCTACACCTGTCCCTTCTTGTTTGCAGTCTATTATTGCAGAGTTCAGTGATGTTTGCGAGGAAAAAACACAGATAGTGCTTTACCTCCCCTACGGGATATCCAGCATACTATTGATTTTGTTCCGAGGTCCCCACTTCTAAACTTACCTCATTACCGAATGGCACCCGCAGAGCACGCAGAGTTACAAAAACAGGTCTCTGAGTTATGTACCAAGGGCTTAGTTAGAGAGAGCATGTCACCATGTGCAGTACCCGCCCTTCTAACTCCTAAGAAAGATGGTAGCTGGCGGATGTGTGTTGATAGTAAAGCTATCAACAAGATAACAGTTAAGTACCGTTTCCCAGTTCCACGGTTAGAGGATATGATTGACAGCTTGCACGGAGCCTGAGTGTTCTCCAAACTCGACCTTCACAGTGGGTACCACCAGATTCGTATGAGACTAGGTGATGAGTGGCAAACGGCATTCAAGACGAAGGATGGTCTATTCAAGTGGATGGTCATGCCTTTCAGCCTTTCTAGTGCACCATCGACATTCATGAGGTTGATGACGGAGGCCTTGCGCAAGTACATCAACAAGTTTGTTGTGGTCTATTTCGATGATATTCTGATCTACAGTAAGACTGAGGAAGAACACTAATATCACATCGCCAATATTCTTGGAGTCCTCTCGGACAACAACCTATTTCTTCAGCTGAAGAAGTGTTCTTTCATGGTTGACTCAGTACAGTTTTTGGGATTTGTGGTGTCAGCTGACGGCATACGGGTTGACGACAACAAGGTTCAAGCTATCAGGGATTGGCTGATTCCTACATCGACTTCGCAGATTCGGAGTTTCCACGGGTAAGCTATGTTTTACAGGAGGTTTATCCAGGGTTTTAGTACGATCATGGCACCATTGACTTGATGAGGGACGTCCCATTCGTCTGGGGCAGAGGCAGCTACGGCTTTTGCAACGATTAAGGATAGGCTGACGTCAGCTCCCGTTCTAGTGCGACCCGACTTTACACAATTGTTCCATGTACACATAGATGCGTGTAAAACTGGTATTGGGGCAGTTCTTTCTCAAAGGAGGAAGCCAGTTGCGTATTTCGCTCATAAGCTATCGGGTCCACAGTTGCGCTATTCCACTTATGACATTGAGCTTCTAGCAGTTGTCCGCTTACTAACTTATTAGAGGCACTATTTGGTACACATGGAGTTTATTCTCCACACATATCATAATGCATTACGCCACATGCACAGTCAACAGTGGGTCACTTCTGATAAACAGACGAAGTGGCTCAACTTTCTTCAAGACTATACGTTCAGCACTCAGCACGTCAAGGGAAAGGAGAACACGATCGCAGAAGGTCTGAGTAAACGCAAGGAGGTTCAGGTTACTCTCTGAGCTTCAGTATTTGGGTTTGAGACGTTACGTGATCTCTATGCTACAGATGAGTTCTTCGATCCTGTTTTTGGCGATTGTCTCACACAGGAAGATGTGAGAAGTGGTGAATACTCTATACAGGACGGGTATTTTTTCCGTGAGTCCACTCTATCATCCCTACTTCGTCAGTTCGAGATAGTGTCAGCTGAGATACATAATAGGGGACTTGGTGGTCATTTTGGGGTGGCCAAGACGATGTCGTCTATGCGAGAGAGATATTTTTGGCCTAGCATGCGACGTGATGTCAACCAGTTCATTCAGCAGTGTTATACTTGTCAGACAGTTAAAGGGACTCAGCAAAACACTGGCCTATACACGCCCTTACCCATTCTTGAGGCACCATGGCGAGGCGTCTCTATGGATTTTGTGACAGGGTTACCAGGGACAGCAGAGGGCCTTGATTCAATTTTCATTGTCGTCGACAGGTTCTCCAAGATGGCACATTTCATTCCCTATTCTCGAACATATGACGTCTCTCGTGTTACTTGTATTTTTGGGAGATTGTTTGTCTACATGGTATTCCACAATCCATCACATCAGACAGAGACGTCAGGTTCACGGGTCATTTTTTATGGTCATTTATGGAGCTATTTACGTTGTAAATTACAGTTCTCCACAGCATTTCATCCTCAGACAGATGGGCAGACAGAGGTTGTTAACAGAAGTTTGGGTAACCTATTACGAACCACGATTGGGGATAGTCCAGGGGATTGGGTGTTCACCCTTACTCAGGCAGAATTCGCTTTTAACAACTTTATCAACAGGTCTACGGGATTGTCTCCATTTATGATTGTCCAAGGGCGATCGCCGGATATAGTTCTAGATTTGGCACCTATACCCCCGACCGACGGCTCCAGTTTCGTCCTCTGCCGCAGAGTTTGCTATTTCGATACAGCGTATCCATAAGAGTGTACGCACACGTTTAGCAGAGACATATGCCTCCTATAAGGCACAGGCAAATACACGTCGTCGACAGGTCAATTTTCAGCCAGGTGATTTGGTTATGTTGTATATCGAGAAGGAGCGTCGTTCCGGAGTGGGTTCCAAATTAGCCCTTCGGCGAACAGGTCCTTTCCATATTGTTCAGCGTATTGGGGAGAACGCTTACGAGCTTGACCTCCCACAGCATATGCGTCGATCTCATGTTGTTAATGTGAGTCTCATTTCTCCTTATGTTGGTGATCACGTGCCACCCATTACTTTACCGATGCCTCTTCCGTAGTAACACGAGCTTGACCATATTGGCTCTTAGAGAGGAGTACAAATGAGATGCCAAAAAGAGGTGTCTATCATATGTACAAGGTGCATTGGGTGGGCAAGCCTGGTTCAGAAGACTCGTGGATATCACAAGCATATTTTCAACAGAGGGACCCCATTTTATTTTCCGATTACACCAACCGGTTGAATTCGTGGTCAAATTCTTCCACAGAGGGAGGGTTTGATGTAGCACATCCCTAGGTAGGGCGTTCACCACAGTAGTTGGCCTCTCTCTCTAGTTCTATAAAGGGAGGCACTCTTTACTTTCCCCGGTAGTTAGTTTTTGCTTAAGAAGAAAAGTACTAATAAATAAAATTAGGGTTCCTCAAGAACCTAATTTCCTTCCCCCAAGTGATTAAACTAGTGTTCTTCTTGATTATTGGCTTCCACGTAATCAGTTTACACTATAAAAAGCTTGTATTGCTAGCTTAATGTTTGAAACCAGGTGATTTTTGTTCAAGCCTTGAGCACAAGCTTGTTGAAGAGCTTCTATAATAGCTTTGCATACAACAAAAAACAATGCCCATATTCTCAACTAGTAACCCTTGAACTGTACAGCTATAATCCCTATCACATCTCTATAACCACTACTACCTGGGTTACTAATGAAGGAGCCATTACAATTGATCTTCACTTTGTAAAACCAAGGCAACTTCCATCTGCATGATTGGATTCTCTGCAGTCTTGAGGCATCCTAGCTACACCCAAGCTGGTAATAATCTTAGGATCTATAGGTGAATTATGCATAAAAATAAGAATGGGGCCATGGGGCCAGCATAACTCTCATCTTCATTTGCTGAGCTGGAGTCTTCATTTACTCGTTGCTTTCTATGCTCATTGATCACTGCCAAGACATAATTTATCCAGAATTCTTCACATACCTTCAACTTCGGTTTGCTAGCGTGAACAACATTTCAAGCTCCAATTATTTAGATGGAATCCAAACACCCAACAACTCACTCCAAAGATTCCTAACTGCTTCACAGCTCCATAAAATGTGATCTATGTTGTCTACATCTTGGAGACAAATTAAGTAACAAGAAGACAACTAAACACCCCTACCTTGAAACCTTCTTTCTGTAGGCAAAGCATTATGAAACATTCTCATGCTAGATTAGAGCGTCTGGGAGAGCTATTAGGTCTTCATAAATAGCTCTTCCACCAAATTGTATTCCTTTTTTTTCTTATAGCTTTAAACACAGATGTTACCGAGTATACGTCTATCCTCGCTTTTAGATCTCGTAGAAATCTGTTGGAGTTGCACCACTGTTCTTGTGAAAAGTATGTCAATTACTAAAGAAGCCATCTACTCACTGTTACAAATGATTTCTTGAACACAAACAGTATACTTCTTCAACTGTTGAGGAATACCTTGAATAACATCCTTGACTCTTTCATTTAGAGCCCATATATCTCTCTACATTTTAATCTCCTGACCATCGCCAACCATCCACATAAAGTGTCGTTCGACTGCTGTATAGACTACCTTGATGTCAGTCCATATAGTAGACTTAGTATATTATGTAATGGATCTCCTGCTACAATAAAAATTTAGCAGAAATAGAATTGCTCCAAAGGCTTTATTTACAGCAGTCCAAGCCATTTTCATGAGCTTGGCGATGTTAACACCCTCCAATCTTCTAAGACCAACACCACCTTCTGCAACTGGTTTGCACATCTTCTCCCAAGAAACAGTAATAACTTTCCCTTTAGACGGATCTTCAGTCCAAAAGAAGTTCCTAATCACCACCTTACATTCTTTGATAGATTTAGACCATTTGTAGACTGACAAATTATGAATACGAATGATAATGAGGACAGCCTAAGAGAGAACAATTCTACGTTGTAAAGGTAGCACAGAGTTTACATAGCTATTAGCTCTCTTTCTAACTTTGTCTAGATGTGGTCTCATTGCTGCAATTGCAACTCAGCCTTTAATTAAAGGAATACTTCAGTCTCAGATAGAGAGCCTTTCTTGAACTCAAAAATGCTCCACTATTTATTCTCTTTCAACATTCATACATTCTAGAAAATATGCCCCAGCAACTTATAAATTCTATTTAGACCCTTCAAATTCCCCTAAACACAGATGAAGATATCATCAACAAATATCGGAGACCTCTACTAAGAACATCATTGGCTATATCAAAAAAAGAAAGAAGAAATTTAGGTATCTCTTTGTCTCAATCATGGTTTGAAAACTAGGACCAACTTGGGCGAGTTGCCTCAGGATCGGTCTGGTCCGATCCGAGTTTGGCTGAAAACTCTGAAAAGCTGTGACTCGGGACAACTTGGGCGAGTTTTCATGAGTTTCATGGATCGGATCGGTGGATCGTTGAATTTTTTTTAATATTAATTTTAATTATTTTAATGCTATTTGATATGACAAAAGTGTATGAGTGACAAAATGTGATATGACAAAAGCAATGGCTATAGTCACCATCGGTCAAATGAGGAGGAAGATGACACCTCTGGGCGTGGACGTAGTCAGCATGAAGGAGGTGATGGTAGCAGCGCGAAAGAGCTAGAAGTAGCCAACATATAGGAGTCGGTACAAGTCAAAGCAGAGGAGTTCGTAGCAGTCAGCGAATAAGGGGAAGAACCAATTCTCCTAGCCCTAGTGGAGTCGGTACTGATAACATGGACAGAGATAGATGGCATGATGACAATGAAGCTGATAGCGGCTTGAACAATACTCAGCTAGATTATGATACCGTTAGCAAGATGGGGATCATGAATCTGGAAAAGGTGGTCACGTTACGGGTGGTTATGAATGACAAAGAAGTAGAATTGGGAACTTAACATCTATTCCAAGTGATAAGGATGATGAAGAAGGGACCCAAGCAACAAGAGTAAATGATATCGATGTTGGGTTTCAGATGATCAGTATTGGTGAATTGAATAGGGAGTCAATCAGGCTGGTTCAATGTCTTCTTATGGTCAGTCAGAGATGTATTCAGGGTAAAATGGATTTTCTGATACATACGGACAATATGGTGTGCCTATTGATTCTCGTGGGAGGACTATGTAAGGATCTTATCAAACCCCATAGGATCCATACTATGGCTTTTACGGGCAGTCCGAGATACAGCCTAAGCAATATGGTGTGCCTATTGATTCTTATGGTCAGTCAGAGATGTATTCAGGGTAAAATGGATTTTCTGATACATACGGACAATACGGTGTGCCTATTGATTCTCGTGGGAGAACTATGTAAGGATCTTATCAAACCCCATATGATCCATACTATGGCTTTTACGGGCAGTCCGAGATACAGCTTGGGCAATACGGTACTAGTACTGCTTATCAACAGGGTGATATTTCTTCCCCTTTGATTCCTCGAGACGATTATTCTAAATCTTGCAATAACAATCGGGGAGTGCATCCTTATCATCGAGGCCCAGAATAATTTGGTTAAGCAAATGAATGATCCAATCATCTTGTTGTTTTATTATGAATCTCGTAATTCTAGTATTTTGGTGTGTGGTGTGTGGTGTGTGGTGTGTTTGTATCATTTGTATTTGAGTATATGAATTATCTTTGAATTTGTATCTTTCATGTAGAGTGTACTTTGTATCTTTGGTACGGATTGTACTAGACTCATTCTAATATTGTATTTGGATTAATTATTTAAGCTATAAAAAGAACAAAGAATAACTTAAGATACATATATCATATTTGAGGCTAAAAAAATACAAACTCGGACCAACTCGGGGACGGATCGCATGTTCCAACTCGGACACGGACTGTCCAACTCGGGATCGGCCGTGGGCGATCCCAGTCCCGAGTCCAAGTTTTTGAACCATGGTCTCAATCTTTTTTTCAGCATAAAGATGCCCACAAGGACCACCTTTTATAAATACAAATATTATTTGCACTTGTGAGAATAGACATAATCCAAGAGCACCATTTAAGATTCAGACATATCACAATGTTGTTGCCATCATTTCCAATAGCATGTCAAGAAACACTTTTAAATGATATTTTAGAGTGTCAAGGTTTCGGCTGGGAGAGAGGAACTAATAAACTATATTCAATATGCAACACACTAGTAATGATAAGATCGCTCTTACCTCACTATACTATGGTGCTTCACACATAATAAGGCAGGGCAGACTTTTGAATAGGGTGAACATAATGCAAAGCTTATACTGAATATTACTTCATCACATTTATGAGTACATATTGAGCATGGCAATAATAAGCCAACCCTTTAACTTTAATCATCATAGTTGCATGACATACAGATCTTGACTCAATATCTTTGATTATGCATGAGAGAGTTTCACTCACAGCGCTACATACTTTCCCTCATTTGTAGCAAGGTTGAAAGTAACTTGTATGTAAGCAGATCATTAGTTTAAACATGGAGAACTGGGATTTCCATTACATTTTTGCTTAAACATATAGAACTGGAATTTCCATAAATAATAAAAAAACATACTTTGGCTTCAATATAAAAAATAATGGCTATGCCAAATTCTTCACTCAACCAAAGTAAATCGAATAGAAATACACTAATAACACTTAATCAAATAACAAAAAGGAGTAGGATCACAATAATTAAACTATTGTTTTGCTGTGCAAGTTAAGTTAAATCAATATACATATTTGGTAATATTAATCAATATGAGAAAACTCATAATAAAAAACCTTGCACATGGCAATAAATGAACGCCGTGGTATACACCAAACCAATTGTGTTCCCATTGTCAAAGAGAAGTTGCACAATACCAAAGGCCTAAACATCACAAAGATGTACATCACAATACATCAACAATAAATACTTAATATTATATACATCAGCGACATCACAATATATCAAACAAAAATACAGAACACATGATTCATCAGGTAAAGGAACTCATTCCACTCTCCACCGCACCGATTGTCATTGGTGCAACGATATGTTTTAGGACTTCTTCAATCGAAATCCTCGAATTGCTTCATGATGGTGCTTCCACGGTCAAAGGAAGCAAACTATGAGGATTTCAACATAAAGAATAGTCCTAAAACATATCTTTGCACCGAGGACAATCGGTCGACTGGAGAGCGGAACGAGTTTTTTCCCATGGTAAATCGTGTGTTCTTTACTTTCGTTATCTATATAAAATAATGTCGTTGATGTATCTTAATATTAATGATTTATTGTTGATATATTGTGATATATCTTTGTAATGCTTAATCCTTTAGCATTATGCAATTTTTACCTTAACAATAAAAGCGCACTTGATTCGATGTATATAATAGCATTCGTTTCTTGCCATGTGCAAGGTTTTGTATCATGATTTTCCATAATAACTAGCTTTAACTGAAATGTATATATTGATATAATTAACTTGTATATAAAACACACAGAAAAGATACTATTCTTCTCACTAATGCATCTTGGTACCCACATTCACAACAAGGAGGAGCTGGTTTTATCTATATTGGCAAACATAATTCTATTGGGTTAGCAGGCTCTAGAAGACTCCATGCCAGAAGCGTCGAAGAGGCAGAAGGGCGAGCCCTCCACTGGACCATCAATGTGGTCCAACAACACCTTCAAATAGAGGATCTTTTGATTGCTACAGATAGTAAAGCGTTGGTGGATTATCTGAATGATCAAACGATTGGTATTTCTTGGAAAACTGGAAATTTTTTGGAATCCATCTTGTCTTCTGTAATGATGTTTAAATCTGTATCTTTTATTCATGTGCCTAGACATTGTAATTATTTGACACATGAATTAGCTAGTCTGGGTAAATTTTATAATGTAATATATAACAGTCACACTCTACCTGCTTGGTTGCCTACTACCGTACAGTTTTAACTCTCTTGTATGTTTTGGTTTGTTTAATAAAATCTGCGTTTGGAAAGAAAAAGAAAAAAAAACAGAATATGCAATGTTATGGAAATGCCACTTTTATATGTTGAAGGCATGATGTAATAGAATCCCCAGTTCTAAGTGTTTAGAAACCAATGTTACTTCCCTTATATGCTCACATACAAGTTCCTTTTGACCATGCTACTGATGAGGGAATGTGTGTTGGCGCTCAAAGTGGGCGAAATTCTTTCACGCGATACCGAAGATAAAGAGTCAAGATCCGCATCGAACTCTTTCTTTTGGGGGAAGACTTGAACTACTTAGATTAGTGTTGCAAACCTTTAACAGGATGCAAGGTACTGGTAAAGGCTTAAAGTATGCCCTGCAGATGGGATACAATGACATCATTGTTAACTGTGATGATAAGATGGCTATGCAACCCTTGACAACAGACCTTGAGCCTCCTTGGCAGGCTAAGAGGTTGGTGAACAAAGTTAAGGTGGACATGAGACGGTTCAGAAGTTGTGTAGTTAAGCTTAACTACAAGGAAACAAACAGGGATGCAAACTACCTGACCAAGATCAAACCTGCTGAAGGTTTTAGAGAGATTGAGCCAGGGGATTTTGACAATGATCTCAAGAAGATCATTGAAGAGGGTGCTAGTGGTACTGTTTACTCCAGGGAGTAGTCAGTATTGTACTAGTTTTTAGTTTTTATTGTTCTTGTGTATTGTTGTATAGGCTCTTGTTTTTTGTTTTGTTTTTTTGAGTCCTCCAGATCATTGAGGGCCCACTTTTGTAAATTCTGTTAGTCTCTATAGAGCAGGGGGGGTCTGCTTTCAACCCCAGCTTACTCTGCAAAAAAAAAATATATATATATATGTGATTGTCAGAATTGAGAAAATCTTTAACGATTTTCTTGTAGTCAGGTGCTGCGGATATCAAGGTCATCTTCAGTGTAGCATGGAAGGATGTGTGCTTGCCTAAACTTGGCCTAAAACGGTTAAAATATTTTGCTAACTCTATTCTTATAAGAACTCTATGGAAACTTATCAATGGGAAGGAGAATTTGTGGGTGAACTGGATTAATGAAAAGTATCTCTCAGAGTGTAGTTTCTGGACTATGAAGATCCACAGGGTCTATGAGCCATGCTGAAAAGGAGTTTTGTGCTCAGAAATTGCAAATACATTGTCGGGAATGGGAGAACATTCTCTTTCTGGCATGACCCAATGTTATCTAGAGGTATACTCCGTATGAGATTTAGCCATTCAAACATAATCTTATTGGCATTAAGAATGAAGAAAAACTTAGCAGAATCACTGATGGGGTCAGCTGGATGTTCCCTACTAGCAGGATTAGATCTCAAGAACTTACTCAGCTTTGGGAAGAGATGAAGAATGCAGACAAACTTATGAGGAATGTAAAGATCTTATTATTTGGAAACCTGCAAAGTATGTAAATTCTCTACAAAGTCTGCATAGAAAAAATTAAAAAGCTCAAAAGAGGTAGTTCCATGGTACAGAACTGTATGGAGTAAAAAATCTATGCACAGATACACTCTCATACTATAGATGGCAGTTAAGAATAGACTTAAGACCAAGGACTTTCGGGTAAAAATTGAAGTGTTAAATGTTTGCTGTTGTTCACTATGTGATGCAAAAGAAGAAAACAGAATGTCTATTTTCTAACTTCATTTGGTCCCAAATTCTATGAAGTCTGGGGATCATTAAAAATGTGGGCAGATAAGAGGATGAATTTAGATGGCTAGTGAATGAAGCAAATCTAGATGTAGCTATCAAACTACTTCGCAAAGCTTCTTTTGCTGTTACTGTCTATGGTATATGGAAAGAAAGAAATCAGCGACAATTCAAACAAATGTCCAGTACAAAAGAAGCTGTCCTTTTGAAGATAAAGCCTTGTTATCCAGAAAGCTCAAGCATCTGAATTCAGGTTTTGGAGTAACCCAACAAACAAGTAAATTGTGCTCAATTGGGGTAGTAATTCAAGGATAAAACAACCTAAAATCCCTGGATATGATAACTGGAAATATAATACCCACCTGTTGATACTTAACATTGCTTGTTCAGAAGGAAACACAAAACAGTATGGTGGCCTTTTCAGACTTCAAAATGGCATACCAATCTGTGTCTACACTGCTGAAGCTCTTGACAATCAAAATAAAGAGAATATGATCCTATTTGCTATTATACAGTCTTGACCTTGCCATAGCTTTGTCCTTACTGGATATCGAGATTTGTATAGAATTAAAGGTGCTTGCAAACTCTCTTAACAACAGTTGCCCTTCAAATTGGAGAGAAATGAAGACAGAGAAATTGACAAAAGGGAGTACCAGTTGAAGAAACTTTCTTTCAGACACATCAAGGCTGCTTCAGACAAAGGTACAATACAATTAATTACTCACTTTACAGATTCTTTGTATTACCCACTTCTTTCTCTTTTGAGTTAATTAGACTTTGTAAATAGATGCATATGGGATTTTTTTTTTAGGATGTAATTTTTTCATTTGAAATAAATCTGGTGGAGCCCTGCCTAACCTCAGCTTTCACTTTCAAAAGGAAGAAGATCCACATCGGCATGCAACCATAAAAATTAAGTTAAGGGATTGGCGTATTATTCCATGGTCAATATGAACTCGCAATTCTGATGAAGTAATACTTGTTATGGGCTTTGTTTACGTTCACCCTATTCAAAATTCAGCCTATGCTAATTACTACTAGTGACTCTAACATAGAGGAAGGATGATCGCAAAATAGATTCATGGAAGACTAAAAATTCTTAATGATACAGGAATTCTTTTGAAAACTTACATATTTAGTCACACTCATGTGAAGTACAATAACTTTAATATACAAGAATGAGTACTCCACACATGTATTGTAAACCAAGGTAGATGTGTCATGTAGCTAGTCCATTGCTCTCTAGGACGACTCTCCCCGATTATTGAAAAGGAACTTTTTCAATCTTATGAAACACAATGGTTGAATCAATCGCCACATTTCAAAAAATATCATCATCAATTCAATTAATAATTGTACATAAAGCAAAAGCAAGATAAGCATATAACAAGGATAAAATTGGGAAACTGGTGCAATACCTCCAGCTTTAACAATGTCAACAAGATCGTCCATCAGAACAATAGGAATGGAGCGGGGAATAGAACCCACGCCCAAAACCTGCGTACTCTCTTGGATTTTAATTTCCTGGTAATCATGACATACAACAGAGCCTTCCAAACACTTGAAACTTGTTCCCTCGCATGATCCAGCCCTCTATTACAAAAAGGAAACAATATTAGGAAGCTCTAATGGAATTTTGAAACAAATGACACCCATATCAACTACGAGATTTATTATATTTTTGGTAATCAAGACAAATAAAGTGATAGAGGACATAAATATATTCCGAATGCCATGAAAGAATTATTTGATGTTTTCGTAACAACTAACAGCTCTTTAGCTAGAAAAACTCAAAATATTATTCACAATGGCTCATGGTCTGGATCTATGTTCTCGCAAAAGAACGAATTTGGAATAGGGCTGTCAATGGTAAGGCCTAAATCCGTTACCCGGTCCGATCCGATCCGATCCGTTGGTAAAGATTTAGGATCGACTTTTTAGATCCATTAAGAAACCCGATCCGTTATGGTCCGATTCAATAAGCTAACGGATTGGATAAGGATTCACCTCAATTCGATCCGCTAAAAACCCGATCCATTAAGGATACATACTACTTATCCTAATATTGTAATTATCTATAACAATGAGGTTATTTTTATCCCTAAAATACTAACTCTTTATGCCCTAGAAGACTTAATTTCAAGGGCCGGCATAACTCTTCAAAGTTCCAACAAACAAATTCTTCTTGTCTCTCCTGAAGTCTAGAGCCCCCACATATTTAGGGTTTTTCTCAAGATTCTAACAAGATTAGAGAAATAAAATCGAAGATTAGATAAACCAAATAAACAATGTTTAAGATTGAAGATCTGATTTATTTTTATCTACCCCTAAATTCACTCTGTAAGTATAAATTAAATTACTTGTTCCTTCATCTATCCACAATCTACATTACTCATATATTTGCTACTCTATATCTTGATTTTAGATTGTATAAGAATCAGATCTTCAAGCTTTATTGTATATTTTTTTTATTTCTCATACTTATTGTTTGGGATGTGTTCTTTTTTTCTGATTTTGATTTTGACTTAGAATTCTTTTTTCTTTTTTTATTTTATTTTGATTTAGGGTGTGTTTTTCCTTTTGCTGATTTTAATTTGGGATTATATGGGATCTAAAACTATTGGCATGTCTTTACTCAATAGTTTATTTTTGATTTGGGATTTAGAATCATTGACCAGTTTAGCTCAGTTTAATTGGCATGTTACAACACGAACTTGATCGGTTTATTGTACTCTTCCTCTTTCACAGGATTTATGTAATGTCTAACTCTACCTCGGGTTCCCCAAGTCCAAATGACGTTGTTGTGCTAGATGATACTAATCAAAATAACAAACATGAAAGGGGTTTGAGGTCAACAGTATGGCTTGAGTTTGATAGGAAAAGAAAACCAGATGGTGAAGTTGCCGCTACATGTCATCATTGCAAGAAAATATTAAAAGCGATAGGTGGCAATGGGACTTCGCACTTGAAGAATCATTTAAAGAGATGTTTATTTAGAAATAGCAAGCAATCGGGGCAACCACTAATTGTAACCAAGTTGAATTCGAATAATAATACGAGTTCTATCAAGACTTGGAAGTTTAGTCAAGCACGAAGTCGCGCCGATCTTGGGAGGATGATTATCAAGCATGAGTACCCGTTTAATAAAGTTGAGCATGAATACTTCAAGGAGTTCGTGAACAACTTAAATCCACAGTTTAAGCTAATATTTCACAATACATTGAAGAGTGATTGTATGGGAATTTATCAAGAAGAAAAAGGAAATTTGTATAAGTTCTTGGATAAGCTTGACTCTCGGATTAGTTGTACAACGGACTTATGGAGCTCTGAGCACACAAAAGATGCATATTTGTGTTTGAGATACCATTTTGTAGATGAAGAATGGGTCTTGCAAAAGAAAATTCTCAGTTTTGTGAAAATGGAAGGAGATCCCACAGGCGATGATATTTTTAAGGTAGTCATGGATTGCTTATTGGAGTGGAATATCGACAAAAAGTTGTCTACTATCACTGTCGACAATGCTTCTTCAAATGATAGCATGATGACAAAGTTAAAGGTGGATCTTAATCGTGAGAACCTCCTGATGTTGGGTGGGCAGATCTTCCATGTGCATTGCACAGCTCATATAATCAATCTTATTGTTAAGGATGGTTTATCTGTTCTTGGAGCCACCTTACACAAGATTCGGGATAGTTGCATTTATGTTAAGAAGACACCGCAAAGAAAACTTAAATGGAAAAATGAAATAGATCAGGTGAAGATTACTTCCAAACGAGGGATTTGTACTGATGTTTCAACAAAGTGGAACTCAACATATCTTATGCTTCAAAGGGCACTAGAGTACAAAGATGCCTTCGCACGGTTAGACCAGAGAGAAACTAGCTTTAAGGTGAATTCGTCGGTAGATGAATGGGAAATGGCAAGGGTAATATGCGATTGTTTAAAAATATTCTACGAGTCTACAAAGACAATTTCAGGTACTAAATATCCAACTGCTAATATTTACTTCTATGAGGTATGTGAGATTCATTTGAGTTTGTTGGAGTGGCTTCAAAGCTCAAATGTCACCATTAAATCCATGGCAATGTGCATGATGGAGAAATTCGAGAAATATTGGTCATGTTCTAGTATGATTTTGGCGGTTGTTGTTGTATTGGATCCACGTTTCAATATTAGATTTATGCATTACTACTATGATCTAATATACCATAATGAGGCACATGGGAACGTCGCAAAGGTTCGTACTGCACTAGAGGAAATCTACAATGCATATGTTTCAAAGCCTACTTCACATTTGAGTACTTCTCAAGTTTCACCATCAAGAGCTGGTGGAAAACAATTATCATCAGATGCATTGAATTCAGATACAAGTAACGCCAAGAGAGTCAAAAATTGGTATTTGCAAGAGGGCCTCGGTACTTTGGGAAACAAGTTGGAGTTAGAGCAGTACTTGGATGAACCCATATTTTCACAAAATGAGCTCCAAATATTGGATTGGTGGAAGATCAACCAGCACAAGTATCCTTCATTGTCGAAGGCCGCTCGAGACATACTTGCTATTCCGGCATCTTCCGTTGCTTCTGAATCGGCATTTAGTACCGGTGGAAGGGTACTAAATGAATACCGATCTTCATTGCTTCCAGAGACTCTCGAGGCACTCCTATGCACGCAAGACTGATTGCCTTCATTGCCTTCTAATGTACAAGGCTGGTGCTTTTATTTAAGCAAAATTATTTCATAGAACTAAACAGCAAATACAAACTGTCTAAGTGCTAAGGCAATTCACTGCCCTTTCTACTACTAGGTAGATTATAAGAGAGCCATACAAGCCAGAGCCCTGCTTTCCCATTGTCGCAAGCATATGGGCAGCACCATTAAGCCCTCGAGGCAAAAAAACAAAATGATACAGACTTGAACCTATTACAGAAAAGTTTTATTTCATCTGGAGAGCTACTTGAGCATCCCACGCCGCATCGGAAAGTGAAATAAGGTTAACTTGTTCCTTGACCTGCTAAAACATCTTAGAGATCTGCTTATTATGAGCATATTTTCCTATTGTCATTGGATGAAGTGGTTTAACAATGAAGGATGGGACAGTAGATAATAATTGAGCAATAGATGGCTGTTTGTTTTCATAAATCAACTCATTGTTTCCATGCTTATCATTGATCATTAAATATCACAAGTTATAAACTGCAAATGCACAAGATAATTTTTATTCTTCTTGTTTTTTAGCTTTTGCTTCATGCCTACCAAGGAAATTTCAGACTCAACACTTGGAAGTCCCCAATCGTGACTTGGAGTTAGATGAGGCTAACGATGATTTTTTGGACGAACTATGAACACAATGGAGTGGATCGCGGATGTGGACGTTTTGGGTAACGATGAGGTTACCGGCGATCTTTTTGACAAATCATGAAAAAAATGGAGTGGATCGCGGATGTGGATATTTTGGGTAACGATGATCTTTTGAACGGACCATGGAAACAATGGAGTGGATGTGAATATATATTTTGGGTAACGATGAGGTTAACGATGATCTTTTGGCTAACAATGATTTATAATAGGGCTAGTCATTAGTGAATATTAGGGACGTTCCACTAACTATTTTTGCTAGGATCATATTTTCCACATTTTGGTATATTTATGAATGTTCAGGTCCTTTAATGTTACTTAATCACCTATCATATATATTAAAAATGAATATTGCACTTCATTTTAATGTTTAATTCCTCTTTGTTTTTTGTCTTGATAACTATATGTACTTACAGTCAAGAAATGCAGGGGTTGTTGTTCCTTTTCTTTGCTTCACTTTTCATTTTTGTGAAGTGGAGATAAGAGTTTCAAATAAATCGTATATCTGTTCTTTTGTGGTTGTTTTTTTTTACTAAATAATTTTGTAGCACTAACGAACTGGATCGGTTCGGGTTAGGATCCTGGTTATCATTAACGGATCGGATACGATTTTGAATCCTATGATCCTAATGGACTTAGGATCGGGTCGGGTTTTAGGATTTTCATAACGGACCGGACTAGGTTCGACTGAGATCCTAGTCCAATCCGGTCCATTGACAGCCCTAATTTGGAATTGTTTTGGTTCTTTATCAATAATGTTACAATCCTGAAAGGACCAGATCTGGAAGAGTGTATATATTATGTGATAGTTCTAACTTTCTCATTTCTATAGCCTAAAGAAATGAAAACGGATTCCAACATGTGTTCAACTTCATCTCCTTAATCCATGTAGACATTCACATCCAAAATTGTAAAATATTACAGTTTATCCTTTTTGTACGCATCAACTTTCAGCCTTGGAACTTCTTTTTTGACATTTTGAATTGTTTCAGACCCACTATGATTCTAATATCAGATTGTATGGCATTATCAAATTAAACGAGACTGAAGAGAGGGAGGAGGGGGTGCAGTCTATTTGTAGAGGTCATATATTCTTAACCAAGAGTTGGATTGTGAAACTGTTAATTTTGTTAAAAAGTAAATTCGATTACTTACGACGGCCATTTACGCCATATTCGCGGATTTTTTAAGTATCGACCTCTAAATATTCTCCAAGTCAGCTGATATGCTCAACTCAGGAATTGGGTTTGCATTCATCTCTTCATTGTCCGAGGCGTTATAATGGAGAACCCTTGAAACTTGGAGATTAATGAAAACATCTTGAACTTTTTATACTATTACTCTTTCTCTACTATATGTTAGCATTTATTGATTCTTCTCTCAAAGTTGTTCTCTATATATGAGTAATTAACGTGAGAAAAGGGAGTTTTTAGTTTGAATCTTGATCTGAGATTGGATTTAATCCATCATAGCTTTAAGCTAATTGTAGGCTACTTGTGGCAGCTAAGACCGCAAGCTATTTTCAAGCCGAGTGTGTAAGCTCTTTTCAGCCGAGTAGCTAATTTTTCTCTTTCGGACCGTTGATTGTCGGTCTCTTAATTTGTTTGCATCAAAAAGGAGCTCAGAAAACCTTGTCAAATTTGGATTAAACCGCATACAAAAAATTTCTAATCCGATCAGAAAAATTGCCCTCGAGCCAATCCACCAATTCCCCTAGTGCCAGGGTCTAACAGTTGTAATCTAGTTTACCCTCAGAAGTTGAAAAGAGGGGGAAAATTGTATGTGCATATACTCAGAACCATATATATGGTTGTGGAAATAAACCTGAGAAGGGCAAGATGAAGGAATTCTCAAGGCATTTCCTGCTTCCAGCTCAGGATAAACTTTGAACCTAAAACATAAACATTATTAGCAGACTAGTGCTTGCAGAAAAAAGAAAATAAATATACTTGTTACCTAGTATGAAGTGAAAAGGTCACCAGGAACATTTAAGCTATAAGAGTACGAAATCTTACAAACCAAAGATGCATATGGATGTGGGATGTATCGAAGTTGTTGGGCACCAGAAAGGTAGACCGGTGATTCCAATTCTCAACTGGCTAAAGTCCATTTCCATTTACAATAGAGCTACTTTTAAGGTTAAAAAGGAGGTTTTATTAATAATGAAAGCGTAAGAGAACAAAACAGGGATAGTATGGGCCCAGACCTAAAAGAATGAGGCTAGAGAAGGTATCATA
Organism: Kingdonia uniflora; assembly: GCA_014058105.1. Lineage (NCBI taxonomy): Eukaryota > Viridiplantae > Streptophyta > Magnoliopsida > Ranunculales > Circaeasteraceae > Kingdonia > Kingdonia uniflora. The sequence goes on along the minus strand of JACGCM010000593.1, from coordinate 186,956 downwards.
TACATCCAAAGTAAGCATTTCGCTAAGACCAACTCCATAGTTAGCCACTTAATAAAGGGATAAATAGCACATACGCTCAAAAGACCAACAATTCTTAGGGAAACTCACTTAACTTAATATGAAACTAAGAGAACTGAAAGAGTCATGAATCAACAGTTCCGACCTAAGAATTGCATTGCTCTTATTTACTATCTAAAATAGGAAAATCGCGGTGTCTAGATATTCATAAGATAGTTCGCCGACATTTTGGAATACTTGAGAACATAATACATAAGGTCCAAATGTTTTTCATCTTTGACGCATGACCACAAAAATCAAGCGACCGAACCAACACCCAAGTCCCCATCTGGGACACAGTTCAAACTCACTTGAACAGGAGAATCCTTCTGTGCCATCTGACCAGTTGAATCCTTATCTTCTTTGGATCATCCTAAGAATATCTGATGCATATTTTGTAATTGATTTAATCACAGCCTTAGGGAGAACAAAATGGTGCAACCAAAATGATGTGAAAAGTCGGATAGATGTATGGTTATCGACAGTTGGATTACCATGTTTGGAAATGCTCAACCTGAGTTCCCACCCAGAGAATCTCAGACCATGATGTTTGGGATTAAGATTGATTTATATGCTGTCCCCTAATTATGTTTTTTACCATTCGTGTGACATCAACGAATCTCCTTAGATTATTGTCAATGCATGGCGGAAATCAAGGGGCAATCAAATGATGGAGTAACTCAATGCTCAAAGAGTCAAAGCCTACAACTTGGAGCAAGAACACGTATTATCTTGTGATAACATGCCGATCCAAGTTATTTCTCTTCCTAATTATTTTTACAACAGTTCCACATTTCTATAAGTGAAACGGTTTTGTTTGTTCACATCTTTTTTGGAACTCGTGACTCACCCTAGCACCCAAACCCTTACTAACACTCAAGCCATTAAAAATTGTGAGAGTTGAACCACTTTAGAAATATGAAAAGTCCAGCATGCTGTAATACATACATCAAAGATAACAATCTATCATAAACAGATAAAAATTGAAAAAAAAAACAAATAAATCTAACCTGTCTTTGCATTTGCGACACTCGTATTCTCGTTCTCCTTCAATCATCTTAATTGATCCTGACCTAATAACAGTCCCTTTGAGAGTCAAAAGAATTCCTCGGTGCTTCACCCTCACACGCCCAATGCTAGGAAACGTTTCTACAAACACTCAAAAAACAAGTCAAAACACTTAATTTAACAACAAAATATACCGAAATTACAGACATTTCGAACAGATAAAGTCTATAAACCTGGGCATTCCAACGGAGACCCGCTAACATTTACTCTAACATGGACGAATTCCTTCTTCACATAGCCCTTGAAATCAACCAAAATGGGGTCCTAAATTTCAAATAAATAATTGGGACAATATTTCAGTCATAGATTTTAATTTCGAATTGAAATACAGATTGCGGATATCGATACCTGAGCATCGTAAGCTCCTTTATCGAAGAGTTTTAAGTACTCGTTAGGTTGCGAGAATAGATTATGAGCGAGAGAAGGATTGTACTCTGTCAGCTCTGCAAAACTTCGCGGAGATAAATAAACAAAGATTAGAGAGATGGATTTGAAGAGATAGAGGGAGAGGGTTTACTCACTCGATGTGGAGAGGGTAGTGAAGCATGGGGTCTGGGGAGAGAATGATGGAACGCAGCTGCTGAGGGTGATGACAGACGATAAACTTTGCAAACTCCTGGACGGGATCATACGCCATTGATGGGAAAGGAAGTTTCGGTACTGTACTATACTGTATTGTGTGTTGCTTCACTCTCCATCTCTGTGGAAAGAGGTGAAGTCCTTGGGCGGGAACAATGAGGTGCATCTCCACCAGACCCAACATAGCCCACATTTAGAATGTTGGTGACTTTATCCCATGTTGGTGCTCAGTTTGCAAACATGATGCAAATGCAAACAATCTGCATTTTTAACCGCTTCCATATGTTTAGTTCGATTTGCAATTACAATGTAGTGCCTTTAAAATACGTATATATGTTTGGTTCACTTTTGCAAAGCAAACAACTTGCATTTTTATGCAAAAGCTTCTTTTTTTGCTTGCACTTGGTTGCAGTGAAAATTTTCTGTAACAGAGTTTGTATTTTGGCTTTTTACTTGAGTCTTATATTCTAAGTCTCTTATGATATAAATGAGACCTAACCCTAACCTAGTAGAGATGTAGCCTCCATGGCTAAGCTTTGTAGAGATTGGGATTTTTGCAAGGTTGTAGAAGTTGGATAGTTCTCTTGGGGGTTCGATAAAGAGATGGGAAATGCCTCTCCGATGTTAAGCTAAGATGTGAATCGAAGGAAAGATAATAGAGATGGTTCAAGAAGAAGATGATCAACGGTGAGGAAATGCAACGATAGTTCGAAGACGATGGTTCGTGTATAAGCTTCATTTGAGATGGGTCGTAGAGGTTTTCGGTGAGGTTGAGATAACTTCAGTTCTTGATGGTTATCTTGATCTCTTATAACCTTGTAAATCTATATATGAGTTATAATATGAGGTTAGCGATCTCACGTATAATGAGAGCTATTGAGAGCTTGTAGGCGTTTCTCAGATACATAATGGATTCACGGGTTTGGTGGGTGTGGACGTAGCTCTTCGGGGTGAACCACGGTAAATCTCATGTTGTATGTGCTTGGTTTATTTCCTATTTCTTGTTGTGATTGTATGCCATGTTTAACCGGATAAAGCCAAACGTCGACGAGAGATGTGTTCCGCAATGTTCCCCCAATAAAGAACCTTGAACTTGTCAACCTTAGCATCCTTGAGGGTATTAAGTTTGATATAGGAGGGCACATTGATGAACAAGACCAATTAGATCTTATTAAAGACATAACTAGGACTGAGATCACCATGGCTCTCTATGAGATCCTTAATGACAAAGTCCCTGGACCTGATGGTTTCATTTTTTATTTTTTTTATAATTTGTACTTGGGGGATAATTGCTACTAACATGGTCAGAGCTATCAATAATTTTTGTTCAATCATCTCACATTCTAAAACAAATCAATGTTACCTATATTTTTCTGGTGCCTAAGGTTAGTAACCCCGCTTCCTTTGGTGATTTCAGACCTATAGCTTGTTGTACAATTTTTTATAAAGTCATGTATAAGGTTTTTGATTAATAGACTAAAGATTTATGTGTGTAAAATCATCAACCCTAACCAATCTGCTTTCATGCATAGAAGGAACATTTCTGATAATATCATGTTAACTCGTGAGATTGTTAGAAGTTATCACAAAGATAAAGGACCTAAGAGATGTACTGCTAAAATTCACATTAAAAAGGCCTATGATATGATTAGCTATAAAGTTATTGAGGAAATTTTGAAGAGATTCAAACTTCCCAGTAAATTCATAGTATGGGTGATGCAATGCATTACAACTCCTAAGTTATCCATCTATGTTAATGGTTCCTTATATGGTATTTTCAAACGTGATAGGGGAATTAGACAAGTTGATCGTTTGTCTTTCTACCTTTTTGTACTTATCATTGAGATCTTTTTTAGGTAAATCGACAGAAGAGTTGCAGATAAAACCTACAAGCTGCATTCTAGATGCAACAAGCTCAATTTATCTCACCTTTATTTTGTTGATGACTTAATTATTTTTATGGCATGAGATATTCGATCAGCTAACACCCTCTACAATGCCCTTAACAACTTTAAACATTTTACAGGGCTCCAAATGAACACAGAGAAGAGCCAAAAAATTTGTGCAGGAATGAATGATAGTGAAGCTGAAAACATTAGTAGAGTTGTGGGATGTAGGATTGGAAAACTCCCCATGAGATGCCTTAGCCTACCCCTTATTACTACAAGATTGAGAGTTATTAATTGTTTCCCCATAGTTGAAAAGTTCAATCAAATAATTTAAAGCCGGAAAAACATATTCATATTTTATGCTGGTAGAGTACTGGTGTTGATAAAATCAATTATGGGCAACCTCTACATATATTGTTGTTCCATATACAAGCTACCTCAAACAACCATTGATACTCTGGTATCCATCTGCAACAAAATTTTATGGGGAGGGTGGCTGAGCTGGATAAGAAAACTCCAATGGTTAGTTGGGCAAAATGTTGTTTACCTTACATAGAGATGAGGCTTGGGAATAAAAGACATATTAACAATGAACAATGATGTTGCTCTCATATAAGAGATCATAATCCACAGCATTGGTAATGGCAAGAATATTAGTTTATGAAATGAGCCATGAAACCCCCTGGGAATTCTAAGAGATAAGTTTCTTGAACAGTTTAGAGATGATACTACCCTCTCTATAAATGAAGGGCAGATAAATTCTAGCTCTAACACTCTGTACTCGAATATTCATAATATCCTTTTATAATAGCTAGCAAATCTAAATAAGATCTTTATATCTTTCTAAAATCCTCAAGAGAGGTCGTGGTTTTTAACCAATTTAAAGGTTTTCCACGCTAAACTTTTGTGTAAGCTATTATTCATTGTTCATTAGCGTTATGAGTATCTTTGGTATAAAGACTAAGTTCATATCACGAAATTAGGCTATTACATTTGGCGCCGTTTATAGAAACGTAATTCTCAAACTCATTGTATCAGAAAACAATTGATTATCTTTCTACAATATGATACTTCCAAACCATAGTACACTGATTTCTCCAGGAGAAGGAAACGTCGTATTAGCATAATTGTGGGCCAATCTTAACTCCAAAACTGAAAGGCGAGCGAGCCGCCTTAGAGCAGCAGCTGGCAAGCGTACAAGACGCGTTGAAAATTTTGCAGAGTCAACAAATCACTACTATGAAGAATAAATGCATGTTACTAGCTGCTTCACGAGTCTTCATTCTCGACAGGATAAGACCTCATGCGAACAATCTGGGAGGTGAAGCTCATAAGTAACATGGAGACGAGCCTGCTCTGACAGGAAGTTTACCAAGAAGCTGATGGAGGACTTGAAGGAGTCAGACAAGCAGAAGAACCACTATGAGGAAAAGATAGTATTCCAGCACGTGATCGATTAAGTGAAGGAAGTGACGACCATAACCCTTGAGAAGGACGCGTCACACGACCAACCATTACAGCTCGTCAGTACGTGACTCAGGAACATGTTGAAAAACGTATCAAAGAAGTGTTTGATGCCCAGGCTCAAATCAGTAAAGGCATTCACAATAGGTTATAAAAAAGTTTGATCGCTCAGGAATTATTGGATGGCGAAGTTCTCACCAATTTCCACACACCAAAACTCCAAAAATACAAATGAATTATTCAATTCAGATAACAGTAATACATCATATATTACTAAACTGTACTACTGTTATCTAAACTGAATATTGATATCTAACCTGTTGAACTGAATATTGTTATATGAACTGAATACAGCTCGACCCAAACTCGACCTGTTTGGTTAAACAAGTCGGGTCGGGTCGGGTTGACCTGTTTAAATCAGGGTCGGGTTTGGATTTGTATATATGACCCGTTTAGTTAACCAGATCGGGTTTGGATTTGCCTACTTGACCCATAAACCCGTTATGACCAGACCCGTTTGCCACCTCTACCCCCAGTATTAATAGAATTTAAACTGATGGTGTTAATGCTGGGGGTGGATATTACTTCGATCTACAAATATCGAGCTTCTGTTCTGAGGACTCCCACTGTCACGCCCCAAAATTCACTTTCTGATAATAGATTATAAAGCACATTCTAAGGCTTGACAAGTCGAGCATCCCACGGATGAAACCCCACAGATGTAATATATTTCTTAAGAAATTAACTACATCTACTTATCAAAGAAACGCAGCGGAAAATAACTCAATATAAATTAAATGAATAAATGGATTAAAGTGAATAAAATCTCTACTAACTCTAAAAACGAGAATAAAACTACGACAATGAAATATGAAATAAATATCATAAATACCCTACGACAGCTCAGCGATCCAAAGAATCCCGAAAATGATCAACCAAGCCTCACTAAGCAAAAACCTACTATGTTTGACCTCCTGAAAAATATAACGCACAGGGCGTCAAGCAAACACAATTATTACCGGTCACTGAACATGACAGACCGATCTATTATACAAAAGTACTAGTGTGATATAATATTATATATATATATATAAAAAAATGATTCAATGCATTGAGGAAGTGAGGTTCAATTATTAATGCTGTTTTTAAGCGTCGGCGCCAACCAGTATTATAAATAATTATAGAGTATTATTATTATTATTATTAGGTGTGGGAGATAACTAACAGACGATGTACACAGGGTCACTTTTAATTAAGTGGGACCACACTCTCGCACCCTTCTGTCCTCAACAGAAGCGTATCCCTTATTGTCGAGCCAGGGATTGGCGGATTCGTTTTTAGTGAGCCAGGAATTAGCGGGGAAATCACCGGATCAAGGTGCTCAAGGAGTTTCAACCTACAGGTCTAAAGCCTGATTTATTTTCACTTTCAGGGATCTATGCCCACGGGGAGTATTCACAAAGAATAACAAAGCCGACATGTAACTGGGGAAGAGTTTTAGGGGCTTGCAACCCTAGAACACTGATAAACAGTCACCTAATCTTTTGTTTAGGGAATCGAACCCAAGGACCCTGACATCATAGCCCTACTGTGTACACGACTTTAAGTTATCCTATGCATGAATGATTTAAGAGACCGACACTCAATCAAAATGACCTATCTGTCCTTGCTCTATAGGCAATGAGATTATATCATATGATTGGCGATCTTATGCTCAACGACTTTTTTACCCTCACAAATATACAAGTGGGGACTCTGTCGATGACCTTATATAGGCTTATACTAGTACTCCTTAGATTGAACATCAAGCTACAACCTGTACTATGGTTAAGGGTTGCATATGAGGGCACCGATTAATTACTATTAATGCTAACAATATAGCCATGGGCTTATTATATTATTACAAGTTACTTTATACATTCCACAAACATATATATATATGATCTGAGTATGATATGGTACTGTTCAAATTAATCAAGTTTTATTCTAGGATATACTTGATGAGTCTTGAGTTATAATGTATATGTTACTATTTGGATGAAAGGAAAAATAGTATAGCCTTATATAACTACTAACAAAAGCAACTCATAGTTATATTGAGTTTAATTTCTAACGAGTCCATATCTTCTTCCCATTCTAGTATTCAAACTCTCACAGTAGTATGCTTGAGTAAAAGGGAAATTTAATACATGAGTTTATAATACTAAGGTATGCATCTAACTATACTAAATTTACATCTTCAAAAGACCTATACAATTCCCTAATTCTTTAAATTTAAGATAAGACATACTTAATTACTCAAGGTTTCTAGAACATTAAGGATCATACTAGAGTTATGGTAATTTTACTAAACATGGTATAACATATCTAATCTACAATGGACAATGACAAGCAATAATGGTACTTGCCTTAAATCGACAAATCTGTGGTTTAATACGAAAGGAGAACTCTGCTCTCAATGCTCCAACAATCTAATTTTCTGGTTCAAAACGTCTAGCAATGGTGAAGTTGAGTTAGGAGAGGGGTTGAAGGTTTTCGAATTAGGGATTTGGGTTTGGGGTTTAGGAATTAGGGTTGGGTTTTCGAATTAGGGATTTGGGTTTGTTTCTCTCTCTAGAATGCAAGGAGAAGAGAGGTTAGGAATTTGGGGTTGGGGTTTAGGAATTAGGGTTGGGTTTTCAATTGTATTTGAAATGGAGGAGAAATAGGGAGAATGAGAGATGGAGAGAATCGGGGAAAATATTTTGGTAGTGGGTTTCGAATGGGTTTGTAACTCAAAAGTTAGGATTCCATACTACAAGATGAAATCAAGTTAAACTACAAACTACGGCCACAACGTGAAATACAAAAAAAACGAGGCGCTACACCCACCAGATAAACAAGGGAATCATAATGTCAATTTTCTCCACGAGGCAAATGTTCGATGGTAGCTTTCTTGAATCTACTCATTCTGTTGGCTACTGCTGCCGTAGTCAATCATTTTTCCATTTTTCTAAAACTTGTCTATGTAATGGTTTACTATTAGCAAAGAGTCTGTGTAGACAGATAGCTCACGAACCCTAATTTCTAGAGCCATATCCAGACCGTGGATTAGTGCCTCATATTCTATCTCATTGTTTATGGCTTTAAAGTTGAGTCTAATTAGTTTTTTTAATTATGTCATTGGAAGGCATGATAAGAACGATGCCAATCCCTATAGGTCGAGCAGAACCATCAGTGAGAAGGCGCCAACCTTTCTTGGATATCCAATCTGACTTTTCCTCAAACTGTTCTTCATTGATCTCTGTACTATCTTCTTCCCAGTCAAGATCATCTACTGGGAAGTTTGCTGTTGTTTGGGCTTTTTTCAGAAAACCGTGGTTTGAAACGTATATCGTGCTCACCGAGGGTTACCGACCATTGTTGAACTCGTCTGGATTTATCGCGCTTGGACAAGATTTTGCGCAAAGGATAATTTTTCATTACTCGAACTAAGTGAGCTTAGAAATACAGTTTTAATTTATGTGATGTGTAAACGAGAGCTAACAGTAGTTTCTCGATCTTAGTATACCGTGATTCTGCTGGAGTAAGAGTTTTATTGATAAAGTAGACAGGTTTCTTCATCTTCCCGTCAAGTCAAATGAGGATTGAACTCAATGACTCATCAGTAACGACAAGATAGATGGTGAGTTATTCTCCTTCCTTGGGTGTACTCATTACTGGTGGCTTTCCCAAATAGCGTTTGAGTTCCTCAAATGCTACTTCACATTTTGCCGTCCATTCAATTTTAGGATCTTTTTACTTTATTTTTCTTTGTTTCTTCACGTAGTAGGTCGAATAACCATCGACACCGATCTGAAGACTTTGAGACGATACGATTGATTGTTGTTATCTTGCCAACAAGCTTTTGTACGTCTTTCTTTATCTATGGAGAAGACATAGATAACAGTACACGAATACGATTTGGGTCAGCCTCTATGCCTTGCTTGATTGGACTCTGAACTGGCACTTGTCCTGGTTGAGTCTCATTTTGTAAAAACGATGAATTTTGAAAGTTGGGTATAAATTTGCAAGATGGTTCTCCTTCTTGAGGCTTTTACACAACATATCATCAATATAAACTTTCATCATTTTTTTGAGATGGTATTTGAACATCTGTGTCATCAATCTCCAATAAGTGGCTCCTGCGTTGTTGAGTCCAAAAGACATGACTTTGTAATAATACAAACCATACTCTATAATAAAAGCCATTTTCTCCTTATCTCCGGATAATAGTGGTATCTGGTTGTATATAGTCCATCATGGATAAGAGTTCGTGCCTGCGGTAGAATCAAGTAGATGATTGATGATAGGAAGTAGAAAACTATCTTTCGAAGTATGTTTATTGAGGTATGTGAAATCTAAGCAAACTCTAATTTTTTCATTTTTCTTCGGTACTGCGACAATGTTTAAGATTCATTCTGGGTAGTTAGCTTTTCAAATAAAACCAACTTCAATAAGTTTATTATCGATCTCTTTGCTGACTTCTTCTCTGAGTTTTGGTCTTAAAGTTATTTATTTCTTCTTAACTACGTCAGCTTTATCTTTCAAATTAAGTTTATGACAGGCCAAATTGGGATTAATGTCTGGCATTTTGTGAAACGTCCAGGCGAAGACATCACTGTTGTCTTTGATAAATTGAATAAGAGTGTTGTGCTCTGTCATGGGCAAAAGAGTTATAATGTAGGTACCTTTTTTTTCACTAATCTAGATGTACTTTGTAGGTTATGCGCTTGGTAGTTCGTGTTCTGTGAAGTTCTCTATAATGTTCCCTGTAGTTTTTTGTAATTGTTATGCAAATTGTGGTATGGATGGTTCTGTCACAGTGGAAACAAAATTTTTACAGGCTCGGGTTAGCTTCTGACTGCCTTTGATCTCGTAAATACTGCCATTCTATTCGAATCGTAGCGCCAAATGATAGGTCGATGGGATAGCTCGCATGTAATGTAGCCAACAACGTCCCAGGATCCCCAAATAGCGTGATCTTGTATTAAAAATGTTGAATACTACGTCGACTGTTGCTGGACCGGCTATAATAGGAAGTATAATTTTTCCTACGCGCTCTTCCTTAGAACCGTTGAACCCGCTGATATCGACGCCACTAGGTTGAACTTTGTCGGCCAGTCCCATCTGATCGATTGTACTATGGAAAAGTAGTTCGATACTACTGCCCGTATCTACCATCATTGTATGTGCTACGATATTTTTCATTTTCAACATGATCACGAGTGCATCATGGTGAGGAAAGTTGACATGTCAAACGTCGTAATCGTCGAAAGAGATCCATGTGCGTTGGGAACTAGATGCGGGAAGTAATGGTGCTTCTTTGCCGGTTATGAACAGGTCGTGACATTGATCAAGACGTCGTCTTTTGCATCTTACCGACCTATTAATGGTATGAGTTTCGATAAAGTGGATGAGGGAGATATTATACAAATATTTCATCTCGGCTGCTTCTTTGACTTGTACGATCTCCGTAGTAAGCCGATAACTCTCATTTTTGTAACTTTAACGTCTTTGATGTATTCATGTATTCTTCTATTCGTAAAAATATATTCCAACAGTCGTTGTAAAGCGAAGCAATGTTTCATCTCGTGATGTAATACTTTATGGTGTATGCAGTATGGTTTGTTCTCAATAGGTTGGAGATACTAGGCATTGCAAAAAAATTATCCTTTTGAAGTATATGATATATGTTAGCTATGGTAACAGTCATCTTAGGAAGATAGGGTTTGGGCATATTACTGCATTTCTGAGTTCGATTATCAGTAGATTTGGTCTTCTTCCTGTCTCCTCCGTAATCAGCAGTGCAATTAAAATTTTGGTATGTGGATTGGTCTCTTGCTGTCAAGATCGATTTATGAGTTTTTTGTCTTTCTACTACCATCCTTTCAAGGTCGATATATCCGTTGACCTTCTCAATCATGTCTTCCAAGGTCGTAGGCTTGTTTAGAATCATGTACTCATTCGCCCTACTATCAACGAGTAAAGTATTGGTGAAGGTTAAAATAGTAATCTTCTGATCGAGTCGGTCTACCTTTCTGGCCAACTCCAAGAATTTCTTAGTAAACGTTTCGAGATTCTCCCCTGATACTTGCTTAAGTGATCCCGGAGGATATGAGTTTTTTAAACTTTTTAATAAGTCTATTCGAACAAACTATCCCTTTTGTATTCGAATAGACTTCTGTCTATTCGAATACATTTCAGCCTGATCAATTTTATTCGAATAAACTTATGTATGTTCGAATACATTTTAGCCTAATCAGTTTTATTCCAATACAAATTATGTGTATTCGAATACATTTTTGTTTATTCTAGCAGAAACTTATTATGTTCGAACAGAGGTGCGATTCAGTCTTTTTTCTTTATGCGGTAATTGTATTTATGATGCGTGTTTTTGCCTCGAGATGCGTTGGATTTGTAATTTTGATTTCCCTGTATATAAAAGGAACTTAGGTTATTTTCTAGGAAGTTTTTTATGTTAGATCTAGAGAGAGTTCTGAGAGAAGCCTAGGGTTTTGGAGTGATTCATTGTAATCTACTTCGTTTCTTTTAAGCTATTAAGCTTTATTTTACCCAATTTTTGGTGTTCTTTGTGTTACTCTACTAACTAAAAGTTTCTCAATCGTATTGTGGATTAAGTGGTATCAGTTTTCAAGTTATGATCTTCGGGGGTTGATTGTGGTTTATGGTCTCTACACGCGACCGTCTCATGCAAACGAATGAAAAGCTAGTGAGTCTGTTGAAGATCCATCGCAAACCTAATTCGAAGAAGAAGGACAAATTTGAGATGGGAGATCCCAACGAGAGACTCACAGTTTTGGAAACGACAGTTTCTGCTCTAACTTCTACGGTAGGGGAGTTAGTGGAGCAGTTGCGCCTCACGAACCTCGCTAAGGCTGCCACTTCGATAAAACGGCGAGGCCGTTTGAAAAAGAAAGAGGTTATAGAGGTGGATAGTGACGAGGACGTTACAATTTTTGATGATTCTAGTGCTGCCGAATCCAACAAGGAGCGATCGGTTATTAGTAAGTCCACGAATCTTCTTCGTAATCTTTGTATTGGTTTTAAGATTGAAATTCTGGTATTCAACGGTTCGATCGATGTCGAGATATTGGATAACTGGTTAGATAGGTTAGAGATCTACTTTTTCGTTTATGAATATTCAAATGCTCAACAAATATGCTTTGCTACGTTAAAATTCGCAAGTCATGCACTTACGTGGTGGAAATCTTATCAAAAACGCCACGATATAAGAGATTTGGGTTGGAAAGAATTCAAGGTATTAGTGCGTAAGCAGTTTTATCCAATTAGGTATGAGCAAGAGAGATGGTATACACGGCACAATTGATGTGGATGAGTAATCCGTACAGAAGTACACTACGGCGTTTCATAACCAAGCTTTGGTTTTGGACATTGATGTAAACGAGTATGAAGTGTTCATAAAGTACACGAGGGGTTTGTCGAAATCTATTAGGAGAGAGTTTAAGCTTTTTACTGTGGCTAATATCAAGACGCTACCGTGAAGGCAATTGCCATTAAAGGCAAGTACTTGAAGAGTGACAAAGAATACGACAAGATCAGGTCGGGGTACAAGTCTAGTTGGAAAAATGAGTATAAGGGAGATGCTAAAAGATAAGGATCTTCGTCCAAGGAATTTTATTTCAATCATTGTAAGGCGAGTGGGCATCTTTCTGATTATTGTTGGAAACTTCACCCAAAGCTTAGGCGGAAGGAGAAGAAGTGCAATAAAGAGAAATATGTACTAACCGCTGAGGTTGTTGGCATCCGGATTTAGATAAATTGAATCTTAAGCTTACATTTATGTTTCAGCAGACTTTGGCTGTCGAAGAAGAGAGTCGGGAATAGCTTTTTCATGTCAGTATTCAGGTAAAACAAAGTTTAGTCAAGTCCATTATGGATCCGGGTAGTCAAAAAAATTGATTTTTTAGACGTTGGTAAAAAAGATGGGTTTGACGACTACAACTCATCCTAGGCCGTATGGTTTGGGGTGGTTTCAGAAAGATACGGATGTGATGGTCACGAAGCAGTGCACATTCAAGTTTGCGATTTCAGAGAAGTTTATTGATGAGGTAACGTGTGAGGTGGTTCCTTTGGATGTGTGTCAGGTCATCTTGGGTAGCCCTTATCTATGGGACCGAGATGTGATTCATTACCGTAGAGCTCGTAAGTATTGTCTTGTGAATGAGGGAAATGAGTTCCATATCAATGCTTGTAAGGAGCATGTCACTACGTTAAATTTGGTAACGGCGACTCAGGTGAAGCGGTTGGTTAATGCGAGCGGCAAGTTTGTATTATTGGTGCGACCAGTTCAAGAATGTTGTCTCCAATGACAACATTTTTTAGGCACCAAACCAATTTGGGGAAGTTACAAGAGAAGATTGTGGTACATATTGATCACAAACCATTTCAATTTTTAGCTACACAGTCCAAGCTACAACAAGCTCGCCATATGAAGGGGCTATTGTATCTCCAACAATTTCCCTTGATTATACAGTTTAAGAAGGGAGTGGACAATAAATTGGCTGATAGGTTATCTCGACCCCCATTGCCAACTACTTATGTTATGTCAGTTTCTATATAGATACAACCTTTTGTTACGTCAGGATATGTTGTAGGATATGATAATCTTAAAGGGCGTAGTATGTTTCGCCGTAAGTTATTGTCAGGCAAGACATGTGTTCATTTTGATTCGTTTCAAGTTGGGAAGAAGGGTCAGCTACCTCGTACATCGAAGTGGTACAATAGGGTAATGAGCAACGCCGCATTCCCACATCTCCAGTTCTAGCTTGAGCAGGAGCTCAAGGCTCCTAAAGGGGGGAGCCATGATTTAGGAGGATCTGAGTTTTTTTGACTTTTTAATAAGTCTATTCGAACATACTTTTTTAGTCTGTTCGAATACACCCTTTTGTATTCGAATACATTTTAGCCTGATCAATTTTATTCGAATAAACTTCTGTCTGTTCGAATACATTTTAACTTGATAAGTTTTATTCGAATAGACTTATGTATGTTTGAATACATTTTAGCCTGATCAGTTTTATTCCAATACAAATTATGTGTATTAGAATACTTTTTTTTTATTCGAACAAAAACTTATTCTGTTCGAACAGATGCGCGATTTAGCCTTTTTCCTTTAGGCGGTGATTGTATTTATGAGGCGTGTTTTTGCTTCGAGATGCGTTGGATTTGTAATTTTGAGTTCCCTCTTTATAAATGGAACTTAGGTTATTTTCTATAAAGTTTTTTTTATGTTAGATCTAGATAAAGTTCTGAGAGAAGTTTATGGTTTTGGAGTGATTCATTGTAATCTACTTTGTTTCTTTTAAGCAATTAAGCTTTATTTTACCCAATTTTTGGTGTTCTTCGTGTTTCTCTACTAACTAAAAGCTTCTAAATCGTATTGTGAATTATTAAGGTTGAACAAAGAATATATATTATCTTCTTTATCTTTGTTGTGTAAATAGTTCTTGATGAAAAGTTCCCGCAGTTGTTCGAAAGTCGCAATTGATCCTTCTGGTAGTGAATGGAACCATCGCAAAGGTTCGCCAAATAAACTGGTAGGAAAGAGCCTGCATAGAATGTGGTTAGATATAAAATGTAGGGCGAGAGTGTCCTGAAAATCTTGAACGTGCTCAACTGCATGGATCATTTCCTTTGTACTTTTGGAGTTTTGGTGTGTGAAAATCGGTGGGAACTTCACCATCCAATAATTCATGAGCGATCAGATTTTTTTGTAACCTATTGTGAATGCCTTTAGTATTTTTAGCCTGGGTATCGAACAATTTTTGATATGTTTTTCAACATGTTCTTGAGTCACGTACTGACGAGCTGTTATGGTTGGTCGTGGGACGCGTCCTTCTCGATGGTTGTGGTCTTCACTTCCTTCACTTAATCGATCACGTGCTGGAATACGATATCTTTCTCATAATGGCTCTTCTACTTGTCTGACTCCTTCAAATCCTCCATCAACTTCTTGCTAAATTTCTTGTACCAGAGCAGACTCGCCCGCATGTTACTTATGAGCTTCACCGCCCAGATTGTTCCCATGAGGTCCTTTCCTGTCGAGAATGGAGACCCGTGAAGCAGCTGGTAACACGCCTTTGTTCTTTATAGTTGCGATCTGTTGACTATGCAAAATTTTCAGCACATCTTGTACGCTTGCCAGCTGCTACTCCAGGGCGGCTCGCCTTTCAGTTTCAGAGTTAAAATTGGCCCACAATTCTGCTAATACGACGTGTCATTCTCCTAAAAAAATTGGTGTACTATGGTCTGGAAGTGTCATGTTATAGATAGATAATCAGCTGCTTTCTAAGACAATGAGTTGAACTACGTTTCCACAGACGGCGCCAAATGTAATAGCCTAATTTTATGTTCCGAATTTAGTCTTTATGCCAAATATACTCAGAACGCTAATGAACAGTAGATAATAGATGACGTAAAAGTTTACCGTGAAAAACCTTTAAATAGGTTAAAACCACGACCTCTCTTGAGATTTTTAAAAAGATAGAGATGTCTTATTGAGATTTGCTAGTTATTACAAATAATATTATGAATATTTGAGTATAGAGCGTTAGAACTAGAATTCATCTGTCCTTCATTTGGAATTCTCTGGTTCTATTTATAGGTCTTATAATATGACTGTTTGACAACCATTATTATCTTTAATGATAGATGCTACAATATATATTTGATAAACAGATTATGTAACGTTCTGGTCTTTGCTGTTTTGTAACGGCTTCATTGATGATTGTGCGTTTGTTGGCTCGAACTGTTGATGTTGAGGTCAAAAGTGATGACTAGAACTCTGTAACTGTAATGTGTTATACACTGTGTCACGTGTCTGTTGATGAGGTCGAGTGATCGTATGATGGTCGAAGATGAATCATGAGTCCGAGATGCGGAATAAGCCACTACATCTACCAGGTTTACTCGGGGATATTACATCTTTATTTGGTTAGGCTTTTACTCCTTGAACCCTAAGTTCATAACCTTCTAGAATCCGAAATCTACTTCTAAAAACCTAGGATCAACTAACCAAATTAGGGAGTTACTAAATCCAGAGATCCCAAAAAAAAAATATCTTAACAATTTTCATCTAAACTCTGGTGACTAATTAAGCTGACAATTGAGCTTAGTTCTGAAAACTTGGGGTTACGATCAAAAATATAAAAAGGGATAAAAATGGTTTTTATTGAGGAAAACCTGTATCTAAGATACAACACTAAGTTTTCTTTCTTTAATAATTCAATTTATACATGATTAATTGATACAAACTCTTAAATAAAGACGTTTCTACCACTTACACGATAATGTTTTAAGAATAGTAAACCACCTACCTACTCTTCACATTCTCCATAACTACTAAGTAAACTACTCCTAAATGATACAATACATCAATTTATAAATAATTAAAATACGTCATAGAAAATCCGTAACATTTGGCTACCAAGAGGTGTCAAAGTTTATGGCTAATAAAGTTTCCTATTTATTTTCTTCTTCAATATCTTTCTATCTTGAGCTACAACCCAAAGCATAACCCCCATCTTGCGAAACAAGATCATGCCAAGTCCATCAACATATAATACCCCGAGGTACAATCACAATTAATCCACCGCCTTTATAATGTTAACTTTGCATTACCCATTGAACTTGATAACCACTCAAGGTTCCCATTAACCTCATCTATTAAATTGAGATCAAAATTCTAAGTTCCTAACTAACACACACATGCTTATAATCCCAAAGCAACAAACCCCTATTACAACATTCCTCTACTTCAAAGCATAAAAGTTAAAACCTAATAATTTGTAATAAACAACTATAAACAAAGAGAAACCCATATGCATGTGTGTTCGTAGAGGAACAGACATAATCTAGGTTTATCTTTGTTTATAGTTATTTCTTACAGATTATTGGCTTTAACTTTTTTTAGTTTGATTGGATTTTTTAGCTTTTGGCCTTAACTTTTTTTGTTTTCCCCCACAAAAGGACATTCACCTTATTTATTTTGAGGTGTCCACAACCTATTCTATGACGCCTCAATGTCCCAGTTAAGGGGATATCACATCCTGCCATTTAGGCTTCTTGTAAAGTTCGTTGAAATCAGAAATGGTTGAAGGGGCCTAAAGTGCCAGTACGTTTCGTCTCAAGATTTGATGTTTTCTTTTTAGAGTAAGCCATTTACTTAGTAGCATACGCTATTGCGAAGTGCTATTAAGGTGGCGCGTGAAGCATGGCTAAAAAGTGGGGTTGCACGGGCACGGGCACGGGCGTGCAGCAACACTAGTTTATTTTATTTTACTACCACAGGTCCACTACCCGTATTCCAATCCTTCACCGGCCTCTCCTCACAAAACACAAACTCCTCAGACCTCAATTCATCACTCTCTAGTTTCTACCCGAACTCCCACCATTGTCTTTCTCACTCGGAGTTGCAGGTTCGTCTATATATATTTTCAATGTTCCGTACCAAATTATTATGTGAGTATTTATTGGGATGCATTTAGAGGTGATTTGAGTTGATTGGGTTCGGTTTGGGTGTGAAGCTTGTATGAAACTAGGCTTTGACTTGGTTTTGGGTTGGAGCTTTTCTTCTTCTCTTCAATCTCTTCTCCTCATCTCTCTCTCTCTCTCTAACTCGAAAGACAAAATTAGGGGTTTGGTTTGCGCGAAAATCATATCAATCCCACTTTCAATTACTGATTTTCAAATGTGTTAATTAGATATTGTGTAATTTTGATTATGAGAAACAGAGCTTCAACTAAGCATCCATTAGCTAGATTGTATTTTCTTTCCCCCTGTACTTCAAGTCTTACATCATCAGAATCACAACTTGGATTCTGGGGTTTCTCTTCTTATTTCTATCGTGAATCTCATCTTTGTTCGGAATTTGGGTGTTGGGGGCATATAATATCGATCAAAATGCAATTTTCTCTTTTTGTTCATGGTCTGGGTTACTGGTTTCCTACAAAATCACTAAAAACCATTTGATTTTCCTTCAATAAACCTTATGTTGTATTTTAATCACCTCCTTTCTTGCATTTTTGTAGCTTTTACTTTCTCATGTTTGAATTTGGTTTATGTTATTTATCTGCTCTTGGGTAAGTTCAAGTTTGAATTAGAATGCTTTCAAGCAAATAAGAAGAACGATGAAGGGTAATGAGCAAAAGGGTACCAATGTGTTTAGCAGTATTCTCTATTTCAGATTTTGGACGCTTCTAGATTTTTTGATTATTTTTTGAATTTTATGTGTTGCATTTTTATGGCATGAAGTTAGTTTATCTACTTCAATTGATAGATTGCTTCAAATTGATGAAATACATGTGGTTTTGTGTAACATTTATGAGTGGTATTGATTTGTGTAATTTGTAATATGCAGAATTTGATGAGTCTTGGAAGTTGGAAGACATATTGCCAATAAAATTTGTTCATTGAAGAATTGAAAGTTGTTTCCCACCGTATTGCGGTATACTAGTAATTAGTCTTTATGTTGTTGTTGTAATTGGGTAAGAACTATATTGAAAGTGTTTTTAGGAATTGCTTTCCAGGGGTACGATCATCTCGAATAGTGATATCTTTAAAGTTGTTTTGTTGTATCGGAGAATGGCTCTCTCTCGAGTATCAAGGCGGCCGATCGAGTTGCTCTTGAATCGGTTGAGTTCCCCTAGGCAACATGTTGGGCATGGTTATTCTTCTTGGGCATGTAAAAGGGTTAACATTGCTGAAACTAAAGAGAGTAAAAGCTCGTTTGCTTCGGGGTTTGTTCCGGAAAGACAAATATTTATGAGAGGGTTTAGTATTGAAGTTGTGGCTTTGGAACAGTTGAATCTTATTAAACAGTTGAGGGAAAGAACAAGTGCTCCGATAAAAGATGTTAAGACTGCTCTTGTTGGTTGTAATTGGAATATTGGTAAGATTGTGTGTTGTATTTGTTCTTCTAGTGTTATATCGACTTCCCCACATCCTAATTTTGAGAAAAATCCTCTCATTTTGACTATAGTCCATATGATAAATTGAGAATTAAAGGATTTTCTCTGAAATCAGCGGTTTTACGTTAAAATTTTGCTATTTCATATGCAAATATCCATTCACCTTATACAGTGGTATATGCTTAATGCAGAGGCTGCTCAGAAGGATTTGAGGAAAAGGGGTGTAGTTTTAGCATCCAAAAAGTCGTCAAGAACCGCTGCCGAGGGTTTACTTGCAGTAGCAGAAAATGGGAGCAGAACTGCGATTATTGAACTTAATTGTGAGACAGACTTTGTTGCAAGGAATGAAATATTCCAACACTTGGTTAGTATGGTTGTATTTCCTTTTTAATTTTTGGGTACTAATACACTATATTAAGGAACATTTGGCAAAGTATAAAAAAGTGGTAATTAGCTTAAATCATTGACTTTTGATCTTTTTTGATTTTAAAGAGCTTTACTTATTTGGAAAAATATCACGAAAGCACTAATACTGATAGAGGAAAAGTTTGGTAAAATAAAATATATTAATTGATTAAAAGGGTATTAGTCATTTGATTTTTTTTCCTTATGAATATTGAAAATTCATTAATCAAGGGAGCTGCCATTTATAGAGAAAAGAGGAGAGCAACCTTAAAGAAAAAAGATGCTGCTCATACATGATATAGACAAACAATACACAAGTAGGAGGTACGTCTAGCAGGCAATTTTTTCCCGTAAAACCATTCAACGAACCAAGTGTTGCGTGTACCTAACCATCTCGTCCAATCTAGCCAAAAACTCCGTAAACCTCTTAAGACCTCAGAATGTAGGTTCTGTGCAAAGAACAATTTATTGCTCTCGATTATGGGAGACATGCTTCCAGAGGACACCCTTTTAGGCAATAAATTATAGTTAGCCTGCAACAAACAAGATGAGCTAGCTGCTCTGGCATGACTATTCCGACCAACTCCATCAGTGAAATACATCCATTACCTTGTTGCCAATTTACATTAGATTGGCAAGTGGTGTAGCGTCTCCTCTTTTTTGGACATATAACACGTACTCACTAAGATCAAATTGCCAGCAATCGGATAATCTAGCAGTTAGAGTATTATCTAAAGCGACTATCAAATGAAAAAAAAAGAGTTTAAAGAGAATTTTGGGGGATCGTAATCAGGGGTGAAAAAGGTGATAAAAGAGCTCCTATCATTGCTACTCCAAGCTTTCCTATCTTCTCCGTTTAGACTGGGACAATACCACCTAATCCGACAAACAAATTCACGACGTCTTTTCATCAAAAGTCATCTCCTAAGATCATAGTTCCAATTTAAAGAATTTCTTCTCAAATGATGATACTTTGCACTATCCAAAATTGTGCTGAGGAATCAAATAGATATGAGGAAAATCCTCAAGAGGCGCTACACCATATCAGACATTCTCCCAAATTCTTATTTTGTCTTCATTCCTCATACCTCCCCTATACGCATTGATGTTGTTTCTTTAATGTCTATCTTCCTCCTTTACAAACCTCTACAACCATATGAACTGAGAGTTAGATTCTTGCCTCTAATTTCTAATACCTAGAATATACAGAGCTTTGGACATGCATACAGAGCTCCACATCGTTAAGTGATACTTGAATCCTTCTTGCCATGGCATCATGAAAGAGAAAGTTTCTCATAAGCTTGTCAATCTTTTTCGTGATACTCGCAGGGATGTTTAACATGAATGCATAATAGATATGGGTGTTAGTGAGGGTGCTTATAATCAAACTTCCACCCTTTTAAATAGTCCCACACTTCCGCAAGGTAGTCTTTTAAACGCTGTCTACAATTGATCCCTAATTGGCCTTAGCCCTGTAGGGGGATTTCGTTCAAGGTAAGTTCTCGGTAGGGCTTCCACTTTCCACCCCAACACCGCAGCTGAAGCCGTAGTATCAATTTTGTCTCCACACCGCAGAATCTTTATCCAAATTAGTCAACTAACAGATGAACTTTACTGTGAACCGAGAAACTATAAAGACGGACAAGTGATACCATAAACATGATCACAGTGATTCATTGTCCGATTTCATGGTATGTAACGCCCCTCTGATCTCAACCGCTGATAGTGTCTCCACCTTAATTTTGATCACAATAAATAAAAAAAGAATCCCGATCGTAACTTGAAGGTGTGAATATACACTTGAGCAGGACAAGCTGGTTTCTGTCCGCGCATTAAAAGATTAGAATATCTTCTGCAAGTTGGAGAGGAGATCTCTCAAGATTCCCTTCTGCTACTCTAAAGTCTCTTCTCACACCCAGCTCCACAACTTACGAAGAAGAAAAAAAGCCTGCCAAGAGCTTCAACTACCAAGAGGAAAAAGAGAGCCCTTTTTTTTCCCTCTGATCCTTAGAGTTTTAATACCCAACAAGGACCATTAATGAGAATGGAGAAAGACAGCAAGGATACGCACTTGAATATCCAGGTTCTCCGAATGCCGCCAAAACCCATTCTACGTAGCGGATAATCAAGAAACCCCCAGATAGCAAGTTCGTAGTCTGTTTCCATATCAATCTCCACGCAAACCCCTGGATCATCTCCCTTGTTCCTTAAATTGATGCAGTCATTGGCAATGAGGACCCCAGAGGTTTATAACTTCATTTAGCGAAGTAGTCATTCACAATTTTATGAAGGATTAGGAGGAACAATAGGTAGACGCAATCTTTGTGTTTTTTTTGCTCTGAACACGACCGATCGTTTTCCATTTCTAGAGTTACCTTTTGTTGTGGTACAGGATCTCTAAAGCTTTCTTCTCCCATTTGGATAGAAATAAGTTGTGTTTCAAGTGTTACCAAACGGGGACCAAATTAGTTGGTGTGTAGTTGACTTGTTTGCGCTCTCTGATCCTAGCCCATCATACAAACTGTAGTGTGATTCTATTATGAAACCATGTTGGAGTATTTGTAGAAAGGCTAATTATAAATTGTCAGCTAGCGTTTTACATGTCAGGCATAATGATCCACATCTATTTCTATTTCTGTTTTGCCTCATTTAAAGCTTATTTTCCGCGGATGCATATTTTATATTTATTTGGCATGGAAATGGAATACACGAATGACGTAAAAAGCTATAGGTCAAATCGACCTACTTAGACTAAAAACCTTATAGTAAACCAAACTAGCTAATTTTCTAACATATCATGAATTCCTTTAGTACACAATCATGAAAAGTTAATCTGTAAAGTCCTTGAAAATGGAAGACAACTTGATAATAAACTCTGATATCCTTGAATTTTTTGCAGGCCTTATCTTTGGCAAGGATAGCCTTATCAGCTGAATGTTCTGCTGAACCTGCTTCTACAGCCTTTTCTCTTCACCCAGAGTACTTCGAGGTAAGACATGTAGTAACTACATTATTGTCTTTTTAAAATGTTTTAGAACCCATTAAAAAAAAAAGTTTTAGAACCTAACTCTTTAGGGTAAATGCTGAAATAAAGTATTGTACTTTGTATCAAAGTTGCTTATTATATTGATGTTTTTTCTTCTTATTTTAGTCTACTTGGAACTAGATCATGGACACCTATGTCCTCTTCTAAATATAGTTCTTTTAATCGCCTTCTCTTATGTTTCATTCACGGATTATTTTTTTTCTTCTAAAAACGTATGTAACATTGACATGGATACCCATCTTAGTGTTCATAGGGGTACGAGGTGTCGGACATTGCTATTTTAAAACTAGTGAAAAGTGGGCATGGCCTGCATATATATACATATACGCACACTCACATACTCGCACATACATATATATAAATTTTCACATTTATGCTATATATAACACACGGGTACGCCTAGGGCTGTTTATAGAACCCGAGAAACCGACCCGAACTGACCGGGTCGGTCTGATTTTGAGGGTAGGCCGGGCCGGTTCCGGTTTTGATTGCTTAAACCCGACTAAAATCGGGCCGGGTTCAGTTTGGGTTTTATAAATCCGATTAAAGCCCGATCCGACAGAACAAATCATCTCTCGATCCTCTTTCTTACTCAGGACTGTTGGCTCCTCTATCTCGCTCTCTCTTACTTAGAAGACCCATTTTGGTGATGTAAATCATGTTTAGAGGGAAGAAGCCATGATAGAGGGAAGATGCCATTATAGATTTAGATTTTAATTGGCGTCCATAGCAAGTTCTGATTTCGAGAAGCCATGTTAGATCATGAGAAATTCTTCTCCCCTCTAAAGAGTCGTCCTCTGTTATGCAAAATAAATTTCTCTGTTGAAAATTCTCAGTACATTACTAACCTCAAGAACCCATTTCGGGTGTTTTAAGTTTCTTAGTTTGTAATTTTTATTTTGATTCAAACTGATATTTAAATTTTAATTGGGTTCTGTGATTCCTTGTTTAAAGATAAGATTTCGATTTTGATTGAGTTTTGGGGTATTGTTGCATAGTAGATGTTTGAGATTTGGATGCAAAGTAGGGTTATGTGATTTCTTGTTTAAATAGTATTGCACACGCGTGTTCTTGTGTCGGTGTCGAATACGTGTTTGTCACACATTTTTTTCTTTCTTTCAAAATACATGCCGTGTCCATGTTGCGTAGTAGTTGTTCTTGCTAAAGTTTTAAGATGTTACAAGCACATAAACCAGATAACCATAGCTTAATATATAATAAGTAACAAAAGTAGAAACACTTATAGAACCTTTACTAGGATTGACTACTGAGTAACATGTTCAAAAAAGAAACTTGAGAAACTATGTCAAAAAGTTGATGATACAAGCAAAGAGTACCCATTGGTGTGTTCATGCAAGTGTCGATTTGTGTTGACACTTTATTTTTCTTTCATTTACGGAGTGTTCATGTTACAATGCTGAAATCCATTTTTTGCTGATATTTGTCCTTTGTAATTTGTTATTAAAGCTACTGAATAACAAGTTCATCCTCATTGGTGATGCATTTGTAAAACAACCATGAAGAGAGAAGACAGTTTCTCTGGAAAAGTAGAAAGAGAGAAAATAAAGAAAGAGGAGAGGGGGGATAATAGGATAGAGAAACTACCCACATATGCTAAGTTAAATGTAGTATTCAGTCTTGACAATTTTTTGAAACTTGTTGATGTGAGACTCGAATCCCAAGGTTCTCTCTCCTGAGGCACCCTTTTTCTCTTGTCGATGAAGTCGCCTTTTCTCTCTATTGGAGTTAGAGAATAAAGAGGATATTGGAAGATCCCTAAAAATAAGTAGAGTCCTATTAGGATTAAAAGTCCAGGTTTAGTTTCTAATTAAGGCTCTGATCCTCCATTCTTCCAATTAAGATTAAGAGTGTTTCTCTTGTTTCCTTAGTGATTATTTTAGGGATTTATCATACCCTCCTTCCAAATTCTTTGCTGTGTTCTCAATCTCTTTTCCGTGTGTTATTCATATGAAAATTAGAATAAAAGTGACTTGAAATCCTCGAACTGGTCACTAGCTCTATCATAGAAAGGCAAAAAACACCCAATACC
This sequence comes from Kingdonia uniflora, assembly GCA_014058105.1. Taxonomy (NCBI): domain Eukaryota; kingdom Viridiplantae; phylum Streptophyta; class Magnoliopsida; order Ranunculales; family Circaeasteraceae; genus Kingdonia; species Kingdonia uniflora. Next base: position 162,428 of record JACGCM010000593.1, on the reverse strand, counting down.
CCTATTGATCTATGCGAAGGCCAAGGGATCCATCATAGAGATGAAGTATATGCTCACTCTACTCCCAATGAGCAGAGAGGGGTTCCCGCTGACACAACTGTTATCCCTGCTGCAATCACTGCCATCACTGCCATCACTGCCATCATGGCCCTTTTTACATGTTCCACCGTACCTCAAACTGAAGTTGCAGCTCAAGCCGCTACAGAAGCAACAGTTCTAACTGCCAATATTCTCGTGAGATGGCTCACATATGGTAACGTGTGCTGCATCAGGTCACTTAGAAAGGTATGCCAATGAGCGTGACACATGACAAGTTTCAGCCCTTGCCATTGGAAATTCCGCAATCTTAGCACTTCACCAATTGTCACAGTTTTGGCCCTCAACTCTCAGGAAGTCCACCCACCACCCGAAAATTTTCCAGCTCTTTGCACTAGGATCTGAACCCAATACTTTTTGCACCTTTGTCGAATTATGATTGTTCGAATCAACACCCATCCACGGTCTTTGATGATCCTATGTGGGAGACCCTCTGTGGCTCGTTCTCACCAGCGTACGAGTCTGTTCTTGCAGAGATTGCAGATATTTGGCTCTAGCAAGCAAGTTGATGATATTGACATCACTGTAACTCCATTATTGGGTGCATCTGTTGGAAACAAGTTCCATGAGAGACTGGAAATTTTGGATTTATTTATTTTCAAACTGGGAAACAACTTAACAGTTTGAGTTTCTGGCCGAGCTCTACAGAAGAAAGGGAGTGTGACATGACTCGACCCAAATCTCGAGTACCATAATTTTTTTTTTATCTCTCTCTCTCTCTCTTTCGCTCTCGGTACCGAGTCACCTTTCTTTCTCTTCATATTTATTATTAGAGTTAATTTTATGCAATCATTTTTTTAAGTTGGGGGAAAGTAGGAGGATTTAGGAAGACCCCTCAGAATATTTAAGTAGATCCTTCCCAGGATAAGGAGTCTTGGTTAGTTTCTCTTTAAATAAGGCTGAGAGCCTCTATTATTTTCATTGTAAGTTTGAGTTCCTATAAAGAGTAAGAGTATTTCTCTTATCTCGTGAGTGATTGTTCTTGTTTCACTTTCTTTTGGTGTATTTATAATCCCTTTCCCGCATATTATTTACATCACTTGTATTTCATGATCTATTTTAGTTATTATTGGTATAGTGTGTTTTTCTTAAACCCTTGATGTGATGCAACTAAAAAAAATCTCACCTTTTAATTTATCTATCCACCATCACATTAATTTTGTTAGAATGGAACACATATACACTACTTTCAAAGAAGTACATATTCAATATGAATTTGGTATCTGTAGAGGCATTTAGTTTTGTTGCAATGCTTTTTTATGTAATTGTAGGAGTTGAAGATAAATCTAGATCATCCAAAACTAAGTGGGGAAACAACGGTGCAAAATGCAATTACAGAAGTGGCTGCAATAATGGGAGAGAATGTAAAGCTTAGAAGGGGTTTTGCAGTTTCTAAATCCTTGCCTGGTGTTATCTCTACTTACCTCCATAGTAGTCCTCAAACAGGTACTGCATATTTGAACTCTTTTCAAAAACTGAATGAGAATATATTTTAGGAGACTAATTGTACATCTCTAGTGACGGTAAAAGACTAATATCCCGTGGTGATCGCCATTGAATGTCATCGATACAGACATAAGAAACCACATCAATTATCTCAAGGAGGACGGACAACATGAAAACATAAGATATTTGTCTTCTCTTGCCACCAAAGACAATATATGTGTATACTCTAAAAGGAACCATTGCACACCTGGTTAATAGTTGACACATAATATATTGTTTTTCACAATGCCATTTGAATGCTGCACGAATTTTAAGATTTACTTTTGATCTAAGTGCAGGTTTGGGCCGTCTTGCTGGAATCGTTACTCTAGAGGCAGAAGATGATAACACTCCATTGGACGCTCTCCAACGTGTTGGCTCACAATTGGCAATGCACGTAGTGGCAGCAAAGCCTTTGTTCTTATCAAGAGACCTTGTTTCTTCTGAAGCATTAGATAGTGAACGTGACATACTCAAATCTCAGGTATTCCTGACATTATCTTTGCACTAGAAGTTAATTATACTTTCTAAGTGGAAATGGTCTCAATAATTGATAGCGTTAATGGTTCTTCAATTATCGCCAAACTTCTTCGTGAAACTTCAACTTAGGAAGCAAGACTAAGGATCTCTGGGCCATGATATATCACAACTTCAAATATACCGTGTATCAAATAAAACATTAAATATCACAAAATAAATACAATTATTTTCACAAAATAAAACATATTCTATTACAAGTTGCCATATATTGGCCATTTAGCAGTCTTTCATCACTGTCTTCTTAGATTGAAGCTTATTTGAAAGAATCATGAAACTACGTCCAAGTGGAAGTTAAAGTGAGAGGGAGGGAGCACAAGTCACGTAAAGTATGATAAATTGTACTTGACTACAATCGATTATGTAACACTACTCTACAGTTGATTATATAGCCCCACTCCTTATATTACAACACCTATACGGTAAACTTGGACTATGATAAAAACTACAAGGAACAAAAGCAAATAAACTGCCCTCAATGTCTCTAACTAATATAATTTCAATATTCTCCAGTACTTCATTCTTTGGCAGCAGGCAGATTTAACACTGGCATCTCCCTTAATTCGATGAGTTGGGTCATTAAGAATGGGTGCCATGGTGTTGACCGAAACAAGGTCTCAAAGGAATTAAAATGCTGTTGGACTTGCCAAAGTTGCACTAAGGCTTGAGTTAGACTATAGTTGAATGAATTGAACTGTATTTGATTCAGTCTTGGCTTAAATCAAGTTATATCTCGAATTGGATCAGATTGAACTTCGACCTAATATGCTCTGGTTTGATCTCATGAAAACAACCCTATTGAGGTGATTGATAAAGCATGTATATGAACTGTGACGGAGTCCATCTCGAGGCAGCCCCTAATTCTGTCACGAATCTTTGGACAGAATATCTTATATTAATTTAGTCTTTGTTTATCTCTTAGTTTCCTGTGGTATTTTAGGCCGATGGAAACTTGAGGAATTTGAGTAGGTCTAGGAGGCTTAGTTTATGCAAGATAAATTAGGACATTATTGGCGGTTGTGATGATTTAGACTTTTTAGATCCAGGAAGGAATAGACCCTAGTTCAAAAGTAAGAAGTGATTTGCGAGATTTCCACAATGGTCCTAATTTCAATTATTTTAGTGATGGTTTGGCAATTTTCAGCTTCACGAGATAGCAATCATTTGTTTTGGTTTCAGAGCACTTACTTCCCCTGCTTCACTCGTCGATGCACCCTTGATTTATCTAATTAAAGGGTTTATGTGATTCTTCAAGCAAGTTCATACAGTCGTAGCGTGCGATCTCCTTGCTACTAATCTTCGATTCACAGTCTTTCATTAAAGTTCTACATCTCTCTCTCTATATATATATCTACTTTGGAATGATTCGGCAGGGGTTCACAAGATACATCAAGTTGGTTGGAAGCAAATGTGTAAGATTAGACATGAAGGAGAGTTGGAGATCAAGAAGTTATCTTTTAGATGAATGAGGTTTTGTTAGCTAAATGGTTATGGAGGTTAGGGCAAAAGGACGACAGGCTTTGGAAAAGAGTTATTATTTCTAGGTTTGGTGTGAAGGAGTTTGGGCGGAGTAGCAGGGAAGTAGTTGAGACCTTTGGGTGTGGGGTGTGGAGGGGAGTGATGAAGACCAATTAAGAATTTTGGTAAATGAGTTAGGATTAAAGTACGTGTGGATAATAAAGTGAAATTTTGGGTGTATCGTTGATTCCTTGACTCATCGCTTAAATAATTGTATCCGGTACTTTTCTTCTTATCAGATAATCATGAGTGATTGGTGTGATGATCTTGGATCATACCGGTATTTCTTGGATCTCTCGGCTTTCATCGAAACTTGAATGATTGGGAAATGAATATTACCTAGCTTTTGGAGAAACTTACTAGTTTTCACTATCATCCAGGGGAAGTGTGTAGGACGACTTGGCTGAATGTGCTAAAGGGGTGTTCTCTATGATGACGTTTTAAGGCAATAGATAATCAAACTCATTATACTCCTCTCTTTCTTTCCCAAAAAAGAAAGTATGGGTACCTAGGCTACCTTCTAAGGTGGCATTTTTCGCTTGGACACTGTTTTTGAATAAAGCCTTTATCATTGACCATCATCGTTAGCATAAAGTAATAGTGGTTAGCTTTTGTTCTATGTGTAAAAGAGATGGGAAGCCCATTGACCATCTCTTTCTTTTTTGTCCTTTCGCCGAGAGTATTTGGATTGAATTTTTTTACTGTGGTTGGTATACCGTGGTTGCGCTTTAGGAATGTGAATGAGCTATTAACAAATTGGAAGACAAGAGGTCTCGTCATATGGGGTAAGGTACTATGACGTTGTTTACTGTTCGCGGTAATGTGGTCTATATGGCCCGAATGCAATGCGAGGAAGTTTAAAGGGAAGGAGAAGTTGAAATCTTCGGTCTTGGTCTCTATCAAAGTTTTCATTTTCTGGTAGTGTAAAGCCGCGACTGATATGGGACCATCTTTGAGTCGCTTATGATTAAATGGAGGGGTACTATTACGGGCTCCACTTCAGGATCTTGGTGTAGAGTTAGTTTTGTCTTTTTTTGGCGTCGAGTTGAGATGTTTTTCTTTTTCTTTTTCTTGTTCGTGCTTGTGTTTGGGAGTTGTCCTCGTTTTTATCAATAAAATTTACATTCATAAAAAACCGTGATGGCTCAAACCCACTCGCTATAAATATGCTCGCAGAGAATAGGGTCCTTATTGTTAGCTTGATGACCACAAGTCAGTTAAAGCACGGCATGGTGTACTTGTTATAACACCGTAATGTGCAGCTTCACACCATATATGCCAACAATCCCTTCTGGAAGATTCCTTGACCGTGATGACTCAAGGCCACTCGCTATAAATAGGCTCGCAAAGAAGAGGGTTCTTATTGATAGCTCACTGACCACAACTCACTTAAAGCACGGCATGGTGTACTTGACAACACCGTGATATGTAGTTTCACACCATATATACTAACAGTCCCTTCTGATATGTACTAACTACTAACCCTTAAGTCTAATATCATCCTTCTAGGAAGAATGTCCAATTAAAGTCCAGTTGTTACACAGTAGTGCAGTAGTCAGAAGTAGATGAAGATATGGGGTCTTATAATAAATTCCCCTTTATTGTTGTCAGTCTACGTTTAAGAGCTCGTAAAAATTGGCATGCACCTTCACGAGTACTTATATGCACACCTTTTGAATTCCTTATGTCAACAAGGTCTTCCTCCAAAGGACTGACTCATAAAACCTAAGCGAAGACATTTTCCCTCATCTGATCTTTGATGATCTTCTCCAACCAAACCTTTCATACGATCAGTATCTCTGACTATGATATAATGTTTTTCACCTGTTCACGGACATTTCCACCTGTGACTAGATTTCTCCCTCTTTCAGCTATGCTAGTTTTATAGGTAAATAATTAATGCTTCCTGTTTCTTCATCTACTCCGGAATCATTTCGATGGACTAAATTTCTCCCTCTTTCAGCTGTGTTTGTATACCTTTCGGCGGAGGATGCATTCATCATGACTTGTCTTCTCTTTCCGTGCAATCATTTGCGGGACTTTACGTCACATTGTTGGTTATATGACGATAAGATAACTAATAACTATTGCTTTCTTAATCCTATGCCAGCTAGAAATCCAGGCCAACAAGTTGAACAGTTTCATAATTTAATTCAATCAAATGTGTTAAAAGGAGGAAAATGATGTTATGTACATATGAAACAAGACAAAGATTGTTAAGGGAGAGTTGCGAACGGTTGTTGCATGGGGACCCAAGTTTTGCTCAAGTTACTGGTTTGGAATGCTGATCTTGAGATCTGGATTGCTTGTTCGTTAAACAAGCAAGCCCCATCCATAAACCACCTACTGAGCATCTCCAGTAATGGAGAGGCTTGCATCAAAAGAACATAACATAAATAATCCGTTGTCGGTGAGAACGACCATTAAATGACGATTCACATCACATACAGTTAATTTTGTTCGGACCATGGTTCAAAGTTTCAGGCTGTGGCCTGGATCACTCAGTGCTGAGCCCGATATGGATCGGCTGATCCCAAGTTGAACTGGACAATCCGGCCCCGAGTTGGCATGAGACAACTTTTGTACCTCAATGCAATTTCATTAAAATAATATTGTTTCTTTTTCCGATCCAACTCGAAAAAACTCGGGCGATCCGTGCCGTGTTGGTCAATCAATGAATTTTTAGAGAATACAAATCGAATCACACCAGTCCAGACCTGAGTTTTCAAACCATCCTAGTTAAGTGAATGGCTAATAGTAGTAGTTTGAAGTTATATGTTGCTCATCTCGTTCTCTCTTCCAGGCAGAAAGTACGGGAAAACCTCAAATGGCCATAGAAAGGATGGTCGAAGGTCGGCTGCGCAAATACATGGAGGAAGTAGTTCTTATGGAACAAAAGTTTATAATCGATGACTCTATTTTTATCAAGGTATGTGAGTTGACGCCCTCTTTTTGTTACAAGATTCATAGTTGTAACTTTTACTGGCACCCTTTAATTTTAATGTCTTTAACCTTTGCACATGGTTAACATAATTGTAGTCATTATTTGCACTTTCTTTCCATGTTTGTAAGAAAAATCTCTCTTTAACTAAGATTTATGAGTAATCAAGATGACTGATTTGTGGCACATGGGCAAGGCTTTCTTACAAGCGTATTACCTGACAAGTATCATCAAACGTAAGTGTCTTTTCTCGTTCAAAAGAGTTCTCAGGCACTAAAAAGAACCACATAAAACAAACAATTCCCCCCAAAGAGTTGTTATTCAAAGTATAAACCATTGTACATTATTTTCTACTTATTTTTTTTTTCTTGACTTTGTTGAAATGATAAATGACAAGGGTATCTAATATTTGGGACCCGACCCTATAGAGGGTGTCAAATATATTGGAAAATTGATCAGGGAAATGATAGTCTAAAAGGGGGATTTTGTTGTTTTTGAAAAGTACGTTAGCTAGCATACTGGTGTACTTCATATCACTTTTCACTATGCCAATTAGTGTATTCAATTGGTTGGAGAAACTTATGAGAGACATTATTTGGCATAGTAAGGAAGATGAGTTTAGTTTCATTAAAGAGTAAATGGCTTTGGAAAAATGGAAAAGAAAGCGATAGTTTTTATGGTGGTTAGTGGTGGATAAGAAATATGGAGTGGAATCATCAGGGTGGGAAGTTCTTGTTCCACTACAACATTTGGAAGAATATTTTAGAAGGGTTCGAGGCGTTAAAGAAATGTGTGAATTTGTTGTTAGGTAGAGGAACAAGGGTTAGATTCCGGAAGGACGTGTGGCGTGGAAGAATTAATTTAAGAGATAGTTTCCTGGTTTATTTTTCTATCTCTCGCTTCAATAACTATTTTGTGGAAGCTTGCGTTGCGTGAGATTGAGATATTTGCTTTTTGAGTTTTGGTTTTAGAAGGAAGTCCAATGGGAAATTGCTCTTATTCTTGTTTCGTTAGGTGTCCATTTTGTAGATTATATTAGGGAGGATGTGAGAGCATATCAATTACCTAACAATGGGTGTTTCTCCGTTAAGTTTTACCAGTTGTCAGATTTATGTCCTCAACTGTCTTTTACTGTTGATGTGGCTGGGAACCTGATATTCCATTGAAAGTTTCTTTTTTCACTTGGGCCGCGTCCCATGACAAGATACTTGCAGTAAAACATTTAATTGTTAAAATAATGATTATTGTGAATGTAACGCCCCAAATTTCAATAATTAGTAAACTAAATCAATTACTGAAATTCGAGGACGTACAAGTCCCTACAAATAACCAAGCCAATAAAGGGTTAGGCTTACTAATCTATTGGTATATGCAGGTGATAATAGTAATAATAAGATAAAAAAAAATTTGCTAAACAATTATACTGACTAGCGATAATAGTAATAATAAGATATACAAAATTTGCAGGTGATAAAACGATATATGCTAATGATGATAGATAAGTCTAATCGAGATGTACACTTAACCTAATTTGATAAACATATTAAGCTAAAAAGTTGAATGCAAAAAGAAAACTAGGAGTATAATTTGTACTAAGAGTATAAATCAAAATATCTATGATAAATTCATTATACCTAGATAAATATCTTAAATTTTTTTTTCGGTTTGGTATTTTGGTGATATTATCAGTGGTTCACAAATGCCTAGTTTTGTGCCATAAAACCGTGAATGTATCACGATTTTATCAATTTATTACTAAAATATCACGATAATTTGATGGTATTAAGAGATAATTGGTTTTAACTTTTAACATTCTCAAAACCCAAAGAGTTTGGAATTTATTTTATAATAAAAGAGGTATGATCACCCATTTATATACTTTAAAGGAGATGGTCTCATTTCTGAAAACCAAAAGACTAAAACACAAACATTGTCGAGAAAATGATTTTTCTCTTATAACTTATTACTTATAAGTTATAACCATGCATAGTTGATGCTTTTAAGGGCTAGAAAAACTAAAGAGACATTCCTTGTTGCTGGGTGGTCAGTTGGAGAAAAAGAGGGTCGGTTGCCTTCCCTGGGTATTATGCCGTACTTGCTACAACAAGAGTACGAGAACCACGTAAGAAATTGTAATCTCTATTTTAAGCATTTGATGTGGGAGGAGTATTGCTGGAATGTTTCTAACGTCAAACAGTTGGAAAATAATAAATTTAAGGAGCCGCGTCACTTGTATATGCATTAGTTTATCGATAACTTTATGAGACAATTCTTAGAATTCAAGTTGAAATTTGTAATTGAATTGCTCATACCAAGTTGTAATAAATAATGGTTATCTCAATAAATAATGATTATCTCAATAAATAATGATTATTTCATATTCCTTAACATTTTATTTCCATTATTTTTTTCCAAGCTCACATATTTTTTGAGACTCCTACACTTTTTCTTTGACATTTTTCTAAATACTTTCTTATATTTCCTTCACATCTCTACTCGTTTTAAACAACATTACAATTCATCTTGTTAAACATCAAAATACCAAAAATATCATCGATAAATACATATTATTTGGTATAAACCAGTTCTTTCCTTTGATTAAAATATTGAGTGATGAAAATATCGTGATAAAATCAAAATACCATGATAAAATTAGAATGGTGAGGGGTCGATAAATACACTGGTTTCAATATTTTGATTTGTCTAATAGTTAAGGAGAGGCATTACAAATAATTGTCCTATGATTTGGTTGATCAACCGCTAACTTATAACATAGACATTTAACAAGATCATTATTGGATACAAGAGGTTCGATTTTTTCAAGCTCCCCCAAACTAAGGATATTTTACTTGATTAGAGTGTTCCCGGCGTTTCAACGCAATGAGCCTAATTGTCCTCACTTTATTTTTATTCCAAGGAATTTTAACCTCACAGAGGATAAGATGGGTACCAAAGGAGAATTGACTCATACAATCCCACACTCCTGGATGAGTACCATAGGTATGATAGTAACCTGCCCAAACTCACCTACTTTTAACCCGAGCTAGGAATCCTAGTAAACTATCGGGGGTTAGCCGATTTAGAGTTGGTTTATGTATCTGACCTCATTATTGAAGAGTAATAACTTAGGGAGTATCTATGATTTCCTAACGTATACATGATTACCATCAATTGCTTAAGTGCAATAGCATTCAACCCTGGCTAGTGCACATGGGATAATCTATATGTTTCCGACAAGTAATAAACAATCTCCTAGAACTAGGTTTAAAATCCCAATTCTTTAACAACTCTATACTTACGTCTCCAAAACAGATGGACAGGATTTCCACTAGGTTCCAACATCAATGGGACATCGAATAACAGCCTGACGCTTAAGGACAAAGCCACGAGAACGCTCAAACGAGAATGATTTCCAAAACTGACAACGAAGTAAAAAGAAACTTAACGGAGTAGCTCTAAAAGCTCGATGGATCATTAGGACAGTAAGTGTCACGGCACGATGAGTTAATAACCCTAAAACAAACTATCAGATGCTCGACACCAACAATCGACTTTATACTCGGGATAACTGTCAGTTCACAACCAACAATCAAACAATTCAAGATTAACAATGTTTCATAGTTCCCGTTTTTTGCTTATCAAAAGAATAACGAAACATTAACCACACTCGATAACGGAACCCAACATTCTCGTATCAAGTACCGAAACAATGATTGTGCTCAAGGTCAAAGCCACGAGAACACATAATGTACCTAATATAATTCTAAGCCTAATCGGGATGATAAACATTAAGTGGACAACCCAAGACCGAGTCTTACTTGACATGGGATCAAAAACTATATATTAGGATCTTACTACGCTATTAGTATCCGAGGACGAAGCCACGGGGATAACATTGACGGATCCTATTAAACAGGGCCTAATTCCATTATCATGTCTACCAACAAAACTAACGAAGTCGCTATATCTATAAAGTGATAATTATAATCTCTAAGCTTTATTCTAATTAATAGTTACTAAACTACATCGTTCATATATTTTTACTAACTGTTGAACCTAACTACTCATGTCAAGGAATAGTTTAAGTACCCTAATTCATAAGCTCTAACATGTATTGATATCACTAATTATAAAAGTTCATGTATACCAGAAAAAAAAATGCAACAAAAGCTTTGTGTAACACTGCCTATATTAGCTAAATTAACCCTGCCTATAACACGTGAAAAACGGTATTCTTTTTATCCCACAATTTACAATGATAATAGAACTACTAAAATCAAAATAAAATACGAGAACTATCTACATACAATTATGAGTGATGAAATGCGGAATAAAATTATGAGCAACATCAACAACAACAAAAATTTGGGTTATTACACTCAACTACTGCATTATGTGTAAGACTAGTGTATTATGGTCTACAGATGATCTTCTTATTCATTCTCCAGGAGCTAGACAAGTTTAGGAGTACTTTATTCTCACACATCATCTTGTTTGGGTGATCAAAGAAGCATGTCGAGGCACCTCCAGTGTAGGCTCGAGAGGAGTTTATTCGCGAGAGGCGAGTGGTTTTGGAGGTTGACCCAGTATACCATCATTTGGACCGTATGTAGTGAAAGGAATATGCAACTTGTATAGGTGTGGAGTCTGATTTGCCACATGTATTTTGCTAGAGGTGAAGGGAACTTTGTTTCATTTTGGTGCTTAAAAGAAGAGATTAATGGGATCAACTTTCAGCTTTGAGGAGATGGTCTGTAGGCGCTGGGATACCATTATGCGTGGAGGGTGACTTTTAGTCTAGGTGTCTTCTTCTCTTTTTCTCTGTATGTTTAGGGTTTTTGTTGTTGTTGTTGTTATTTTTGTTCTTTGAGGCTACTTTTGGGCATGGATCCATATATTTAGCTTGGGCATAGTTTAGGTATTTTTCATGGGAAAAACCTAATTTCTATTATGAGTAGGATTCCAACTCCACTCTATAAATAGGTATATTGTAACCCATAAAGGGCGATCAAGCCTCTCTATGTTGTAATCGTTTTTGAGCAATAAAGAGAAAACCCTAGAGGAAATTTCCTCGAATTATTATTGTGTTCATCGCATCGACACTATGAGATTGTGTATCACTTGTTAGGCTTTTCTTGTATACATATATATCCGGCTATTTGCCCTTGTGGCTTGAAGATCTTTTTTTCGATTTAATGAAATATTTTCATCAAAAAGGGAAGATAGATGACGAGAGTGTGAACATACTCGGGGGGTGTGAGTGGGGGTAGGAATACCTCCTCTCTAATGTTGGTTTCATCTAAATCCCATATCGGACATGGCGATATCCATGACAAACAATCACGCCTGACATCCTACCAACAACAGGAGGCTTGACTCTTCATAGTCTTCACTATGCAATGCCACAGAAGAGAATAGAAACCATCTCTTTTTTACTTGCCCTTTCTGAAGCAATGTGTGGACAAATCAAATGGGTTTCCTGGAACCCTTCCTTGAAACACACAGTTGTGATTAACTGTGATAGATGCTTGTCAGCATCAAGAGCAGCCTTTGGTGGCATCTTTAGAACAAAAAATGGTTATTCTCTATTTGCTTTCAATGGCTCTACTGCACTCCTTAAAGGTATTGACAGTATACAAATTATGGCAGTTTACACTCATGAAATATGCTACAAAACTGGGTATTAGAGACTGTGATTATCACTGCTTCAACCTATGTGGAAAGAATTGTAGACAGAAAATGTGACCCTCCTTGGAAATGCATAAGAGTGAGTACACAGATTCAAAGCATGAAGGAGGAAGCCGGAAATTGTACGTGGGAGCTTTCCCTCTTATGTATAGCTGATAGAGTAGGCTGTAAATATCTTAGATTGTGATCTCTTTTGGTATTATTAATACACATATACCTGGTAGGGGTCTTGCCTAGCCCCGGCTTCCTTCTTTCAAAAGAACAAGAGGGGAATCTGATTAGCTTTAAAGCAACAAGCTGTACACTGTACTTGATTAACATTTGGAGCTCCTTTTAAAAAAAAAACCTTGGGAGTTCCTATATAGTCACAGTTGAAAGCAACTGTAAAATGCCAATATGGTTCTCCCATACCATGGGATTAAGTCTAATGCACTTAGGATACTCTAAAAGTCTCTAGTTTACTCTTTGATTTACTTCATAAATAACTTTCAACCCTAATGCAGAAATGTTTTTATTTATAAGACTAAGTAATAAGAAATGCAACTCCATACTCCTTTTCTTGAGTGATTGAGTGGGCGGGATTAAAAAAAAAGTGTTTTTGGCAAGTGGATGCAATGGAAGATGTAGCATGAATGTTAGAGTGATCTAACCTACAAAGTGCGGTAGTCTCAGGGATTCGACAATGAGCCATGGGCCTTCCTCACAAAAAAAGTTTCCCACGTATATCCTTTGTTATGGTGTGACAATGATATTTTCTAATGACAATCATTTATAGATAAAATTGATTGGTGTCAGATCTTTTATCGTGAAATTGATTCTAGAATCAATGGATCATATTAGTTGAAATAAATTATTTCGAATTCTCATGTCTGACCTTATTTTATCCCCGTCTTTATGCTGTGTATAATTACCCAAAATAATACCAATGAACTTGATTAGTCTTTACTCTTTAGTTATTTCAGACGTACATTACTGATTTCCATTCGTTTCATGCAGTCACTGATAGATGATCTGTCAAAAGAAGTCGGCTCACCAGTGAAAATTGGTAACTTCTACAGAATGGAAGTTGGAGAAGGAATACAGAGGTAAATAGAATCTCAGCATCAATCACTTTCTTCATCCCAAATCCAGTGGGTTTTTGTTTCTTTTTATATTTTTGAAATACTAGCTGAAGTTCGATACAGGTTGTTATTCATTGCATTTAAATTCTGAAATATTCGATGGAGGATTGCCCATGATAGGGGACTCCTTTGTATCACCCTACTAATAATAATCAAAATCTTTTGATATTTTGCCACGCGGCATGTGTACTGCAAGCACACATAATTTTGTGGACTGAGTAAACGGCACCTCCTTTTATTTAAATAATAGTCTGTAGAAATTGATTTCTGCCATGGCACTTACAGCCTCTCTTTTTGCACAATAGTAACAATGTACATAGTACAAAAGCATAGAGGATAAAGAAGCACCATTGCTTTGGGGGCTGTGGTTCCTCGTTTAAGAAAACTTGTTAGTTAATTGGATACTACCTTGAAGTTGGGGGTATCTAAAAAGTTAACTCTTTAATTATGTAAAGATCAATCTACTTGCAGTTTATATCTTTTTGGTAGTTGAGATAATGCCAAAACCAAACTTAGCCTCGAAGTTTATGTACTGGGCATTAAAGCTTGGACACGGATTTACCCAGCTCATGCTATACTTAATACAATATTTGTTGTGAATTACAGGCAGGAGACTTCCAGTGCATCTCAAGCTGTAGCTCAAGCTGCTTAATTTATTGTACCGAGAGTCTGTTAACCTTCCAGCAGAAGAGTTGCTGCCAGATTCTAGTAAGTTCCTTTGGTCTATCGCGAGCTCTCTTTCTTCGATTTTATGAAGGCAAAGTTTGGAGCCCATATTTTCAGGTATGACAAAATTGGAGATTCATGCCCCAAGTTATACACTAGAGATTTCCTGCTTTATTTACTTATAAAATAAACCAGATTCGTAGGAAAGAGTAGATGTTTAGGATGGTATTCAAACTAGAGTCAAGTGTTTCAGGCATGTAAGGCTTATTTTGAAATAGTATTATGTGATTTTCGTGTGTTACAATAATGTCTCAAAATTTTGAGTTAGTTAATATATATTATTTACATTGGCATTTTTCTATTTTATTCGAGACTCTGAACCTTTTGCCCAGTTATTATGCAGCACAGCACACTGGATGTGTAGGTAGGTGGTACGCACTCAGCATATTTTCACTGCATTACTGGAACATAAACCTTGGGGGCAACATTTACTTGTTATGTGTTGTATTCATAATCAATATTTTATTTGTTGAGAATTATCTTCTTGATTTAACCCATTTTTGCAGTTACACTTGATCTCATAGCAACTACTCGAGTATGGTTTGATTGAGTCTAGCACTAGAGTGAACTTTGAAGTACTAATAAGCACAAAGCCTTATAGCTTATACATACTGTTCCGCCTTCCATCTATTTTGCCTCAGGACTACTCAATGGGCCGGGTTGAGACTGCTCCCCAGCTTGGTTTTCATAATTAAGACATTCTTGGTGTTTGGGTGACAAAAGTTATTGTCCCGTTCTGTATGGTTAGTTTCATGTGGTTCGCGAAGGTGTGGAAATTTTTGGGGCTTGTTTGGAAGGGGTTAGTTTCATGAGGGGTTTTCCTATGATGAGATGGTTTAATTGGATGACCATACTTCCACTCTTTTATACATTCTTGTAGGGGTTTGCCTTTAACCTCCGCTTGCCTAGCAAAAAGGAGAAAAATATATAAGTGCATAACCTTAGACTATAACCATGAAATCTGGACAGAGAAGACATGTCCATTAGGATTTTATAGGAGGAAGCATCTATGGGAGAGAGCACAAATACACAGTATTTTCTTCTGGGAAAACAAGCGCTAAAGAGAAAGTGAAAAAAAATTAGTATATAGTTGTTGATCCCTACTCATGAATCACGATAGAAGAAAAAAAAAAAAAGTCGGATGAGATTGAGATCACATTTGCGTATGTGACCAACCAATCAACCAGCTCTTTCTTTGAATATCAGCATCACATTTGAGTGATGAAGACTTGTGTGTGTGTAAGGCATCTGAGTGGGACCCAGTGCTGTGTATGTAAGAGAGAAAGAGACAGACTGCTCTTCTTCTCTCTCTCTCTCTACTCATAACTAGTCAATAAAAGATGGCAGAAGCACACCTCTGACTGACCACCCCCCCGGAAGGCCTGGAATCTCTAACTAGACTCAAGAGGGGACACCTCTTACAAGAAGATAGATTTACTGACGTCACTTCTTTATACGTGCAACACATGCCTTGGTCAGTCTTCTAGGGAAGGACCCCTCAAGTCACCATCTCATTGGTCTTTTAATGGGTCTGGGACCTACCTTTGTGGGGCCCATGATTTGGTTGTATGAGAGAGAGAGAGAAAGTCTGGTACAACGCACAGTCTGATGACAATATCACTATAGGGAAAACACAGGAACAAGAGGTTGTCATAACTCATGTGCTCCTCTGAACACTTTCAGACCTTAGCTCAGCTCAGCTCAGCTCAGCTCAGCTTTACTTTAGAGAGCCATAGAAAGAAAAAAACAAAAGAAAAAGTTTAGTTGGAAAGACTTGTTGCTTTAGGACTTTTTTTTTATATAGGAGATGTAGATTTGGAGTAGTGTTTCTCTTTTTATCTTTTTGCAGCAGGTTAAGCTTTTGGCCTCTTGTTCTATGCATTAAGTGGTTACTATGATCCTCTGATTATTACCCATTAATAAGGGGGACTTTTGGCGTTTAATCTGAAGAGAGATCCGTGAACTTGGTTTGTTTGTTTGTGAGAAAACAAGGTGGTGTTGTTGTTGTTTTCAACTTTTGAAAGTTCAGAGAAAAGCAAAAGCACTTGAAATAGGGCTAACTGTGCTACTGTACTGTGTCTTGGATGGTTTCTCATATCTCATCGGAGTTCTGATTGGGTTGGTGTTTGTGAGTGAGTAGTAATTAAATTTTGCCTACTAACTAACGGAGAGAGTGATAATTTAGCACATCATATCTCCTAGTGCATCTTCACCCCACATATCTTAATATTGGTACATTCTGGGATCAATAGACTGGGGGATCATCTACTTTCTATTAATCAAAGAGTGTTGCTGTGATATGCAAAGGCAAAAACAAAAAATGTCATAATTAACACAAAAAGGTGATCTCTATTGATAAACTTGGAACAGGAATCTTTGGTATGAAAATTAGTAGGTATATTCCCTGCATACCTACTAATCATGAACATTTGATTCTTTAACACTAGTTGGTACCAGAAGTCCAGCTATGAGCAGTATTTAAGTACTGAATTGGTCCTCTTTTTTCAATTTCATCACCACCTTCACATTGGTCCCCCAATGATTTGGTTGAAGTAAGCAAATCAGTCTTAATTCATTTTTAAATCTCCATAATATTTTCAAAACAAACTAGAGATATATATCATGACAAACAAGTGAGAATTGTTTATCTCACTATGATCTTGATTTGCTTCCCAACTTTTTACAATAAAATATCCCCAATCTCTAGAGTTTTGAGTTTGAAATCTCCCTCCCTTTAAACTCTCAAGAATTCTCCTTTTCTGGCTCTTCAACAATGGGGACCAAAACAAACATTTTCATGATTCAGCTTTCTTAGTGTTTTAGGATACGGGGTACTCTTATATTAGTTCCATTGATCAGGGCAATACCAAGGTACTGATGGCGCTTGATCTTCAGTGAAGAAATCACAAGGTGCGCCTAGGAAATTATGTTCCTCCAATTTTACAAACTGGTGTTGATCAGAATCTCTCAGAATACTAGTTGATATTGTTCTTGGCGCGTAGAGTTGATCAAACATAGGGCTATAACCTTCGCTTAAGATTGCGCTTGAGTCACTATCGGAGGACACGTACTTGTAGTCATTATACACATAAACCCCATCTCCATTTTTGCTGCAATTCTTGTTGTTGTCACATTCTTGATTTGGGCTGATTTCATCTGAATTAGTCTTTGTCTGATCAACCACTCTATTTTCAGATTCTTCTACGGGGATCTCGGTTTCCTCCTCCTTAACTGTGAGATTACTCTCTGGGGTTTCACCTTGGAGCTTTGATCTCAGCTTATTCACCTGACAATCAACACATTAAAGTAGGAATCAGAATTTAAACTTAATATCGTAAGACATTGCAATGGGTTGCTAACTGAGATAAGTTTTTTTGGTTAAAATCATTTAAAATCGGAAAGCTTTACATTGCAGATTATAGAATTTGGAACAAGTCATAAGAGAGGATTGCAATAAACACATAAAAGTAAGGCCTTTGTTCTAGTCCTCGAAAACATTACAAGAACATGAGTAATGGTGAATGATATACAATAGTGAAACAAGTTAAGAATTTGATTACTAAGGTGGCATAATCAAGAATTTACCTCTGAAAGTAGATCTTCCTTTTCATGTCGTAAGGCATCAAAATTGAGCTTAAGAGCATCATAATTGGCCTTGAGATGTCCATAGTCAATCTCCAACTGCTTAGTCTTCCACCGGGCTCTACGATTTTGAAACCAAATTGCAACTTGTCTTGGTTGCAACCCCAGTTCTTGGGCTAGTTTCATTTTCCTGTCAGGTTCGAGCTTGTTCTCAACTTCAAAAGATTTCTCCAAGGACTTCACTTGATCTACGCTTAATCGCCTCTTCTTTTCATTTACTAGACCAAGTTCTTCACCACAATCTTCTTCATCTAGACCATCTAACATGGACTGAAATCCCTTGGAGTACTCAAAGTTGTTCTTCTTATTTACTCTAGAATTCTTCTCATCTAAACACAAAACAAAAAATAGTACTAAGCATATGAAAATAAACAAAAAGGTCCTTAGTATTGTAGAATTGTACCTGTTGATGATGGGCACATGGAGATCAACCCTCCTAGTGAATCAGAGCTAGCAGGCCTCTTCATGAGTGGGAAGACAAAGAGAGATATCAAGTCTTAGATTGTGTTTGAGAGAGAGGTTTGAGATTTATATAAAAGAAGGAAGGGAATGGTGCTAGAAGAAGTAGGTGGTGGTGTTGTGATCATGATGAGTACTATGCCCTAGAAGAAGCCCAAGATAGACAAAAGTGTATTGAAAGCCTAAGGTTCTGATTAACCAAAAATAGATCTTGGCAGACCCATGTTCTTTCTTTTCCTTTTTTTTACCTCTCCTTCTGAACCCATCAGAAACAAAAGAGACCACCAATTCACACTGTTTCGATCAAACTCACACCATGTCTCTCACTACTTCATCATATATGCTTTTATTATTTAACCTAAAGAGAGAGATATCACACAATTCACAAGTCACAATACTTCTTTAAATAAAGGCAAGTTATAAAAAAAAAACTTGTTATGCTTACATGTAGTAGTGAGATGAAATGAAACTCAAATTTGTACCAAATGAAGTTCATTTTGATGAGAGATATTTATGGGCTTTTGTGTAGTAATAAGTTTTGGCTTGACTAGGCTTGTCTGTACTCTGTAGTTTGGCTTAGTGAGCTTAGATTTGTGAGATGTCAGCATATACACATCACACAGTTCACAAATGCAAATTAGAACTGTTGATTAGGACATATTTGGTTACAAGGGATTGGTATAGTGTTAAGCAGTACAATGAGTCTGACTTCTAACTATTGATGCATGCATGCATGTAGACCCTTCTGGAGAGTGAGTGGAGTCTCATAATTTTACATTCTTGGTACACAAATCAATTTTATGTTAACTTGTGTTGGAAGAAACGCTCCCCTTGGGTATTTCCTTCTAGGATGGAGGAGGAGTTTTCTTTGCCCAATTTTGTAAAATACTCAAATTCTTCCAAATAAGGTTTTTTTTGCTGATTCTGAATGCTTATTATTATGAAGCCGCAAGCCTGAATTTGAATCGTTAAAATCCTACAAAATTGGACATGAGTTGACACCTGAGTACTTGATAACCCTTCCTATCATTTTCCCAAGCCATAACTAGGAGATAGGTCGCATAGTCATTCTAATGGCACTAAGAATTTGGTTGGTTGTATCCATCATTGGGACTGAAAAAGGTTTCCAAGACCCTTCTTTTAGGGTCTCCACTCCAGAAGAGTTCCTTTGCAGATTCTACCATTAATACCGGCAACTCTTCCACGACAAAGTTTCAGTTAAATAAATTTAAAGAACCCGACCTACCGCAGTTTTTAAACAACCTCTTCTTTAAATGAAGAAATAGTTAATTTACTTACAAACAGTAAAAAGTCCAAAGATGGGGATACCCATCTCTTTCCAACAATCTCCCATTACTTGCTAAGAATTAAAACAGTCTCTTCTACCTTCCATTTTCTTTCAGTATTCAATGAAATCATTATTAATGCAACGCTTATGTGAGTTTTGAGACCATTTTGTTAATGCTTCGTGTCTAGGTTCAAATAGGCCGAAGATAATACATTTGCAAGATGGTTCAGAGAATTTGGTTAAACTGAACATTAATTTGAACCAACGGACTTTGATCACTTTGAGTTACGATGTTTAAATCAGGCCCTATGGGGGAGTCAGGCAGCATTGACAAATTATGAACCCCACGAAGATCCCTGAAGAAGAAGAAGAAAAATTAAATATGAAAATTGTACAGGACAATGAAAAACATGTTAATAAGTATCACAAAGGTACTTAGGATTGAGACATGTAAAGCATACACACTATACAGAGGGAAACATGCAAAGTTTAGACTAGGATGAGTGGTTATGAAGTTGTAGTGGTTGGTTCCAAGTCTGTCTCATTTCCATATATTTCTTATGGTGGTCCTAGTGCTCTTTAAAGTATTAAAGCATCCAAAAAAAGCTTACAAACACTATAATATTCCTTCATCATTCATACCTCACATGTATGGTAACCTAAATTGTAGTAGCATGGACCCAAAACTTTATTCAGAAATTTCCTCTCTTCCAAACCATCTTGAACTACCATAAAACCCTAATTTAGATTGCTATTAATCAACAATTCTAATCATTAGAAGAAGCATAACAATATTAAGTTTAAGAACCATACAGAGATTTATACCACCAGAAGTAGTATATTTCAAACACATGAGTTATACTAATATTCATTTGATAATTGCAGTGAAGTCTTTCTGCCTTTTGAGAAAAATGGGCAAAAACAAGACTTGTGTGCAAGACAAGTGCCCTCTCAAGTTTCCACATAAAGAGCATAAACAGCAGCTAGCTGGATTTATCTAAAACCAGCTCCAAAATCCACCCTATTGACTTGAATTGATGTTTGTGGTTCAAATGGTTTTAGAAAAAAGTGGATTCCTGCTTGCCTTTATCATATAGTTTCATGATACTAAGTCTGGCTTTCTCATCAAGTCATCATGAATACTTCTGCAAAATCTACTCATTTTGAATAAAAGCTATCTATAAATAAGAAAATTGTGTTAAAATCAAGTCTTATTCTGAAAACAGGGCAAAAGTACTACTTCCTCTTACTCGATACCAATTTCACAAGCAACACATTAATCTACCAATCTCATTAAAAGAAGGGTCATCTTCCAAAGACCATAAATAAAAGAAATCCGCATCTACATATAAGAAAGTTACGCGCTTTGGAGGGTTTATTCTAGGGATCCCTTTATTCTAACCTGTTTATCGATCTTCGCTCCCTGCTTTAGAAAATAACAATACATGTCTGGCTTTCAGAAGGAAAAAAAATTACTAATCTCAATGTGCAACTTGAGAGTTGAAACACATACACATATTTCATCATAATAAAGAATAACCCCACTTAGGCACTCACTAATGACAAATCTAAAAAATAATTATTTAGTACTAAGCATATTTTCTTAAACTAAACCCTAAAATCATAATGCCTTCTCACCAGGGAACACTAGATTTTATAATCAATCACCACCTTCATATTTAAAGTATGAGTATCATCCTGCTGTATTTTCAACACTCGGCCCATTGAGATACTTGTTCATGGAGATTTTCACAATTAGACATAAGCAATAAACAACTACAATACCTTATCTCTTGTCATTTTCTTCATGATAGGTTATAGATGGGGTCCTACAACTACAGTCAGGATGAAGAAATGCCCACTAGCTAAATGTCCATTCCAATGGAGTTATGTGTGCATGGGGTTCCCCTCTTCTTTATGTGATTCTTCACTTTTCAGTTTTTAGCCTCTGCTGCCATGATTTTTAATTTTATTTTATACATGAGGGCCTCTGCATACTATACAATATAAGCATGGAGGGAGAATATGAGGAGTGGATGATGAGTTTAAAACTCTTATGGTGGAAAGGTAGGTTTCAGTGTAGTAAAGACAGTGAGGTCCATGCATGCATGGGGATGGGAGGCTCTGCTTGTCCAATCCAAAACAGAAATTTCAATTGCTTAAGAAAACAGAGAGAAATCTCAAACAGTAAGACTCCAGCAATGGATCAGTTTACATCTTGGTCTGGAAAGGGAAAATCATGCTAAAACATATACCAGAATCAAAGAAATAAAAGATGACGGCCAAGAATTAGGCGCATGGGTTTGATTATTAAGCTCCTTTTGTATGTATATTTGCACCATTTTCTGTGGGTTTTATTTTAGCATACTATAAGACTTATGAGGCATTGGTGGAGCAAAAGGGGAATGTTTTTCTTTTCTTTCTTTTTATTTATTTATTTGTTTATCTATTTATTATAGTATCTGTTTCCAAATATTGGAACAACTCAACTCTCACCGATGATGGGAGCTCAGCGAAAAAGACAAAAAGATATTTGGTTGTGAAGAATATGAAACATGGTTCAATGGGTGGGCAAAGCTTAAGAAACATATGCCACTTATTTCAAGGATGATGGAAGTTTGCGACATATGTGAGAGCATATTGAACTCTGATCAAATAACAAATGAGTGTAAGTATAAAGCAATGCATTAGTGTAGTGGCCAGTGGAGCGAGGACGAGAAATAGAAGTTATGGAACTTAGACATTGAGACAGCTATAGGATCAGCACGTTTAGAGAAAATAAAATGTCATATATGTAAGTTGTACAAAGACATCACCTTTTATATAACAAAGACAACATAAATGAGTAACGAAGTGAAGATTTGCCATAACGATTTTTAAGGAAGCTCTTGAAGGAAGTCCGGTAGGAATGTAGGAAATCTAAAATGTAGGATTACTAAAGCCGAACTGGTTGTGGCTCTATGGAGGGGAAAACGTCTTGCTATCTGTCCTCCATGTCGAGCAATTATTACCACAAAGACGTAACCTCACACGTAATAGCTTGGATTTCATTTGAACGGACTGGACATGCTATAACTAGCCTATGAATGAGTCCGTAGCTTGGATTTCATTTGAACGAACTCGACATGCTATAACTAGCCTCACACGTATTACCACAAAGACGTAACCTCACACGTAATAGCTTGGATTTCATTTGAACGGACTGGACATGCTATAACTAGCCTATGAATGAGTCCGTAGCTTGGATTTCATTTGAACGAACTCGACATGCTATAACTAGCCTAAGAATGAGTCCAAGCAAAGACAGTATGTAAAGCGAAAAATGACACTGGCTAACTGATAGGTAAACCCTTTGCTTCAAAGCTACTGGTGATCCCGACTTCCATGAAATGTGCTCAAGCATTAAACATAAATACTCTTTTTTTGTCTGTTATTGATCCCCAAGTATAAACTCAAATGGCGCCATTTGCGCATGTCTTTAGTACCGACACTGCAGTTTTTCTCATAAATGCGAGAAGTGAGTGGAACGAAGGTAACTAATTCCATCAAGTCGGCTATTCAAAACCCAAGATCATCAGAGTACAAGTTTCAACCCTCAAACAGCTATGGAAAGAGAAAGATAAACCATTTCTGAAAGCAGATTCAAGATCAGAGAAAACTGTACACATCCTCTAATATGGAGTCCATGAAGCATACGAAAGTAAGAGAAACCACTGACTGGATATGAGATATCTAAGAGAGTAAGATGCCACGGGCTAATCATAACAACATTGCAAGGAACATTCAACAATTGATCATCCAATTTATGAACAGACTGGATGAGAGTATCAGTTGGAATATATCAAAGTTTCATTCTCTTTATCAGAAGATCTAGCACATACTATCAGGATTCAGGAAGGAGATGCAAAAACAAACAGCCCATCTACAATGATCCTATTCAATCACTCAACAAATGAAGCATAATAAGCTAGACTTTGGATATGGATCTTCCTATTGGTCTGTTGAAACACTTGAGTGAAGCTTTGGAGACTGTTTCAGACCATACAACTCTTTATTACAAGACATTCCTTTCCCAAACTACTCCAATGTTAGGAAGCTCGAAACAGGCTTCATGTACACTTCTTTCATGAGGTCCCCATGAAGAAAAATATTCTCGTCCAACTGATAGAAAGATCAAGACAGGTTAAGTTTATGGACCCTTAGAGATAGATTATACCTTGCATCTTAGAAATGGGCATTTAATTATGTCAACCACCTAACTGCACGCTTGTCTTTCATAAGGTAGATCAAGACTCAAATCTTATTAAATTTCAAAGTTGCCATCTCTTCCATCAGTGCATGTTAAATTCGAATTTGTTCAATGCACCTGTACCTGTGTGGGAATTTAGACAGAAGACATATGCTGCAAACAAGCAATAAGTTGGGCACGCCGAATTGCAAGAAACAAAATGGATTTATGATGTTGCATACATCTTCATTTATTTTAAACCATTTCAAGAATGCAAATCTATGCAGCAAAGAGGAAGGGAAGAGGAAGAACTTTTTAATTCAGATGAAGCAACTAGACATGATACTCAACAGGATTTTTTTTCCTTCTCGTTTACATAATGGAGTAAATTTTGGTGGACCTCTCAAAAAAAATTGTTGGCACCTTATGTACTGGCGGAGCCAGTAAGGGACGATGGGTACAATTTTTCCCTTGATCCCGGTTGCCAACATCCCCCATAAGGCTACTATGTAAGATTGTAAGTAATTATTGAGTCTATACAAGAAAAAGTTATTACAAATTGTGTAAGAAGTAATATTCATTAACTATGTCCAGTAATAAGATAAAAAGCACATGTACACCCACCCACTACTATACAACAAAGTTGTATGATAATGTTTTTCCCCAATAAAAGATAACTTCGCTTTAGGAAGAAGTTCACTGCTACGTTCCTCATCACATTTGTGTGACAAGAAACTGATTCAAAAGTCAAGGAAAAATATGAAATTTTATTCAATGGCTATGGAGTGTATAAAAAATGCTCTAAAAGGGTAAAACAAATCATAATACAGAGTGAAGACAATACCGCAAGAGCTGAAACTCAATAAAGCCCCAAAAATTTCCACCAGAACGGTCCAATTCCTCCCCAGATCACGGCGTTGATTATGGACATTATAAAGCCCGCTTTGAGAAAGTCAGGAATTCCTATATAACCCGCTGTAAGACGAAAATATAAGAATCCTTATTAGTAATTATAACGACGAAAAAATTATGTATCTGCAAACTGGTAAGATTCTGAGCTATGGCAAAGAAACTACAAGAGACAAGAAAAAGTATTGTTTTACATGCAGATATCTTCCATATCTTTTTTTTTTTTTGGGATCCGGAAGTTTGTCGGGATCATCATTTTTTACCATTCTTCAAACTAGTCTCCCGGGTCTCGCCACGGTAGCCACACGCTCCATTTTAAGTCAAGATAAATCTTGGCGGATGATCCCCCAGTGTTGGGTTTCGAACTCATGACCACTCTCTCTAAGAAATGGTCCCAACCACTAGGCCAACACCAAAGAGATTCTAATTCGATTAATAAAAAAATGAGATTCTAAGGACAGAAGAGCATAGAGAGAAATAAAATTCAAAGAGATAAGTGGTACCTCCATAATATCCAGCAGCCTGTGCGCTACTGTAATGTGTTAGTGCGCCAAAAAGACATGAATTGTATGCTAGTGTCAATGCTGCCAACACACCAGGTACCCCAGAAGCCAAGTGCATGGCTAGGAATGAAGAATAAAGAGCTCCTATATGAGCCGCCTGACTTGCAAATATATAGTGGATGAGAAAATAAGCTGCTTGAAGAACAACAAATGCAGCAGGCCAGCTCAATTGGTAATATCGAAGGGTGTTGGCGACGCAATTAGACATCCATGTTACTATACCAACGTCTGTGAGTTGGCCTGCCATTCCAACTACAATTGCAAACCAAGATAATGTATCCCATGCAGATTTTTCACTTAAACAATCATCCCAGTTCACCACTCCCAACAGGAGAAGGATGGAAAGACCGAGCATCGCAGCAACAACACTTGCTACACCGATAGCTTCTCTGCAGAGAAACACAGAAACTGAGGTTCAGTGATTTGAAAGACATCAAATGTGCTAGATATGTATAGCAGTAAGAGATAACATATATAAGGCTATATATAGCTAAAGGGATACCAGAGAATATATGAATTGAGGCAGTGAGAGTTGACATTAAAGTTAGAAGGAGAGCTCACAAGGATACCATAGCTAACATGAATCGAAGAGGAATAATAGGGGATCAGAATGATGTTAAGTCAATGGTGACTTCCCTTCCTTTAAGAGTGGCCTCAACGTAAACCCCAATTCACTCAAGTACAACAAATACATTAATTACTAGAATAACTTTCAGTGGTCCATCTTAAGTCAGAGATAGTATGCCAACCAATTCAAGCCTAAAAAATACGATTACAAGAGAGCCGAACATCCAGCCTTGGTGAATAATAATGCAAGTTGTTCAGTCCTCTACTATGACAAGAGTAGCTCACTGAATACTGTCTCGAACAAAATGATTGTCAATGTGCTTTGTCCTCTCGTGAAGGATGGAGCCAGGAAATTCCTAGTGCCAGCTTGATGGTCGCAGTACAAGGTATAAAATCAAGGAACGAAATACCACGCTCTTACTGTAAGGAGTGTAACCACAAAATCTCATATATTCAATGTGGCATAGCTCAATATTTGGACTCGAAAGAAGAGTGAAAGAAATAACATGTTTCTTGCTCCTCCAGATTTATTAGGGCAGAACATATTTGACGTAAACCAACGTATTTATTAGGGTGCTAGGAATTTCTCCTATGACTAATCCCTAATATTAGGTTTAAATATAAGCATTCCAAGAACTTCAATAAGATCAGCAAGAACTTATAATATCTAATTCAAAAGCTTAATTTCTATAAACTTTATAGATGTGAATCACAAATTGAAAAACTATAATTGAATCCAAAACATTATTCCGAACCAAATTAACTGCCAATAATGGAGGCTTTAGACTTGCTTTATAAAAATTACATAACAGGAATCTTACTAAAACAAGAATGACTAAATTACATAACTCCTAAAACAATAACAAGTAAAAGATATAGCTAATACGGGGATAAGAAAAAGGGAAAGAGAGTGAATTGGATGTTAAATAGGAGACGGTGGGTCACATCAATATGCTTTCAATAGATTTGGGTGCCTTCCTCCACGTTAGAACCAAATTATAGTGTCACGCTCAATTTTTTTAAGGAGGAGAGATCAATGTTCCACGTACATGTTCCATTAGAAATCACACCTTGATCAAATGTGAGGTACCTTCTTAAGGTGACTACTTGGGTTGTAAACAGGTTTTATTGATCTAAATACCATCTACGTTTTCCCGTGAACAACAAACCCCAAAATTTCTCCATGTACACTTAAATCACCATAGGGAAGAGCATGCTTCACATCAAGATGTGGAGATTCTGCAATAAGTCTGCACCAAGAGAAATAATAATATGGACAAAGTTCAGCTTCACAACCTTGGGAAAAGTTCTGACTAAGACATAACATAAGCATGTGTATATCCCTTCAACAGCAACCTTATTTTGTATTTGTGAACTGGCCCGTCTGGATTCTGTTTCAGTTACACCCACAACAACTCAAAGACTTTCTTCACAGCTGGATAGCAAACAAATAGATATGCTAGGTTTTGACTGCAATTAGGAAACCCTTATGAAGAGCAATAGGGAGACCAGTCTTCTCTATGCAAAACAACTGTATCTGAATGGATGGTCGAAGAAAAAAAAAAACTTGAACTAGGTTAGAACCATGGACGTGGGTGACAAATTGAAGGGGCATTTTCCTTGTATAGGCTATGAAGAAATTTATCTTTTTGTTATGAATTATGCATGCACTAATTTTTAATTTTATTTTTTGACCATATAATCGACATGAGTTCATTACTGAACGTGCAACAGAAAAAAGGGGTCAAGGATGTTCCCTTTGATATGAAAAATTTTGGATTGAAATAAATAGGAAGAGAATCTTACAGGGACAGATCCACCGAATCAGCATGGTTTTTTATATGCATAAAACTTCACCCACATTGAGAAGAGGGCTAGCCAACAACTTCTAAAGTTTGGATCAATTTCTTTTGCATCCCCATACAGCATAAGCCTAATATAAGACATGGGTAAGCATCGACACCACAACCATATGAATTGACCTAATCATTGTCATTCACTTGCCCTTCCCTAAGCTCATCCTGGAAACCGAGGTCAGAAACCGAGGTCAAACATGACATTCCTTTCACCTAGCCCTAAGATTGTCAAAGACCACTCCCATCATATCTGTAGCCGCTTTACTCCAAAAAACAAACGCTTGAATCGTGATAATGACATCATCTCTCGATTTTTCGTGTCCTAATTTCCTAGTGTTTCTTTCAAGCCGGCCCTTATGATTGTGAATAGGAAACCCCAACATTAATTTTCCCCGGCCCGGGAGTTTTATTGAGCTCAAGTTTGATAAGAATCTTTTGACACGTCTAGAATGAGACCAGGATAAGCCATTTTTGGTAAATAATAAATTCAAATGCATTGGTGAAAGTACAATGAAGGAGTAGGTGATTTAGGAGGGTAAATAATAAAATCAAATGCATTGGCGAAAGAACAATGAAGGAGTAGGTGATTTAAGAATTCCTCGTCCCTTTGACAAATAAAAGAAAAACAAATAGCCAAAACCTTACGCTTACGCAAGTTGTCAATAGTAAGAGTTTTGTTAAGAACTTAAGATACACAGCCAAAGCAAAAAAAAACAACCTTGGCTAGTAATTTAGGAACCCACATATTCTTTACTGGAAAGCTACAACTAGCTATAGAAGTTTCAGATAAACCCTTGTAGAATGACCTCATAGTACAAGGCTTTTGACTATGAGCCCTGTTTTTTTATTTTGAAAGGCACTATGAGCACTGTTACGACCTACTTAGAAGTCATTGAAGCCTTTTATAGGTCCTCTAGAGGAATAAAATGGGGTAGATTTTATCCTATTAATAAGTAAATATAAATTTATAAATACATCTTGTTTCCAAGCTCTTTATTTCATTCTTGTAACTCTTTGTGGTCGGTCAACAATTGTGAGATACACGCGCATCTAGGTTCTTCTTCCTTACTGTAGATTTTACACATGTAAAGTTGGCAACATATATGAATGTATAAATGGTAATACATCCCCGTCGTGAGACGGTATCGGCAATTAATGTGTCCTACTAGTGCAATGTATATATTTACGTACTCCAAAAAGATTCTTATGAAATGGGTGTAATATAATAACTCGTGTATCCAAGAACTTGAATGAGTTCGGGTTGAACGGCGCAAAGCCTGCTTCCTCGTTCGAGCCCATCGCAGTGAACATCCCTAATTTGAGATTTCAAAAGTTAACATAACAAGGGTGTTCAGTGCATAAGTTGGTGGCTCGGGCATGAATACGAGTTTGCATACAAGGGATAATGGGCATCGCATGACGCCTCATTGACCTCTCAGTAATGAGATATCGGGGAATACATTGTTGTAGGCCACAATTTCCACATATGGCATAGACCTTAAATCGCTGAAAGTAAGTCGTCAGAGGAATATATGATGATTAAAGTGCCCGCCGGAGAATATGGGTTTGCCGACTACATTGCAAAATCAAAGAAGTAACTGAGGTTTGAAAGGAAATCAAAAGAAGAAGAATGAGATTCAAGTTAAGTGAATTTGGTCAAGAAGTCATGGGTTTTTATAGAGTTAGAGTGGGTGCTCCACCTTAAGGCACCATGGGTAGTGCATATGCTATCCAGTAACAAAGAATTAATTTTGAATCATTCGGGGTAAAAGAATACCAATTGGAAATAATTATTATTGTTGGAACTAGCTAATATTGCAGTTTATACAAAAATAATTGGTTCGACATGTCACGCCATACGGTGACAGAGTTTGGTTCGTCGTATCATTTGCACCACACTAATTTTTTCTGGCTTGAGTTTATTGCTCGAATGAGCATCCATAACTGTCTTAAAAAAATGGTAAGGAGTGTACACTCTAGTTATACTAAGACATTAAACACCAAATCAATTTTTTTTTTATATAGACTGCATCAAATGGCTAGTTATAAAGACAACAATCACCAACACCTGCATTTTTATTCCCAATTTTTACTTCTTTTTTTAGTTATCATGGACAATTAACTACCTATGCACCGCCCATTAGGCCTTAACGTGGTGCAACCACTCCACAAAAGCCCAAAGCTTCAAAGCCAAATTTAGTTAACGTGAATCTCATCTTTTTCTCGTTTTCTCTTGATTTACACTCAAACCTCTATCATCCCTCCAATTTTTAACGAAGATGGAGAAACCAAATTTTTCTACGGGTATTTTTATCACCATATCCTCCGAGGACGACTCGTCGCCTCCAGATAGACTCGTACACTCGTACAGATCTCCACCTATACCAATTATCCCATGTAGTATCATACACAGCAAGATCCATCGGGCGTCGATTGATCCTCACTACCCCTTGTATGCGAACACGTATTCACACTCGAGTCGCCGAATTATGTACCATCTGACAATCTTCCAACTTCTGATCCTTTTTCAAATGTCAAATTAGAGGTATGTACGGCAATTGAACTGAGCGAGGAAGCGGGCTTTATAGTACTTAACCTGTACTTATTCAAGTTTTGGGATATGCAAGTTGTTCTATGCAACCCAATTCACCACATCAATTTCAAAGTACGTAAATCGCAACATGACATGAGTACAAAATGCAAATCTGATGTCAATTACACTGATTTACAATGAGGTTAAATCATCATCTACAAGCGTATGTCACACAAAGATTAACGAACAACTCAAGAATTTTAAGAAAGATTGTTTTTTATTAATTGGATCTACTACTCGTCCTCTAGAAGACCTATAAATCGGCCTCCGTGACCTATAACTAAATAATAGCAATACTCAAGCTCAAAAGCTCGGTTCAATCAATATTTGCCATTTGATGTTGATTGTGTTACGATACTATTGAACACTATAGCAACATACATAATTGTACTTTATCAAAATTGGTGCATTCGAGAATCTCTTGGTCACTAATCTAATGCTAGATAATTGAACATATCTTTGACATCTTATCAAAACAGGTTTCCTCGGTGATTGGAAGTGAGCTTGACAAATGTGTGAGTGAGTGCTTTATTTTCTTTGCTCCTGAAGTTGTTGTCGGCCATTGACTTTAGAGGAAAGGATGGGCTTGAAAGAATGAGAAGGCGAATTATGGAGTTTAGAGGAACAATGATGTGAATTGTCTTTTAATGGTCGTTCTCACCGTCAATAAACTATTTATATTTATGCTCTTATGATTCAAGCCTCTCCATTGCAATTGGAGATGCTAAGTTGATTTATGGACTTGCTTGTTTAACCAACACAAGGTTAAAAAAGAAGTTTTCCCAATTTTAGTAGAATTCTATTTAGATTAGAATTGGGATTGCTAATTCCAATCCCCCTTGTGTTCTATAAAAGGGGAGGTCTAGGTTATTTGTTCTTCAGTAGTTAGTAGAGTTGATTTGTTTATGAAAAGAGTTGGGTTTTCCTTTTACTAAACTTTATTTGAGATCTAGTTCAAACTTAGTGTTAATTGAATACGAATTAAGCTTCTGCATCAGAGCCGCGTTCACATCCTCGGTGTAGTAAGTTTCAAGAGCAAGATGCCTCGTGTAAGACCCACTACGAAGAAACCTACACTCGCTCAAGATGTGGCGATGATATCTGATAAGCTTGGTAAGCTTGTCGAGGCTTTTGGAAAATGAGCATTTTTCCCACCCCCAATCACCTCCGTTGGGCGTACTAGAAAACCCTTCACTTGAGGCAAGTCTAGGTGTCGAAACCGAGGCTTATAATGGTAAGGAAATCGGGATCCAAGCCGTAGCCGAAGGGCCGGCCACGACAACCGACAACCAAACAGACGGCCCGCACGAAGAGACGACCCAACAACAGTGGGAAGCATATCTTGTCAAGATTATAAACCCATATGATGATTGGTTTCTACAATTTGAACATCGATGTGCCGATCAAAAGGTTTGAAGAGAGTGAAGACTGGGGCTGCAACGATTCATTCGACATCAACGATGAACCCACTTCTGCGATTGAAGAAGAGTTCCATATTGAAGCCGTGAAATCGCCGACAGTTACAGGTGAACTCATCGAGGAAGAAAGCAAAATTGTGAAAGAAACTCAATTAGGCGAGACAACTCTAGCAGTACGTGTTGTGCACATGCTTCATGAACAAAAACAACCAGCTCCAGTAGTGAGTACGGTCAAAAGGCGGAGTCGAACAAAACAATGCATCTTCAGCAGTAGCTACCAATCAATGTGCTACTCAGCAGTGGATTTAGGAAACACGTATGAATCACAAGATGCAGATCGGCCTCATCCAACAATTCTGTTTACGCAAGTTGCAGTCCGAGATATCCCTATATTTAATCCGTACGGGGGAGATGGTGGCCCTAGGTGAAGAATTATTTTCGTATGTTGACCCGTTTTGGGAAAGCTTCGTAGCAAGTTTCGGAGAGCGTCTACAGTATTTTTTAATCTTTTAATTTTAGACATCAATGGACGTAGGGATGTTAGGGAAAACATCGTACCCCCACACTTGGGTACAACTTCGGGTTACAGTAATCTTCGTAGTAGAATTCGAAGTTTGAAGACAGTTATGCCACATCAGAAAGTTATGAGTTCCATAATGTTCCAAAACTTGCCGATTTCATTGTTGAAATCTTCCGCAAAGGGAGGGATTTTATGTGAATTGTCCTCTAATAGTCGTTTTCACCGTCAATAGACTATTTATATTTATGCTCTTATGATTCAAGCCTCTCCATTGCTGCTGGAAATGCTAAGTTAATTTAGGGACTTGCTTGTTTAACCAACATAAGGTTAAAATTGATTTTTTTCCAATTTTAGTAGAATTTTATTTAGATTATAATTAGGGTTGTTAATTCTAATCCCCCATGTGTTCTATAAAAGGGGAGGTCTAGGTTATTTGTTCTTCAGTAGTTAGTAGAGTTGATTTGTTTATGAAAAGAGTTGAGTTTTCCTCTTATTAAACTTTATTTGAGATCTAGTTCAAACTTAGTGTTAATTGAATACGAATTAAGCTTCCGCGTTCGTATATTCACATTAAATAATATGAAAAAGAATGAAATGAAATGATAAAACATTGTATGAAGGAGAGGGAGAGGAAATAACCGTAGGGATTGTAAGTGATTGAATCAGTCGTTGTACATTTAATTTTTTTAATATGGGAAAGGAGAGAGGCACCAAACAATTTGGCGCGACAGGCACATGGAGTGGCACTATTTTATCTGGTGCATGGAACAAGTGAGAAATATTTTCTAGAGTGGGTCTTCCCCGAGACTTATACCCCAGGATTACTAGTTGCACTACTAATAATGCTAGCAGTCAACTAAAAGTTCAACATTAATAAACCAAACTTGAGCCTTACCCAAATATCCAGAGTGAAACTGCAAGAAGCATTGTACCAATCATCACCCATTCATTTTTTGTAACTGGTCCCATTTGCTCCAACTTCAGTGTCGCAATAGCAGGAGCATCCAGTGCATCTTTAGTATCCGGCGGAAAGATCTTATATAAGACAAACGGAGTAACTAGAAGAGAAACTAGTGCTGGTAAGCTCGCAGCCTTGAACCATGAAATCCATGGACTTGCAATTTTCACCCCGAGTTCCTCAGCTAGTTTGATGCACAATAGGTTATTAGCTGCAGCAGTTAGGAAAAGAGCACTTGAGTTACCAGCAGACTGTCATAAATCACACAAGAGCATCACATGAGTCAAAGAAGGGTATGGTGAATGCATGGTAAATGACCAATTTCCAAGATCAAGTGAGTAAGAGACGGAATGTTCATATACGGTATTTTAAGGTATTAATGAAATAGATTCATCTATAGAAGAATTTACTAGTAGAAGGATAACGCGAAGTCCACAAGGTGTTTACCATAACGATCCAGTAAGGACTTCCTAGAACTAGTAATCCAGACCGACAAGTAGTGAGGGCTTTTTTAACGATAGATATGCGAACAAAGAGGACAGTGAGGTCAGCTTAGGTCATTTGTCCTCCCTCCCTCTCTCCCTCAAAACTCTTACGTTCTCTCCCGATCTCCCTCTCCCCAAATTCCTGGTTTCAGATTTCTAATTTTCTCCAACAAACCCTATTTCGCTTTAATTGTTACTGATGCACAACATAAATGGAGAGTTCCCAGTTTGAAAAGATGGTGGTAAGGTGTGGACCTCGACTCCAATTTCAGTATTTGAGTCAAACAAGTGAAGGAAACTCCCGCCTGAAACACTCCGTTTGTTGCCATAACAAAAGCTTTTTGAATTGTGTATGGATTGAATCAGTCAAATTGAAAGGGTGAGCTACATCTTAAATCATCTTATTTTGCAACGCCAAAACTTAGGCCTTCTAAATCAACATGTTCGCTAAATCTCTAAATCTAATGAGCTTCAAGTCTAAATCCAAGGCGTATCCCTGAATAATGTGTTAGCATCAAAATTATTCCCTAATGTGAAAATGAGGGATTAATAACAAACCATAGGGGTTATTAGTTTTCAGATAATGTTACAGTGCCATTAGTCCCTTCCTAGAAAAAATGTACCAACGATGCTTCAAGAAAAAATATTCTGAAGATGACCACCACAAACCACAAGGTGTAGTTCTGGATACATTCTTTTATATTTTTAGTTTTTAAATCGTTCTGATTGGTGAGAAAATCTGGATTCTGATTAGGTCACACTGTCATGGGAATGAGACATGCAACCTATCTTGGCGTTTAGAGACGAGGATATGCCATTTTTCCCCTTCTCAACAGACTTAATGTCAATTGTTGGAAGGAAAAAAAAACGTGGAAAAGGGGGTGTCCAACTGCAATGAGCTGCAGTGCTGCACTAACAATCTGCAGTATTCGCTCTAATTATAAAATGGATTTATAATTCATGAAGTTGAGATGAATACGAATAATGGTGACACGCACATTTGGAAGCCTGATGATTAAGTTTTCCCTAACTTTTGTGCTACATCGTCCAGAGTAGACACACGAGACCGCAAGCACTCATCTTCGGAGTGCAATGGATAAAAGGAGATCCTATTCAAAAAATACCGTGAAAAAGATGATGGCTGGAAAGTGGAAGGCTTTCTGTGTTCAATCGATATACGTACACTGAAGCAGTCTACCTAGGTAGATTTTTCTGTCATTTGTTTGTGAATGCACTAGATCCTCTAGAGCTAAACAGTGGTGGGGTAATTGGATCTGAAATGTAAGTGCCCATCTAGATGTTCATCTTTTGCTTAAAGATTGTGCCAAGCTGTTGCTTCTACTAATGATGTGGTTTAAAAAAGAAATACTTCCCTAGATCTAGGTGCCACATGTAAATTCAAGGAGAAATCTTTTGTCACAATTGTTCTGGAATTGCTCTGTGTCGATGGAAATTTTGATTAGGATAGCTTTAATGTTTAAGATTAAGCTTCCTGGTATCATGGACCTTAAGAGTCTCCCTGTACTTGCTGAGAATGTGAGTGCCTAGCTTCAAAAACTATGGAGAAATGTGTGATGGTTGCGCTGTATGCTCTTTGACTCATAAGTAATACTGTTATCTTTGATAACAAGAAAGTCAGAGTGAATAGTAATAAAAGAAGAATCTTAATTCTTGTCAAAGAGAATGCCCAGCTGTCTAAGAATTGCATGTATAATTCAATCCTTGAACTTGAAATCATCTTTACTCTTGGAGCCAATTCAAGATGTTGGTATGCCCTAAACTTCAGATCGTGCATTCCTTGGTTTGAAGAGATCAAATGCAGCTGTCATGGTGCCTCTTGGGTAACACTTGTGCTGGGGGTTTGGGAGAGGTGTTCAGGGATCATGAAAGCGAAGTGATGGGAGTTCTTTTTCAAAAGTTGGGGGTTGTTACTGCATAGAGCGTGCAGCTATTGTTGAAACTTTGTACAAAGTGGAAGCTTGACACCAGATGGGGGAAAATAAGGAAAGAGATTGTTAGCATCCGTTTTCCCATGAGCTGAGGGAAGAGAATTTCAGTGCTGATACAGCAGCTAAAAGAGCTAACAACTCCCCTTGGGGACTGTTGACTGGTTTGATGATAAGCCTCATTGTCTTCATAGAATTGAGGATCCAAATGTGTATGACTACAGGGTCAAATCGTAATCACCCTAAGTGAGCTCTTACTTTTCTTAATCTGTTAAGTTAGCTTGAGCTGCAAGTTAAGGGAGTCGTGTTGTGCAATCGCTTTTGCAGATGAAAGAAAAAACTTCCAAATGCTTCCCTTGGAAGTTCTGATATCATTTTAAATTGTTTTTTTTTTTAGGATTTTATCAAAAGACAACTTCCAAAAATTTAATGTTTTCCCTCAAAAACAGCACATGTTTTTGTGTGACAAAGAACTTCGCAATCTAAAATCTCTCTCTTTTTTTTTACAGGTTTGTACAACTTTGGGATAGTATATTTTTTACGATTTTCAACCACTATGAACTCAAGTTCAGAAAATATTGCTCATAAAATTACGAGAATACAAATCCATTGATTCATCCGACCAAAAGTCCTTATCTGACAGTTACTTTTGTATCAGGTCAGACACCAAAAGCAACTTTGTGTTGTATCCAAAACTGGCCGGCAAATCAACTGCCACTGCAGGCCAACAGTAGGTTTCTCTCTCTGAAATCTTCTTCCTGGCATACCATGGTTTGTGGGTATTATCCGTGTTCGACATTTTTGCTTCTTCCTTTTCCTTTACTCCATTTCTCCCGCCTCTCGGCAGCAACCCTCTCCTATAATGTTAAATAGAGAATGTTCGCTATAGAAAATCTTTGCAATATATTATTATTAATATTTTTGCTAAGGGGTTGCTCAAATGTGTGTGGCATCTATATTACAATCATCAAATATACCAACTATATACATAAATACTTTCATCATATTATCCCAGAAAGCTCACCTGTAACTGCGAGTGAACCAAATAAGCACCAAGCTTCTTCACCTCCGGATCATCGGGCTCACTACCAGCAGACAACGATGACAGCGAAGACTGAATAATCGGCAAGAACACACCACCCGCTCTGGCAATCGTACTTGGCATTGCCGGCGCAATCAACGTCTCACCAAACGTCAAACCATACGACAACCCCAACGTACTCTTCCCAAGCCACTTAACAAAATAAGTGGCAATCCTATCCCCCAACCCCGTTTTCACAAAACCCCTCGCAAAAAAGAAGGATATCACAATCAACCAAATCACCTCACTCGTAAACCCTCGAAATGCATTGGCAAAACTCAAGGTTTTCGTCACCACCGAAGTCGTTAAACCGAGAAATGCCCAAGCACCAACTGGTAGAGGACTTAACACCAACCCTACATTCGTCGATAAGAAGATCGCCAACAATTGCCATGCTTGTGTCGACAATTCAACCGGTTTGGGCACCACAAATCGCAAAATTAGTCCGATTACGATCGAGATTGCGAAGGGGGCGAGCTTCACACCTTGAGAATCAGAGGGGTTCTCAATTGGGTTTGAAGAAGCTCGAATTTGAGTATTTGAAATGTAGGGTTTTAGGGTTTGATTTGTAGAGAGAGAGGGATGATCCAACTGTTGGAGATGATGTTTTGAGGAGTGGGAGAAATAAGCGTGGAGATTTGGAGATGTAATAAGTTGTGGGGGATGGAGAGTTTAATTGGAGAGAGAAACTCAAACTCTCCATCTTTTATTCCTATTTCCTAGTTGAATGAGACTGAAAGAGACGGAGGTTGCGTTTTAACTGAAATCTACTTCCATTACTACCCCAGGTGTAAAACCATCCACAAATCCTGCAAATTTGAGCTTAGAGCATATGCAACAATCCCACCCTCTTTTTCTCAAACTCACCTCATGGCAGTAGTAGGCTCGTTTTGCCAAGGTGGCACCCAAAACATTAATAAAACCCACCCTCACGGTCGGTTTAGAGACCCGCAAGGTGGGTTGTTAAAATATTCATACCGCGCAGTTCTGAACTACACGGCAAAATGGACACTCTAGATTAAGCCACGTCGTAGTTTTCAATGGTCCGCGATGTGTGAAATATATATTTTTTAAAATTAAAAGTGTTGCGCAATTCAGAACTACGCGAAATGAAAATAAATGGCTTTTTATTATTGGTTTAATCTAAACAAATAAAAGGTTGTTTGTTTTTTTTTCTCTAAGTTGATCTGAGTACACTTAGAGGTGTTCACTATCTGAGTGGATGCCTTCGAGTATTTGTTTTTTTGGCTAGTTAGATCTTACTAAAATAGGCAAATACTAAAATACCATTCTCAACTTATAAGCAAACACACAAACACCCCCACCTATTCATCACCAATACCACCACCACCCCTTCGTCACCAATGTTAACACCACATATACATAACAAACACAAATACATAAAAAAAAACATGTGTATCTAGCAAGTACAAATACATTGGTTCCTAAAATCAAATAAAGATTAACATTGGTTTGAAATTAATACAAATACGCAAATATCACAGTCTTAAGAGTTATTACAAATACGCAAACAAATAAGTTCCAATCAACTTAAGAGGGCTTCAAGTAAACCAAGACGACACTATGGCTCAAGCCCTAGAAAGATTATTTTGTAGTTGTACTCATCTTTTCCTTCCAACAACTGTATATATAGCAAACACAAATACATTGGTTCCAAAAGATGCTCCAATATGTAATCAAGTTAAAAGAATTCATACATAATTCAAAAGATGTTCCAATATGTAATCAAGTTAAAAGAATTCACACATAGCCCAAAAAATGCTCCAATATATAATCAAGTAAAGAGAATTCATACATAGTCTAAAAGATGCTTCAATATGTAATCAACTTAAAAAAATTCATACATAGCCCAAAAGATGCTCTAATATGTAATCAAGTTAAAAGAATTCATACATAGCATATAGGAGATCATGTTCTACAAAAAAAACTCATACAACTTTTAAAACACAAGGGATTTCTTTAGATTTATCTTTGCTGGGTCTTTCTGTGATGGATTGAAGCATTCCATTTTAGCTTGGGCCACAACCAACTATTTTCTACTCGATCTCCAAATCTTCAATAGTTATGGAGGTAGCAAAGGTAGGAGTGGTAGTGGTAGAAGGAGTGAAAGTAGATGATTCACCAAATCTTCTCCTCCATCATCATTTTTCAGTTACAGTTCTCCGCTTGGATTTTGCTTGCATGGTTCTGAAGCAAATCCAGTACGATTAAATATGGATATAAAATCAAAATTTACCAAATAATGAATAAAAAGGAGACTGCTTAGCACCATAAACACTACGATTGAGTTACGCAAACAACTTGGTAAGGTATTCTAACAAAATGAAAAGATTGAGATGCCCAAAAAATAAGCATTTAATGTAATTAGCTTAATAGATAAAGATTGAACCATCTGACCAATAAGTATATTGATTCATGGGAGAAACCTATCATTGAGTATGTCCATAAGTTGCAACGAGCAGTTCACACAATTTTAAAAAACATGTTTTAAGCGATAAAAAATTCGATATGTGCACTTATGTTTATGATACATCAAACCATATATATAGTTTTTTACGCCAACATTAAAACAGATTTTTCAAGGAACTCTATATCGACAATCACCCACCTACATTTGTGACTATCTTACACATTCGTAACTTTAATTTCAGACATGTACATATCTAATAGTAGTTTGCCAAATACAAATATATTGCTTGTATATATCACTACAAGAAAAATGACTTTTAATAGCACTTAAAAGATAACATTTTTTCTAAGTGCTATTAAAATCATCATTTTATAGCAGTCGCCAAATAAACGCCATGAAAGGTTTCGCATATTGTAAAGGTTGAACTTGTCGTGGGTTTAATTATTTTCATAGAGTTTGCAAATGATATAAAACTATTATTAGGGAACCGCGAATAAAATTTTACTCCAAAATCTCCCGCAAGGAATATCTACCACGACTCTAACCTAATCCTTCAACTTATCTAACCTACTCTCCCTAAACCTAACCATCATTTTTCCTATCTTCTACCAGGGCATCCCTAATGTTACTTGTTGCTGGCGATTTTCTAATGTTGTTTGATCAGGTCTCTCTCTCTCTCTCTCTCTCTTAGCTACAACGATCTCCAATACTCCTCATTTCAGTTATCGTTCCCCACAATCTTTTCAAGCTCTAACATTTTGATGAGAAATTGTTCGATCACATCTTCTTCTAGTTGATAATTATAAAGAAGATCTTTTTCCTCTCGACGAAATCATCATAAATTAAGGGGGCTTCAAGATGGTGTTTTATGTGTTGATTTGCTATAAGTTGTGGTCTTACAGAGATTGATGAAATTCGGTTTTTGGAGAACTTTTTGAAGTTTAATCATCATGTCCTTATTGAGTTCATTGCGGATTGGTGTGGTTCGGGCCGATTGATGAATTTTCAAGTGTGAATTTAACAACTCCTTTTTCTGTAACTTAGATAAATTTTTATTGCAGAAAATTACACTTCTAATCTCTAAATTTTATCTTGTCACTATAATAGTACAATATAATAGTGGAACATGAAGCTTTTTGCAATAGATGATAATTTTAAATTTTTATGTAAGAGGTCAGGGAATCTATTAATAGGGGCACAATTCATAATGGAAAGATAAAGTTTTTTTTCATTTAACAAGAATTTACCAAGGGTTCTCAAATTGATATTGATAGAATTTCTTACTCTTGCAGATTTATTTGATGGCATGTGACATTGTTATTAATTGATTTCATTATGTTATTCGTCCTCAAATTATGTATCCGATGTTAGATTTTTCATAAGTTATTGGTCTTTAAATTTTCCAATATTGCTTTTGCTTATAGTTCTTCTTAGTTATTTTGTAAGAGATAACTGTGAGGCTAGTCCTTTTTTTCTATTTTTATTTTTGTTCAGTAGATATTTTTGTGCTACAAGCCTATACTGTAATTATTATCACTGATTTTTATTCTTTCTTGATACCATTTGCCAATCTTTGTCAAAACTCTCAATGGCTCATGGTTGATAGTGTTCAAATCACTTTAAAGTCAGCATTCAAAGTGAGTTATAAACCTTTTTTGAAAGATTTTAATACAAATCAGGTATTCATTATGCCATTTAATGTTAGTTTTGGTGGTTAAGGCTAGCTATTTAGTTTGTTTTTTATAATTTCTTGTAACTCAAGAACAAGTTGTGGCTATTATGGAGTTTATCGATGAAAAGTTGAATGATTTAGAAGGCAAGATGCATTTGAAGTGAATATTTTGGCTTTAGAATCTCATGAGCGGAAGATCATCTCAGGTTGTGATCCCAAAAATAGAAGATAGAGCTATTAAAATTGTGGATCTTGTTGGCCAGGTGAGTTCCACTTCATAGATCAAATATCTCTTTAAGCCATTTTTGAGGTTTGATAGTCTTCGTATTATTTTTACTGTAGTTCTCAAGAACATAAGCATTTACTATTTTGTAGTAATAGGGGTTACCTCATGTTTAACACTCACCGTCCCTTAATACCTATCTATACTATAAATAACTCTGTCACCCAACTCCATATATAGTAGACATTCCACTTTGAAAATATGCCTTTGGAACTCCACCTTGGTAAACCTGTAAAATGGGTGCATTGATTTACCAAGCAATACATGATTTTTACATATTATATATGAATAATGATTCTTTTTCCATATTTAGAATTATTTATGTGGGTATCATTTGAAAGATCTTGGAGATATCGCAAAAGATCAGTTCTATCATCTATTGAATTTCAGCTAATAGTTTAAAAGTTCTTTCATTTTTATTTATATTTATTTTCTGTTTGAATAAAGTATAAAGTACTAAATAGAAGTAAACCACATTTCCACAAACACAAAATGTATAATACATTTTAGTCCTTATAAGTTGTTTAACCTTTGACGCACTCATGTTTATAAAAATGATTAATACAATCTTAACTTCCAATGACCATCATAGTTAGTAGGGATTGAAGTCCACTAAGTGATCAAAATATGCATGTAACTCATTTTTGATAAATATTTTTACTTTTAGTTGCAGCTATTTGAAGATGGTGTTCTCCTCTATCCAAGAACTTCAAAAATATCATCTCGAGTTTGACGGTAAGTACCGAAGATCACCCTCATGATTTATTTTGTATAACCTGTTTTCTTTGCCTTCACATGAGAAGCATGTACCCTTAAAAAAACCATGAGAAGCATATGGTCTGACTTGTGTTAGTGCTGCCTTGCTTGATAGTTGTTCCACTGTTTCATATTTTACGATTTCTTCTTTGATATAGTTATGTGAATGTATATGCCTTAAGGCAAGACAATAAATTAGTGATTTGTTAGGAAGACTTATCTTCAAGTTAATTCTTGCTAGAAAATGCAAAATAAAACATTTTTTGCATTATTCTCTGGATGAAATTTACCTTTCCAACCACAATAATATTATATTCACAATAAAGTTGTTTAAATGTACATTCCTTAAGGCAATAAATTCTACACTTTGTAAGGCAATAATTTAATATTTTCTTAGGAAGACGTATCTTTAAGTTAATTTTTGTTATAAAATGTAAAATAAATCATTTTTATGTATCATTTAGTAAACGCCTTCAAGGCGTTGCTTCGAGTTAAACATAATTTACCTTCCTAGTAATTTAGTAAGTGTTAGACTGCTAATCTGCTAGTATAATCGTATATGCTCATCTGAGTTGTATGTACTATAGTTGGTGTTCGATTGGCACGTCGCAAGGAATTGTATGACGAACACATAATTATAGGTTTACTAGATGATGTGGCTTATAGTTGTTTGGCGAGAGTATCGCATGTGCATCATGGACTGCTTGAAGCTGTCTGTAAGAGATGGAAAGATGTTTTTCGCAGTTTTGACTATTCGAACTTAAAAGCCAAGGAAGGTTAATGTGGAAACTGGTTTTTTTTTTTTACCAACGGGGATAACATCGAGTGGATCACTTATGATCCTGACGCGGATCGATGGCATCCTTACCTAAGATTCCAACCTTTAATCCCGGCTGACACCATGATGAATTTTCATGTATTAGTGTACGCAATAGATTTCTGGTGATTGGTGGGTGCTACACACCTGAACCATTATCTCCGCACCAGAAGCCATTGATAACAAATGAAGTTGTTGAGTTCAATCCATTTAAGAAAGAATGGCGTAAAAAAGCTAGTATGAAAATACCAAGGTCCAACGTCGCGTGTTGCATTGTCGGCGGTAAGGTTTATGTAGGTGGTGGGTGCACCTCTTCAAGTTCTAGAGGAATTGATCTTGCTGAAGTTTATGATCCAGTGAAGGATAGGTATGTACATTGCATTTATTTTAAGTTAATTTCTTATATGCCACTCACACAACTTAAGAACTTTCAATAGGTATTGATTTATTTGACGGTTTTCGATTTGCTAGGTATGGTTATAAATTTGAACATGACATTTCTATGACTATTAAAGGTGTTTGATACCTCTCCAATAAATGATCGGCTCTTGGTTACTTGCCCTTTCTTTTCCGCAAACTTTTGTATACTCCTCGAAAATTTGAATATCTTAATAAAGTTTATGGCCATATGTAGCAAGCCTATTTGGAATATATTGGTCTATGTTATTATAAGTGGAGTAGCTTTGATTAGATGGTGCACTTTTCATGGTTTATATATTATTTTCTCAGATTCTAGGCCACTTTTATTTTTCTCT
This sequence comes from Kingdonia uniflora, assembly GCA_014058105.1. NCBI lineage: Eukaryota > Viridiplantae > Streptophyta > Magnoliopsida > Ranunculales > Circaeasteraceae > Kingdonia > Kingdonia uniflora. Next base: position 119,089 of record JACGCM010000593.1, on the reverse strand, counting down.
CGCCTTTCATTTTGAGATACAACATCTCTCGCGTTTCCTTTATCATTTCTTGACGAAGTTCTTACTTGCGCCTTCATCGGGTTAGTGTTGCAAGTGCAAATGTATGAAATATTTACTATAAATGTACACAAATATATACCTAGTTAAGTAGTCAAGAGATTATGTTGCAGCTCCTTAAAAAAATTAAGTAGTCAAGAGTTTTATTGCATGGCCCAAGAAATACGTGGTTATGAAGGATGATTGATTCAGGTATAATAAACCCTTATAACTTAACTATTTATTTTCCGTCACTACATCCTTATATAATCTAATTCTTATACATTTGTAGACATATAACTGATCTTTATATAATAAAATTTAAAGTAAGATTCATGATTGGTGTTCATTTTCGGATTAGATATGGTATGATTGTTTTAGTATTTCTAATTTAATTTGTTTACACTCTTTTTCGTTTCTTTTATGCAGCTTATGATGGAGGTGCAGTTGAAAATGACTTCCTACAGTGTTTTGGCTATTGTACATAGATAAAAATGGATTTGCTTTTATTTTTCTTATTTTTTGGTGAAGACCTGAATATAATGATTATAAGATCAACTTTTATTGTATTAGAGTCCTTTTTGCAATAAAGCTGCGACTTTTATTTATTTGATAAAATATTAATTTCATTTTTGTAATTTAGAAAGTATTAATAATAACGTTTATTGAACATTATAATTATTTTTTACTACTAATTTGTTGAGTAAATATAGCATTTGAAGATGTTATGGTACAAATAATAGATATTATTAGACAAACGCTATGGTACAAATAATAGATAACATTAGAAAAATGTTATGGAAAAGATAATAGATAGTATTAGAAAAATGCTATGGAAAAAATAATATAAAACATTAGAAAAACGCTATGGAAAAGACAATAGATAATATTAGATAAACGTTATAGAAAAGACAATAGATAACATTAGACAAACGCTATGGAAAAGACAATATATAACACTACATAAACCCTATGGAAAAGATAATAGACAGCATTAGATAAACGTTATGGAAAAGTCAATATATAACATTATAGCCTTGCCATAGAAAGTCAACTATGGTGTTCTCTAAACGCCATTTAAAATAAATTGATAGCGTTTCTCAAATGTTATTATTTAATGGCGTTCAAAAAAATGATATTGTAAAAAGGATAGCATGGGAGAATAGAGCGGTCGAAAAATGCTATCGTAGCTTTTGATAACATTTTTCCAACGCTATTATATGTGTTTTTTCTTGTAGTGTATCAAAAATATACCTTATTGATGTTGGTGTTGGAAATTCATACAATTGCTATGATCAATAATAAGATATAGAAAACGGATTATACTAACCTCTTCTCATGCTCTCTAAAAATTCTTTGTTATTGAGTGGAGTATTCCCTTGGATTGGTTGTAGACCTCAATGGGATGGTTTTTTGTGTTGTAGCCTTCAAGAGAGACTTTTTCTCTATTTAACCTGATAAGGTTAAAGTGGTCTTCCCATTATACCCTCAAACCCTAATAAAGAGTAATACTAGGTCTCACCTACCTTAACTTGATATAATAATTGAGTACAACCAATAACACATATGCTACCTATTAACATGTGTGCTCGTGAACCGGAAAAGTAGTACCGATATAGATGAAAAATCCAACAATCTCCCACCCGACGCTAATATTTTTTTAGCCTGATTCATTTTTATTTTTTTAAAAAACGGATGACCATCCTTTGTTTTTTAAAACCACACATGATAATTTGTCGAAGACAATGTTGCATCGAACTTGACTGTCACTCTACGACTACAAAGATGGCTAACACAGTTCACAAATAAATTTTGGTGAGGCCTTTGAGCACATGCCTAATTCATAGCGTGGACGTCGGGCTAGAAACCTCAATAACTTTCAACTGTAATTTCTTTATTGGTAGAGTTTAGCGTGTAAATGGCAAATGTACACCTTAATGATGCGTTGATACATTTTCATTAGTGTCCTGCAACATGTGTTTACCAAACCCATGTCATTTCAATACTTAGACAAACCGTCATGCGAAGACCATCGCTCATACTAAAATGAAGGCCAAATGATGTGAAGCCTACCCATATCTAGCCCAAGCAAACTTGAAAAACTTTTTCGTATTCTCTATAGGCACTTGATATTTAGATAACCATCATGTGATAAAATAACTCGTATATAAAACTTTATTACAATTGCATAATTTAAACTGAATATGTGCACATATAATAACGGATCTAAATATAATAACAACTAAATTATCAAAATCAAATCTGAATGTCGACCAAAATAATAACCGAGAATAACTCCTACATGGATAAATAATCCTAATGCAATAACAATACCTAAAATAAAACAATAACTACTCCCACGTAAAAGAGCGATCCTCAGAGAGACTTCAACAAAATCTGAGTCTGAGTAGCCTAAAACCATAAGCTCATCCGATCTCCTATAAACCAATCTATATTTTTTTATCCTCATTTAATAACAAAGAACCTTCTTGGCTGCCTGCCAGTGAATATTAAAAGGGTTTTGTTGGTACCTTAATTCCTAGCATCCTAACAACAAAACTAATGTCGGGTCTGATACATATCATGTCATAGGCTTTCGCCTGCTAAAGAAACTGGACATCACTGCTAGCGAGTATAATATTGTCGACGTAGAAAACCATAAATGTATAATATTTCCCGCTCTGATTGACGTATATGCAACGATCCATTTGCATTAGGGTTGTCAATGGATTGGATATAATCTGAAATCCGATTCCTTTTTATGATATTGATGTCATTTTTTCTTATCTGAATCCGATCCAATTCGAATAAGGAGCATCCGAAATAATTTCGGATTGGATTCAGATGGTGCCTAGTCCAATCCGATAAATATCCGATCCGAAGTAATATACCGATATGTTTATATTTTATTAATGTTAATGTTCTACAACTATTAAAAATATATTATATACAATAAGAAAATAGATTATAACACATCTAGCTTTGTGACTGAGTGGTATTTAGTTCTTAACATTTTTATTCATTAAATAAAATTATGGCCGTATCGGATTTTGGATTCGGACCTCCGAAATTAGTTTTGGACTGGATCGGATACGGATTTAACCATAAAAGTTTCGAATCAAATCGGATATGGATGTTACTTATAAAGTTTCGAATCATATTCGAATTGTAACAAATCCGTTCCGAATATGATCTATTGACAACCCTAATTTGCATTTAACTGCCTTAGATTCTTCAGGTAAAGGTGTCAACTCCCACACAAAGTTGTGAGACATAGAATCCATCTCCTCCATTATTGCATTACGTCACTGATCTGCAAAACAACTAGCCATAACCAAACTAAAAGATACTGAATCCTCAAAATTAAATAATTCCCCTTCAACTGAATAAATATGATAACCTGAAGAAAAGGCTGAACACCTCTCTATAGGGGATCTTCGAGTAGGATCAAGAGGCTGGGCTGGAGGTGGAATGATAGAAAACAATATAGGAGCGGGTGGAGGAAAAATCTTAGGGAGAACTGGTGCTACGACGGGGTCTGGAACATGGTCTGGAATCGTACTTGTCACAGTGTCAATATCAGATAAGCACGGGATCATAGTAATACTGATCGAAATAGCAGTTGAAGTCCGAGTTACAAAACCCTCCTCAAAGACAAACTCTCTATGAATAGTACTGGTAAAGTTATCTCCCTCCTCTATGAAATAAGTCTTAGCACACTTAATAATCTTCATGGGGCGAGAAGGATAATAAAACCTGAAACCTTTCGATATCTCTGGGAAATCAACAAAGAAATAGCTAACAGTCCTCGAAACCAACTTTTTGATATTCTGGTTAAACAATTTTGCCTCTGTAGGACAACCTCAAATATGCAAGTGATTAAGACTAAGATTTCTCTCAGTCCATATATGATCCAGGAGTAGTGTACTGGGCTACAATACCCTGATCCAACAAATATGATAGAATGGTCCCAAATATTGTCCATCTTGATCGATCTTATCATAATACTCGCCTCCTCAATCTGACCGGACAACCTTGATCTTTCGATCTAACTGTTTCTCAACCTCGAACGGGAAAGTCTTAATTAAATACATCAAGTAATTCAAACTTCTGATGGATAAAAAAAACAAAGGTATAACGAGAGAAATCTTCAATGAAAGTGATAAAATATCGATGACCACCTCGGGACAGAATATGAAAAAAAATCTACATGTGTTGGTATGAATCAGCTGTAAAAGGTTTATCCTACGAGTTGATTGCTCATAAACTCTAAAACATTTTAAAAGTAGATGAAATAGTAGCCTCAGTATATAAACATAAAAGATAAGTCTCAAATGAATGGTTAAGAGATAGACGATATAATCCACCAACTAGTAAACCAGAACCAATAATAGAATCATGATAAATAATGTCAAAACCACCATGTCTAAAATTGACAAGTAACTGAAATGAGTACAACCGAGAAACTGAAACCAGATATCGTCTCATCGAAGGAACATAAAAGGTGCCTGTCAAATCTAAAGTAACACCTGTATCTAAAACCAAGCAAAAAATGCCAACAAACTCAATAGAAATGCTTCTTACATCTCCCAGGAAAACCTGCTCCTTAGGCCTTACCGATCGCCTGCTGATGAACCCTTGTGGAGAATTCAAAATGTGAACAGTTGCCCCAAAATCTGACCACCAAGAGTTGGTAGGAACGTCAACCAAATTAGATTTAAAGCAAACATAAATGTGTAAACGCACATTACCACTATTGCCATTCTTCAACGATAAAAATTGAGATAAGTTACTGTACTGTATTCCCTTGACGGAACCCTCGAACTGTTTCTTAATGACATTTAACAACTCCTAGTGAGAATAAAATCAAAATTAAGGTAGCCTAGGGCAATAGTTGGAGTAGTTAGAGTCCGTCAAGGTTTCAATATTAGTCAGTTGGTTCTGGATCATAGGGTTTATAGCTGCATGAACCAATGACTTATATTAGAACGTGTAAAAATAAATTTTATGCACATTTAACTTGATCTGTAAAAGATCTAATACTTGATGTCTTTAATCTCGATCCTACTTGGGGTTAGGATGGTTGAGTCAGAGAGTATATAATATTTAAGGTATAAACTTTTCACTCTACTTGTACAGCGATGTATCATCGAATCCCTCATTTGGGTGGTAATTAGACATATATTGCCCCCTAGTTGGTGATCACTCACGCTCAAGACTAGACTGGCCACTTATAGTTTGACTCGAGATACTTACTCACCTTTGGGCTGAGTATTATCCTCATCTCCCCATGCCGTGTAGTCTATATTGACCCACTAATTAATTAGATGTTTCTTAGCCTCCTTTGGATGGTCTAATAATTTCAAGTTTAATTAGTGTAAAGTAGTCTTAATGAGACTTTTCAAAAAAATCTCAAAATTAGGAGAAACGTTCAACTCCATAGACAAAACTCATTTAGGTGTATTTGCCCATTTTATATCCCGACTTCCTAACGACTACTTGATCTCATTTAAATCACATTGGAGATCATTGGGCATTAAATCCCTATATATATAACTAATGCCAAATATTATTATCCAATTAATAATAAATGTGAATAATTTATTGTAATCCCTTAACATGGTTACCATACATTCGATATTCTTATGCTAGAGTTTCTTTTGGTAACTTTTACTCATTTTAATGTCCAGCTAGCTAACATATAATAATAATTCCAAAGATTCAATATGATCACAATCAAAGCATAAATAAAGTTTCACTTTTTATAACAGTAAGTAAGAGCCAAACTCAATACAAAAATTGCATATTTCACGATATAAGACCAAAAAGGAATATGAAGTATGTGAACCGGTTATGTAACTGGTAATAACTGGACATCGTCAACCTTAGCAGGTTAGACAACGATTGTACAAAATCACACCAGAGAAAATAGAGACAATGTTGGTGTTCTTCTCTGTCAACTGCTCTGGTGTAAAAACAGGTGACTAGTGGTATGCAAAAGCGAGTACCAAATTGAAAAATAGAATACCAACTTCTCTAAATCAACCCAACAGTTGAAAGCCCTACATAACCCAATGCATTCTAAAGATCAAAGTGAACAATCTCCCTACTTCACCAAACAACAACTCCATTAAAAAAACCTCTTGAAATCTTCTCTCAACATAAAAAAAATTACTCGGTGAAGAAACCCAAAATTCATGGGTTAGTGTTCCAATATTTGACAGCTCTTCTGCTCGAATCACCCCATCGATCACCCCCCTAGACTCAGTCTTGCAGATAAATTGGAGACGAGAAATGCACGATGAGCAGACTTCACGATACAATGACCTCCCCACAATTCATCCCTTTCCTCCCTCTAAAAACCCAATCTCAAACTCTCTTTAATTAACAAGCCCAACAATCACAAACCCAATCACCTGTAAATCAAAACAACACCCTGTATAAAACCCCAACACTCCATTTCTTTAACGCTCGAGAGACGACGAGTTGGAGGTTGTAACCAGTGCAATTGGGGGCATTAAAATAGCCGAGAATGACTGAAACCTGTGAGAAGCAACAAAGGGGGTATTTTCTGGATAGAATGGCTAATCAAGGTGACTAAAAAATTTGGGTCGGTTTGAAGATCTCAATCTCTCTTTTCAAAGCAGTGGAGAAACTTGAGAATCCTTCCTAAAAAAACCATGTAGAAAACTCCTAATTCCCCAAACTTCGCTTTGATTTAATTGGAGACGAAAGACAGAAGAAACGATTTTGACCAAAATCAGAATAATGGAAATCAGATGCTAATTGGAAGAGGTATGGCAGACGTAAGAGAGGAATTTAGGTCTGATTCGGTACAATTTGAGAGAGAGGAACCCTAATAGTTTTGGGGATGATTTGCAATTTGTGAGAGATAGTAAGAGAGAGAGAGAGAGAGAGAGACTCGGTGAACTGCACTAAACTTTTTTCTCCTCATGAACAGTGAACAACAATACTAAAATAAAAGCCATTAAAGTACAAGTACAAAGAAACAATTTCTGAGAACAATTATTTGACCATAGTAATTTGTATCTTAGCGACTGATACCAATTGTTGAAAATTCATACAATTGCTATGATCAATAATAGGATATGGAAAACATATTATACTAGCCTCTTCTCCTGCTCTTTGAAAATTCTTTGTTTTTGAGTGAAGTCTTCCCTTAGATTGCCTGCAGACCTCAATGGGATGGTTTTCTGTGTTGTAGCCTCCAAGATGGACTTCCTCTCTATTTAACCTGATAGGGTTAGAGTGGTCTTCCCATTATACCCTCAAACCCTAATAAATAATAACACTAGGTCCCACCTACCTTAACTTGATGTAACAATTAGGCACAACCAATAACACCTATAGAGCCTATTAATATGTGTGCTCGTGAAACTGGAAGAGTAGTGCTGGTATAAATGGAAAATCCAACAGTTAGAAGTTTAGCAAATTTTACTCATCTTAATTGACTCCGTAAGGAGACCTTTGCGAATACAAGTTACACGAAAACATAAGTATCGCCTATTTAGCATAATGTACTTTCTTCAAATAATACTAGATTGGGTATTGTTGAGAAGACACAAAAATGGCATAAAGAACTAATTTTGATAAGAATCATACCTATACTTAAAATGGGTTCTCTCAAACAATAACTAAATGCACTCATTGTTAGGAAACAAAGGGGGCAAATCGCAACGTAAAAGTACGATATGATTAAGCAAGAACTGAAGATTTAACTCTAACCATAGAGAATTCAATCAAAACAATAAACACATACACAAGGTTTAAATTTAGGTGGAAACCCAAAAGGATTAAAACCACCTCCGACAAGCACGACGAATCTATTATCAACAAGGGTTACAAGAAGTTCCAGAGACCACTCAACCTCACCTTCACCCTTGCAGATAATCCTCAACAAGAAACCCTAGAAAGAAAACCCAAGAAATCTCTCTAGAGTAAAACCCTAGATTTCTCCATTTTATCTCTCTAGATATTTTTCTCTCTCAGAGGCTTTGAACTCAATACATCATAGTCTAACAAAGCCTTAATTTTTATAAACTTTCTGTTAGGTTATCAGCAAAGTACGTATCACGATGTACTTCGAACGACCGAAAGACGATATCACAGAACCAGCCTACACGGTTTTCGTTCGAACGACTTTCAGTCTCGTTCGAACGACTTTGACGGAATCAAGTTTCCAATTTATAAACAAGCTTTTCGTTCGAATGACTTTAGGTCTCGCTCGAACGACTTTGAGTTCATACCTTAACAACTGCTATTTTGAGCCGTAACCTAATAATCTCCACCTCAGCAAAAAATTTGTTTCTTCCGCTGCATTCATCGTGTATCCTTGTCACGTTGCCCTATTAGAAACTTCTCAATTAAGAGAATTATACGAATCTAAATTTTTTCTTGACCCGCCAATCGGAACCCACTTTCTGATCATCTTTGTAGACCATGTCATTGCTCCACCTTGAACTAAATTCCCATATCAAGAAATTTCCATAGATTTATCGGTACATGTAACCTTCACATCTCTACCCACTGATTTACCAACCAATACATACAAGTTCCCGCTAAGAACTCATTTCATGATCAAAGAAGACTTCTAATAAAATTTCATTACTCCACCTTGCCCGAAGTAATTGCAACCCTCATTATCTAATTTGGAAAGTGAAATTAGATTATGAGTTATACTCAGTACATGTCGAACATCATGAAGAACTACGATGCGTCCATCGAACATCCTCATGTGAATATTACAAACTCCCAAAATCAGCCTTCGAGAGCCATCGCCTGTTGACACAAACTTGCAACCGTTACACCTTGCATATTTGCCGAACCATGCCTTGTGTGCGCATACATGAAATGTAGCCCTACTATCAAATACCCATCCTCTATCGTGGCGATGAGCATCAGCGGCCACCATGAGGAGCGACTCGTCACCACCATCATCAGTAACCGTCGCCCGTCTGTTAGTGTCACCTTCGGAGTCCTTTGTCGAACTTGCTCATTTACCTTTCTCGGATTTGCAATCCAATCTATAATGACCTGATTGACCACAGCCTCAATAAGTTCATTTTCTAAACTTATTAAAGCTTATCTTCCCACTAGCCACCATCGCCAAGTTTTCTGCAGAGGATTCGCTACCCTTAAGTTTTTCTCCTCGGAAAGAAGCGTACTTGTAACCTCCTCTAAACTCAAAGTTTCATTCCTATACATCAACGTAGGTTGAAGATGCTTGAAGGTAGACGGAAGAAACCATACGAGTTGAAGCGCCTTATCTTCATCCTCAACTTTAACTCCGATCGATTCCAATTCCGAAATGATCCCGTTCAAAGAACCTAGGCGATCAGTAACACTCGACCCTCACCCATCCGAAGCGTATGAAGTCGTTCCTTGAGGTATAAGCGATTCAAAAGACTTTTCATTTGGTACAAACTTTCAAGAGGTCTTCTCTCCAACCACGTTTGCCAAAATATTTTTAGCGAAACAAAGACGAATCTCGCTCGCAACCCTTGAATCTAGATCTTCCCAGTTTTCTTCATCGTCGTCTACTTTTTGGGCCGTTATACCTTCAACTGAATTTTTAGGTATAGGCTTCCCTTTCAGTTCCTTGTGTAACCTGCCTTGAATTAATATATCTTGGACTTGTATTTGCCACAATCCAAAATTAATCTTCTCATCGAACTTCTCCACATCAAATTTGATCACGTTAGAGTACTTAGATCCTTCTGTCTTGCTTCTCTACTTGCCCCAAACCTCGCTTTGATGTCAATTATTAGGAAATAAAGAGGGTAAATCACAACGCGGAAGCACGATATGATTAAGCAAGAACTGAAGATCTAACTTTAAACATAGAGAATTCAATCAAAATAATAAACACATACACAAGGTTTAAATTTAGGTGGAAACCTAAAAGAATCAAAACCACCTCCGACAAGCACGACGAATCTATTATCAATTGGGGTTACAAGAAGTTTCAGAGATCACTCAACCTCACCTCTACCCTTACAGATAATCCCCAATAAGCAGCCCTATAAAAAAAACCCAAGAAATCTCTCCAGAGTAAAATCCTAGATTTCTTCCTTTTCTTTCTCTAGATATTTTTCTCTCTTAGAGGCTTTGAACTTAATATTATATAGTCTAACAAAGCCCTAGCTTTATATAGACTCTCCATTAGGTTATCAGCGAAGTATGCATCATGATGTACTTTGAACGACCGAAAAACGATATTACAGAACCAGCCTACGCGGTTTTCGTTCAAACGACTTTGACGAAACCAAGTTTCCAACCTAGAAACAAGTTTTTCGTTCGAACGACTTTGAGTTCATACCTTAACAATTGTTGTTTTGAGTTGTAACCTAACACTCATATGACCTTAATACGAAAATACAACAAACAAAACTGAGCTCCTCTTATTTAAGATCCACAAAACATAAAATTAGTCTAAAAAAAAACAAAAACATTTTTTTTATATTATTATTTGCAATTGGGATCAAATATCAAAAAGGTTTTCCTCAATCCCACTAATCATAAATCCCAATATACAAAAATCTCAAATTTACACCAATTAACAATATAACCATCATTCAAAAACCATAACAAAATTAGATTCAAATCCCAAATTCATCAAACTCCTTTGTCTCAAGGGGTTATGTTAGAAACATATACAAACATAGAGAGAGAGAGAAAAAAGGATTTACGTCGTTGTTCTTCGTTGATTTTAGGAGTGAATGAAGAAGGATTGACGTTGAAGATAGTATAAAAGGCTTCATTCTTTCCACAATTGGAGTTGTTGATAATCAAATAGGGTTGGGGTGACTGAGGAGCTGGAGATGATCTGAAGTAGGGTTGGGGTTTCACAGTTCAGGGAGGAGCTGGAGCATATGTGATTTTTGGTTTTGGTTATTTTGATTTTTTATGAGGGCAGTTTGGGCTAAAAAAATAGACTCATACTCAGATCTCCCATCATATGGCTTATTGAACCTGAGTGGACAGGGGAGTTTTAAGTGATTCAATTTGAGTCTTAGTTGATTTGATTCAAAAAAAAAAAAAAAAAACCTCTTAGTTACACGAGTCAGTCCAAATCACTTACTTAAGTCAAACTAAGGTGAAAAAACAAATGCCACCTAAGTGGCTTATTTTTTTCTCTCATCTCTCGTGCCATGTGCCTTTTTATGATTCGTCTAATCTAAAAAAAAAAAGTGGGTGGGTTTCAACCTACCTAACTGCTATGTAAAATTAAAGGTTGGCTAATATTGGGTCATTTTAGATGGTTTCAAATGACCCTACTGCTCATAAGGATTGTCAAGTCGGATTTTGCAATCGAATGGTGCCTCAAAATTGAAGTTTGCAACTCAAGCCTGAAACTCGAGTTTTGAGTTCACGACCGGGCACCTAAAGATTATGTGTCCGATCTAAGTTTAAGTCCAAGTCGTCAAATCTTCGATATTTGATTTGTGATCAGGCTCATGACGGCTATGCGTCTGATGGGATTAAATCGCGACCGTTAGATATGTTTGTAGTGGTCTATTTTTCGGAAGGATAATCTTTGTCAATGCTTATTCGTAAAAAGAATGCAATAAGACTAGATAAACAACATTTTATGTGGAAAACTCAGTAAAAGCTGAGAAAAACCACGACCTCGAGAAGGATTTTGATGTAAAATCTAGTATTTTAATAGTTATTACAGAATTTGGAATAATTGTAGGGTTAAAGTAACAAAATAGTAAGGTTTGTAGATTGTCTGTTCTTTCTCATTTATTTTTTGCCTGTATTTATAGTAGACACGTGCAGTTTACAAACAGAAAGAAATAGTCTCCTATTCCGGGGGGAGTGGGCGAACTTCGCGGATCTCTAACAACTCTTTTCTTGACTAGGCACAACGACTACTTTTTGAAGGTCGATGACTTAAAGTAGCTTCTTGAGGACTTGAAGTATCTTCGATCATGTATGGTTGTCTTCGACTATGCTTTGCTGGCTTACTCTTGTCGAATATGAGGAATATACTACTACAATGTCACCTACCTTGAGCTTAAGTTAGAAGCTAAATGTATTATTGGAATGGGTTAGCTATGAAAGATAGATTGAAAAATAGAGAATTTGTAGTAAATATTGGAAAGCTAGATGCTTATTGCTCTCTCTATGGATTACGGATGGAAAATATAGATTACATACTTCTTCAATGTTCCTTCTCAAACAAGCTGGGAGCTACTATGTTTAGTAAAATGTGGTTCTTAAAGTTGATTGGTGGTTGGAATTCATAGTTGAATTGGTTGGTTAAGAAAACATCTTTTGATATGGAAAGATGTAATATACTGAAATTTGCATTATGCTCTACAATTTATCACATATGGACTGAATGAAATGCAAGGTTCTTCCAAGGGATTAATTTTACTACTGATATCATATTTAAGAAAGTCTTCAATAATTTTTCCTTACAAATGCAACAAATTAAAGTTAATATTTCACCACGAACCAGCTTCACATGCATCCATTACAGATTGAGGTTTGAATCCAGTTATAAAACAACAAAAAAGAATTATACGGACTAGGTGGATAAAAGACTGGAAACAAGGAATCATTATCAATGTGGATGGGTGTCTAAATGAATAAAGAAGCTATTTTGAGGGAATTTTTCATATAATACAAAATTTACCTTATTGCAAATTTTCAAATCAAATGGTAGAACTTGTTTTTATCTTAAGAAAGTACTTTATACCTAATAATCATCAAGATAAAAAAGCTCTCATCGAAATTGCACACAAAATCATGCTTAAAAGAGGAGATAACTTTGTGCCAGCAGTTGCGACAGACAGACAGACAGACAGAGAGGATTGCAAACAAGTTGCACGCGCACCACACACGTGCAACTACACTAGTGACGACATTAAATTGATGATTAATTTTCTTCAGCCCGTGACTGAAGAATAGAAAATAAGGATATACGAAGCTGATTGTCCCGCGACTCTCACATTTTAGGGTTTCCAAACTCTCTCATCTCTCTCCGCTAAGGTACGCCAATCTCCTTATCTTTCTCTCTCAATTGCATCATCAAATCCTTTTCTAATCCCTAATTTGGCCTTCAATTAGAACGAAATCGGAGTGATTGTGTTATCTCCATGGATAAAGAGCTTCTGGAGCTCTACGAGACCGCGAAGAAAGCAGCGGATGCTGTTCTAGCAAATGGGGATGAGGATTCACCCGAAGAAGCTCGATGTGTCGAGGCGTTGAAGCAATTGAGGAAGATTCCAGTTACTATGAAGGTTCTGGTGGATACACAGGTATAATTTTGATTATGGGTATTTGTGTTTCGATCTTAGGGTTCAAAGTTTTAGCTTTTGTTTATTAAGTGTACACAATGTGCGTAAATGTCTTGTACTTGGGGATTCTGTCATATCTGAGAAAATAACGATTAAAATTACTTCTTTTAGATTGGGGTTGAGAGTATTCAGGAAGAGCTACTGCGATTGAAGTATTTGTTACTGCAGAGAGATAAAGTGGTTTTCTTTAGTTTAGTTACGGTAGTAGATGGGGGGAAAAAGTGATTCTTTAGAGAACATTAGTCTGTAGATTACCCATTTTAAAGTGTAGTACTATAGTACTGCTGTTTTTGGATAGTCTATACAGTACTAGTCATGGACCTCAAAGTGTTCTTTGTTTATCGTAATTACTTTTGCATTGACAAGGAAAAGAATGACTGAAAGGGGCGTTTATGTAGAAAACAAAAGAGGAGGAGGGAAAGAGTTTAACTGTCATGGCCCGTTTGTTCCGTTGCAGATGATTCAAGTGCAAGCCTTTCTATCGGAATGTTTAGTAGCCATCCAAGGTTGTTTTGATACCTGAGAAGATATCAGATGCATATTTTAATCAGCCATACACTGAAGGTTCTCTCAATAACCTACCGCTCAATCCTCATACCCAGCACACCATTCTTAGCACACTGTTCTCTATCATGGTCAGGGGTATCTTAGTTTGGTCATTATCCACAACCAGGTATGCATTCTTCTAAAGGATTTATGATAAGGTATGGGACATGCCCATCATCAAGGGACACATTACGATAGTGGACAACGTACGAACAACAAAAAGGGGCGTATCTCATACGAGACTGATATTCATAGCTTTCATGTGAGGGATTGGACAGTGTAGTGATACAGCACAACGCCCATTATGAATTTAAGCCGTAGCTGAGATTTAGGCCTGCATTGCTAAGCAGTGTTCCAAGGCAATCCCTGTGCAAGGGTAATCCAAGAACATCCCCTTGTGGATGCCAAAGGCTGGCGTTAGCTGAGATTTAGGCCTGCGTTGCCAAGCAGTGTCCCAAGGCAGTCCCTGTGCAAGGGTAATCCAAGAACATCCCCTTGTGGATGCCAAAGGCCGGCGTCCTACGGCGAGCAAAGGAGAAAATCAAGGGTGCACTTCTTTCAATGAAGAGCTTATTCATTTGATCTGCTGAAATTCTATTGCCAGTTAAGGCAGACGATAGGTGAGCTACTGAAATTAAAAATTACTGTTACTAATACAATGAAAGTGTTGAAAGTAGTTCTATTTCATCTATCTATGGTCGTAGATGTAGAAGATGTAGAAGATTCTTGGATCATCAGTCTTTTCCTTATTAAGATGGACTGAATGTTGGAGGAGGCATTGGTGGTTAGTGGTCGAGAGCAAGAGGGGAGATGTGAGGGGGGAACAGCCGGATTTCTTTTACTGGGGTGGTCAGAGAAGAAGAGAGGAGTAAGAGAGATGAGAAGAAAATGTTAGGTTTAGCCCTCTGTTTAAAGATTAAGGTAAACATACTGACAAAAGATTGAGAACTTCATTTGTAATTTATCTCTCAAAACTGCAGTTCTTATGTAGGATCTATGGATAAACACGGTAATGTCTATACAAAACTGTGTGGTATTATAGAAAAAAAATTACCCATGGTGAAAAATGTCCAAACTTTTACTCCTATAAACATTATATATGGCAAGGAGTTAGACTCCTTTCTTGGGTCCCAGGAGTTATGAACAACAGTGTTCAGGACTTGGAAATTTTCAGATCTCTGAGAGTGGCAAGAAAGCCAATAAAACTACCTGATATAAAAAACTTGTACTTGATCCTTACCCTGATTCAGGAAATATCAAAGGAAATAGTGGCCATGAACTGGTATTCAGAAATGACAATGACAGTGTGATTGGTGTACTTATGAAGAATTCGTGAGTAACAACCTCCTACATAGTTGATTGTGAAGACGTGGAAGAATCTGAAAGCAAATATGTCTTTCAGATTGATACGCAGATGGGAGAGATAATTCAATTCTGATACATGTGTTACAAGAGCAAGTTACTTATCTGAAGGAAATGTGGAGTGATGTACCAGCAGACCAGGATTGGGAATCCTACCGTTGTATACTATAGGTTTGCTTGATGGTTTAGCTAGTCTGCAGGGTCTGTCTACAGCTAGTTGGTTGATTCTAGTTTTTTTTTTCTTGGGCTGGTTTCTGGGCATGCCTACAACCGTCCTCTTCTAGTCCTTATTCTATTTATGCTTGTTTATTTTCTGCAAAAAAGTAGGGGAACAAACACTCCCTGTGGTTGTTTGGTCTATATACTTGTATTTAATATCTGAGATATTGGAATGTTTGTGCCTCCTTTTAATTTGTATCATTTTTCGATGACACCTATTCTTCCTCTTAGTTGAATTTATTTTTTCATCACTTTAAACTTTGGAGATATGATTGCAGTTTTACCCGGGCTGCAATTTTTTTTTCCGAACTTCCAATTTTTTCCGAAATCCGTTCTGATTTTGGAACCCTATTTTACGTTGCCGATTTCCGAAAATCCGATTTCCGATTTTTTCCAAAAAATATTGGATCGGAATCGGATAGCCTTTTGATATTCCGATTTTCCAAAATTTCCGATCCGATTATTCCGAATAAGATCCGACCAATTTAATCCGAATAACATCTGATCCGATTTAATCTGAAATTCATCCGATCCGATTTAATCCGAAGTTCAACTTCCGAATTTTTTTCCGAAATGTTCGGAATTCCGTTTTTTCCGAATAATCCGATTTTTCTGGATTTGGATCCATTTTTGCTTTCCCGAAAAAAATCGGATCAGAATAGATTTTCCGTTTCCGAAAAAATCGGGAAAATTTCCGACCGCCCCCATTTTCGATCCGATCCGAAAGCAGGCTAAGTTTTAGACATGATAGTAATATAAGGCTAATTAGAAGTTCCTTTTTGTTCCTAAAAAAAAAAAACCATTGTTGAGCAATATTCTTAATATTTCCTTTTTATTTTGGTAACTGTAAAAGATGGTGTAACCTCAGCAACTAAGTGCCAAGTAAATCAAATGAGAAAGTCCCAAGCTATATGTTTCTAAAATTAGACAGAACCCCTTGGATAGTATACAATCGAAATATATGCAAGTGCCACATGTCTCAAAATTCTAATACTGTGTAGTAAAGGACTTTCAAATTCGTGATGATTCATAGTTAACTTTGTTAATTTGTGTTTATTTAATTTTATCCTAATTCTTTTAATTTTTTATTCAGCTAGGGAAACATATTAAACGTCTCTCGAAACACCCCAAGGAGAAGATCCAGGCAATTGCTTCTGATATACTTGAGATATGGAAAGGCATAGTCCTAGAAGAAACTGCAAAGAAGAAAAATGGAAGCTTGGAATTGAAAGATTCTGTTAAGTCAATACAGACTGTAAAGGTTGAGAAGTTAACTTCGGTAAAGGTTGAGACTGTCTCAAAAATTGAGGCCTTCAAGGTTGAAAAAACTGTTGAGAAGTCTGAAACTTACAGGGTTGAGAAAAAGGCCAGGGTTGCTGAAAAATTACCTATGGAAGATAAAATAAATTCTGATATTAAGAAACCTTCAGAAGCTCCTATCTCCCCTCCAAAGTTGACGTCGTTGATAAAATGCAATGATAGTGTAAGGGACAAGATCAGGGAGCTTCTTGCAGAGGCATTATGCAGAGTTTCTACTGAGGCTGAAAAAGATATATTGGATGAAGTAAATGCAGTTGACCCGCTTAGGGTCGCAGTTAGTGTGGAATCTGTGCTGTTTGAGAAAATGGGAAAATCTACTGGCCCGGAGAAAAACAAATATAGATCAATAATGTTCAACATCAGGGATTCGAAGAATCCTGATCTGCGAAGAAGATTACTTCTGGGACAGGTCAAGCCCGAGAAGCTCATAACTATGACCCCAGAAGAAATGGCTAGCGATCAGAGGAGGTTGGAGACTACCCAGATAAAAAAAAAAGCTCTACTTGAATGTGAGCGTGGAGCAGCGCCTAAAGCCACAACTGATCAGTTCAGGTGTGGGCGGTGTAAGCAGCGGAAGTGTACTTACTATCAGTTGCAGACTCGGAGTGCGGATGAGCCCATGACAACTTTTGTGACATGTGTAAACTGCAACAATCACTGGAAGTTCTGCTAGTGGTAGTTATCGTGCTAGTAGAGCCCTCTGCATAACATGCAAGGATCTTAGATGATGAGCCACAGATCTCTTTCCCCTTACTTTATAAAGAATTCACATTTGTCATTAGACTTTAGCGCCCCACTCGCCAGTCTCCATATCCTTCCTTTTCTCTGTATGGTTATTAGGATTAATTTGTTTTCGAGGACAATCCAGCACTTATGGCTTGCTTGGATTTTCAAATTATGTCATAATTTGAACTTGAACAAAAATAATTATTTATTGTTTGTTGCATTATTACCTCTCTTTTTTGCTTTATACCCAAATCTAGTATGATCTCAAGATATCGTAGTATCCCCGCTTTGTTGTGAGGTTCATTTACAGAGATACTTTGGAAGATATACAGATTGTTCATAGTAGATGGCACACATTCTGCCTTCTTCTCCTGGGTGTGCAGAGAGACTTTAGAAGATATACAGAATGTTCATGGTATGCATCTTTTTTCTCGTTCTTAAATTTGGGTCTAGTACTCGAGGCATTTTGCTGAAACTTCTTGGTAATATTACCTCTCTGTAGGCACTGGAAGCTCAAGGATACATTCATATTCCCAGGCAGGGATAGGATATCAGAAGCTGATCATGCTATTTTCCACAATTTTTCTAAACAGGTTTTCTCTTTGTACATTTTAGGCGAGTGCCTATATTAGTTTTTATTTTTGTATATCTAGTTTATGTTTACTTATTTTTTGGACCAACTTTTTTTGCAGTTATGTTTGAGAATGGGTGTTTCTTACAATTAACTGTATGTTTTCGCCTCAGGCTTGGGTCTCATTATGGCACATCTAGTTTAAACTTGGACATTGATAGACTGAATAATGTGTAATGATTGAAGTTTAAATTTAATCATATCATATGTAATAATTCTATATTTGTATTAATCACCAAATGATAATATAAAAACAGAAAATTATAATTAATTAACAAAAGAATTTGGGAACAAACAGCCCAAGTCACCAATATCAAACAAACCCGGTAAAAAAATAAAAAAAATAAAAAGTTATTCCGATCAGTCTAAAATAACATCACAGACGAGAACATGACGAATATAGCAGAACCCGCCAGCGTAACAGTTTTCAGCCCAACACCATTTCCTGGAGGTGACTCAGTTGGCGATCCCAATGGAGAGCCAGTTGGTACTTGTGATGAAGTTGGTGCAACTGGAGCAGGGGGAGACGTAACTGAAACTGGAGAAGGAGAGGGACTGGTAGTTGGAGATGACGTTGGCGGTGTTATTGCCACGGTTGTTGGAGGAGACGCTAGTGGGGGTGACGAAACAGGTGCAGCAGATGGTCCTTGTGCGAGCACGGAACCGGCCACCATTGCCAACATCAACAGAGATGCAACAATGTTTGTAGAAGAAGCCATTAGGGTAGAAGTTGAGAGTTGATGAGTTGATGAGTTTGTAAGAGTGAAGGGTGGTGTTGTGTGTTTATATAGAGAAGGAGTGAAGGGTTTTTATGTCTTAAGACGCGTTTTTATACACTTTTCTTAACCGTGTATACAACAAAGCTTTCTTTCTCTGCTGTAGCATCTTGGAAGTTTCGTAAATTTCTTTTAGCAACAACTGTCCTAAGAGCTGAGCTTTAAAACCACCAAAATGGCCTTTCCCACAAAACACGAGAGAGGAGAGAAACATAAATAACATTGCCTCGCACTAATTATTTTAAAATTAAATTATTCCAGACCGTATAAACGTGGTTTAATCTTAGACGTTCATTTTGCCCGTGGTCTTTGTAGCAGGGTGAATTTTTGGTTTTGGGAGAATTCACCTAGCTGTTGTGAGCCTGTGACCGCATAGTTCCTTGGACGACCTTTGGATCTGTTGTATGTCACTTTTACATCAAATGGTTATGATTGTCGTACTGTGCTCTTAACATATATAAATGTCGACAGGCATTTGGGAGCTGTTAATTAGGGGTTGGTGATGTGGTATAATAATAAAATGAAAATGAAAATGAGAGGAGTAGCTCTAGGATCTTATATTTGATCTCAACAAAAAGTCCAAAGATGAACCACTCTGAGCATAAACACCCGCTATATCAGTACTCGTCTATTGTGCAAAAACTCCACTATGTACGCGATTGATTATAATTTCCTTTACCCTAATAATGATTATACTCTCATATAATTAGTTAATACAAACTACAAACGAAAAAACTATATCAACAGCTTGTTTTTATATTATCCTATTAAAAAAAAAAAAAACTTTTATATTATCACTTTGGGTACCATTTGAAATAATAGCAAAGCACGGAACGTGCATTCCATGATTTACGACATTAGAAATGGTAGGGCAATGGGATGTCAACCTATGAATCAGTATGATAATGGATGAGGGTGTCATATACTCATATGTCGCAATGGTCAGGCGATGGAGGACGTGTTTTTTTAATCAAAACCATCGACCGAATATGTTGTGAAGTATCATGGAAGAAAACATATTGGTCTAGTAACATATTTTTCACGAGACAAAGTAATTAACTATGGGTAATCTCTCTCTGACAAAATGCTTCCTCTCTGGATAAATTCCTTTCTAATTACTTAGTTAGTTATGTCTTGTGAGAAAATATTAAGTTGAAACTCAGACAGATCCAAGTTAGGAAGAAGTAACCTAATATGATGCAGATATCGCAACTACTTCCTATTCATGACCTTTCAAAAAGATGGAGATTTCATGTAAAGTTCATGTTCCCTCACCATGTTAAGTTAACAACACAATTCTTGTTTCCTTCGAACCCAAGTTATCGTTTTCGCTTTAATTCGCATCCACCTGAATGATTATACATGCTCACCTACTAATGACTAATTATGTTTTAGCCATGCAATATTTAACCTCAGTATGATCAACTCCTATCAGGCTAATTATGAACGATTAAGCATGGCAAACGTAAAAAAATGATCTCATCCATGATATAATTAAGCATCACAATCTCAATTACAAAAAACTAAGAACCAAACATGTCATCTCCACGAATAACTCAGGATTACAAAATAAACTTTAACCTAAACCAATATATTCATAGAGAGAGCACTGCCTCCACCCAGACCAACTAATACAAATACATAACCTAGAAGAGGAACATCTTAAACAATGTTACCCCAATGAGCAACACAGCCATAGAAGAAGAAATGGTGCTTGAAGAGGAGTCTGTTTTAGCGGGACTAGTTGTTTTAGGAGTCGGTGTTGCAGTAGTAGTAGTCGAAGGTGTTGTTGTTTCAGTTGACGATCCTACTGTAACTGCTAGTTTCATTCCACCACTACAATGTCCAAGAGCACCACAAATGAAGTAATGCGTACCAGCCTTCTTCAATGAGACCGAAGTTGCACCACTACTATCAGAATTTATAGAGTTAGCAGCACTGCAGCTAGAATAATCACCTGAGCTCACCTCGTCCACCGTATGTCCTCCTCCATAGTTAAATACTGCCATGATCAAATCCAAAAAAAAAAAAAAAAATAGACGTACACACAGAAGCACACAATTAGCAATCAAAGTTTATCTTATCTGATGATCTAAATATGATTTGGGTTATGAGATTATTAGAATACGAACCAAGGGTGTCACCAACCGCGAAAGTCTTGTCACTAGTCCATGTGCTATAATCAACGCCCGTTGTCCACCCGGATGTGTCTCCCACAGTGTAAACTGTGGCCAAGCTTGGCACAACACAATATAACACTAGCATGGCACACACAACTCTAGCTAAAGCCATTGTGTTTTAGCTTCAAGAGAGAGTGTGTGTGAGAGAGAGAGTGAGAGATGGTTGTGATGATAATATTTAGATGAGAGTACCCTTTTATAAAGGAAAGAGTGGCAGGTAAGAGTAAGTGAGCAACATTAGACATAATTGATTTAGTTTTAGAGTTGAGATGACTTTAATAAGGCTCTATACCTAAGGAAGTGGGTGACATGATCTGATCAATTTTTTTTTTTCTTCAATCTTTTAAGTTTATTCGCTTATATCTACGACATCTTCAGGTTGGTGAGCCTAATCAAAATATGTCAGAGGTGTCGTGGGGGGTCGTTTCTATGTTGAAAAGGTCAATAAAGTGTACTAATGTTAGTTGGCTAAACTCAACTAAAATGCTTTGATACTAAGCAACCTGTAAAGGAGATGTTCTTTTCCTTCGCCTTTATGTAAAGGGTCTTCTAAAATTTCATGGTGTCGAAAATTCTGGAAATTTCATAACGTAGAATCCATGAAGAAATCAAACTCGGATCAAGCTCAAACAATGTGTTGTATGGTTTTAGCACTGGAGATCGTTGTTGTCGTCTCCATGACGTGGTAGAGATCGCTTGACTTGAGGAATCATTCAGCTTGCGGGATTTATAAGTTAACTACACAAAAATCAATTCATCCATGCCAATGCCTCATTTTGTATTTGTTCGGATCTTTTCATATCAAGTATCAGAACCTTGAATACATATCCTTAAGAGAGAAAAACAAAAAAACTGTGAAATACTCGAATAATGTAGTTTATTGTAAATATTTTCCGCATTCACATTTTGCACAGCAATTTGTTTCCAGGAAATAGCACAGATTCACAATAATTAAACTCATGGGTATCGCACTATCACAAAATATTCATGGATGTACTATATATTGGTTATGGTCATCAACAATAGATGCTGCAGCTGATATATAACTGCGTTACAACTCTGGCTATATGCAAATATGATTCCTAAGAGTCTGAGATAGGGTGCATCGATATGGGTGACGTGGACACTTAGCGCAGCTCTGTTATACTTTCAGATTTTCTAGTTCTATTAGTCAGAATTTGAATTGGCAAAAACCAAGTCCGGGAAGGGTCTTAAGTAAAGGATCACCCTTTGGCGCTAACAGAAAAAGATCCTTGAAACATGTATGTGCAACCAAAGGCAAAACCAACACCAGCAATTCCTAAACATAATGCCAGTACCATACACACCGTTAGATTTCCATTTCCCATGTTTTCAGAGCTGTGTTTCTCTTCCTCTGATGATGATCCTTTGTACAGCTCTTTCTCGCAGGACTGCAACTGTGATATCTCAAGCTCAAGTAGTTTTATCCATTGGCGATGTGCGAGTAATCGCATGGATTCATTCAGAAATGCTGCAGATAAACGATCTCTCTCTTGGGTAATGAGTGCGAGTTTCCTCTCAGCTTCCCTTGCTCTTGTCTGAGACAACTGCAATGCTTTTAAAACTCCCAGCTTATCTTCTTTATTGAAGTCTGGGGTGATACAACATTTATCGTATTCTTCATCTCTTCCAATTTTGCTGCAGGTTCCAATAAGTTACAGTAAATAGCGATATTAGCCTTAGTTTCGTTAAATTTCGATTTTTGCTAAAATGAGAAGCCGAAACCCAAAACGAAAAATAACTCATAGTTCACCCTTCGTAAAAGAATATTCATATTGCTACCCATCCTCGCTCTGCTTTGGAGTCAGTGTTGGGTTACGGCTCAAAAACAGAGAAAGTCGTTCGAACGAGACATAAAGTCGTTCGAACGAAAAACTTCCATAAAAGTCGTTCGAACGAGACTTAGGTCGTTTGAACAAAACCCGCGTAGGCTGTTTTGTAAGTTCGTTTTGGAGGCGATGGTTTGTTTCGTGATGCGTACTTCGTTGATGACCTAATAGAGAGTATAAATATAGAATGTGAGTTCAAAGCCTTTGCACGTGTGAGGAAAAAGATTAAGAGAGAAAATAGACTCTGAAAAAATTTATAGGGTTTTCTTTCTAGGGTTTTTTGCTGGGAATTATCTGTAAGGGTAGAGGTGAGGTTGAAAGATCTCTGAAACTTTTTGCAACCTTAATTGATAATAAATTCGTCGTACTTGTCGGGGGTGGTTTTGATACTTTTGGGTTTCCACCTAAATTTAACCTTGTGTATGAGTTTATTGCTTTAATTGAATTCTCTGTGCTTAGAGTTAGATCTTCAGTTCTTGCTTAATCATATCGTGCTTCCGCGTTGTGATTTGCCCCCTTTGTTTCCTAACAGTCAAGATAGCAAGATTTATATCTGCCCGCAAATTCAACAAAATTAGCTTTTTAGCAGGCTTCAAATCAATTTTTTCCAATCGTTATACTATGAAATAATAGTGGCGCTCTTCTAAAAGGCTAGTGGTATCATAGGGAGAATTATTAAATAGGCTTTAAAAATGGGTCATAATCCTGCTTTGCAGACGATTTACAGAGGTACCGAGCTATCATTTTTCTTTTAATGACTGCTGAAGAAGAATTACTAACCTTGGGTGTATTAGAGATGGCGTGGATGTAAGAACATCTCTATTGGCTCCTAAGAATACCTTCAGAGGTGGAGGGAGATCACAGTTTTGTAGGAGCCCGGGACTGGAACTCCGAGAGAAAACATGGCCTGTTATTGTATCTTTATCCTTCTCGGTCGCACAGTAATTGCTGCTCAAATCGCCATAATACTGGTACCCTTTGTAACTAGATTTTAGAATTGCATTGGATTTCCATCCAGGGATGGTGGGTGATGATGAATTCATTAATGGAGGGGAGTACATATCCAGAATTGATTGGGTTTATCTGAGATGTTTGTGGGTGAGAGATACTTCAGTTTGTGCCGTGGAAGTAATAGAAGTTGGTGAGAGGTTTCAATGAATCCCTCTCTCATAAACTCTTTTGTTCTTGTTTTAAGGATGCCTTGCGTGCATGAGTACCTGTTATGAAGATTCTTATGAAAGAAACTGAATATTTAGAGACTTTAGTTTTATGTGGTAGGTTGCTTTGAAGTATTTCATGACACCTTTTGTGTTTTTGACAAGTTCAAATGCCTTCGTAAACAAGTATCTAACAAAGAAGATTAAAATGTAGAAAAACCGTATATCTCCATTCTTTTCAACTCAGAGAAGTTATCAATAAATCCTATCCGTTAATTTCGTTATTTGTCTATCAGATGCTTATGATGTTATCAGTTTTCTATTAAAACTCCATTCTTAACTATTTATATTAGGATAACTACAAATATAAAAAAAGTGAATTGTTCCAGTAATCATATAATAACAGGTGTTGAATCTGTTTTTAATTGGGAAGAAATGCGTGTGTAAGTGCTTTATTCCCTAATCTAAGTTAAAAGGGTGTGTTCTTTGTAGTTAAGGTGCAAAGTTTGTTTTACATCATCAGTTGACATCCAGGATTACAGGATTTCTCAATCATGAAAATGATCTACCTACCACTGGAGGACTAAATTGGGGGATGAAATGTCTTTGTCTACTTCTACTCTTCTCTAACTCTCATCTTATCTTATTGGTACTGTAATGCCAAAAAATGGCAGATAGGATCAGCTTATCTTTACTATAGTGTCTGGTTTTTTTCTGACTTGAATTTATTGCTGGTATTAGTTCAAAGAAGTCCTGAGATCGATGGAACCGCTTCACGGTAAGGGACTACCTGTCATGCGAATTCCTGTCTGAATGGCATGTGGTTGAAGGGATTTGCGTATATCCGGGAATTAGTCAGAGAATAGCTGATCCAGATATTTGTAACATAACCCCCAAACAACCACAGGAGTATGGGACCTGCGCCTGAAAAACAGAGGTTGGGTGATCTATTCCCCACCCCCATCAGAAGCTCTGTAAAAGGCATGTGCTGTAATTTTCACAGTTTATTATACCATGACATGACAGCATCTCCAGCACTGGGGAGGAGTTGCTCCTCAAAGTATATTATCCCTCGAGTATTTGGAGGGATAATTTAAAACCTGGGGAGGAGTTGCTCCTCACCATTTATTATCCCTCCAAGGGGGGTAGGTAATTTTTGGACCAACTCTTGCACCTTAACTGTATGATGACCGACGCAGAAAGCTTCCCTTTTTCATAATGTTACGACTTCGTTAGGTGCCTTAACTTTACAATGTCCAAAGGCTTGAAACCTGGGTGAAAAACGTACTTATGGAAGAGTTTGAGGAGCATAAATTATTCAATCCTTGGTGTTGCCCTAATGGTGAGCAGTCAACCTTGAACCAAGCTAGCCTAATTCTTTCTCCAAAGCCCACAATTTTAGTTCTTTGATCCTTCTACTCAGGAGAAGACACCAAAAATCTACAATAAGTGAGGCATGTCTTTATACACTATATGTAAGAGTTTCACCTAACAAAACTATATACCCCTCCGGCTCTCCCTGGTAGTCTCGTGAAAAAAAGACAGAATATTTGATTTCCATAATAAATGTATATTCAGGGTTATGGATCCCTATATAAAACTGGCTTGCCTTGCAAAAAAAGAAAGAGTATATTAGATAGACGATGTATGTTATCTGAATATTCTATTTCAAAACGAATAAGCATTAGCAGTTGACAAAATTTTGGATTTCTTTAGTAAGAAAAGAATATGAAATACAAATATCACGGATAAATTACATGAACTCTATATTTCTACTTAGTGTTTCCAATAGAAACGAATAATTAAAATTTAGAAGCATAATCTGTCAAAATGAAGAAATGATCTTTAGATATCAGAACCTGGACGAGATATAAGAACGGACTGGGTGAATCTATGACCTACAAAATTTATCACAGAGTTTCGTACAACACAGGAATATACATAAGTGGAGCAGTTAAAACCTGGAATTTTGATTCACCATTTCTTGCTCTCTCTAATACCCACAGCCTGAATTAAGCTCTGCATATAAAAAAAACAAGAAAATTACTAACAGAATTTTGACAGACATCAATTATAATCCTAGTGTCCGTTTCTTCAAACAGACTTATAAGTATCATTTTTTTAGGGGAGAGTATGTTTTTAAGGAGAGTATTCAAGGAGTGATCTTATATGATCACTTGAAAACGCATTGGCTAAGAAGCTGCAGAAGGACTATAAACAAGAATTTCAATGCTTCTATTCTTATTAATGAGGTTTCATTACAAAGCCAGGAGCTGAAACCTTGGAAAGGATATCAAATGTACAAAGACCTGAATACAGAGGCAGAGAACTGAAAAATAACTTATCAAAAAATTCTGCTGAAAATTTATAGCAGTTAACACCTTACTAAGTGCTAATGGCAATAAGAGCATACACCAAGCTAGGACCTAAGAAGATCCTATTGTTCATTTTATTCCACATGTCTCATAGGATCATATGTGAACGGATCTTCAAAATATAACAATGTATCCAGCCACTCTCAACCGAGTTGGGGAAACTTGAGACGTCTGATACACAAGATCTCAACCAAAACGGAGTACGGTACTTACAAAGCCCAATGAGACCAAAGTCATCCAATAGGCAGATAAACAATTTGATGTAAATAACCTCTGCAACAGAGAGAAAGTTAGAAACACTAACTGCTAGGGTTCTTAGAAATCCTATGCAATTTCCGTAATCTTGCTTATATACTTAAACTTCAAGAAGTTTAAACTTCCATTAAAATTCGACTTTTTGTACTTCAAAGGTAGCCACCTTCGACCAATGGAAATACGAAATGACCATTTTTTATTTGCTAGGCAGACTCGGGTTAAGGCCCTTCACATGACCATTATGTAATAAAGGTAGAAAGGATTACACCCTAGTGTAATTGTTTGCCCTACCATCCTCTTCTAACATATTACAGAGTATTACAAAGCATTGCAAAGACAACTCTCTAATTGTATCCCAAACTATTGTGTACAATCAAGCCAATAAACATACTTGTAACAAAACAGGCCAACCCTAATCAAAGAGAAATACCCAGATTACCATTAAGGTAATACATATCTCCAACGCCCCCCATAAAACTCACAATGGAAAACATGGAGCTTGCCAAACACCAAAAAAGTGTCATGCTACTGCTACTGCCACTGCTATGAGACGCCATGTTGTGGATTACCATCTATTGCGATGTTACTACCACTTCTATCGTGAGTCGTGACTGCCATGTGTTGTGATATTTCGTCGTTACGATGTCAGTTCTATGGTATATGTCCCAATACAACTTTTGGTATTGAGGGTATTGAAGCAGGTTTAAGAACCAAAATAACTTGGGACATGAATACTTCCAGTGACCTTTTTCCCAGCAAAAGCTACATTCATCAAATCCAACTCCGGTTTGCTGTCTGTATTACGAATAATATGAAGGTTTAGAAGGGACTGCTAGAGCAATATAAGAAGGAAGAACGCCATTGTTTGTGTGGGATTTGAGGCACATTTCTTCAATCAGTAACTCACCAATGACCGTGTCAACTAAAGAAAGGAGGTGTAATGAAAATAACTACGAAGTACCTTAAGTGATCTCAGAGAGCCATAAAAACATCAGCTATTCTCTGTATTTAATGTAAAACTTTTTGGCATTAAGTTAAGTAGGCTCGGCGACTGATCCCAGAGACCAATCATAATAAAATCCTAAATACTCTTATCTCCCTTGTTGAACAGTCCGAATGTCAGATTCCAATAGATATCTTTTGGCAAAATTGAATTGCACAAACAATTTCTTTTAGTAATTCCAAATTTGTTGTTTCGAACTTAGTCGGATGCATGCCAATAGAATGATCAGCAACGTTATTAATCCAAGTGATAATCTTGGAATTATTTATCTCCAAAGTAGCCAACCACGATGTATAGTATGCCGCCTTATTTTCATATAGAATTATGTTAACCCCAGACACATGACCCCACATTTCTCTACCGATTAGAAATTCCTTATTACATAAGCCCAATAGACATAATTATGTCTTGCTAATTTTGAATTAAGTACGTGAAGTGAATCCTTCTAAGCTCCAGCCATGTAAAAATTTTAAATAAATATTCTAGACAAAGCCCCAAAAATCTAAATACCCAATCCAAGAAAAAGATAATAAGAAGCTGTAATCCAACCAGAAATATCAAATCAATATATCGACTAACTTAAGGAAGACAACAGACATAAATTACCAAAATATCCAATTGAAGAATAAAGTTATCGTTGTTGCGAACCTGGACCAGAAGGAAATGATATTGATTGTAGAGAAAGGAGTTATGTGCCAATGAAGATCATGCTTGGAAAAAAACTTCCTGAAGTTCTGATTTGGTTTTGCAGAGTAAATCAAATCAGAGCATTACAATTAGGCTTTCAAAAGGGAAAGGTAAGGTCTCAGATAGGAGAGAGATGTTTCTTTGGCCAATGAGAGATAGAAGTAATCTGATGCCATGTTACAAACTGATAGAGATACGTATTATAATTTATATTAAAAGTAGAGTTCGTATTTCCCTTTGATTAAGTATAATTATTTGGCTAATGTACTTTGTGGTTTTGCATAGTAAGAGAGTTGTGTTTGTAAACCACCGTAGTATAACATACAACCTTTGATTCTTGTCCTTGGTTCTCATCAGATTCAGATATCTTCATCTACGATTGAAGCAATATTTCACATATGCAACCCACTTCAAATTTTCTCTTTAGATTCTCTTGCTCCTTATAGATGTCAATCACAATCCTTAAATGTACGTTACTACCCCTCTCGATACGCAATCTATCGCATAAATACCTATGGATGAAGATAACATTTGCATCGCTTCAAATCCATGATTGTCTCTCTTCCAAATAGGTTCAGAGTACTAAGTGCTTCTTGTAGGAAAAGAAAGTAATATCTTATGAGAGTATCCTGCCTAAACACAAAATCATGAGCACGAGAAGGCCGAAGCAGCTAAGACAACTTACACAACAAAGACCTCAATGACCATAAATACAGAATGTCTTATGGTGGTAATAGCATGCAATCATATCAAGCTCAGCCCGTAAGAAGACCCTATTGTTCCTTTCTTTCCATATTCTCCACAAGTTTGCATATAGAAGAATCTTATAAATATGACCGCGCATCTGGAAACCACTCTCAAGATGAACAAATGAAGTACTCTCAAGGGCGATGAGCCAAGAATGTCTAGAAAGCAGATCACCGAAACCACTCCCATTGGGTATACGGAGATAGATAAGAAGCAAATAAAAAAATCCTAACGGTAATCGTATCTAATGTGAGGTCATCCAATCACAATAGTCAACCCGTTGTGTGCACTCCAAAATGTGAGGAATTGAGGCATATAATTTATGAACCTATCATGAGCATTATACAATAAGCTTATATACAAAACACATACTTTTTGTCAACAATAAAATGCAATTATCTTCCAACTACATATGAGCCGCTAATAAAGGCCACATGAGGTTGGATTCTAGTCAATGAAATAGAATTTCCATACTTACCTGATACCTCAAAGAGTCTCCTCTACAAAATACCCTTATCCGCCCTAAACCTCCAAAGCCCCTTAGCCTACGCTTTCTGCTCATGACCTTAATACTTTAGAAACCAAGCCCACCTTGGGTTTTCAAGCATCAGACTCTGACCATTTTGAAGAGGGCTTAGAATACTAAGTTACCATAACTATCTCATAGCAACAAACTTTGGGATTCTCCTAATTCATTGTAGAGCTTATTCATATTGAAACAGTACAATTGAGTACTCTAGCTATTCAGTTTCAAATGAGATATTACTTCCCACTTTTTATCTATGCCAATAATTCTTCCTCAAAATCTGTGCTATATCATCTTTCGTTTATGTCCAAAGATTTCTATCTAAGAATTTGGACATGTGGTCAATTTCAACGACAGCCCACTTTAAGTGATTTGCATTATTCTTCTTTAAACAAAAGATGATATTCATTAACATTAGTACAGACTAAAAGAAAAGGAGGACACTAACTTATACAGAAACAAAAAATTTGCACCAAACTAAGTTACTACATAGTATAATCTCGACGATTTGGAAACTCTTGCTCTCTACAATTTTGTCTCGGATATGAATTATCAAAAGGTCTACTATCCACAACAAAGACATTCACGATAGAGGAGAAGTACAATAATATAACTACATAAGAGCATTGCATTTCAGTACAACACAATTAACCGCATTTGTTACTAATGTTCCGGTCCTTGACATTTCTTTCAAAAGGAGAAGATCTAAAATGGCTTAGTAATTTCCATTTGAAAAGTTATCCAGAACAATGGAATACAGGTGCAAAACAGGCAATTAGTGTAATACAATTAAACTTAGTAGGTTTTTATATATTAAAAATTAGAGTTCAAAGGGCTTTACCTTTTTGATAGAGATATGCACAATATGACAAAACTTCCAAGATACTCTTAAAATTCCTGCCTTACGTCTCATCAGCTTTTTCCGATACCCCTTGATCAGCATTCATTTCAGTTGAAGTTTCTTCTAATTGGCTACCATCTACTGATTCTACCTTCAAGTTATTTTTATTACGCGCTATTCTAATCTGGTTTGCTTTTTTGGATTCCTCTTTCAAGCTTCTTCTATTTAGTGCCATTCGAATTGGCCTTCCCATTAATAGCTGCAGTGAAAAATATTATCAGAATCCTCTATAGTGGATCAACACTTCTAAATACAGACAAAGTAGATAATCAAAATTAAGAATCCAATACTACCTTTCCCTTGAGTGCAGAAATAGCTGCCCTTGCATCTTCCCTTGAACCAAACGAAACAAACCCAAACCCACTTGGTTTTTTCGTGTCACGCTGGTATATTAGCTCAGCCTCAAGAACATTAACATTCGAAGAACCAAAAAATTCCCAGAGTTCACTGGATGTAACCTTCCACGGCAAGTTTCCCACATAAACATTATTCCTAGGAACCACTTTCACCGCCACCGGTAACGCTTTCGGCTTCTTTTTCTGCGTCAACGCATAGGACACTTTTATCGGACGCCCTTCTAACTCCTAAACACCAACACAAAATTACAATCTACTAAACAATTCTGGACAAAATTAAGAGGTACCCATGAAATGATTCAACTCAATGTATACTTACAAACAACTCCAGATTACTCAATGCTGTAATCGCCTCTTCTTCCGACCCCATTGTAACAAACGCCAATCCCCTATTTTTAGTCTTGTTAAACATTGACAACTTCACAAAAACAACAAAATCACAGATACCCATTTCAATCAAACCACTAAAAATCACAAATTTAAATAAAAAAAGATCAAACTAAGGCTTCTAAGTTCCAACTAACCTCAACATCAACCACTCTCCCGTGTTTCTCAAACAAACTCTGGATATCTTCAATGGAACACTCCCACGGAACATTTTGTGCAATCAAACGCGTCTGGGGTTCATTGATTGAATTGGTTGATTGGGGTTCGATAGTTGTGATTGAAGATGGAGAAAGAGATGATTGGGGTCGTGTTGTTGTGGAGAGTTGAAGGAGGAGAAGAGTTGGGGTTCTTGTTGTTGGGGTCTTTGAGAGAGGGGAGAAGAAGAGAGAGGTGTGATGAGAAGGTCTTTTGAGTGTGAGAGTTCGGGAGTTTGGTTCAGTTGAGATAGAAGAAGGGAAGGAGAGAAGACGAAGCGCCATTGTTGAAGCTCTGTTTTTGCTTGTGCTTCGGATAAGGAGTTAGAGCAAATCCAGCAGCCAGTTCGGGTTTGGGTGTGGGCTCTGACAGGGGACCACAAAAAACCCAACCCAAACCCAGCCTCTCCCAGCAGCAAGTTTAGGTTTGGGACATGACATTTTATTTT
Source organism: Kingdonia uniflora (assembly GCA_014058105.1). Lineage (NCBI taxonomy): Eukaryota > Viridiplantae > Streptophyta > Magnoliopsida > Ranunculales > Circaeasteraceae > Kingdonia > Kingdonia uniflora. The sequence goes on along the minus strand of JACGCM010000593.1, from coordinate 87,078 downwards.
AAATTTAACTTGGAGAAGTTTGGATTACCGCGCAGTGTTCCTTTTACCGCCGCTTCAACTATTATCAGTTTTGCTTCCCAACTCGACTCATTTTCACATTTTACTTCTTCCTCTCTCTTAATTCGAAGGTAAATCAAATTATTCTTCCAACAAATTTAAAATAGAGATGCCACAGGGAAACCCGCACGACAGTACATTACCTAGATTTAGAGTGACAAAAGATCCAGAGCGAGCCGTAACTCGGTAGAGGTCCGGAAGGAAGAAAAAACGAGTAAAATTTGAAAATGTCCAACAAACCCAACATATACCAAACCCACCCCAAGAAAACTACCCGCAGAGGTGTATTACCCAACTCCCAGACGACGTCAATCATATCTATTACACTGGCAAGGAACTCACGGTAAATTTTAGTGTAATTGTGACTTTGTTATTTTCATAAATCAAGTGTCTGACAAATGCTCCAATGAACAGAATCGGGATTCGATGCGTCCGCATGACACATTCACTACGGTGATCAAAGTTTGGAAAAATATTTCCACAATTCCACCTGTAAGGGATGTCGTGGTGAATATATTCGGGCAGTTTATGGATATACGTTTGGGAAATTCTGTTAATCGACTAATTCAGGCGCTTACAGAGCGTTGGTGGTCGACAACGCACACGTTTTTGTTCTCGTGTGCGGAGATAGGGGTCACTCCATTGGACTTCCAGATGCTGACATCATTGTCAATCGGCTGATATCCGACACAGGTGCCGTATGGCGACGCATGGAGTATTTTATCCAATGCGAGGCAATTGATCCCCAACATTGAATCTAGTAATATAAAGAGTGGGAACGTCTGCAATTCATATTTGAGGACGTACTTGACCATCACAGCTGATCAAGAGGATGATATTACTATTGGTTGTGTTTTTATCTTCTTCATGATGGGACATTTGTGGTTCCAAACGGCCAACGACACCGTTCCGCTTGGATATCTCGCGGCCGTAGCCAATTTGGATGAGGTTGCCCAATATGACTGGGGTTATGTTATTCTTGCTTCCCTGTACCATGGTTTGGATACCGTGGTCATGACCGGGGGTGCAATAACTGGATTTTCCCAACTTCTTGAGGTACACTAACACTTTTTCCTTACAAGTTACAAATCAAATATATTTCAATAAACGTCTTAAATATAATTTATAATTATTTTTTATGTTGTTCCAAAATGCAGTATTGGTTATACGAGTATTGTGGGGTTGGTCACCCTATAGTCAAGGAAGAGGCTAAGTTCTCGGCCTATCCGTACCTCAGAGCATGGGAGAGGGGAATAAGGGGAAAATAAATGACCAGGCAACCAATTTGTTTATTCTAGGGAGATACCACATTGACCACCAGACTATTGAGACGATCACCTGGCAACCTTGGTTGGATTATGCGGTGTCTGAGTTAGATGACTTACGGACTGCATCGCTCATGTCTCATAAGAGGATGCCACTTCAAGTTCCAAATAGAAACTGTGAGTATTACTTGGGGGATAGATGTTGGAGACAATTGGCTGGTACTGCGAGTATTCCTTTGGATCCTCCGATTAGCATGTCACCACATATTAGTCCAACAGATTTACAGACGATGAAACAGGTCGACTTCCTTGACTGTGAGCAGTTTGTGATAGGGGAGGAACGATAGACTTACACCTCATACTGGGCTGACCAAACTGGGGAGGTAGGCCACCTGTTGACAGATTCCCAAAGGATGGTGAATATAGATCTGTTCGGACCCTCTGCACTCATGGCTGGTATTATACCCATGGTGGTTACATTAGCGTCAGTTCATAGTTTATCTCAGGACTTCAGTTTGCCTGACGAGCTCGAGGGGCCAGACCCAGGGTGGCACATGGAGTGGACAGGGAGGCACGAGCTGCTCCATCCACCGCTTGAGGGACCTGCCACCCATATTTGCCTCCTACGATACAGAAGAGTTATGGTACCTGACTCATGGTATGCGGCGACTTTACCTTGCAGAGTCTGCGCGGGACGCCCAGAGGCTCTAGGAGTTGACTGATAAAAATGCTACTCTGAGGAGGCACTTGGTAAGTGTAGACGACCAGCTATATGCGCATGTAAGTAATTTTTTTTTATTTGTTTCATTAATGTCATATTTATTTTGTCAAAAATATTTATAAATTTTCTTTGTCCTATTTAAGACCTACATCTGAGGAGGGGGAAGGACGTACAGGCGGTGCCGCTACCACCTAGAGGTGGCACGAGGACGAGGCATCGTGAATCTGGTCCGCGACCAGGGGAGCCAGTAGTAGCCGTAGTAGTCCATCTCAGTAGATATAGGTGTTTTTGATGTTTTTGTAGACGTAATCTTTTATTGTAAACATCAGTGTTCAACAAATTCTATTGTTAATTTTGGGTTTGTTTCTCTATATAAGTACTTGTACAACCTGATGTCACATTTCTTTATATAAATCAATATTAATCAATTTATTTTGTGTCTTGAATTTAAATAGAAATGCAATTATAATTCTTAAAATAACAGTTCTACACACGAAATATAACTCAAAATAGATGCAATTAAATTTAATTCATCGTTCATATCTGATGTAAGGAATAAACTCGGACTATTCAGTAAGGGGGAACGGATCCCGTCCATAGTTTTTTAGCCGATAATTTGCTAGAGGATCAGGCGGGACGTAGTTCCGATAAAAAATATCGTATGAAGAGCGGTTGGTTGCATTTGTCATACCATTCATCTCTGGCTTCGCGGAGAATATAGGCTAGTGGAACACCTTTGACCCATCTATCAATACTCATTCGTATCTCATGAAACTCAACACACTTAATAATATTCCACCTGCTGTATAAATCTCTAAGATGGTATCAAAGTTTCGTGTGCATCCTGAATTGGACATGAACTTTATTCCATAACTGATTGAGGTTGAGTTGTCGGAGAGGTGGATTATCAACAAAATACTGCCAGGACGCGGCCAGGATGCAGTCTTCATTCTAGCCAAATACCTCTGAAGAATCCTGTATTAGAGCAGAAAAACTCGGCATTATTGAGTTCAAGTTGAGGAGTGTTGTTAGAGCATCTCCAGCCAACATATATATAAAGTAAAAAGTAGTCGTTGTGATCCAAAACTACCCTTTGTGATCTAAAACTAGCCGTTATTATTTGAGTCTTGAATTCAAAAATGAATTTTTCCAATGTCTATTCGAGCAGACTATTTGTCTGTTCGAACAGACCCCTTTTTATTCGAACAAAATAAGGTCTTATTCGAACAATTTTCTGCAGGAGCAGTTTTATTCGAATAGACCCAAAGTCTGCTCGAACAGACTTTGTTCTAAGCTATTTTATTCGAACAAATCCTAAATCTATTCGAATAAAAATATGTATTTGGCGATGAAAAGAACACTGTGCGGTATTCTTTTCACCGCCAAATCCTTGATTTCCAAGACCCATATCTTCTTCTTCCCCCTTTTACACTTTTCTCTCCAATTGGAAACTTGTTTCCCTTCACCGTCAACGCCCTTCTCTAAACTCCACGGCCTCAAATGTCTTCTTCATCATCTTATTCATCCATTGATGATCCTCCACGTGTATCGTCCTCCTCCTCTAACGATCTTATCTTTAATTGTGTGGCGGCAATTTGCATTATGCACCAAACTGTAACAAACCTAGTAGTACATGATACAACTTTGAGTCACGGCGGGAGTGCCATAGGCCGCAAGGATAAGAGAAAGAAGCGAGATCACCCATTGGGGCATTATAGTATTATACGGGACTACTTCAAGCTGAATTGCACATATGAGCCATGAGAATTTTGGTGACGTTTTCGTATTAGTACAGACATGTTTATGCAAATATTCGATGCAGTTATTGCACATGATCATTACGTTTCCTAAGCTACGGTGTTACGGTAGATATTTTTGACGAGTATATTTGAATAGGAGAAAACATAACCTTGTTATGTATGGAAAGGTTTTATGTTGCGGTTATACAAATTTTTGGCGAACAATATCTTCGAGCACCAAATGCGGCCGACATCGAAAGGTTAAAAGCGATCGGAGAGTCACGGGGATTTTTCGGCATATTAGGAAGCCTTGATTGCATGCATTGGTATGGAAAAATTGCCCCATAGTTTAGCACGGTCAATTTACTAGACATTACTCCAAGGCGACACTGATTCTTAAAGCGGCAGCTTCACACGACCTTTGGATTTGGCATGTTTTTTTAGGTTACCAGGGTCTAATAATGATATCAATATCCTACAACAATTACATCTTTTCACTGACCTGGCTGATGGTATTGCCCCGCCTTGCAATTATACAATTGCCGGAAAAACTTATGATATGGGGTATTATCTAGCGGATGACATATACCCTAAATGCGGAACACTTGTCCAAACCATATCCAATCCGGTTACAGTGAAACAAAAATTATTTGCTCAACAACAAGAAAGTTGTCGAAAAAGACGTAGAATGGGCGTTTGGGATTTTGCAATCTCTGTTCAATATTGTAAAAAATCTGGTTAAATTGTGGGTACCCGAGGTTTTGAGCAATATCATGAAGGCGTGCGTGATAATGCACAATATGATTGTCGAAGAGAAACGAGGTTCATTCCCATCATACTTAGACTACAATCCGGCCGATCCCTCAACTATCAAAGGCGAACGGTTCAATATTGTACGCGAGCGCGGAATAATATAATCTTTAATATCGAAAATGAACCGCGTTCGAAGTCGAGAATTGCACTTTGATATAATCGAGCATTTGTGGGTCGTGAAGGGAAATCTTCAAACCTAGTACCCCATTTATTGTATTATCTAAGTGTTATTGGTGTAATTTAATGTTTTTTTTTTCATACAAGTTTATTAAACAAGTTTTTTATATTGCATTAATTTTGTATTTGTTTTAGCACAATATTATCGAAAATAAACATTTCGAAAACAAGATTGCTAGCAAAGTACATTATTCAAACGATTACATTGTTGGAAGGTAAACTACATTCTTGGAAATAAAATTTCTATATACAGCAAAGTTAAATTACATTTCATCACCACTTTAAGTACCTGGTTCGCCCCTCTAGTCCAGACATTCCATGACCTCAGCTTGCCTTTACAAATAGTTTTGTAATTGATGTCCAGAAAGATTACTCAGGTCTTTCTCCATGATTTTGTGATCTTCCCTTGCTAGTTCCAAATCCATTTTGGCTTGCCATTGTTGATTTGCTTATGCTCTTCTTCTTTCCTTTTCTTCTTTTGCTTGTCACTTCTCTAACTGTAGTTCATCCAACATTGTTTAGATACCGCTACCAGATGCAACAATACTACCCAATGCCTTTTGTGTTGCAAGGTTCTTTCTAAAGAGTTTTTGGGTCGATGGGCCTGCTTCTACCCTCATACAACGAACCATCTAATTCAGAATTTGGGCCCGCAGATTGAGGTATAGGTGGACTGTTAGGGTCCTCCGATAGATTATTTGGTCCGACAAAGTTCCCCGGAGAAGAATTGTTCGATGTTCTCCTGGCTACATTTCTTGGTACATTCCCCGCATGGTTCAACCCATCATCCCTTAGGTTGGTCCATTGCGGTTCTCGCGCTAAAATTTTATACGCTTTACGGTGTTTGAAGTCATTGTCGTCATTCAAGCCTTGATAGAACTTGTGTGCATCATTTTCCTATAATTCACAAAATTACCAAATACAAATAAATAACGTGTATATCCGCGAGAAATAAAAGAAATTGAGTTAAAGAAAATTAGAATGTACCCGATCTTCTTCTGTTTTCCCGCAGTCGTTCCTAAATCATTCTTAAGCAACTATCCCCTTGTACGCCATACATTGTGCATTAAGGGTATACCACTAAGCTTTGGTCGAACCGCTTGATCGTCGTGTGGGGCACTCGGGGTTTCTGTTAAAGGCAATATTGACTTTTTGATAGAAAGTGAAACCCTTTATGCGGCCCACTGTCTGGACAAAAGTTGTTGCCCACGCCCTTGCAAGACACGTAAAGTCTGATTCCGTCCAATGAAGTCTAGCATCATCCGTCTCGTCCACTCAACATCTTCTGGAACTTGCACGCTTTATCTTTATTTTGTGGGTACTTTTCTCTCTCTTGCTTTTCCTTTATCTTTCTGGGGCACCGCCGCTTTAACAGGTATTGACGCATTTGCGTCACTTTGACTGTGTCGAGTAGATTCATCATAGAATAGGTAGTTCTGAAAGTAATTTGGAGGTTGAAAACCTTGAGGTTGAGTGAGCGGATAGGGTTGATAGTACGGGTTAAACGCCCGAGGTTGCAGTTAAAAGAGTGTAACTGGATTTTGATATTGTCCATAACTGGGATCCCCTTACGACATGGTAAACGAAGGTGAGGTCTGTAATTAGAATTGAGGTTGGAATTGAGATTGGCTGTGGTAGAGGTATGGAGTGAATTGTGATGATGGGTGTTGAGAGAATGGTGTTGAAGGCAGGTTATGGGAGGATGGGATCGACGGTGTAGAGTTATTATTGCTGGTGCCGGAGTTCGCGATTTGGGGAGAGAGTAGAGGTTCTCATTTATGCTCTGCAATTGGTTTTGGGGGAGAAGAGGCAGCCAGGGGGTATGAAGGAAAAATAATTGAGTTTGGAAGTGTTTCTTTTACCGTGTTGTGTTCCTTTTACCGCCCGGAAAATTCAGGCGGTAAAAGGTACACCGCTAAACTCAATTTTTTTGAGTTTGAGCTCCTCAAACTCGGTTGGGTTCTGACATGTCTAGCTCAGCCAACCCACACCCATTTTTTTGTTACTGGGAGGCAAATAGTTTGAGTTTGGGTTTGGATTTGCAAACCCAGTCCAAACTCTCACCCTGTTGAAGATGCTCTTAGTGCAATAGAAGATGAGAACATCTCTAAGAGCAAGTCCAGCATAAAGTTAGGGTTTGGGTGCAGGCTCTAACAGGGGGCCCATAAAAAATCTAACCCACACCCAGCCACTCCTAGCAGAATGCTTGGGCCTGTGACATGGTTTAAAAAAAAAATTAAACTAAGAAGAGTTCCTTTTACCGTGTGGTAATCCTTTTACCGCCGCTTCAACTATTATGATTTCTTAATTCCAACTCGACTCATTCTTCACATTTTACTTCTTCCTCTCCCTCAATTCGAAGGTAAATAAAATTTAATTCCAACAAAATTAAAATAGAGATGCTAGCGGGAGACCCACACGCCAGTACATTACCTGGGTTTAGAGTGACAAAAGATCTAGAGCGAGCTGTAACTCGGTCGAGGTCTGGAAGGAAGAAAAAATGAGTATAATTCAAAGATGTATAACAAACCCAACCTATACCACGCCCACCCCAAGAAAACTACCCGCAAAGGTTTATTATCTAATTCCCAGACGACGTCAGTCATATCTATTACAATGGCAAGGAACTCACGGTAAGTTTTTGTTTAATTGTGAATTTGTTATTTCCATAAATCAAGTGGTTGACAAAATATTCCAATGAACAGAATCGGGATTCGATGCGTCCACATGGCACATTCACTACGGTGATCAAAGTTTGGAAAAATATTTCCACAATTCCACCTATAAGGGATGTCGTGGTGAATATATTCGGGCAGTTTATGGATATACGTTTGGGCAATTCTGATAATCGACTAATTCAGGCGCTTACAGAGCGTTGGTGGTCGACAACGCACACGTTTTTATTCCCGTGTGCGGAGATAGGGGTCACTCCATTGGACTTCCAGATGCTGACATCATTGTCAATCGACTGATTTTCAACACAGGTGCCGTATGACGACGCATGGAGTATTTTATCCAATGCGAGGCAATTGATCCCTAACATTGAATATAACAATATAAAGAGTGGGAACGTTAATATTTTTCATTTGAGGACGTACTTGACCATCATAGGTAATCGGGAGGATGATATTACCATTGCTTGTGCTTTTATCCTTTTCATGATGGGACATTTGTGGTTCCAAATGGCCAACGACACCGTCCCGCTTAGATATCTCACGGCCGTGGCCGATTTGGACGAGGTTGCCGAATATGACTGGGGTTCTGTTATTTTTGCTTTCTTGTACCATGGTTTGGATATCGCAGTTAGGACCAGGGGTGCCATCACTAGATTTTTCCAACTTCTTGAGGTACACTAATACTTTTTCCTTACAAGCTACAAATCAAATATCTTCCAATTAACGTCTTAAATATAATTTATAATTATTTTTTATGTCGTTTCAAAATGCAGTATTGGTTCTACGAGTATTGTGGGGTTGGTCACCCTATTGCCAAGGAAGAGGTTAAGTTCTCGTCCTATCCGCGCCTCATAGCATGGGAGAGGGGGAGCAAGAAGAAAACAAATGACTAGGCAACCAATTTGTTTATTCTAGGTAGATACCATATTGACCACTGAACTATTGAGACGATTACCTGGTGACCTTGGTTGGATTCTGCGGTGTCTGAGTTAGATGACCTACGGACTGCGTCGCTCCTGTCCCGTAAGAGGATGCAACTTCAAGTTCCAAATGGAAACTACGAGTATTACTTGAGGGATAGAAGTTGGTGGCAGTTAACTGGCACTGCGGGCATTCCTTTGGATCCTCCGCTTAGCATGTCGCCACATCTTAGTCCAGATGATTTACAGGTGATGAGATAGGCTGACTTCGTTGATTGTGACCAGTTTATGATAGGGGAAGAGCAAGAGACTTGCGCCTCATACTGGGCTGGCCAAACTGAAGAGGTAGGCCACCTATTGACAAATTCTCAGAGGATGGGAAATATAGATATGTTCGGACACACTGCACTCAGGACTGGTATTTCACCCGTAGTGGTTACGTCAGAGTCGGTTTATAGTTTATCCCAGGAATTCAGTTTACTTGGCTATCCTAATGGGCTAGACCCGGGGTGGCACATGGAGTGGACAGGGAGGCGTGAGATTCTCCCCATTCACTGCTTGAGGGACCCGCCACCCATGTCTGCCTTCTACGGCACAGAGGGGCTGTGACACCTGACTCATGGTATGTAACGACTTTGCCTTTTAGAGTCTGCGCGGGACGCCCAGAGGATCCAGGACTTGACTAATGAGGTTGCTACTGCCCACATGCACATAGACAGTATAGATGATAAGTTATATTCACATATAAGTAATTTATTTATGTATTTTTTTCTTCTTAATATCATATTTATTTTGTCAAAATCTACATAAATTTTCTTTGTCCTATTTAGGACCTACATCTAAGGAGGGGGCGTGACGTACGAGTGGTGCCGCTACCACCTGGAGGTGGCATGAGGACAAGGCAGGGGAACCGTGAACCTGGTCTGCGAACCAGGGAGGCCTGTACTAGCCGTAGGAGGTGGGGTACTGGATATGATTATGGCCCGTCTCAGTAGATATAAGTATTTTTTATGTTTTTGTAGACGTAATCTTTTATTGTAAACATTAGTGCTGAACAATTTGTATTGAATTTTGGGTTTGTTTCTCTATATAAGTACTTATACGACCTAATGTCACATTTCTTTATATAAATCAATATTAATAAATTTATTTTGAGTCTTAAATTTAAATAGAAATGCAATTACAATTCTTAAAATAGTAGTTCTATGCATGAAATAAAACTCAAAGCCAATACAATTACACTTAATTTATCGTTCACGACTGATATAGAGATTAAACCAATACCATTCAATAAGGGGGAACGGGTCCCGTCCATAGTTGGAAAGTTGGTAATTTGCTGGAAACTCATTAGGCAGGACATAGTTTCGGTAAAAAATATTGTATGGAGTCTCGAACGGGAACGGCTGGTTGTATTTCTCATACCATTCATCTCTAGCTTTGCGGAAAATATAGGTTAGTGGAACACCTCTTACCTGTATATCAATATGATTCCGTATCACATGAAACTCATCACATTTACCCTTAGGCACATTCCACATGTTGTATAAATCTCCTGGAGGGCATTGAAGTTCTGTGTGGTCCCTGAATTGGATATGAACTCTATTACATAGCTGATTGAAGTTGAGTTGCCGAAGAGGTGGATTATCAACAAAATACTACCAAGACGCGGCCAGGGCGCAGTCTTCATTCCCGCCAAATACCACCGAAGAATCTTGTATTAGAGCTAAAAACTCGGCATTGTTAAGTTCCAGTAGAGGACCTGCTGTTTGAGCATCTCCAGCAACATATATATAAAATAAAAAATAGCCGTTATGAAGGATCCACCAGAGGAAGTAGCCATTGTTAGAAAATAAGGCAGTGGTAAAAAGAACATCGCGCGGTATTCCTTTTACTGCGCGGTGTTCTTTTTACAGCAAATTACATTGATTTCCAATACCCACTTCTTCTTCTTCCCCCTTTTACACTTTTCTCTACTGTTGGAAACTTATTCCCCCTTCACCGTCAATACCCTTCTCTCAACTCCAGAGCCTCAAATGTCTTCCTCATCATCCTATTCATCCATTGATGACCCTCCACGTGTATCGTCGTCCTCCTCTGACAATCTTATCTTCGATTTTACGACGGCAATTTGCATTCTGCACCAAACTGTAACAAACCTAGGAGTATATGATACAACTTTGAGTCATGACAGGAGTGTCATGGGCCGTAAGGATAAGAGAAAGAAGCGAGATCACCCATTGAGGCATTACAGCATTATACGAGACTACTTCAAGCTGAATTGCACATATGAGCCATAGGAATTTCGGCAACATTTTTTTATTAGTAGAGACATGTTTATGCGTATATTCGATGCAGTCGTTTCACATGATCATTACTTTGCTTAAAGACCTAACAATGCTGGTACTATGGAGTTATCACCGTACTAAAAGGTAGTCGCAGTACTACGTTTCCTAAGCTACGGTGTTTCGGCAGATCTTTTTAACGAGTATATTCGAATAGAAGAAAGCATAACATTGTTAAGTATGGTAAGGTTTTGTGTTGCGGTTATACAAATTTTTTGTGAGAAATATCTTTGAGCACCAAACGCGGCCGGCGTCAAAAGTTTAAAATTAATCGGAGAGTCACGGGGATTTCTCGGCATGTTAGGAAGCCTTGATTGCATGCATTGGATATGGAAATATTGTCTTATAGCTTGCCACGGTCAATTTACTGGTCATTACCCCAAGGCGACACTGATTCTTAAGGCAGTAACTTCACACAATCTTTAGATTTGGCATGCTTTTATTGGGTTACCAGAGTCTAATAATGATATCAATGTCCTATAACAATCACATCTTTTTACCGACCTGGCCGATGGTATCGCCCCACCTTGTAATTAAACAATTGCCAAAAAAGCTTATGATATGGGGTATTATCTAGCAGATGGCATATACCCCAAATGGGGAACACTTGTCCAAACTATATCCAATCCGGTTATAGCGAAACAAAAATTCTTTTCCCAACAACAAGAAAGTTGCCAAAAAGATAAAGAACGGGCGTTTTGGATTTTACAATCACGGTTCAATATTGTAAAAAATTTGGTTAAATTGTGGAAACCCGAGGTTTTGAACAATGTCATGAAGGCGTGCGTGATAATGCACAATATGATCGCCGAAGAGGAACAAGATTTATTCCCATCATATTTAGACTACAATCCGGCCGTTCCCTCTACTATCGAAGGTAAACGGTTCAATATTGTATGCGAACATAGAACGATAGAATCTTTTATATAAAAAATAAACCGTATTTAAAGTCAAGAACTGCACTTTGATCTAATCGAGCATTTGTGGGTCGTGAAGGGAAATCTTGAAATCTAGTACTCCATTTCTTGTTTTATCTAAGTGTTCTTGATGTAATTTAATGCTTCTTACCGTACAAGTTTATTAAACAAGTTTTTGATATTGTATTAATTTTGTATTTATTTTAACGCAATATTCTCGGAAATAAACATTTCGAAAACAAGATTATATTCTTCAATAGCAAAGTACATTATTTAAACGATTATATTATTGGAAGGTAAACTACATTTTTGGGAAGAAAACTTCTATATATAGCAAAGTTAAATTACATTTCATCACCACTTCAAGTACCCGGTCTGCCCCTCTGGGTCAGACGTTCCATGACCTCAGCTTGCCTTTACAGATATTATTGCAATTGATGTCTAGAAAGATTACTCGGGTCTTTTTCCATGATTTTACGATCTTTCCTTGCTTGTTCAAAATCCATTTTGGCTTGCCATTGTTGATTTGCTTCCGCTCATATATATATATTTTTTTTCGCTTGTCTCTTCTCCAACCGTAGTTCATCCAGCATTATTTGGATACCACTACCAGATGTAATAACACCATCCAAAGACTTTTGTGTTGCAAGGTTCTTTCTAAAGATTTTTTGGTCGATGGGCCTGCTTCCATCCTCACCCAACGAACCATCTAATTTAGAATTTTGGCCCGCAGATTGAGGTGTAGGTGGGCCATCGGGTTTATCCGATAGATTGTCTGATATACTCCTGGCTATATTTCTTGGTACATTCCCCGCATGGTTCAACCCATCATCCCTTAGGTTGGCCCATCGCGATTCTCGCGCCAAAATCTTATACGCTTCACGGTGTTTGAAGTCATTGTCGCCATTCAAGCCTTGATAGATCTTGTGTACATCGTTTTCCTATAATTTGTAAAATTACAAAATACAATTAAATAACGTGTATATCAAAGAGAAATAAATGACAATTGAGTTAAAGGAAATTAGAACGTACCCGATCTTCTTTGGTATTCCCGCTGTCGTGCCTAAATTGTTCTTGAACAACTATCCCCTTGTACACCACACATTGTACAGTATGGGGATAACACTGAGCTTTGGTCGAACCACTTGATCGTCGTATGGGGAACTCGCGGCATCTGTTAAAGGTAATGTTAGCCTTTTGATAGAAAGTGAAGCCCTTTGTGCGACCCACTTTCTGGAAAGAAGTTGTTACCCACGCCCTTGCGAGACACGTAAAGTCTACATCCATCCAATGCAGTCCAGCATCATCCGCCTCGTCAAAAAACTCAACATCTTCAGGCACTTGCACGCTTTCTCTTTATTTTTGCGGGTGATATTTTCTTTCTTCTTTTTTCATTTTCTTTCTTGGCCGTTGCCGCTTCAACCGGTATTGACGCATTTGCGTCACTTTGACTGTGCTGAGTAGATTCACCATGGAATAGGTAGTTTTGAAAGTAATTTGAAGGTTAAAAACCTTAAGGTTAAGTGAGTGGATAGGGTTGATAGTACGGGCTAAACGCCTGAGGTTGCGGTTAAGTTGGAGAGTGTAAATGTATTTTAATATTATCTATAACTGGGATTCCCTTGTGACACGATAAACGGAGGTGTGGTCTGTGATTGGAATTGAGGTTAGAATTGAGATTGGTTGTGGTAGAGGTATAGAGTGAATTATGATGATGTGTGTTGAGAGAACGGTGTTGAAGGCGGGTTATGGGAGGATGGGGTCGACGGTGTAGAGTTATTACTGCTGGTACCGGAGTTTGCTATTTGGGGATAGCGTAAAGGTTCTCCTTTATGCACTGCAATTGGTTTTGGGGGAGAAGAAGCAGCCAGAGGGTGCGAAGGAAAAATAATTGAGTTTGGAGGTATTCCTTTTATTGCCAAACTCATTTCTTTTGAGTTTGAGCTCCTCAAACTCGGTTGAGTTCTGACACTTCCAGCTGGCAAACTCTAACCCAAAACAGAGCTGCTGGGTGGCAAAAAGTTTGGGTTTGGGTTTTAGTTGACAAACCCAACCCAAACCCTAACCCTGCTGGAGATGCTCTAACAATAGCTTTAGACCCCCAATCTAAAAAATAATAAAAAAATCTGAGGCTAGTGCGTGGCATTCCCTAGGAAAATCAAGTCTTGGATCTCAAAATATAAGATCGTGGGGATACTCTTATCAATGGCAATTAGTTTTGAAATGGAACCTCTAGTTCTAATTGTAGATGCACGCTCCCGCTAACCATGAGACTCCCATGACATTAAACGACCTCCCCACCGATAGAGGAACACATCTTAGGGGAAACTCTCTTAACGATCCACGATGTAAAAGTACACTCCCGCTAACCACGAGGCATGCCAGGTCCTTGGACAACCTCTCCACTAATAGATAAGCACATCTTAGGGAAATCTCTCTTAACGACCCACAGGCCGTGACAAGTACTTTATGCCATGCCTACGTAGAAAGGTAAAGCCTAAGACCCTAGAGGGGTATCTTAAGAATTGCACACATCACGTGAGCCTGAGTACTTCTAGGTTAAGACCCTTCCTATAAATAGAGAGAGAGGGCAACATAAGAAAGAACCTTTTTTCATAACCTCCTCCTGTATCCAAGAAGCCTCTGCAGCTTTAGAGGAAGAGGGTGAAGAGACCCAAAGAGAGTCCAGCGGTGTCTTCCTCTGGCGAGATGTGTCAGTCCTAAAACTAATAATAACGCATTATCATCCCCGAGAGGACTTCGAGGACTACAATTAGCGCCGTCTACGTCCTTGCAAATGAACTTTATACAACCGTGCGAGGATAATGGTTTCTACACGAAATCAGACCCAAAAGTAAGCGATGACAGAGATGCGAGCTGCGCTCTTACAATTACAAGAGGAGATGCTGACAAAAGATGATCAGATTCGATAGCTCTAGGTGTCTAATGATGAGACGAGAGAAAATTTCATTGCCGGATATCAAACGCCAACTGGCGTCCCAATGGCATCCAAAACCGTTGGAGATTCTATGCCACATGAGGTGGCGCTCAACGGCCTAAACATTGAATCCTGTAGGGGCCTATCCTTCGATCTCACCCAAATTTGAGCTCACCTAGTTCGAATTACCTCCATCTCAGACTCATGCATTTTTAACACATTTCCCCAATCAACATTTCAACCTACCCCACGAACTGGTTAAAAATGTGGGCCGAACTTAAACCAATAATTCCTTATCCAGTCAAAGACACCTGTCTGCCATGAACTCGCCAGTTATTCGGTCAGTCGCCACTAACCACATTGTTCGGAAAATGTGCTCTAGTACGACAAAAAGCTGCGGAGAATGCCTATATAAAGAAAAAGTTCCGGAAGAAACAGGGACCAGAAAAATTACACAAGAGATCGTTAATAAACTATCGATTCGAAATTCTCAGAAAAGATTATAAACTTCTTAGTTACAAGGTTAAAAACATTTCTATATTTAGAGATCACTTGTAATAAAGATATCCGCCTTAAGCAATAAAAATACTTTCACAAAAATCCTCCACACGAGGTCGTGGTTTTTTACCTATTCAAAGGTTTTCTATACTAAAATCACCTGTTTCATTTCTTACTTTCAATTAGAATATTGTTACAGGTTCATTGGTGTGATAGCAAATTCTAAGCTATTTCGAGCTTACGGAATTTTACCATTACATTTGGCACCGTCTGTGGGAAAGATTGCATTTCCGCGATATCCTAAGGCAGTATTTTACTACAATTTTCAATCATGGTTACTTCCAGGAGACCGGCTGCAGGAACTTAGCTCGAAGTTTCCATTGAGCTGGGGCTGCTCACAGAGTTACGGGCGAATCTCAACGCCGAGATAGAGAAATATGCCGAACTCAAACTTCAGGTAACAAAGGATCGGGAGTTCCGAGAAAATGGGCTCGATACAGAATGACAAGCTCGTTTGACATCACTTGAACGACATGAAGATCAGATGATAACAATATAAATAGCCCTAGAGGCTCTGTAAAATACTTAGCAGGCTCCTCCAGTCAGAGGTCACGATTAGCTCCTAGAGACCTCCTGCGTTTCCGTAAAGAAAAGATTAAGACCTCGAGGAATCGCCAGTAAAGTTATTTCCAGGAATCTGCAACACGGACCACAGCCCTCCATACATTTGGGGGGTAAAGTTCAGTCCAAAATCTGTCGAGGTCACCGAATTTCCATTTGCCAGGAGGAAGAGCAGCGACCTCAACATCAAGTTCTAGCACGAGATCGCCTGAGTGAAGGTACGGGCACTCATCATCCACAACCAACTCATCCAACGATTAATCCATTAAGTCATTACGTCATAAAAGAGCATATATACCAACAGATTAAGTAGTTGATCGAAGCACAAGTTATGGGTGTTACCGGTGATTCCACAAAGTTATAAGGAAGTCCGATTGCCAAG
This sequence comes from Kingdonia uniflora, assembly GCA_014058105.1. Classification (NCBI taxonomy): domain Eukaryota; kingdom Viridiplantae; phylum Streptophyta; class Magnoliopsida; order Ranunculales; family Circaeasteraceae; genus Kingdonia; species Kingdonia uniflora. The sequence goes on along the minus strand of JACGCM010000593.1, from coordinate 71,013 downwards.
GAGCTATTCGATATGGAGATACCGAAAGGCTTCCATACTCCCAAAATTTGCAAATACAAAGGTACTGACCCGAAAGAACACATTCAACTATGTCGTGATTCATTGGGGTTGTACTCCAATCTCGGCCACATCCTCTACCGTCTATTCGCCTCAAGTCTATAGGAGGAACTACTCTGATGGTTCTATTCTCTCTCTGAGGACTCCATCTGCACATTCGGTCAGCTGCAGAAGCAGTTCATCAAGACCTATGCCCATAACAGAGATAAAGAGGAGAACTTGTATTCTCTTATCGGTCTTAACCAGTCGTATGGAGAGAAGCTCAAAGATTTCTTGAAGAAATTCATGCAGCTCGCGCGAAAAGTGGATAACCTCAATCATAAAACAACTGTTATTGCTTTCACCAATGCTCTCCGGCTCGACTACAAGGTCAAATAATACCTCTTCCTTAATAAACCTGCGACCTTGGAGGAGATGATCATTAAAGTCAATAATTACGTCGACCTAGTGAGGATGATGTCTGAGCGACTACTAAATCCGTCCTCTCCACCAAAGTCCCATCTGCAGATCGAGCCAGTGAACCCAAGGAGGAACAGGGAGATCAGAAGCGCACCAAGGGCAACACTGGTTACCCTCAGAAAGGCGGTCCACCAAACAAACCCATCTTCCCAAAACTGAACATTCGAATCTCCATAATTTTTCTACTGCTATTGAAGGATCCACTCTGCCGCGTCTCTCAACCGCAGGAACCAATTAATAGTCGGCCATATTGCCTACATCATAATGTAAATCATCATACTACTGATAATTTCTACGCTCTACAGTAGTTGCTCGAGTACATTTTTAAAGAGGGACGGATGCTCGAATACATTTTTGATCTGAAGTTGTGCAAAGATGGTAGCTATAAGAAGCAGTTCAAAGTTATTCAGGTCAATGATCAAGCTGAGGAGAAGCATCTCTACTATATATACCACAACAACATGATTAAAATCAATCAGATCACTAATTCCAATAAATCAAAATGCAGGAGACTATCAGAATGCTGTAATTTCACACCTCAAGACAAAGATGCCAAGCTTCTCCCCGAGTCGAGCAATCGCCGACTCGGGATCTCCTTCAAAGATTGTGATACTAGCCATGTAAAGTTTCCACATCATGATGCATTATTCATAATGTTCTTGATGAATAAGTTTGTCATGCACACAATGATGATCGATACGGGAAGCGGTATTGAGATTCTTTTTCAGAGTACGATCGACCAGATGGGTTTGGCCGACCAAGTTATTCAGAGTGACACCGATATCAGTGGGTTCAATAGTTCCAAAGAAGAACGAGTAGGCAAGATCATCTTACCTATTACTACAGGACCAGCTACTATTGACGTCGTTTTCTATGTCATTAATGCAAAATCTCGTTATCTCAGGATTATAGGCCGCTGCTGGACACACAACATGAAAGCAATCACTTACACCTATCATCAAGCAGTCCGATTCAAACACGACAGCGGTATTTATGAGATCAAAGGTAGCCAGAAGCTCTCTCAAGCTTGTAAAAATACTGTCTCTGCTATCTTAGATACTTCAGACAGATTTGCTGCATAACAATTACAAAAAGCTGATTGCCTCAACGATCAACCATCCACAGAGGATCCCATAAAATATATCAACATTGATGGACCTAGCAGAGGTACTTCCATTGGTACTAAGCTGGTTCAGAAAAAAATGCTCTCATTCGGCTCTTGCAACTCAATCGAGATGTTTTTGCATGGTCTTTCGAAATAATGCCTGAGGTCGATCCAACCATGGTCTGTCACAAATTAACTATCAATGTCAACGTCGCAGCGGTCAAACAAAAACAGCAATGATTTTCACCTCGTCTTCGAGATGAATTTAACACCGAGATCAAGAAATTAATCAAAGTGGGATTCATTCGAGAAGTCAAGTATCCAGACTGGATATCCAACATTGTCGCTATCCCAAAGAAGAACATAAAAGTTCGAGTTTGCATAGATTTCACAGATCTGAACAAACATACTCCAAAAGACAATTTCCCTCTTCCCAACATTCATTAGATCCTCGATTCTATTGTAGGCCATGATTTCCTATCTATGATGGGCGCTGCTTCGGGATATAATCAAATTCCACTTTTGGAAGAAGATCAAGAGAAGACAACTTTCATCACTGAAAGAGGTCTTTATTATTATAAAGTCATGCCCTTCGGACTCAAGAATACGGGTGTCACATATCAATGGTTGATGACTACTATGTTTAAAGTACACCTAGGGAAAGTCATTGAAGTCTACATCGATAATCTCTTGTGCAAAAGCGTATAGTCGGCCAATCGCATCTCAGATCTCAACACTATATTCAACATCCTTTGATCTTACAGAATGCGTCTCAACCCTGATAAATGTCAATTTGGGGGATATTCTGGCCGCTTTCTAGGCTACCTCATTAGCAAGAAAGGAATTGTGGACTATCCAGATCAAATTTAGGCTCTCCTCGACATGTCCTCTCTAAAAACAACAAAAGTTGTTCAAAAATTTATCGGCAAGATTACCGCTATCAACCGTTTCGTTTCTAAATCTTCAGACCGCTGTCGTTGGCTATTCCTATTACTCCGTGGATGTACCAAACGAGGAAAAATTTAGCCAAATGTAGAGGTTACATGGACACCAGAATGCGAAGTAACTTTTCAGGATCTCAAAGCCTATTTTGGGAGGTCTCCCATGCTGAGCACCCCAGTAGATAATGAGGAACTGATTATCTACCTAACAATCACAAATACTTCCCTCAGCTCGATTCTCATTTGCCTAGAAGGGAAAATTGAGAAACTAGTCTTCTTCATCAGCAAGACCCTCACAGCAGCAGAAATAAGGTACTCTAAAATTTATAAACTTCTTCTCACTCTTGTTTACACTTCACAGAAACTCAAACACTACTTCCAAGTTCATTCAGTCAAAGTCATGATGAACTACCCACTTCAGAAAGTTCTATCAAAGAAAGAAAAATCAAGGAGAATGCAACAATGGTCAATCAGTTTGGGAGAACATGATATCAAGTTTGAACAACGTTATTCCAAAAAAGGTCAGGCTGTTGCCAATTTTCTAGCTAATTTTCTAGTAGAGGATCCCGAGTGGGTGGAGTATGACCCACCCTGACCTCGTAGAAGAAACACCCGTGGATCCACCCCTAAGCCATTTGACGAATAAGCTGAATGAATCACTACATCAGGGTGGAGACTTCTCACAGATGGATCAACAGGACCCGCAGGGTCAGGAATCGGGATCGTTTTGATTACCCCTTCCAATAATAGAATTGAGAAATCAATCTGCTTGGATTTTGAGGCCTCAAATAATATTACCGAGTATGAAGCTTTCATTCATGGACTTGACCTCGCTCTTGAGTTCGATGTCCCTAAACTCTCAGTTTACACAGATTTACTATTCATCGTCCACCACTACTCAGAGCAATATAAGAAGAATGGGAAGATGATCGAATAGGCAGCCCTCATTGCAGAGAGGATAAGCAAGTTCGTGAAAGCAACTCTCGATTATCTTCCTTGAGGTGAAAATAGACACGCCGATTTCTTGGCATATCTAGCCGGGGTCTTGGGTACAGAAGCTCGATATCTCCAGATCAAAATCATTTCAACCCCCAACATTGATCGTATTTCTGTATGCACGATCAGCACTAGGGGCAATAAAGGGGGAGACGATTATTGGCGAAAGCCTTTCTTAGTCTACCTCGGTGTCGACAACAATTACAACAGACCACTCCTAACAGATCCAAAAGAGCGCCAACAGCTGATCAACAACTCGAAGCGCTACACTAATCAAAATGGTATGTTATACCGCCTTTTTGTCATAGGGCCTTACCTTAAGTGCATCTCCAAATCAAAAGTTGATGAATTACTCTACGAATGACATAAAAGGACTTGTGGCTCCCATGCCGCATGTCGATCATTAGAAAACAAAGCTATCACTCAAGGAGTATTCTGGTCCGGCATGCACAAGCAAGCAAAGGAGTACTCCTGTAGATGCGACGCCTGCCAATGACATGGATATATGATACACGCCCTTAATCTCAAACTCCATGCAAGCTAGGATTTATAGCCATTCAAAAGATGGACACTAGATCTCGTCGGCGAATTCCCTAACTCTTCAGGTAATCGCCGTCACCTACTTGTAGCCACGATTATTTTTCAAAATGGGTAGAAGAAGTTCCACTATGTCGAACCAGAGAAGAAAATGTCATCTCTTTTATCTGGAACCACATAATCACTCAGTTTGGGTGCCCCCACCTAATTCGTATCGATAACGGGCCCCAATTTGTGGGAGAGAAAGTCGTAACCTTCCTAAACTACCACAATATCATCCACTCACCATCCAATTCTTACTATCCTCAAGGAAATGGCCAAGCCAAAATCACCAACAAAACCATCGTGTATGGACTCATAAAATGGCTTCACTCACAAAAAAAGGGAATTGGTTTCACGAGCCACCTCATGTCCTATGGGTATATCGTACCACTCCCCGACAATAAACTGGGTGTACCCCATTCCTCCTTGCTTATGGCACTGAGGCCGTCATTCCTTTAGAATTTCGTCATCCAGCTCATGATCACGAGCTAACTGACGCGAAAAATGAGTTTGAGTTGGCTTGGAACCTCAATATGATAGATGAAACCAGGGAATGCACCATTGCAAACCTAGGTCAATATCATCATATGCTTGCTAGATTGTGCAACAACCGAGTCAGAAGTTGTGCTTTCCAAATCAAAGATCTCGTCCTCAGAGAAATTCCTCAACATCGCAAAGAGCCTCACGCTGGAAAATTTGCCGACAATTGGGAGGGTCCATTCATTATTACAGGTCTCTCAGGCCTGGGATCATATTATCTCATGACAGAAGTGTGAATCCCCATTTCAAATCCTTGGAATACTAGGCGATTGAAACGGTACTATCGTTAAACGTCTTATTACTCCATTTCCTTTCCTCCATTTTGTTTTTTTTTGCTTTTCAATTCCAAAAGTGAGATTTTCATCTCTATCCAATATAAATTCTAAACTTATCAATGAAACTTCCAAGTTTTTCACAACATCTTTCTACTTACGTAGATTCAACCACATTCTATAGATTAAAGCATAGATAATTCTAGCTTTCAATCAATCTTATTCCAGTTAAATCAAGGATAACACTTGGTTTGGTTGACTCTACTAAATCTCTGCGATTGTTGGAAGTGTAGAAACTTGTTTTATATCAAAGACTCTACCAAACATCAAATAGGGAAAAGATAATACTAGCCTTCATCTACTTCAACTTGTTTGTGTTATTTCACCAGTTAGATCAAGGATAACACTTGGTTTGGCTGACTCTACTAAATCTCGGCAGTTGTAGCAAGTGTAGAAACTTGTTTCATATCAACGATTGTATCTGGCATAAGATAAGGCAAAGGTAATACTAGCCTTTATCTCCTTCAATATGCCTGCAACATTTCTATAGTTCAATCAAGTTTCAACTTGGTTTAACTCAACCCATTTCTGCGATTGAAACAAATGTAAAAACTTGTTTTATATCAAAGGCCCCACTAGACATAAGATAAGGCAAAGGTCATACTAGCTTTCATCTATTTTACTATGTTTGAGATAAATACTATTTATTTTTAGGTCTTATTATAATGGATATCTTTTATGTTGTGGGAAGGTCAACCATGATTTACCCTTCAAAAGGAGGTCTAACAGACTTCAGTTTGCGAGCTACAACAACTTTGCTCCTCTCTATCAGATCAGCAGGTCAAAGGCCTAAATTGGTTTCCATAAAGGCTATACAGTTGCCTCAATCTATATTCACTTTACAAACACATCCCTTGTCAGACAGGTTCTTCAACAAGGTATCACATTCTAACTCAAGTCTTTTTATTTCCTCTGCAAAGTACACAACGGTCGACTTTAACAGGTCTTCCCGTGATGCATGATCTGCAACGATCTTTGAAAATTTTATTCTCACCTTCTCGAGGCATGACTCCAATCTAACATACAAATTCTTCTGATGAGTCATTTCCATATCGTCCCGAGCATCATAAGCTATATTCTCTTCCAATTTTTTAACATATTTAGCTGATTCATCCAGGTTCATGGCCTCTAGGTCCACTACCTGGGATCAAAGTCTCTTGATTTCTGCGTTCAACTCTTCCTTAGCCGAAATATCCTTTAATAATTCATCTTTCCTCTTCATCAACATTTCTTTTGCCCTGATTTCCCCTTCCAGGATCTTCTTCCTGATAAGAGCAGTATCCAGCTTCTGCTGGCATTCCCTTAAGTTCACATTTCCTCTCTGAACATGCCCTTGAATGTGAGATACATCATTCTCCAGCTCTCTAATTCGACCTGAAAGACTAACTACATCCCCTTGGACTAGAGGAACCTTAACCTCATTTCTACTTCCCCTTGAGCGCTCTCTAGCCTCGGCTTTCTAGGCACGCACGTTGGCTTGCGCCAGTTCGGTCTTCAATTGTGCCACCCTCTCATTTAATTTATTACACCTTCGTTGCATTCCCTGAAACTCCATATCCTTGGTAGGTAGGGCTATATGCAAGTGTTCAGCCGCGGCTTCCAAAACTGATAGATTTTCTCAAACTACCCTCAGCTCATTATCTTTGTTAACTATTTTTTATTTCAGTCGCTCCAGCTCGTTTCTACAATTCTGAAGATCATATCGATATTGCCCCTCCGATCTTTCTAGTGCCTGAATACGGTATTGAGCCATTTCAGCCTGCTTACCCTTTACCATCAATGTGTCAACCCGACTTTGAAGTTTCGCGGCGTGTTCTGTTATCTCCGATAGCTCTTTTATCCCCTTGCCTATTTTGGCATCTTTCTCTTCGACCTTATGAGTGAGGTTGGAAACAGCCTGGGTTGCCTCCACAAGTTTAAAATGCACCTTTATGTGGTGATCTTCTCTGTTCTCATTCGCCTCCCTCATCCTATCAAACTCTTCTACAAATTCCTGGTTACATTGGAGTACATCGTCCTCACGCGATCGAGCTGAATTTAATTCAGCCTGTACAATATAAATGAAATATATATATATATATATATATATATATATATATATATATATATATATATTTATTTCATTTCTAAAAATTATATATGATTTCTAACATCTGCGGTGTGCAAATACTTTTAGACTAAAAGGTCAGGGTACATTATCAGATAAACGCTCCATGAGGTATACTGTGAAGCCTAAGGTATATGCTTTCGATATGCTACTTTATATAAAGAGCGTTAAATTTTTCTATGCACTATATTAGTGTTATTTTCCTAAAGCTAATAACAAAATTTTCAATCTGCATCTACATCCTATTTACTTGGTAGCTTTATGTAGATATAACATACAAGTCGAAAGACCTATTCCAATCTAACCTACAGCTCCGCTTGCGAAGACAATAAGGCCGTAGAGGTCTTTCTTTCCCTGGCAAGCCCAGTCTCTAGATCTTTTAATCTGAGACTCATTTCTCCAAGTGCCTACAAGTGGTAAATAAAAAATAAAAGTCAACCTACAGAAGTCTCCTCCATACACACAATCCAACAGTTTACAAATATACATACAAAAGCACATTTCTACCCTACCTTCCTATTATCACCCTCTGGGAGGTCGGCGTCATCCCCTTGATTGTTAAGCACCGTCTGACGAGAAACACCATCCAGACCATCAATGACCCCCACCGCTAATTCTTCCACTTCTTTGTCATCTTCCTCCTCGACATAAGTGTCTGCCTTAATGGGATCCACCTCATCCTCGGAATACCCCTTCGACATCAGGTGGCGCCCTAACCTTTCGCGCTCTGTCTCCATCTCCTCAAGAGTGACCCTGGCCTCCGATTGAAGATGGCCAATCGCTACTGCATGAGAAACCTTCAGGGCCTCCAGCTTCTTCGTTTCCTTTAGAACATCCGCTTTCGATCGAGTTAACTTCTTTTTAAGCTTGATTTTTTCCTTCTTCAGCTCGAATTTCTCTTCTTCAATTCAGAGCCAAGCACCCCTCATCAAACGAGTAACATACAAAACACAATTTGACTTCAACGTAAGCTCAGAACGCAAGACATAAACATATTTCACATTATAAAGCATAACGACTTACCATCTTGCTCACATTTTCTTCACCTTGAAGAGCGGCCATCCTAGCCCTTTTCTCCACTGCTTTGAGATTGTCCTCAGCCGAAGGTCGCTCTTCAACGACCTTTTTCCTTGACATCCCTGAAGGTTTGATCCTTCTCTTCTTTTCTTTTATGTCCCCCTCACCACTTTCAGTGGTACCAGAAGTTGACGGACGCTTCAACATTTGTTTCTTCAGAAACGTTCGAGCTAATTTACTCGACATAATAGACTCTGGCTGAACCAAACTATCTATTCTAGGGGATTGGCCACATTGGTTTGGCCTTCCCCACTAGTTCCAATCTTTTTCTCATCATCAACGCCCGCCATCAGCCTGGTCGATTGAGATTTTTGAACCTTTTTTGATTTACTTCCAATCCTTTTCTTCCTGCTAAGGCCGAGTCCTTCCAATACAAATTCGAGCTCAACCGCTTCCTCCCTAACTTCGTCTAATAGTAAATCTTTCCTCTCTACTCAGAACTTCGAATCTACCATGCACAACTTCAGATCATCAGTTCGCACGTATCAATATTATACTTTATGCATTGTTATACTAACTTTGTTTTATAGTTCTAAACAGAAGATCCAAAGGTTCTTCATCATCTCTTTGAAGGCAATTACCCTACGCCCATATTACGTTGTCATTCCAGGCTCGACCTGCTAAATTAAGATCGAAGAAGCGACGCTGAGTTGTACTCGGCCAGAAATATACCCCACTACTGGCCTTATAATTCTTTACCCCATAAAACTGCAATACATCCTCAGGAGTTATCCTCCTCACTTTCCCCTCATTTTCCCATTTTTTATTTAGATGATCGTAAATAGTTATTACCTCCCACATATTCCCGTTTAATTGAACAGGACATGCCCCAATCGTATTCATAATCTCCTTCACCAAATTGGTAAGGGGAAGACTTAACCCGTGCTCTAATTAAGACAGGTAATACAAGAAATCCTCTGACAGGTCACTCCGAAACTCCCCATCAAAATATTCTAACGAGATCGATTTATCTATACCTCTATCTTGTTTTTCCTCCTCCAAATCGGTCAAAAATTAAAATACTCTTCCCCCGTCACTACCATAGACCCCCTAAACATCCTACCAGCGTAATCTACATAGTTACCCCATTTCTCTCCTAAGACAACTTTGGCTTTTCAAAATTTTCTAAATACATCTGAACCAGGGGGATAGGCCACCAATTTACCAGGAAAGCCTGGAAATTGCTCCAAACCAACTTCTACCTCACCATCAGACTCTACCGTACGACCGGAGGTCGAAACCTCGTTAATAGGCGAACTATCCATCTCAACTTCAATTTTACAGGCAAAGATTGATTCTACCCAAATACTTCACACGATCGACCTACATACAGGTTCAGGTATCTATCATTATTTTATACACATCGATCATCCCTATGTAACATATCTTTTAAAGATTCTGTCTATATGTCAAATATCATGAATTGTTATAAATAGTGATTTATTAGGATTTGCTTAAACAGATTATAATAAACACAACACACGTTTCTACTAGCCTTCAGTATCAGAATGAGAATCCGCAGTAGCGCCAGGTCCTTCCCTCACAATGCTGTTGTACTGCCACCTACGAGATTTTGTGCTCGCAACTCTCTTCGATTCTTGGTCACCCTCAAAAAAATCCTTACCAAATCTTTTATAATTTTTATGCGCTTGTCTCCTAGTGCTCTCTAAATTTTTAGAAGTTGAGAAACGTTTGAATGATGAAGATGAACCACTATTTATTCTTTCTCTCTCTAACGGCTGGAAGTTATTGCGCCTCGCACGGCCTGTTCTCAGTTTTGAAGCCGAGGCATCCTTTCTACTATCCATGTCAAACGTCTTGTACCTTTTCAATAAAAATGCCTTTCCATCATTACCCTTGCCCTCATATTTTAACCTATTTTCATCACTTTTTGCCATATTTGTATCTGACCTTCCCATCCTCATGATGACTCACACTCTACGAAATCAGATTTTTGCAGCTTCACATAAAAAACAAACCTAGAAACTCCTGTATTTTTTCTGTTATTGTTTCTTATACTTATAGGACTAGTGACGTCATTTTCAAAGGTAACAAAATATTCAAACTTATTCAAAATTTATTTATCAAAATAATCTCGAACAGTATTTGTAATTATAGAGGATCACTTTGACTTGTAACTTTTCTGTTAAACTCCACAACCTTCACATTTATTTAGTATAACATTTTACATGTAATTACATCTAAAAAATAGCCTTGGTGACCTGAACAACCACATCTGCTCAAATCCCCTTACTCGATCGTCCCATCTTCGAATTCGATCTCCATCTCAGCGATTAATCCAATCATCTCTTCTCGATCTGTAGGATCCACCACCAATTCGCGAAAGCATACCTCATAGAAATACCTGGCATATTCAAGTTCCATAACCCTCACAACCAATCTTTAGAGCTGATATTCCCTCACTGGTAACTCAGCATCATAACCAAACAATCCAAAAATCTTCTCCTGCACTTCAGCGATTTTAATAAGTCGTCCTTCAGCGGCATGACGAATCCTCTGAGATCGAGTCCGCACCATCACAATCACTTCTTCTTAGTCAGGAAATAATTGTTACCCTTATTTATACATTTATACAACACTTTTTGCTCAAAACATAATTTTGACATTTTATCTCGTAACAGAAAACCAAAATCTTGAGATAGACTATTTGAACTTATCCCTTCACTCCAGTATCTACATTACATTATTTATCATAATCAAGCTTAATTTATCAAGAGTTATTCTTCTATCGACCTGTAGTAGCTCAAATTTTTGCGTTACATATTTCCTGTAATTTTTCTCCACCACATGTTCAAACACACAACAGTATCATACTTACATCGAAACGTTAATTTTCACAAGTATTTATCTCAGTTCAAACATCACAACAACAGTGTTTTCAATACTTATAAACTTCTATTCATTTCATACATCCTACACAATTCAGTTAAATTTTAAGAGACATTTTCTATCTACATAAGACAAGTAATTGGATGACAAATTTTTAGTCATGTCAAAAAGATTATATACGATTTTACAGATAACAAGTTTTTCAGTACATCAATCTCAGGTATACAACAAAAACATTATCTGTTCTGCACCGAACTCCAGGTACTTTACAGATAATAAGTTTTTTACTATTTTTAAAAGTCACAGGTCATCCAGGTGCGCCGACGCATCAACTTCTCCAGTTCTTTTTGCTTCAGTGATCTTTCATCCTGATGCAAAGCAGAAATTGGAACCAACAAAGAGCTTCCCCCGCATGAGTTTGGTTGAAGTTTAATCGAACTTTAAATGGAAACTATATAAGCAATAAACTCAGTGCTAGAACCAAATTCTCAAACTAAAGTCTTCTGAGCATAAAAACGTGATGAAAATACAGAAACAGACTCCCACTGGTTGTCTCCTTCCTCCACTGCCATCACCCCCTCCTCTAAAACTGCCACCTCCGACGAGTTGGTAAAGATGAAGAGGGCCCAACCTTAGAACCCATGATGATTCAAGAAATTAGCATAACTGGCTCGTAGTTATGTCTATCCTTGCATATGAATCCCTAAACCTGTCTTCCTCAAGAGTGCGGAGACATGCCCACTGGTCCTCACCTGTCAAGACGACGACATGAAACCTCCACTTGCAGTAGAACTCTTAGCCACCTGGCTGGTACGCTCCACAATACTAGGGTATGCATCCCCTAGTATGACCAATACACTAGCTTAGCCATACTAACCCGCAACCACCTGGCTGGTACGCTCCACAATACTAGGGTATGCATCCCCCCGCACCTTCAACGTACCTAGGGGACTTGTATGATAATTATCACGAGAACCCTCCTCAGTGGCATCAATAATATAGCCCTAACGACCCATCCTACCCGCCTGGGTACGGTCATAGGCAATATCATGAAAGAAACCCCACATACAACGGTCACTTTAACGAATGGTACTAAGGAATGCTACAGTCTGGACAACCGTATGAGTCATATAAAGACAACTACTACGACGAGTCGTCAATCCGGGGAGGATGAGGCTGATGAAAAAAGTGACCACCTACTCTTAACGACTGCCTCCGTCGAGACATTGATAAAAAACCTATGAAATAACGACTCAACCAAGCGGTAAGCGAAGGAGACTATACGCAGGATACATAGCACCCCATTCGTGGTGGCCATCAGGAATTATGTACCGAGGCAGAGTTATTCTAGACTAAAGATAGAGGCTTTCACTAGGAACTAAGACCCAGGTCAACACATATCGAAGTTTCAGTATAGTATTGACCTGCAACACCAGATAGATGAGCACATGTGTCATCTATTCTCCTCGACCTTGTCAGATGGGGCCCTCGCCTGGTTTCAAAATCTTGAACCTAGCTCGATATCCACTTTCCAGTAGCTTTCTTTAGCGTTCGTGGAAAAATGCCCACACAACCATCAATCAAAGAAGCAACTAGCGAAGCTATTTTCTCTAAAATAGTAGGTTGGAGAAACCATCAATTCCTTTTGGAGACAGTTCAAGAGTGAGCTAATACTCCTTGAAAGAGTGGATGTCCAGACATCTTCCTTGGCATTCATGGGTGCATGCTTACCTGGTTTAAAGTTACGCGAATCTTTGCACATGAAATGACCAGAGACGCTAGAAATCTATATGAAAAGGTACAAAAGTACTAGAGTGTGGAAGCGGACAACTGCACATCTGCCTCTCAGACAGCTACTCTCCTCAGTACTGCCTCTCCCCCATTGCCAGTTACACATCCAAAAATGCCTAAAAATCCGAGAAATATGCCAAACAGGCTGCACATATACGATGAGGGGATGAACAAAAGGAGAGTAAACAAAGATCCTCAGGTTAAAGTTAAACCCCCTCCCTCTGAGAAGATATGCTTAAGGTCGAGCGTTGGGATCGATACTCACCTAACGAACTCGCTATCTCACGATCGGACCTTCTTCTCATTGCTAAGAAAGACTCAAACTAAAAGAAGCCACATCGAAAGGTCGACCATCCCGAATAACTATATTGTTCTCATCACGAAGTCCACGACCATGAAATTGGGAAGTGTTATGACCTAATCAACATGACTGAGACATGGTTCAAGAAAGGGCGCAGCACTATGTACTTAAAACGACCAATCTCAACAGAAGATATACTCCCTTATAAGGCGCTAGCAGAACCATCATCGACCATACAAGTATAGGGGAACGTGGTCATCTACAAGATGATACTAGGAGATATCAATGAGGCACAATCCCATAATGCCATCTTCAACTCTTCGAGGCAATGTTATTGACTAAGTGAGAACTGCTCACGGGATCATGATAGTTCCAGAGATGCACCATGGGTAAGCCATCTACTTCACATCCATATGACGATGCCTTAGTCATTTGGATCATAATTGCTGGAGTCTTTGACAAGCGCATACTGGTCAACTCAGGAAGTGGAGCAAACATTCTCTATCACGATGCTCTAAAAAATATGAACATGCAGACTGCATGGCACCCTTTAAAACTGAGATATCGGGCTTCAAGGGGTCAGCCGAACAAGCCATCAAAGAACTCGTTCCTCAGGTACAAGCCAGGCCCGTCGTAATGTCAAAAATCTTTATCATCATAAATAGCCCCTAGTCTACTATAAAGGCATCCTCGGACAGGAGTGAATCCATGCAATGAAGGCAGTACCATCTTTATACTACTAGGTAATTCGTTTCCCGATAAAGTTTGGAACATACTAAATATGAGGCTGCCAAGTTGCCGCTAGTACTTGTTATGCCAACTCTTTAAAAAACTTAGCTGCCTCTAAAAATTTAAGATAGAAAAGGAAAAGTTTTAAAATTGGGGAATAACAACGAATAGGAAATGAGCCCATGGCAGTGGACTCGTCCCCCGTTTTTGCCCACCCAAACAATACGAAAATTGATACACAATGTACCTCTGGCCAAAATGATGTAGTTATAAGCACGTTTAACAGAGAATGAACACCGTTTCTTGTAGAGCCGGTTAATAAGATTAACCTCGATGGCCCTACTAGAACTATGTATATTGGCTTACTTTTGACTGAAGAAGAATGTTCAAACCTTGTAACCCTCATTCAAAGATACAAGGATATATTCGCTTGGTCGTTAGAGGAAATGCTATGCATCAACCCTGGCATTGCCTGTCACCTCTTGCACGTTAATACCAAGGCAAACACCTATTAAACAAAAGCCACGACGAACAACCCTTAAACTTTGAGCATAGATAAATGACGAGATCCAAAAATTACTCAAGGTAAGATTTATCAGACCCGTGGATTATCCCCGATAGGTAGTAAACATGGCGGCAGTCCCCAAACAGAATGACAAAACACGAGTCTGCATTGATTTTGCCGACTTAAACAAAAACTGTCCAAAAGACAGTTTCCCCATGCCCCTCATATCAAGACTAGTGGACTCCATGGTTGGCCATGAATGAATGTCTTTTATGGATGGTTACTCACGGTACAACCAAATCCCTTTGGCTATCGAGGACCAATAATGTACTTCCTTCACCACATAACAGATCTTGTATTGTTATACCGTAATACTCTTCGGGTTGAAGAATGTAGGATCCACATACCAGAGGCTGGTCACGGCGATGTTCGAAGAGCAGTTGGGTAAAATAGTGGAAGTCTACATTGATGGCATGCTTGTCAAAATCAAGCTACAAAATGACCATTTAGCCGACCTAGAGTCCTTGTTCACCAAGCTAAGGCACTACAGAATGCGACTCAGGAAAATTCCTGGGGCACTTGGTTACTCAACGAGGGATAGAGGCCGACCCTGACCAAATATGAGCCTTAGCATATGTGTCATCACCTTGGACACTAAAGCAAGTTCAGAAACTAGTAGGTAAAATTGCAGCACTCGGACGCTTCATTTATAAAGCCTCCTACAAATGCCGACCACTGTTTCAATGCATTAGGGAAAGTAATAAATGCCAACGGAATGTGGAATGTAAGGCAGCTTTCCAGGATATGTTAAGATACTTGGCCACACCCCCAATCCTCGCGCACCAAAGGAACACGAGCTCCTGGGATTATACTTGGGCACACAAAAGAATCAATCAGCGCAGTCCTCGTTAGAACTGATGTTAAAACTGAGAAATCAGTGTACGTACTTCTTTAGTAAGACCCTCTTGGGGGTAGAATTACAGTATTCTACCATCAAAAAGCAAGCGCTCGCCTTGGTATATGCATTACAGAAGCTAAAAACATACTTCCAAGCCCATAAAATCAAGGTCATAATGACTTAGCCATTACGAGAGGTCTTTGTGAAGAAAGATAAGACTCGTAAAATAATAAAATGATCCATCACCTTAGGAGAGTTTGACATTCGATTCGAGCCTCGAGTAGCCATTAAGGGACAGGTTGTAGCAGAACCTCCCCATTAACAATAAGCACTTGATTATCAAGGAAGATAACGACCAAGTTACTCCTTCCGATGACACTGATGCACCATATACAAAAGGATGACGATTATATACTGACAAATCAGTTAATACTGGCAGTTCAAGCCTAGGGACCATGTTAGTTACTCTGAGGAATGATAAGATAGAGAAAACCATACGAGTCAACTTCCTACTAAGTAATAACGAAGCGGAATACGAATCCCTGTTGTATGGAGTAAATACAGCGTTGGCACTAGGCGTGGAAGAAATTTTTATCCTTACCAACTCGTAGTTAGTTGTTAACTAGCATAGCGGGATGTTTCAGACCAATGAAAAGATGGACGAATACATGGGGAACTTGAAGCAAAAAATTTAAAAATTCAAAAAGGTCAACCTTGAACACATTCACCGAGGCGAGAACAGGCATTCTGACGCCCACACTTATTTAGCTGGAATCATCGGCGATTGACTAAGAGTTATCCAAGTTGATGTTCTTGACTAGCCAAACGTACTAGAATACAAGGAAGAAGTAATACAAATCGACAGTGGGGGCCACAATTGAGCAATCTGACTGGCGATGACCACTTATTAATTTCTTGGGCGAACTCCACATCCTCTCAGTGGACAGGTCGGGTGCTGAAAGTATCTATAACAAAGCTAGGATATATACGGTGATAAATAACAAACTTTACAGAACAAGCCTGTACGCCACACACCTCACATGTATTGTAGCAGAACGTGTGGCGACGATCATCAAATAAATCTATGAGGGGTATGTGGAGCACATATAACGGGTAGGTCCATGGTCGAACGAATGCGAACACAGGGACTTTACTGACCAACAATGAGACAATACTTCATTGAATATGTCAAAAAGTATGATAAATGTCAGTTCTACGGTCATTTTATCCATGCTCCCCATGGCAAGTAGGAGACGCAAATGGCTGTTGGTCCTTATAGACTACTTTACCAAGTGGGTCGAAGCTATACCACTCACTCGTATAAAACAAGAAGTTGTAATCAGCTTCCTGTAGAAGCACATCATCATAAGGTTTAGTGTCCCAATAGTCCTGATGACAGACAACGATACTCAGTTCGTTCGTAGTAAGGTCTTTGAGTTCGTGCGACCCTACAACATCAAAATATTGTCATCAAACCCAAGGTACCCCTATGGGAACGGAAAGGTCGAGGCGACCAACAAAATGATAATTAGCGGTATGAGTAAGAGGTTGGATGTTGCCAAAGGCCGATGGGTCGACGAACTGCCCCATGTTTCATGGTCCTACCAAATAACTTCTCGAAAGTTGATAAGCTTCACTCCATTTATGCTTACCTACGAGTCTAAGGCAGTGTTGCCCACTGAGGTTATAGCCCATACAACCAGATCTATGGTCGTCCACAGTAAAATTAATGACTGACTCCTCGCAAAAAACCTTTATTTTATTAACAAAACAAGAGACGGGGCCTCCTCTCGAATGCTAATGTACCATGAGACACTGAAACAAAATTTTAATAAACGAGTCCGCCTACGAGTTGCTAAGGATAAAAATGGCCTCTATACTGGGGGCGCTTTTAAAGTAAAATGTTATCGTAAAAACTAGAGCTGCTTATTGAAGTAAAAACTGGCTTCCTTGTACTGGAGGCACTTTTTTAGTAAAATGTCATCCCCAATTACTGGGCTTGCTTTTTTACAGTAGAATTGAGCTCCAACACACTGGGGGTGTTTTGAAGTATAATGCCTCCCCAACAACAGAAGACATTTTTGAAAAGCTATAATATTAAAATATAATCTATATGACTACTACAACAATACTGTATGAGGGACAAAAATAAAATAAACCACAAACAATTGAGCCAAACAGTTGTTTATTCATGGCATCAGATTCAACAATATTACAAGCTAATCTAGGTAAGATACCCAGGATACCCACATTTCTTCTTAAGTGACTGGAAGTCTTTGTCGTGGTGATACAACTTGAACAGCCCCAGCTTCTCAAATGCCATCATTTGCAGCTCAAACCTGCGGCAGTAAGTGTCTGGTATGACATCACAAAACATAACATATAAGCTCCACCCTTCCTGTGCTTCCTTCCGGTCATATTCAGGGAGGAACTCTAATACGGGGGACACTGCCGGAATTCAGGTACACCGTTCAGACCCCCCAATCCCGAATTGGAAAGTGATCCACTTGTTAATAATCGGTGCGATCAGCGCCTCTATCTCTTCATCCCGGGATTGAGATCGAATCTTCATCGTTCCTACCGGTACAATAGAAGGTTAAAGCGAATAAATTTGTACTGTGGGGAAAAGCATGTCCGCCCTCTTTATAGTAAAAACATTCAATGCCAACAATAAATGTGCTTCCACAATCAGTACCATCAGTTTTAAACTAGGAGACTTGACCAAGTCAACCCAGCTCCTTCCCAAGGTAGACTGGTACCAAATCTTTTATCCCAAGGTCGTGATCACGATCAATAAATAGTCCAACGAGGACTAGTAAAAGAGTTGATGGGAACTTAAAAAACCCATCTATATTTTAATGTTAGGTCATCATAACGACCAATATAAATAGTCTAATGAAAACTAGTAAAAGAGTTGGTGAGAACTAAAAAAATCCATATATATTTTAATGTTAGGTCGTAATAGCGACCAATATAAATAGTCCAACGAGGACTTGTAAAGAGTTGGTGGGAACTCAAAAAACCCATCTATATTTTAATGTTAGGTCATAATAACGACCAATATAAATAGACTAACGAGGATTAGTAAAATAGTGGGTGGGAACTCAAACAAAAAACCTCATCTTTATTTCAACGTTTAGTCGTAAATCACGACCAATATAAATAATCCAATGAGGACTAGTAAAAGAGTTGGTGGGAACATAAAAAGCCCATCTATATTTCAACAATTAGGTCGTAAATCATGAACAATAAATAGTTCAACGAGGACTAATAAAAGAATTGGTGCGTACTAAAAAATTCCATGTATATTTCAATGTTAGGTCATACTAAAGACCAATATAAATAATATTTCAATATTATGTTGTCAGAACGGCTTGTCTATTACCAAAGTATTTTGGCTGGAGTACCTCTTCAGTTCCAATATATACAAGGTAACAAGTGATCGAATATATCCCAATAAGAATTTTATTTATAGAACACTGATTACAGCATGCAAACAAAAATTTACAAACACCCAGGGCACTGTTTCTCTCCCCCATCATAGCTGCGCCATATATCTTCTAGAGCCATGGTCCTCAAAATAATCAAAATGGCCAGGGAAGGTTTTTACCTGGTCATGCAACATCTGGTACCAAAACCAGCACTTCTGGTGCATCCATCGTACCCTTTCTAGAAGAGTCGCAGGGTCCACATATGTACACTCCAAGGGCTTCCTATCCTAACCCCAATTACCAAAATACATACGGGTGTTGAAGTCCACCCACCCAGTAACATGGGCTCCATACCGAGTTTGAGATCTGGTATGCATTATACAATACGTTTGAAGGAACTTCTAAGAAGACTAAGCAAAATAAGGTTAAAAAAAGTGGAGAAGAGAACACCTTTTATAGTCCATTAAGGTATTAACCTCATCATTAATGGTGTGGATTACTAATGTACATTAATGCACATAGGGAAAGTCATATAACTGTACCAACCCACTCCCAAGAAAATACTTTTTAACTTCCTTAAAGAATCCAAGATGTATAGTCCAATGAGGACTAGTAATTTTGTTTTGGGGAACTCTAAGAAATCATAAATATCTCTCTCTTAAGATCGTCATTACGACCAAGATGTATAGTCCAACAAGGACTAGTAAAATCCCATGTATATTTCATGGTTAGTCGCATTAACGACCAAGATATATAGTCCAACGAGGACTAGTAAATGAGTTGCTGGCAACTCTCAAAATCCCATATATATTTTAAGGTTATATCGTCATAATGGTAAAGATATACATTCCAATGAGGACAAGGAACCATCACGTACACATCATCTAATAGCAAAATGCATCTAATTAGAAAAAATATATAACAACCATAGTTAACAACCCACAACGGTGCAAACAGTTTACTGAGTATTACAACATAACCACTACGGGTATTGCATAAAATCTTGCAAACAACATAACTACGAGGCATGGCTTGTCATGACAGCGGCGACAACGTCCTCAGTGGTAACCTCTATCTCTTCCTTAGTAGTGATATCATTTTCATATCTTGCTGGGACAGACCTTGTCGACCAGAGTACCTGAGGTGACGCAGCTCGGGGGCATCTTGGGTTAGGCGTGGGGCAAGAACCGAGGGAGCAACCGTGGTGACCCACCAGTCGGTAAACAAGCAAAACTCTTTTTCAGCATTGGTCAAGTTCTCGACCAGCTCCCCCACGCGGCTTTGCAAATTAGCCGACACCATCCTTTCACCATTGAGTTGCTTGTGGAGACATGTTCATCTGCCTCCTTTTCTAGCCTCATACTCTTAACAGAACCATTGGTGGTCTCCAAGTCCCGCTAGAGTGTTACCTTCTCCCCCCTGAGCACTTTGGCATCCCCTGCCAATGTCTTTATTTGGTCTATCACATATTTTGCCAGCTCGCGCTCTGCCACTTCTCTGATAAGCTCCTTTTGGTGGGCCTGCATATCAACAGGGCATTGTTCCAGGTTGTTATTTCGACTACAAAGGTTCTTGCCACGTTGGAGGGCGGCCTCCAGAGTCTGCGTGCACTGCAAATGAAAAATATTAATAGCTTAAAGAAAGAATGAGCCGCTTCCATACAAGCTAAATGTAAGTACATGCAACTGTAACCAAGATACTTACCCGTACGGCAACAATGACAACAACGCGCCGAGCATGGGGGTCTTGGAGAGCCTCAGTTAAGAGAGCCTTCTCTTTATCCTAATAGGGCATACTCTGGACCTCCCCCTGGTAAGCCGCATGAGAGCAGCTTACTACTACCCACTGAGCGGGCTGTATCTTCTGCGAAGGAGTGAGACAATTATTCTCGTTCTTTCCCTCGTAAACTTATTAACTCCTCATCAATAAGGCCTTAGTGTACGGCCTTATGGCGCTTCGTATTCAGGGAATTCTTCTTAGTGTGGATCCTAACACCCTTTAGCCCAGCACTCACACAGGGTACAAGGGGAAGCGACTACGAGGCACCGACAGAGTCCTTCCCCATCGAAGCAAGAAAACGAAGCTTTATCTCAACAATCTCTGTAGACTTGCATGTGTGTTTTATACGGAGATAGTATTACTCACAGAACGCCCACGTGGATCGTTGTACTTAGTTGGTAACCAATACCCATTCGTGTCGAACTTCCCGTCAAAAATATTTGTAAGAACATGGTAATCTTTGTTTTGAATGCCTAACCAGCGAAGACGAGATCCCTTGTAAGTGACCCCTACGAGCGTAACGCCTGTGAAAAATAACATATAAAGCGTCAGACCTCACATAAACGGTGTTAGTTCACGAATATAAGACAAGATAGAACATACACTTAATATTAAGAACGTTGTGATAGAGATGACGATAGGGATCGTCGTCAAAATCAAATGCACCAGTCACCAGAATAGGATTATGACACCAAAAATTACCATTGGTGGGCAAGTGAAAATTTTCGGCTCGTTTGACTTACGAGCAATATAATACCAGTACCTCCACTCAGGAGTACATGTATACATGACCCTCTACCCTTCGGTTCACCCCCTCTTACCAGGGGACTTCATAGTCATACATGTCCTTGCCTTCGCCAATGTACGAGTTTGGTGTCCCTTGAGACACACCTTCGAACGAGCACACGTCACACAAGGTTATGGTATAGGCTCATCCAATGTACCTACCCCTCATCCTCGTTCACAAGATCCCCGGGGACCAAGTCTCATTGTCAGAGATAGCGCCCTACCTTATACGCCACCATAATGTCAGCATAGACCATGTTATAACGAGGAGGTAGTGATTGGTTAATTAGATGGCAACCAGTCATTACCCTATAAAAATTCCCGTTCATTTAACCCGACGCTCGTTCAAATGAGTTCAAATATTTCTTCGTAAGGTTGTTTAAAGGGAACCGTAAACCAGTATCAAACTGCCTAAAGTAGCAAATACACTGGTTTTGAGCCAAAGTTTTACAATCAGGCCAAATCTAATTGTTACTCCTACTTGCCCTCGCTCGCTCATTCACGACATCCAAATATTCCATACTTATCCCATCAATTTCATACTTAGCTAACGACGCGGGTGACTTCCACTCGCTAGGGTAAGGCTTAAAGCTTTCTGAGCCTCCCCTGGCATAACTACTAATAATTGCCTCATGGGCTAAATCCCATAATACCCTCCTATGTGGCATAAAATCTATGCCAGACTCGGCCTCTAAGTCACGAGTGACTGAAGTGCCTGCCTCGTGGTCATGACGGCCTCCCCAGTCTAGGGGTATAATACATGGTGGTCTCGCAGATGACCCTTCTATCATTGACTCATCTCCCGATAAATCTATCTCTCGCAACGAACATTTTAAGGCAAATGTACATAGACTCGTGAAAGATAAACGTTCGTCCTTACACGAGCCAGGTGCAAAGGTTAGACTCAACTCAAACAAAAGCGAACAATTGTTATATATCAAACTAGGGTAGCCTCAGGGACCCATCATCCCAAAGGTACCTCTCGCTCGAATACGGTCCCCCAACCTACCACGGTCCTTGTAAAATTAGAGTAAAACACAACCTAAACATCACAAGTGTTACTACTGATTTTCCATCCTCATTACAGAAGAAGGTTGCCAAGAAGCTTCAAACCTCTAAACATAGACAATAACAAGCAATAATAAATAGGAATTGTAAACTACAAACTACAAACTTACCACAACAATGCGAACCTGAAGCACAATGCACGTAAAAGCACAAACAATAGGGATCCAAATGTTTTAAAGCACGACAACAACAAGGAACGAAGAAGCACAACAGAGATCAGAGATGGTAAAAGAAAATAAAAGAGAGAAATCAAAGTGATCCCAGACAAACATCTCTTTTATAGAGAAAGACATCATAACGGCAGTTCAAACATTAGTAAGACCCACAATTATGATGGGATACGTCGCCCAACTATTATGATAGTAACCGCACACCACATTCATTAAAGCAACATTAATTACTTTGTTTATTTCCCCAATCACAGACGATAATGGTGATACATAACTTCCAAGATAATGGCTAAAATATTGAAATTCAAAAAATGACCACACATCTAGCCGGACGAGGCCTCGTTCTTGTGCATAAATAGTAAGACAAACATATACATTTCGCCTCAGCTCTCCCTCGCCATGAGTAAGAACTGAGGGAGAGATTGTAGGAGTACACTCCCGTTAACCATGAGGCTCTCATGTCATTGAACGACCTACCCACCGATAAATGAACACATCTTAGGGGATACTCTCTTAACGGCCCACGATGTAGGAGCACACTCGTGCTAATCACGAGGCATGTCAGGTCGTTAAATGACGTCCCCACCGATAGACAAGTACATCTTAGGGGAAACTCTCTTAACAACCCACGAGCCGCGAAGAACACTTTATGTCATGCCCATGTGGAAAGGTAAAGCCAAAGACCCCGAATGGGCATCTTAAGAATTGCGCACGTCACGTGAGCCTAAGAACTTCTAGGTCAAGACCCTTCCTCTAAATAGAGGGGGAGGGTAGCCAAAGAAAGGACCTTTTTTAAAAACCTCCTCCTCCATCCATGAAACCTTGGCAGCTATAGGGGAAGAGAGAGAAGAGACCCAAAGAGAGTTGAGTGGTTCTTTCCTCTAGTAAGATGTATCAAACCCAAAACTAATAATCGCGTATTATCATCCCTGAGAGGACTTCGGGGACTACACTAATAGTCTCGCAGGTGCATATAGAGTTTGATTGACCCATGAGTCATTCATAGGGGTGCATTATGTTGGGCATTGGTGCGCTATCCTATGCCATATAAACAATGCCTATTTTGAGTAGCAAGGTTTTGCTACTTATTTGGTAAGTAACAAGTTTTTATGAAGTCCTTCCTGATAAAGAAAGCTCTTCTTGTTCTTTTCCTTTCCTAGGAAAAGCTTTAACAAGACCCATCTTTTTGAATGCAGAAGAAAATATAAGCCTGGGCATGTTTTTTTTACATTATCTAAGTCAGAAATTAGGGTCATGCATATGTGCAATTTTGGCATATGGGAGCACACATCCAGATGTCACACTCCGCATACCTCGGGTTGGGTTATGAGCTAATAAAAAGAACGTGTCACAAAAATATTAACATTTTGGTAAAAAGAAAATCACGTTCTATGTTCATATGCATGTCTAATATTGCCTCTTTATACAAAAAATTTGTTGATTTAGTATTTATCTTATTGTCGTATGTAGGTTAGGACTTAATTGCTACTAGCGCCACCTTTCGCATGCTGTTCATGATAGTAAGTATTTCTTATCCATCACCTTCAATATGAAGGACATGGGGTTGCTAAAGTTTCATTATATTTTGGATTGTCATTTCGTTACAAAAGCCATAGGTTAGACTTGTGTCACAGACGACTCAATTATCGGTGAAGCGTGAATTGTGAAGAATATCTACAATAAGTAATTGAAACACAAAAAATCCCCTCGAAAAGGTACGGATAAGTTTTATTCTTTACGTTGAAAATTTAGAAATCGATTTTCCAAGTATAACTTTTTTAGGTTTAATTTTCCCTCCTATTTTAAACTTTTCTAGAGATTCTAACTGTTTTGATGAGTTTTAAAATTAGGCTATTTATAAAAAACAAAAAATAGAAATTCATAATCTATCTCCATAAAAAATTAGGGTTTTACTCTTTGAAGAAAACTTCTTTCTTGCCCTAGAATCAATCAAACTAGAAATTTATTGAATCATTAACTCCATTGTTTAATAAGACTAGGTTATGATCCCGTGTTATGCGCGGTTGCTTAAACTCAATAGGGTAATTTCAAAAACGATGAAGATAATTAGATTTTTAGTGTCTCTTAACCAAATATTAGAGGGGACAATACACACGGTTGCTTAGGTTCATAATGCTAGATAATATGAATAAGGTATAAGTTCTTGAGTATCCAACTAAACAAGAAGGGAAAACTATCAATAAAATGGCAACATCAAAGTTTATCCTAAGGTGAAGGTCATGGAAATCTAAAGGTAATATTAACTTATTTAGTTGGCATGGATGGAGTTGCAAGGCTTGAATAAATTGTTCATACTACTTCAACATAAGCACGTTAATCACATTTCAAGGGTAAAGTAATGGATCTTCATTTAATCTAAAACAACAGTATAACATGTCTCATATAAACATTGGAATCACACCAGTATGTTAACCAAGTCATTAGAAATACAACCCATAATATTGAATTTTTGGGACTAATTCATGGCTGCCTAATATCATAATGGAAACTGCCGCAATATTCATACAATGTACATAAAGTGAACTCATTTAAATAAGTACATAAGGTATGCTCATTTGAATAATTATCATGAAAAGTACAACATTTTTATGCATAAATATATAACTCACTTTTCATTCTTGGGAGACTAAAATAGAGGATAAGAAATGTTTCTAAGACTAAGATACAGGCAAACCTTTTTGAATAAAGTTTGAACGCCAACTTTAATGTCCTTTTTCGTCGCCTCCTTTTGATGGTCAAACATTGAATAATAACCATCATGACGATCTTCTCCATCAAGGCATCTATTGGTTTAACACTACCATGTATTGGTAATTGCAGGGGAAAAAGTAAAAGAAGATTGTTGTATGTTTTGTAGAATAGACATTTTTTGTATTTATGTAGTGGTGATACTCACATCTTTACTTCTTTAGAAATGTTTTCATTTGTTGATGCATCCAAAGCTTCCTGACGAAGAACCTTGTTCACAGATTCCAAGTTGGACAAATTTACTTCTAATCTGCATTAAGAAAATTAAAGACACCAAATCAGAAATTTTGTTATCCATAAAATAATTAGTCTGAAGAAACCTATTTTTGTAAGTTTTGCTACCTTTGAATTGTCTCTTGAAATTGTGATATTCTTGATTGTAATTCTTCTGCCTTTTAAGAACTTGATTCACCTTCATTTTGGAAAGCGGTTCCTAATCCCCAGTCCATGTGTACATCAAGGTGGCAGTGGAAATGCCAAATGCCATATAGTCCAGTATAAATATCATAATATGGCAAACACAAATCTTCAATAATAACAGAGTAAAGGAAGATCCCAAAGTAAATAAGAAAAGCCCATCGCAAAATGAAATGAAAAATGATTTCTTCTGGTAGAATACAAAGATGAAATTGTTCATTAGCATCTTTACAGCACAATGTTTGGCAAAAGCCTAATACCGACCTCAAAACATTCTCATCCTCTTTTCTCTGCTCTATCGACGTCAAGTGAAGGGAATTTTACTTGATAACGTTCTGTGAAGACAGCAGTAAATGATATCAACATTAGCATCTACACATACGATCTTCAGTACAACAAAAATATTGGCTTAAACGTCTTCATGAATTGTAAATCAGTTGCCTTAATACTAAAAGTTCCTCTCCATAAACTTGTCATAAGAACCACAAATAACAGAAAGCCGAGCACTAATCCAAATTTTGCAATAATTGTGGTGACGCCATTTTGCTTTACCTGCAATGGTATTTCGTCATCTTCCCCCTCATTCAAAGTATCCATCAATCTTCCCCATTCAGTGATCATACCAACAGTTGTAACCAACATAACAACCTTTCCATCTTTCACAGTTGTCCCCAAAAGAAGAAAAGAATTGTGCCTGTTTACATGGACATGATCACTCTCACCTGTCAAGCTTGACTCATCAATTAACAACATAGAACCATATATGTAAATACCATCAGCTGGAATGTAATCTCCGGTGAGCAAATGAACAATGTCTTCGACCACCAAATCAGTTTTAGGTACCGTCTAGCTGTATCCATCTCTCGTAACCTTAACCAATATGTTTTTATTTTCACTATCCAAATCCTTGAACTACAGGTATTGCTTATAATCACTGACTACAGTAATGGTTATTACCAAGAAAATGCAAAGTATGATTCCCAACCCATTATACATACCACTTGGCCACCCTTCAACGGAAATACTAAGACCTGTAGAAATTATAACACAAACAAATAAGATAATTAGAGTCAAGTCTTACAGCACCTCCCATACAAATACCCAAAAACATTTCGGAAGTTTCCCAATAAAGTGGTTGTTTCCATAGATCTCCTCCCTTTTAGGTAGTTCACTTGTCTCAACACCTTTCTCGAGTTTCTCGCAATTCATTCCACTCCTTTAAATGCACTTAAAGTTTTATTGTCATGCTTCTGAAAAATAGTTGCAACATCATTCAGATTGATATCAAAACCAGCTTCTCTAACTTTAATTGAGGGTGTGTATCTTTGTCGAATACCCCCTGTGGAAGAGAAGATAACTCTTTTATCGGTAGTAATAAATTAATATAAAATATTGTATATACATATACTTCAATGGCATATTGTTTCAAAGAGGCCAGAATTTAATTGAGACTATACCATCAATAAATTGTAAAGCTGCTTTCTGAATGTACAAAGCAACTCTTATTTTCTCCTGTAATCCAAAATAGGCAGCAATCATAAGTTCACAGAATCTCAATAAAGAAAAGGCTAAAGCTTAAGCTGTAATTGGTTCGCTACACCATTTTGCAGATGCACCGGCCTGCGTCAATTTGAGTCTTAAAAATGATTGGTTCGACTGTTTGAGCTAATACACCGTCATGCACTGTAGCAGATTGCAGCGAGCTCAAATTTTGTTAACAAAATTTTCCACTTGCTTGCAGCTTAAATTTGGCTGGAACCCAGTATTGTAGTGATGTTATTTACCCATTACTCCTTTTCTCAGATCTCACAATTCCCCCCATTGTGATCTCTCTCTCTCTCTTTCTCTCTCACACAATATAGTTTTATTTTTCATGCATGGTTTTGAAGGAATGTTTTGGCTTAAAAGGCGTTTAAAGCAATATTTTTGAGTATATTTTGGTTTTTCTAGGTAGAAAATCTTTGGGTTTTATCCATTTAGAAATGTAAAATTACAATTACTTGCAATTTGACCCCTTTTAAATTTTGTGTAACCCTTCTATTAGAAAATATTGCTAAATTTACCAAATATATCAGAAACTACGATGAAGCACGATTAAATATGATGAAGTACACTAAATTTATTGATTAAAGTTGAAAAAAAATTTGGGTATCGTGTAAAAGGCGATTGAGCATATATATTTTTTCTTACAATTTCCCTTCTGAAAACATGGCTTTATTATGGTATTTTATGCAGCCGATGGATTCACGACATATGTGAAGCGTAGGATTGATGCTCTCGACAGAACAAACTATGCATGCACATACACTATGTTTGAAGGGAACTCCATGGGGCAGACAATTAGATCAGTTGTTTACGACATTAAGATCGTGCCATCAAGCGATGAAGGAAGCATTGTAAGGATCCATAGCGTGTACCATAGCAAGGTAGGTGTCGAGATCAAAGAAGAAGAAATAAGGGTTGTAAAGGATAAAGCTATGGAGACCTTCAGAGCTACTGAAGCCTACCTCATCCAGAGCCCTGATGCTTGCACCTAATGTATCTATCTAGGTTAAGTTGTCATGCTTGAATGTGTATGCATATCTCCGTTTCTACTAAGTCATAATGTGGTGTTTGTATCAACCACTGGTATTGTAATCATAGTTATATATGTATGAATAAATAAGATGTAATATGCACTGTATATTTAATATCTATCGGAGTCATTTACATGCTAAAATCATGATTTAACCAAACCTAGAGATTTTGTGGTATGCTTAGTGTGTTTCGATTCAAGTAGAGTGCTAGAATATGAATGAATAAATAAGATGTAATATGCACTGCATATTTAATATTTATCGGGGTCATTTACATGCTAGAGTCATGATTTAACCAAACCTAGAGATTTTGTGGTATGCTCAGTGTGTTTCGATACAAATAGGGTGCAATGAAGTAATGGAACTTTGATGCAGTTGCACCTAAGTCACGTCTATGATAATGCATTGCATATATGCATTCTATATCTACACCGGTCCAATTAGGGGAACAACTTTAAACATTGGGATGTATGTTATAAGAGCCCAAAGTGGTGCACTAAATAGGAATTGACAAAAGCTTGAATATTAATT
This sequence comes from Kingdonia uniflora, assembly GCA_014058105.1. NCBI lineage: Eukaryota > Viridiplantae > Streptophyta > Magnoliopsida > Ranunculales > Circaeasteraceae > Kingdonia > Kingdonia uniflora. The sequence goes on along the minus strand of JACGCM010000593.1, from coordinate 42,219 downwards.
ATCGGTCTATATGTCTCTTTTTGAGAATAATTTCCCATGCGAATGCTTCCTAGACGCTAGATGGAGTGGAGTAATTCAAACCAACTTAGAAGTTGATGAAGAATGTTGGCGAAGCTAAGGACAACTTGGACGCAAATGTTATTATATAATAAAACATCTTATGTAGCATAAATACAATAGGCGAATTATAAAAGCTCTGTAAGTAAATTGTATAAATACGATTATCTTTACGGTAACGTAACTGAGAAAAGTGGTAATAACATGATCGAATTTACCTGGATGGTCTAAGCGAAATCTGATCACAACCCATCCTCCACCTGGTACGGCAGACGTGTTACGCATTTGGGGTTAACAAAGTTGAAATTCTTTCCAAAATCTAAGTATGCAAGTGTTCTTGCAGTTTCTGCCGTAATTCTCAAACAACCATCCCAAAAATCATAGATTAAAGATTTTAGGGTAAAACATGTTATGTTTTCATGCTTGAAAAAAGAACGACTTGTCCCTTACCATGAAATCAGTGGCAAATCTTCCCCAATATGAGTCCCTTATCATGAAATGGAAGCTATTACTAGGGGCTGCTAATTTGTATAGAGAAAATCTTCATGAAGTTGTATATTGGCACTACTCCACTCTCATGGTAACCCTATGTCTACCAAAAAATAAAATAAAATAGTAACCTACCCGCAAATGGCAATGGTATAACATGCTATAGAAAATCTCTAAACCTTGAGCAGTATAAGATTCAACATGTATTTAGATATCAAGGATAACTTTCTTGCTGCCCTCATGACACAGATAGAAGAGAGTTTCTTCACTGAAGATACTGCAACAATGGAGTTAAATACTATCTTTCAAAAATGTTGCTTCATTTGTATGCAGGTTAACCATTTCAAACACATTGTGTTGATTTTTAGTTGCATTTCATCAAAACTACATCCAAATTAGACAGAAGCGTCTATTTATCATATGGGAACTAAGGATAGAATAAGAAAACATTTCACATATCAACACAAACTAAAGGAATTCTAATTAGACAGAAAAATTCAACTACATAAATAATATGATAAGTGATAACTAACTTACACAAATGATGATAAGTTCCTCCGCCAATCCATCCAACTCCAACAACTCAATAAATATTTCAAACAAAAAGAACAATTTCCAACCAAAGATGGGATAGATGAACTTTAATTTCAGATGCAGGTTGAATTAGAAAATAATTTTAGGATGAATGGAGAATTAAATATTGATAAATTGTAAAACCTATCTTCAAAATTCAGCGATTGATCCTGTATAAGAACTTCAATAAAAATCAATCCAAATGTTTATGATTATTGGTTTTAGAAAAGAGATTGAAGAGTGATGTTTCCCATTTAGCATTACGTGGAGGGATGATTGAAAGTGAAAGAGATGTGAACGAAGAGTTTTTTCCATTGGGGGTTTTGAAGAGATGGGGGAGTTTGTAGATGAAACATTTGTTTATGGCGTTAAAGTGCAAATTTAATGAGTTATTCAATAACCTATTTTTTGCTTGACAAAATTACCCTTTTCATTATCATTTTGGTACGCCACGTAGGATAAACATTGCCACGTAGGACAATCGTCGCCACATAGAACAATCATCGCCACGTAAGACAAAACTGATCAAATAGTGAATTTAAGGAATTAAGATAGAAATCCAAACTACAATAATGCCAAACCTAGTAAGAGTAACCTCAACGGTAGTGAATATCTGTAATTGGGTGAATATGGTAGTGTATGTTTGCTATTAAACCATGTTAGTCTTACGGCTCGTCACTTTTCCCACGGTGGAAGTGGTCCTACGCATCTGAAAACATGTTTCTTTCTCACTACAGGGTTTGGCCTCTTAATTCAAAAAAAATTACAGTGATGGGTTTGCTTACGCGGAATTTGTGATTTCATCAAACACTATGTAATAGAAGTATATACGTTAGACATACCTTGCTCTCGAATATAAGGAAAGGCATGGGTTATCTAGAATGCGGCGACAACTTCATTACTAACTTAATCTAAAGCTAGTCCCCAGTAGTCCTACCACATTCTCCACAAATACTAACACTACTCAGAAGAGCACGATGAAACAAACCCAGATCAATAGTAAACGCAATCCTATCACCATTATGGCTATAAATCCTTTAATCCTTAATCAACGATTCCTTCCAAAATTGAGCAATCGACTGAACCCCATCACCATTAAGTAGATTGTGAAGGAAAATTGCGTGATTTCTAGTTAAGTAAAGGTGACAAATCCTTCCCATATTGTCCAATGCGTGCAAAAACCCCAGTTTTCATGTAACAATGATTTATGAATAATCGAAAAATTAGATGAAAACCCAGAAATTACTTACTCTTTTCAAGAAGATTGATTCCATTATCGGTCAGGGAAGCTTTAAATTTCATCTATTTCTCTCTGATTTGCCAAAAACCCTAAACCCTCCCCAAATGTCTATCGGCTTCAAAGATAGAGAGATAGAGAGAGGATAAGCATTTTATTGCAGAGAGAAATTAATGAAGAAGGGAAGAGAATTTCTGTGAAATAAACAACTAAACTAAAATTCTATGTGTAAAATAAATATGAGATTAAACCAATCAAGAAGTGAGAACTTACCGATTATCGATAGGGTTTATGGAGAAGACAGAAGAGGGAGATGAGTACATCCTTTGATTTGTGGTGTGGTGAAGGGACGGTTACGAAGTTGGTTGTAGTGGGCTTTAATCAAGGTTTAAGAGTAATAAATTTTCCTAACATTTTTCTGACTTAATTACCCCTCAGCTTTGCAAGCCACGTAGGACAAAGCTCGCCACGCGGGACAAACGGTGCCACGTAGGACAAAACTGAGATTTATAATATAGATAATCTAGGTTGCTGAGAGAGAAACCATAAAACTTCTCTTAAGCTTTTGGCATTTGATTTGAGGAATTCTAAAAAGTATTTTTATAACCCTCAAGTCGAAAAACAAATCTAAATCTTCAATTCATACTTACTCGGGGAATTCGAGTGTGGCGAAGCTTTGAGATGCAAACGTTGAAGCTTTGAGGCGCAAGCTATTCTAGGTCATTCATGGAGATAGTAAAGATCGAAGAAGACGTGCGCGAAGACTTTACCTAAGGCCTGGCGAGGCAAGCAAATACTTAGTGAGGTAACAAAGGCATTGTTTAACTCTTGTGTAACAATTGATTAATTTACTAGTGAATTTCTTAGGGCTGGAGGTTTTCACCCATTCGTGGGTTTCCTTCGGGATATAAATTGCGTGTCATTTACTTTAAAGCTATTAGTTTTGAATTGTGTCTGATTGTTAGAATTGGGTATTTCCGCATCATAGTATTTGTTCCTTATTCGATCATCTCCTAATTTTATTAGCTAGATCCCTAGGAATTTCAGTTGCCAGACTATGTATTGGGTACCAGTACTGTTAAAGGCACCGCTTATACTCAGGTCAGGTCCTGGATTAACACCAATATTAAGTGACATTTTAATTGGAATGTCTTATTTCATATTATTTTGGAGAGTAGACCCGATTTCTCAAATAATGACCTATTTTAGACTTTCCGTGAAGCATCTGTTTAAATCACCAGCCCTCACTAATGCTAATACTAATGCTAATGCTAATGCTAATGCTAATGCCAACCTCCTGAAATCCCTAAACTAAAGAATAAGCCACATCTTCTAAGTATTTCAGTCATACTAAAATCATGCAAGTTCAATTATTCATAGCAGATATAACTCATATCAGCTTTACTTGAGTAAGACCAAAGCAGATGGCTCATGCACCTCTGGTCCCAGTTCTAAAGCCAATAATAAGTTGTGGACTACTAAAAATTTCTTGAGACTAGTTGGGTTCTTAAATAGAGATCCAAAATAGTGGTGGGGTTGAACCAAGATTGTTTAAAATTACTTTGGTCACCTCCTATAAGTTGAGGGACACCTCAATCTACATCTCTCATTGTACACGTGGTATGAGGCAAAGGGCAACTGGTTCTCGTTGAGTTTTTGCCACGGATTTCTCTGTAGCAAATTGCAACCACCTAAGTCGTGGCTAAAAAAATTAATATGCTAAAAACAATTATGATTTGAATGACTTATCAAGAAAAACCGTGGCGAATGACTAAAGATCGTCTTCCAGTGAACACATTTAGAGCATCTCTAGCAGCGAGTGTGGGTTTGGGTATGAATTCTGACACCCTGGCCCACCAAAAACCCAACTCACACCCGACCTCTCCTAGCAGCCAGTGTGAGTTGATTACGTGAATTTTTTTTTATTTAGAAGAGATTAAAACCCCGCGCAGTGTTCCTTTTACCGCGCGGTAAAAGGAACACTGCGCAGGGTTTCAAACACCGCCGCTTCAACTGTTTGTATATTCTTCACCCAACTCGACTATTCTCACATTTTACTTCTTGCTGTCTCTCAAAATTTCTAGTAAAAAAATTGTGAATTCTAACAAAATCAAAATGCATATGCCAGAGGGAGACCAACACCCCAGTACTATGCCTGGGTTTAGAGGAACAAGAGATCCAGAGCGTTTCGTAACTCGCTCGAGGTCCGAAAGGAAGAAAAGGTGAGTAGAATTTGAAGATGTACAACCCTAATCTATACCAAACCCAACCCAAGAAAACTTCCCGCGAAGGTGTATTAACCAATTCCCAGATGGCGTCACGGGAAAGGAACTCACAGTAAGTTTTAGTGTAATTTTAAATTTGTTATTTCCATAAATCAAATGTTTAACAAAATGCCTCAATGAACAGAATCGGGATTCGATGCGTGTGCACAACACATTCACTACGGTGATCAAAGTGTAGAAGGAGATTTCCATAATTCCACCTATAAGGGATGCCGTGATGAATATATTCAGGCAGTTTATTGATATATGCTTGGGCAATTCAGATAATTGGCTAATTCAGGCGCTTACAGAACATTGGTGCCCGACCACGTACACGTTTCTATTCCCGTGAGCGGAGATAGGGGTCACGCCATTGGATTTCACAATGCTGACATTATTGTCGATCGTTCGATATCCGACACAGGTGCCGTATGATGACGCATGGAGTGTATTGTCCAATGGGAGACAATTGCTCCACAACATTGATTCTAACCATATAAAGAGTGGGAACATCAGCATTTCACATTTGAGGATGTACTTGACCATCACAGATGATCGAGAGGATGATATTACTATTGCTCGGGCTTTTATCCTCTTTATGATAGGACATTTGTGATTCTAAACGGCCAACGACACCGTCCCGCTTGGATATCTCGCGGCCGTGGCCGATTTGGACTCGGCTGCCCAATATGACTAGGGTTCTACTATTCTTGCTTCTCTGTACCATGGTTTGGATACTGCAGTCACGACTGGGGGTGCCATCACTGAATTTGTCCAACTTCTTACGGTACACTAACACCTTTTCCTTTTACAAATCAAATATCTTCCAATAAACATCTTAAATATAAATTCTAATTATTTTTTAAGTTGTTCCGAAATGCAGTATTGGTTCTACGAGTATTGTGGGGTTGGTCACCCAATTGTCAAGGAAGATGTTAAGTTCTCGGCCTATCCGCCCTTTAGAGCATGTGAGAGGGGGAATAGGAGGAAAACAAATGACCAGACAACCAATCTGTATATTCTAGGCAGATACCACATTGACCACCGTACTGTTAACACGATAACCTGGAAACCTTGGTTAGAATCTGCGGTGTCTGAGATAGATGACGTACTGACTACAAAACTGTTTTCCTGTAAGAGGATATCACTTCAAGTACCAAATAAAAACTGTGAATATTACTTGGGGGATAGATGTTGGAGGCAGTTGGCTGGTGAGACGAGTATTCCTTTGGATCCTCTGCTTAGCATGTCGCCACATATTAGTCTAGCGGCTTTACAGGAGATGAGACATGCCGGGTTCCTTGACTGTGAGCAGTTTGTGGTAGGGGAGGAGCGAGAGACTTACGCCTTATACTGGGCTGAAAAAACTTTGGAGGTAGGCCACATGTTAACAGATTCCAAGAGGATGGGGAATATAGATCTGTTCGGACCGCCTGCACTCAGAGCTGGTATTACACCCGTGGTGGTTATGTTAGCGTCGGTTCATAGCTTGTCTCAGGACTTCAGTTTGCCTGACGAAGAGGAGGAGTCAGACCCGGGGTGGCATATTGAGTAGACAGGGCGACATGAGATGCTCCCCATCGCCCGCTTGAAGGACCCGCCACCCATGTCTTTCACCTACGACACAGAGGAGTTGTGGCCCCTGACTCATGGTATGCGGCGACTTGTCCTTGCAGAGTCTGCGCGGGACGCACAGCGGCTCCAATAGTTGACTGATGAGCTTGTTATTGCCCACAAGCAAATTGACAATATAGATCATCAGTTATATGCCCATGTAAGTAATTTATTTATGTATTTTTTTTTCTTAATGTCATATTTATTTTGTCAAAATATTTATAAATTTTCTTTGTCCCGTTCAGGACCTACAGCTGAGGAGGGGGCGTGACGTACGGGTGGTGCAACTACCACTTGGAGGTGGCACGAGGATGAGACAGCGTAGATCTGGTCCGCGAACCAGGGGAGGCGGTACTAGTCGCAGGGGGCAGGGTACTGAAGATGATTCTAAGTAGATATAGGTGTTTTTGATATTTTTATAGACGATGTAGAAGCTCAACTATGATTATGTAGATGATTATGAGTAGACGATGTTTTAATAGACGATATTTTTGATGTTCTTAATGTTCATTAGCCATGATTATCTAATGTTAAAATTGACAGAATTTTTTTGGTTTTTGGGAGAGGCTTTTCAATGTCTATTCGAGCAGACTATTTGTCTGTTCTAATAAATTTGTTTAATTTTGCACTAAGGTGTTTTATTCGAATAGACCCTAAGTCTATCCGAATAGATTTTGCATTGAGGTACTTTAATCTATTGGAAATCAGAGATTTGGCGGTGAAAAGAATACCGCGCGGTGTTCTTTTCACTGCCAAATCCCTGATTTTCAAGACCCATATCTTCTTCCCCTTTAACATTTCTCCCTTTTACACTTCTTTCTTCCATTAGAAACTTGTTCACCATCTGGTATTGCACCCTTCTCTTAACTCCACAGTCTCAAATATCTTCTTCATCATCTGATTCATCCATACCCGATCCTCTAGGTTTATCGTCGTCGTCTTCCTCTAACGATCTTATCTTTGATTGTGCGGCGGCAATTTGCATTCTGCATCAAGCTGCAATGAACAGAGTAGTACAGGATACAACTTTGAGTAACGGCGGGAGTGTCATGGGCCGTAAGGATAAGAAAAAGAAGCGAGATCACCAATTGGGGCATTACAACATTATACTAGACTACTTCAAGCCGAATTGCACATATGAGCCATGAGAATTTCGGCTAGGTTTTCGTATGAGTAGAGACATGTTTATGCTTCTATTCGATGCAGTCGTTGCATATGATCATTACTTTGTCCAGAAACCCAACAACGCTGGTACTATGGGGTTATCACCGTACCAAAAGGTAGTCACAACACTACGTTTCCTAAGCTAGGGTGTTACAGAAGATCTTTTTGACGAATATATTTGAATAGGAGAAAACATAACCTTGTTATGTGTGAAAAAGTTTTGTGTTGCGACCATACAAATTTTTGGCGAGGAATATTTTCGAGCACCAAACGCGGCCGACGTCGAAAAGTTAAAAGAGATCAGAGAGTCCCGAGGATTTCCTGGCATGTTAGGAAGCCTTGATTGCATGTATTGGATTTGGAAAAATTGCCCCAAAGCTTGGCACGGTCAATTTACTGGTCATTACCCCAAGGCGACACTGATTCTTGAAGCGATAACTTCACAGGACCTTTGGATTTGACATGTTTTTTTTGGGTTATCAGGGCCTAACAATGATATCAATATCCTGTAACAATCACATCTTTTCACCGACCTGGCCGATGGTATCGTCCCGCCTTGCAATTATATAATTGCCAGAAAAGCTTATGATATGGGGCCGGATGACATATACCCCAAATGGGGAACACTTGTCCAAACCATATCCAATCCGGTTACAGGGAAACAAATTTTTTTTGCTCAACAACAAGAAAGATGCCGAAAAGGCGTAGAACGGGCGTTTGGGGTTTTACAATCTCGGTTCAATGTTGTAAAAAATCCAGTTAAATTGTGGGAACCCCAGGTTTTGAACAATGTCATGAAGGCGTACGTGATAATGCACAATATGATCGTCGAAGAGGAACGAGGTGCATTCCCATCATACTTAGACTACAATTCGGTCGGGACCTCAACTATCGAAGGCGAACGGTTCGATATTGTACGCGAACGCAGAACAATAAAATCTTTTATATCAAAAATGAACCGGATTCAAAGTTGAGAACTTCACTTTAATCTAAAGGATGATCTAATCGAACACTTGTGGGCCGTAAAGGGAAATCTTCAAACTTAGTACTCCATTTCTTGTATTATCTGCGTGTTCATGATGTAATTTAATACTTCTTTTAGTCGTTCAAATTTATTAAACATGTTTTTGATACGCAATATTGATCTTGTATTTGTTTTAATGCAATATTATCGGAAATAAACATTTTGAAAACACACTGTAGAATTTCGAGCAATACATTATTCAAGCGTTTATATTATTGGTTATTAAACTACATTCTTGGATAAAAAGCTTCTATATACAACAAAGTTGAATTAGATTTCATCACCACTTCAAGTACCTGGTCCGCCCCTCTTGGCCAGACATTCTATGACCTTAGTTTGCCTTTGCAGATAGTATTGTAATTGATGTCCAGAAAGAGTACTCAGGTATTTCTCCATGATTTTGCGATCTTCCTTTGCTTGCTCCAAATCCATTTTAGCTTGCCAGTGTTGTATTGCTTTTGTTCTTCTTCGTTCCTTTTCTTCTTTCGCTTGTTTCATCTCCAACCGTAGTTCATCCAGTATTGTTTGGATACCCTACTAGATGCAGCAACACCATCCATTACCTTTTGTGCTGCAAGGCTCTTTTTATAGAGTTTTTGGCCGATGAGCCTGCTTTCATCCTCATGCAACGAACTATCTAAGTCAGAATTTGGGCTCACAGATTGAGGTGTAGGTGGGCCGTCGGGGTCCTCCAATAGATTGTTTGATTCGACCGAGTTCCCCAGAAAAGAATTGTCTGATGTTCTCCTGGCTACATTTCTTGGTATATTCCCCGCATGGTTCAACCCATCATCACTTAGGTTGGCCCATTGCAGTTCTCGCGCCAAAATCTTGTACGCTTCATGATATTTAAAGTCATTGCCTCCATTCAAGCCTTGATAGATCTTGTGTGCATCATTTTCCTACAATTCGCAAAATTACCAAATACAAATAAATAACGTATATATCCACGAGAAATAAATAAAATTGAGTTAAAGGAAATCAGAACCTACCCGATTCTTCTTCTGCTTTCCCGCTGATATTCCTAAATCGCTCTTGAGCAACTATCCCCTTGTACGCCACACATTGTACATTAAGGGTATACCACTGAGATTTGGTCGACCCACTTGATCGTCGTGTGGGGCACTCGGAGTCTCTGTTAAAGGCAATATTGACATTTTGATAGAAAGTGAGACCTTTTGTGCAGCCCGCAGTCTGGATAGAAGCTGTTACCTACGCTCTTGCGAGACACGTAAAGTCTGCTTCTGTCCAATACATTCCACCATCATCTGTCTCGTCCAAAAACTCAGCATCTTCTGGCACTTGCACGGTTTGTCTTGTTTTGCGGGTGCTCTTTTCTTTCTTCCTTTTCATTTTTCTTTCTGGGGCGCCGCCGCTTCAACAGGTATTGACGCATTTGCGTCACTTTGACTGTGCTGAGTAGATTCACCATGGAATAGGTAGTTCTGAAAGTAATTTAGAGATTGAAAATCTTGAGGTTGAGTGAACGGATATGGTTGATAGTACAGGCTAAACGTCTGAGGTTGCGGTTGAGAGAGTTTAAATGGATTTTGATATTGTCCATAACTGGGATCCCCTTGCGACATGGTAAACGGAGGTGGGGTTTGTGATTGGAATTGAGGTTGAAATTGCGATGGGTTTTGGTAGAGGTATGAAGTGAATTGTGATGATGGGTGTTGAGCGAATGGTGTTAAAGGTGGGTTATGGGAGGATGAGGCCGACGGTGTAGAGTTATTACCACTGGTGCTGGAGTTCGCCATTTCGGGAGAGCGTAGTGGCTCTCCTCTGCTCTGCAATTGGTTTTGGGAAAGAAGAAGTAGTCAGAGAGTATTGAGTCCAATAATTGAGTTTGGCGGTGTTTAGATTACATTACCGCGCGATATTCCTTTTACCGCACGGTAATCTATGCACCGCCAAACTCAATTTTGTTGAGTGTGAGCTCTTCACATTTGAAAAAACGCTTTAGGGAGACTAAGTGTGGGTTTGCAAACCCAACTCAAACCCACAACATGCTGCGTTTGCTCTTACAAATACCAAATCGATTTTCTCTTTTCTATCCGTAAAGCTTTCTGTACCTGAAATCAAAATCATCAATTTCCCAATTTCTCTCTTAGGGTTTCTCAAACTTCAATTCCCCATTCTCTCTCTTCCTAGGGTTTTAAATGGGATTGATCTAAATTTGGGGTTTCAAACTTCGATCAAAGGGATCGACAATTGTGATTTCAACTTGGCACAATTTCGAAGAGGGCTTCAAAGATCTCAAGGAGTCTTCGTGAGTGGAAACGACATCACATTCAGGTGTTGTAGTCGTTATATCTCCTTTAATTTTGAGTTTATACTTGCTTTAGTGCCCTTTGCTTCAAATCAGTGATCTTTACGCGGTCTTTAGTTCATATTGAGCTAAGATCGCGGGGGGGGGGGGGGGGGGGGGGGGGGGGGTCTTGTCATTATCTTTTAGTTAGAAGATAGATTGGTAAACTTTAAGGCTATTAAGATGTTAAAATTGCAAATCCTTTGCATTCCCATTGCTGATGACAATTGGGGTTTTCATGAGTAGCGAGCCGACGGGGTTATACACGGTTGCTTTTGATTCCCTAGTGTTTGTCGCAATTGTGGGATTATTCCCTAGTGTTTCTCCTGCGAATTGGTGCGAGGATAATTCAGATTTGACGAGGGATGTGGTTAAAGAATTAATGAATGATAATTTGTTGAATTATAGTGTGAAAGCTATTTATATAGGGGAAGAATCAGGGTCTATGATGTTGGTAGGTATTGTGAAAAATTGGGGTCTTTTTGTAAGTCTAGCTCTGAGCTCTTTCGGGGAAATTCATAATGCTATGTATGTTCTTTTCTCGAAGTTCATCATCAGGTTAGTTATTTAGTTAGCTTAAACAAACTTGTTTTACCTGCTTACTACAGCGTAACATTGAACTCCATAATTCATTAGCAACATGAAAAAATATATAATAAAACTTAGTTATACAAGGATCACATGATCTAACAGAAGTACTAATAGACAGTTACAGGCAGATTAATATCTTCTCTCACACTTCCTACCACGTCTTCCAGCAGTGTTCACACATTTTTTAGTTTTTTTCCATGAACTTCATCAGTTACTGGTTCGAAAGCTTGGTGGGATAAGCACTTATTTCCTCCTGTGTTTAATTGTTGGTGGAATTTTCCCTCTTTTCTCCAGGCTCTTCAATCGATCTCTTGCAAGGGAACCTGAGATTTCTTCAGATAATAGGACTTGAAGGGGAGTGGGTTTAAATTTAGTCTTGCCCAAGCACGGTGGGGCAGATTTCATTCTCTCTTGCTTGGCTATAGCACACCTAGCATGTCTTTTTCCTTTCTCTTCATCCTCTTTAGTTATTTCTTTTATGATGTCTTATATGCTGTCAATCTCCTTTGAAAGTCCTTCTGTCTTCTTAGCTTCTGTTTCTGACTTAAGTTGTTCCTTGCGTCTAAGTCTCATATTAAGCTCCACTCAAGTCAATCTCTTAGGTCTTTTAGTACTTTGAGTCATGTATATTATATATCATGGATAACAACTTCAGTAAAATGTTATTGGGATGGGTGAAGCTACTTCAGTAATTAATTATAGGATAATTTATTTTTGTTTCATGAGTTTAGTGCTTTTTAGAGTTTAGGAAAGGGTTTAGATGCTAAGAGGAATGAAATTGATATATCCTTATTGTGTATAAAGCCACACAAAAGCTAGTAAAGTAATCCACACAAAACTAAACTCATTATAGAGTTAGACATTTCATTTGTTATTTGCGTTATTTTTGGATCTACATGCTTACATGATTTTCTCTACCAACTTATGGCATTGTACGACAAGCTAAAATGCTTGGTAGTTCCAACATTCACTTTAGCTATATTTTAGCAATGTTAAAATGAGAATGAAACTTGATCCTAATGCTTATTAGGTTGGGTTGATACTTCTTAATTGTTTAAGGTAGAATGGGTTGATACTTCTTATTGAGATTTATTTCCATAGTGGAAGTAGTTAGGTCAATTCTTACTTTATATGCAATTGAACATACCCTTAGTCAGGGTAATATTCCATAGCCCTCTAAGGTAGTGTGTATTCCCATATAAACTTTTTTGTGACTCTAAATACATGAGAAATAAGAATGTTTCTTTGGAAATGTTGCATAGTATCATGAATTCACATTAGAGCCCACAGTTTGATATCTCGATGACTGTGTTTAACAGCTAAACTAGATGTGAATGTTTTTGCTCTTTAGATCAATTAATTAATTTCTTATTCCATGAGTGGCGGACTCTTGAAGTTGCTTCCTTTCTTTGTCAATTCCTTTTCTTCTTTTTTTCATTTTTTTTTTTTTTTCGTTTTATATATTTTAATCTATGTTAATGTGTATAATTTTCCCTTGCTTGTTTATCCTTTGGTAGATGCACTCTTCTAATTTCTTATTAACCCATTCTTATGAAAGGATTCAAAGCAATCTAATATTGGTAATTTAAGAAATTTTCCCAAAACCAATGAAGGAAATTTATGTGTTTTTTTTTTCACAACTCACATGACCTTTCAATCTCCAAAACATGTTTGCCCTCATTGCTAACTGGTCCTTAGAATCTTTATTTATGCCCCTAACTATTTTTGAGTTTTAGATGGTGCTTACTGCTTAGTAAGAGTTATGCGGCGTGATATATGTTGATTCAGATTCTCGCATCTTTGTTGTAGCCATATGCACTTATATATTTAAATTCTAACTAGCGTTAATAGTGTAATATTGAGATTTTTCATGAAGTCTCTGATTTCATTTTATGGCGGATTTTTAATGTAGGATTGGAGGCTTTGGGGGTGTTTTTGGAGCCATTCTTGGTCGTTGTAACGTATGATGGAATAAGTCATACTAATGGATTTGTTGTAAGTTTAGGGTTTAGTATTTGGGTTTTCATTAGTTTGGATTCAGGAGACTTAGATATGACATTTAAAATGAGACCTAGAAAGGCAGGCCTCCCTATAAACCACTCTCTACTTTCAGAAGGCAGTTTGCTTGCTCTTTTGGCACTAGAAAGCATACCCTAAACTTGTGCTCTCTCTAAGCTCTCCCGCCCAAGTACTCACCTCTCTCTCCTCAACCATTGCCACTAACAGGTATTCTCTCTCTCATGTAAATTGTTGAAAATTTGTGCACATGAGATGTTTGATAAAATACCCCAATGGTTTATATTGAGTCTTTTGCTTCATATCAATTCAGTTTTAGTTTAGTGTTGTTCATAGTATGTGCTTGTCAGTGGTTTGATTAAATTCCCAGCTGGTTATTGTTGGAGTTATTGGGGTCATATGTTTTTGATGCATTTGTAGAAATGGTGGGACTTTCTATTGGAGAGAAGCATTTTATAGAAGGGGGTATTGCTCAAGATCTTCGTACTGATGGCCGAAAAAGATGGGATTATCGTCTACTCTCGATAGAAACTGGTGTTATTCCTCAGGCTAGTGGTTCGGCGAGAGTAAGAATGGGTGGAACCGATGTCATTGCCAGTGTTACGGTAACCTAACTTAACCTAACCCCAATGACATTTCATGTAGTTATATTTGTGTTGTTTTCATCTATTGTTGGTCGAATGCGGATTTATTTCGATTCTTAATAATTCATTTATTTTAGGCTGAACTTGGAAAACCAAATCACCTTCACCCTGACAAAGGAAAGGTATCTATATTTGTTGATTGCAGTCCTACAGCAGCGCCAATGTCTGAGGTACTATCTCGCTCTCGCTACCGCTATCTTTTCGAATATAATCTCGGGTTTATTTCGAATATAATCTCTTGTACCAACAACTTTAAACCTGACATATTCTTCTCTATTGGTATTTGATTCTTAGCACCTCTTGGCTTTGCAACAGGGTAGAGGAGGTGAAGAGTTGGATGAGTATCCATATCCAGGTATTGAGAAAGCTTGGATGAGTATCCATATCTATTCCTACTGGTGCTTACTTTATAGTAGTATTGCATGTAGTTTTATGCTGAATTTCTGTTTAATGTATCAAAGAAATAATAGTTAACTGCGATCACTACAAGAAAATAGGGCATAGGCGACGGAGACTATGATGTCGAGTTGTCACTGTATTGTTAAGCGAAGATGAGATATGACTAATTAGTTTTCACATAACCAATGTGGCATCGCATCCCAAAACAGTGATAGACATGAAACTGTTGCATGATGCATTGTCAAAGTTTATTTGCTACTAAGTTTGTTGTTCCATATTCTCATCACTGAGGAAGCTTTTTTGCCTTATATATTTAGTTATTTTCGTTTTCACTGTTGCTGACGGTGATAAATGGTTTTTGTGCTGTCAGATTTGCATCAGAGATATTCGGAAGTATAGCAAGAGAATGGGGGAACACCGCTGACTTATTTAAAAGAGGCCCTTGGACTAGAGTGGTATCCCAATTCAAACAAATGATGCCTCACGCCATTGTTGAAGCCTTAACCCGACATCTTTTTTTGAACAGGTTCTCAGTAGCAATGGATACTGGCCGGCCTGCTTCAAGGTTAATTGTTAACCGCTTTATTTGCGACTGTGATACTCACGTCCGTGGTCATGAGATGGAACTTGTGAAATGTCTCAATGACTGATGTTTCCTTTCCACTTTATTTTACTCCCTTTCTGTAGAAACTTTCATTTACTCCTTTTCTGTAAGAAACAGTGCTTATAATTTACTCATTTTCTGTATAATTTGAAATATTTTTGTATTATTATATTTTTGTGTCAACGAATTCTGTAGTTGGGAAGTAGGTTTTGTGTCACGGAATTTTTTAATAGCAAAAAATTTATCATGCCAAAGATTTATTTGTGCAATAAGATTGTTGCCACGGTAACTAGTTGGGCAATTGACAACCTGTTTGCCACTGTAATACTGTGCCAAAGCGTTTAGCCACCCCAGCACTGCCACGACCTGTGCCACAGTAAAACCGATGGCAACAACCCTTTTCGCCACAGATTTTTTAGTGGCGGAATAACTTTTTTCTTCGATTAAGTTTATTAGTCCTTGTGTTCTCGATTAAGCTTGCATAACGATATGAGATTTGTGAGATGCTTACTCGTATAAAATACAGCTCGAGAGAGAAGATTTTCTTTTAGATTTGAGAGGAGAGAGAAAAAAAACGTGCTAACTAGGACTGCTAAATAAGTTATCAGTTACCATACACTTCATCTTGGTATTGGGGTTTTGAACAAGTACGACTCAAGATTAGTTTGATGGGAAACACCAAACATCGTGGACCACTAATTATGGTGCATTGAATCCCCCACAAATATAACTGGGGACCTCAAATTCCAGATGGTTTGAAAACCCAAGTTTAAAAGGGTACGTTTAACTCGGTGTAACGGGCCAAGACCGTTACCGTTATACGACGTTATAACGTGTTACGTTATTTTTCGCTAGATTACAAAAAAAATCGCTATAACGGCCGTTATTTGTCCTGCAACGGTGTTATATTAAAATAACGGTTGTGTTTGTGTTTTCTATATATAAATATTAAATTTTAATTATAACAACCGTTATAGACATTATTTTACTATAACGGTGTTATAACGGCGTTATAGACGTTATTTTTTATATTTTAAAAAATAATAAATAAAAAATCAAAGTATTTATTATTATTGAAGTTATTATTTATTACAACATTGAAATAACACACCACACCACACCGACAAAATAAAACATCACATCAAAGCATTACAAATCACATAAACATCAAATGGAAAATGATTACTCTGGAATGCGACATTGCATTCACTGGTAAACGTAGTCGAACTGATTGATATCAATTTCAAAGTAGTTTGAAGGTTGGCTATGCTCCAGATTGACTTGGTTGAAATCGAAATCAAAATACGCCTCAGGCAACGACTCCATTGGTGTTTGATACATAGGTGCTTGTGACCAATTTTCTGGGAAATCTGTGTCAATAACAGAAGTAGAGTACCTCCTTTGCTCATTGACCTGCGGGTCTTCAGCTGATAATTCTCTTTCAAGCTCTTCTGGCCATTCTTCATGTGTTGGCAACAAAGGCTCATCGTCATCTCCAGCAATCCATTCACATAATGGATCTTCCAATAAAATAGCAGACACACTTATGGGGTCTACACGATAACGTCGGCGTCTATCTTCCCTTCTTCTTTCAAGCCGAATATTGTATTGAACAAAGACAAGATCATTGAGTTTCTTTGAAAATAATCAATTTCTAATCTTTGTGTGGATCCTGTCAAAAGTACTCCAGTTCCTTTCACATCCGGACGAAGTACATGTGTGACTTAAAATTCTTACAGCCAACTTTCAAAGTTGAGGCAACTCCACTCCATATGAATTCCACCAATCAACTAAAAAAAATAGCTCAAAGTTTAGTTAGAAAATGAATGATAAGTAAATAACATAATCTTAGCGTTCGTTATAACGGTGTATAACGCTCGTTATAAGTGAAAAAAATATTAAAAATAACGTAGCGTTATAACGGTAACAACAGCCGTTATAGCATAAAATAACGGTATGTAATAATAAATAACGGGTGTTATTTTTTAGAACGGAACATGGGGTATAACGGAACGGGCTTAGGGCGTTAACCGTTATAACGGTTGTTGTAACGGTTATTTAAAACCTTGGGTTTAACTACTCAATGTAGGAGTTAGAGCATGGGCAACAGGAGGTATCCAAATTCTCTTATTTTTGGTTTTTCAGTCGTTATCGTTCAAATGTCCTAAATTTCAAAAAATTTAGTAGCTATTTGTGGCGACCTGTTTTCGTCAGAGGTGTTAGTGGCCCACATAAACAAATTATAAAAAAATATCTTTATTTATTTATTTATTTTTTTTAAATATATTTCATGCGCCAATTGAATTGGCGCAGTGTATATATTATATTATTAAAAAATATATATACAAATTTTGGGCGCCAATTGAATTGACGCACACAATTTTTTTTATTTATATTATTTTTTATTAAAAAATAATAAAAATTTAAAAACTGACACTTATCCCGACCCTGGAGAAGCAAAAAAATTTAGCTCTAGCTACATGTCATATTTTCCCTGAATTTATGCCTAGGTGGCTCGCTAACTTAGCGAGGCTGCTGCCCATGCTCTTATAAGCCAACAGGTTTAGGCTAGATTATTTAGTAAGGTTCTTATGGTTAATTACACAAGAAGATATGCAGAGATCATCGTTCGAAACCAAATATGAAACTGAAACCTCCATTAAGATGACATGTTTCGAGAATATTATGATTGGAGATGCAGAAAGATGTCAAACCTATAAAACTTCACTGGGAATACTCCCTATGTAAAACTAAAATGACTGAAATGTTTGTAGAATCACATTTATTCTGGGAATACTGATAAACATATGTTTCTTTTATTTTATGAAACTGAGAAACACAACTAAGAATATAATCTTTACAATATATGGAAAATCAAAGTAAGAGAACATTGTTTCCAGAGATGTTTTCCAGAGATGTTTAAGTGCTCTTTTTGTCGACCACGTTTACTGGAGCTGTCTCCAATAGTTTCTCCACTTCTTTCTCTGCTTCCTCTACCTGTAATTGGCATAACAGAACATTAGAATCATTATGCATATAATTAGTCAGTAAACTCATCTTTTCATAGATGCGGCATGGCAATTAGAATGATGCCCGACTTTTTTAGTTCACCGGGCGGCGTAACACTTGCGGCCAGAGTTTCTGTTCTTTTAACTTTTAATAGTACTATAATCGTCATCGTCATCGAACCCATTTTCAGAAAATAAATTACTAAAATGAATGAAAATGTTATCTTGGAATTAACCTTGTGAATGATTGCCTCGGCCATGTCAGCGTCTTTCACTGCTTCTTTTGCTAGTTTATCCACCGACAATAACGCAGCCTTGAGCTTTGCATCATCAGGAAGTTTCTTTGCAACCTCTTCACTGATCTTCTCAATTTCCACGGCCATATTCTCCACTTCTTCTGCCACTTTTTCCACCGTTTCCAGCGCAGTGTCCACCTCATCTGCACAACCAAGTATTTCATAAGATCAATATCCCGTTACACGTTCCGCTATTGCAGACAGCCTTTGTTTTTACTTTTTAGTGTCTGTAATGGTCCTAGTTTGCTCTTCATGAAAGGCAGAAAAAGAGATAATATGGCCCCCAACATCCAATTTGACCTACACAAAGACATGTATAACTCATATTAGATTAGATCGACAGCTAAAAGCAAGTACCTTGAGGTTTAAGATTTACTGATTGAAAAGGCGTAAGAGAAAAACTTAAGATATGTTGAAAAATAATTAACAGATCCATTATTACCATCCAGGAAAGTTTGATCCAGAAGGGAGCGGGGCTCCTTGATGAACATCATTAGCTGCGTTCATGTCCCTGTGTTAACCTCATAACTTAGTTAGCCATCAATATCATACCCTTGAAAAAAGAAGAGAAACAATTAAAACTTAAGTTATGA
This sequence comes from Kingdonia uniflora, assembly GCA_014058105.1. Taxonomy (NCBI): domain Eukaryota; kingdom Viridiplantae; phylum Streptophyta; class Magnoliopsida; order Ranunculales; family Circaeasteraceae; genus Kingdonia; species Kingdonia uniflora. The sequence goes on along the minus strand of JACGCM010000593.1, from coordinate 23,335 downwards.
TCAAGCTAAGCAACACAATTACATCTTGATAACGAACTTCGTGTGCCTCTTTTTGTTGTTTTTCAACGAGAGTAACCCATGATTTCCAAGGAAGTCTCCATGCTTAGCTGAAACGATCCGGAACATCCTATAGAGGCTGAATGTTGAAGCATGATGGTCTTTGTAACGTTTCTGTTGGCTGGTAAAGTCACAAAAAGCAATCGAACTTTTCGTTGTAGACATAGTTGTAAAGATCAATCTTTTGGGAGAGAAACAAAGACAGAGATGGTTAAGATCTTGACCTAGAAAATGAGACTATTCTTAAAGTTGGGTGAAAGATACATGTTCTAGCACAGTGCTTGCCAGGAGTGATTAAAGACCAAGAGTACTCATATCAACCACATATATTGATTGACAGTAGTACTACTACTACATACATTAAGAAAAAAGTACTATTTTTGATCACAATAGTCACGATTAAAGCCTGGAATCCCATTATAGATAAATGGTGGGACATAACTTAGATAATTGATGATAACCTTAGTATGCCCACTTCATTTTTGTATGAAAGGCATGCTTGTTTCAAACCCCCAACTATGGGATATGATTCACTACTCACATTTATCAATATGCCAAGATGGGCTATTGAGACATTTATATATAGTTTTCCCTGAGATCTATTTGTTCACGCAGAGGGGCCACCGTCACAGTAAATCCTGTCTAAAGAGCATGGGATTTTTAGTGACCAGATGATTGCACACCCCGGGAAAGTCAAAAGTTTCTATAAACATAATATAAACATTACTTACTGAAACAAAAATGGCTGGAAGCATGCGAACAAGGCATACCATACCAACTTCAACATAACTGTGCTGGAATTGTATAATATATATTAAGCATTTTCACAAATAAAATCCAGTGTTCTGTTGGAATGATTGCTTTTAAATCATACAAGGATACAATTTTACAAAATGCATCTAAATTGTCTAGTTAGCATTTTCACTAATCATACAAACATATCACTATGTTTCTGCTTATTATTCAATACTTTTGGGTGGTACTATCTTTACCACCTTCACATCTTGATTTTTCGCCTTCTGCTCTATCAATGTCTCCACCTTTTGCTCTACATCCTGTACCTGTTTGAATGTCCATGACAAAGTATTAGTACTTATTCACACTCTGCATCATCAATATTTTAAAAGGTTGTGCTTTCGTTTTCAATTTGCTGGAACTAAAAATGCTAACATGTTGTAAGACTATCTCCAGCATAACCGCATTTATGTTCCAAACCCATTACTCAAAACTCAGGAATCTTCGAGCGACGCCTTAAAATGAGAAAATGTGCTCAGTCTGGATCTGAGCTGTGCGTATCTAAGTAACTAGTCCCCAAGGACGATCAACGACCGAAAAAAACAATTAATGTTTTCAGGTTTGGAGTTAGCACCTATAATTAATCAAATCCTTTGTGAATCACAAGGTGAATAAAAATATATTTCCAATATGATTATATTTTTGAGCCATGAACCTCAACTACTACTTTGTTTGGGAACATCACATGGCACTAGTTGTTGTATTTATATCATATAATTTAGCATCTTAATCCATTACAAAAACCCAAGAATTCAAGCAATGTGAGTAAAGAAAATATTGCATCTAGAAGGACTAGTTGATAGGTATAGATTATTATTACTTTTAGTTTTTTTTTAACTAAACCTGATTGACCTAGTCTGCCTTCACCATAGTCGTTAGTTGATGGGAAGCAGCCTAATTGTCCGTTTTGATCTTAATATTTGTAAATGACCATAAGCTTGTTGTTTCGGATAAAGAAGCTTACCCTGTCAATAATCTCTTCTGCAAGATCGGCAACTTTGATAGTATCCTCTACAACATGATCAACCATAGAAATAACCTTCTTAAGCTTGGAACCTTCAGGTAATTTCTCCGTAACGTCGTCAGCTATACGATCGACCTTCCTCGCGGCATCTTCAACCAATTCCGCCATATCTTCCACCTCTTGCAATATAGTGTCAGCTCTTTCTGGATATCCAAAGTTAAAACAACATGAGAAAAATATTAAAATTGTGCACACGCCAAGAGATTACTATAAATTGCATCAACTTGTCAAAAATAATTTGTATAGTTACGTTTAAGTAAAAGCAAAGGACCCCATTTGCTCTTGAAGAACGGCAAGATCATCGGTATGAGCGTCAACAACATCCAGTTTGACCTGATTTAGCATAACACATAAACATACCAAAACATATTTAGCCAATACTGAAAATTTAAAAAAGATTACTGTAAATCAACTCAGTAGAAATGAAAGATTAATTACCATCCGGGAAAAGGAGATCCAGAAGGGAGTGGGGCTCCTCCAGGAATAACATTATTCACCGCATTCATATCCCTGCACCAACATACCAATCTTTCCCGTCAGTCACGTAAACATATTACAACAAGATATATTTCCATAACACCAAAAGAACATAAACCTTACTTACATCTTTATAGTTTGCCTGGCACGTCCTCCTGCACGCTTGATATTGATGAGACATGGACTATATACACGACACGTACGTAAACCAAAACACTTCCAGTACTGGCAAGACCCTAAGGTGCTAGAATTTGTTAACGACATGATCTGTGATATCTGAGCTGAAATATCTTTCCTCCCTCTTTCAGATATCGAAACTCAAAACTCTCTTTAAAGTGATATGGCTGTGGACTTTGTAACCAACTCAGAAGTAGTTGTCTTTCTTATATATATATTTGAATGATCATATAGTGGTTAAGGTTTCGTGTTTTGCCTATTTGTTTTAGCTTGGTTTGACTATAATATAACTTAAGGAAGGTGTGGATCATGTGAGAAAATTCAAACAAAGAAGGTTGGAATTTGTTACAATGTTGAATTTTATTATTGTGATCGAAGACTCAATGTAATTGGTCATTAGTTAAGCACAAGTTGGTTATGAGAATTTTTTTTTTTTAAATTGTTGCCGTACGGAAACCAGCTAATGCCCCACGAGAATTGAGTCCAGCTTCCCTAGTCCCGGAAGCAAGCTCATCTCCCCCTGCTCCTTTAGAGAATTAACTTACACCTTAAGTCTTTTAAATTTGAGAAAGTCTAGATATTTATTTTTTCTTAATGTCAAAATTGCCCCTTTTCTCTCTTAAACATTGGTTTTGTAAGAGTATAAAATGTTAGGAGTTGGGTCCAAGCCCAAGCTAGGAACCCAACAGGGTTGGGGTGTCATATACGGACTCCTAACAAACCCATAGGCCCGATAAGGTTATGGGGAGAGTTTGAGTAGATTAGGGAACCCTTCTAGGTTGTCTATATATATTACTGTACTATGTACAGAGAACACAATTATGTTGAATCAATAAATCTCTTTCTCTCTCTCTTGTTCATAAGCTATGTTAGTTATATTGCTCTAGATTCATCATCTCCCAACACGTTATTAGCATGCACGCTCTAGGAACGAGGAGAGCAGATTTTTCCTTACAATAAGAGATTTCACGGAAACCAAGCGATCAGGAGAAAATGTATTTTATGATATTTTGTATACCTATATTCAGATCTATGCTATATAATAGATCACCATGTTTCGAAAACCTATTTTTCCCTATTTTTTTCGGATTAAAATTAGGGTTTTTGGTGTTCTTTACCCTTGAGAAAGGGTTGTTTTCAAACATGTATATTTTTCTCTGTGGAGATCAAATAGAGGCGAGACTACTTCGGTTGGATAGCTTATTCTGCGAGTTTTCCAATGGTATATGACACGTCTGTAGGAGATGTCTCAATCGCCGGGAATAACATGCTGAAACTAGGCAATTTCACGGCTAAAAACGGTATTTTTTAATCGATGACGTCAATTTTTTTTATTTTTATTTTTAAATAATTATCCTATATGACATCATCCTTATCCACTATGACATCAGCAGTGACACGTGTCGAGGACACGTGGCACGACACATGTGGCATGAATGGCACGTGCGGCATGCATGACAAGTATGGCATGCTTGGCAAGTGCGTGGCACGCGTGGCATGCCTGACATTTGTGGCACGTGGCAGTCGTCGGACGGTCACCGGAGACTGGCCGCCGGAATCTTGCCAAATTTTTTCCAAAAATTTCGTCGGACGGTCACCAGAATATTCCCCGTCGTTACTGGAGCAGTGACGTGGCAGACACATATGCGTGTGTGGCACGTGTGTGTGGCACGTGTGCATGACACATGTGAGTAGTACGTGTGCATCCCGTGCGTGTGACACGTGAGCCCGGGCGTGCGTGGCACGTGGCAGACTGGTTCAAACTAGTTAGCCCAGTCCAGACCTTGACCCAGACCGAGTCTGACCGGTCCAGAACTGGTCAAGACACTAAAACGGCTTTAAATAGCCCAATTTTTGGCCAAATTGAGCCCAATTTTTTTTGAAAAATTTCTATTGCCTAGACTTACCCCGCGATGGACCCATTTTAGATTTTTTTTATGAAAATATTTTTTAAATTTTTTGGGAAGAGGTGCCTAGTATAGGATCATTGGCTCACTTATATGTGATATAAGTACATGGTGTAATACCTATTTAAGTATCTCACGATAGCTTATAGGATATTACTGGTATGCCCCTAGGATACTAATTATCATGATCAGGGATCACTGATAATACGAAACCAAGACTAATTTAGCATATGACTGTGAGTCATATCTAAATCACAGTTAATTGCCAAGGACAAATAACCAGAGCTCAATTGGGAATTGACTTAGTCTTATTTCTAAACACTTAGTGTCTGAGGAACCAATTTTTTGTATCTAGGTACAATTAGATGTTACATGCATAACATTTAGTGGTATATAGGCATTAATAACAACCAATAATACCCTAGAATGTTATTTCAAAGGCAGGCATAATCAACCTATCTTGTGAACCGAGCTGACTTCGGGATAGAATCACTTGTCAGCTAAACATCTAATACCCCTCATATTCATAGCAAATAGGGTCATTTGGCTAGAATATACCAACCTTTATAGAACTTAAGGGCTTATAACACCCTAGTTCTCAGAATAAGGATAACACACATCTAGAGGTTTTGAATAGCAATCTTGGCTAATATTCTATTAAAACGCACACATAAGATTAAAATCGCCATTTTTACAGGGTAAAATTTGGGATTTAATTATTATTAAAGAATTTCATGAGTTTTAGAATATGAACATGGTTCACCTATAATATGATTGGGAATTATTTTTTTAGCTTTATTCTAAGTAGTATGATATATTTTTAATGTAATTGATATGTTTTGTCTCTAATTACGATATCTATTTTGCAGTCTAGATGTCTGTGAAACTTAAAAATATTGAATTTCTACCATTGCTGCTCACTGGAGCTAATTACCTCACTTGGTGCATTGACGCTGACTTATTCTTAATGTCACTTGGTCTGCAGAAGACCATCATCATTGGCAACAAGGAAGATCCCATGGGCAAAGCAAGGGCTCTGTTTATCATCTATTATCATATTCAGGATGACCTGAAGACTGAATACCTTAACAAGGTTGAGCGAACTGACTTATGGGCAAGCTTGCAGGGGCGTTATGGTCATCATAAGACCATTATGCCCCCAAACGCGATGCACTAATAGAGCACCCTTAGGTTCCAAGATTTAAGGATGGTCGCTGATTACAACTCAGCAGTCCATAAAATTACTTCTACATTTGAGTTGTGTAAGAAGAAAGTCATTGATGCTGAAATAATAGAGAAGACTCTATCAACCTTCCATGCTAACAATATTACGATTCAGAGACAATATTGGTGAGAGAACTTAAAGACTCATGCAGTCTTGATTCAGGTATTGCTTTTCTCTTTGTAGAATGATGAACTTCTGATGAAGAATCATGCTGTACGATCTTCTGGGAGTGCGCCGTTGCCTGCGTCAAACAATGTCCAGTTTCGGGGAAACAACTTTGCACATCGGGGACGAAGATATGAAAGGGGCAGGGGAGGATGCCAGGGATACAAGAAGGGTGGGAACCAAAAACCCTTTGGCCCCAGGAGAGGTAAAGGATTAAAGAAATCTTGGACACTAGGCAATGCGAAAAAGGAAAAGAAGACTGACCAGGGATCTACTTGCTTTAACTACGGTGACATAAGACACTGAGCACGCGAATGCCATGTACCATGGGTGGCTACAGGTGACAGAGTCAACACCTATCAGGCAGTTATTGGCACTAACTCTGCCCCTCAGGAGTTTGCAACGCCAGACTTCTTCGTCGACACGAATGCCGTCATGGATCAACATATGGAGTAATATATAATGATATCTCAGTAGACATGTGATGTCACATTAGAGAGAACACTAGTAGTTTCTTTTCTAGACATACTTGATTTATTTTTTGTTATCAGAATTTTTAATTTTGTTGGGAGCTTATCATTTATATTTCAATACAGTGCTCGTGACATACATGAGATTTATTTTATTCTAATAAATTATGATTTTTCGAATTTATTGCTTGGGAAGTAATTAAATTCTATGTATGATAGTTAATCTACAACATACAACCTGCCTATGGATCTATCTGCTCATTGAGCATGACCGATAATCAGATGAGTGGCGACATGTCTAAGAGACATTAGTACGACGCACTCAATCCTCTTCAGATATGACTATATTTCTTGTCTAACCTTGTGTATCGGGGATGGCATGAATATTATTAGCACAACCAAGATGATAGAACACACTGAGTGTGTCACACTATTACTCTCTATAGGTACGATACAAGGTATCTAGTCCTGTTTATAAACTAGTAAATCCAGCCGGATTTTACTGAGTTTAGGGAGATACATGATAATGCTTATCACATAATAACTATCGGAGAAAATGACAGAAAAGGTTCTGTGCATTCACTCCATGTCTAATGGTTAGACCACGCTATTGGAACGGTTTCCAATATACTCCTCAGGGTTCGGATAGTGAGGTGGATTATCGAGATTGCATCTCAACTTTCCTTAAACAGAGAGAAGATCCAGAGAGTGTACGTGTAACGATTGCTTTCAAGGAAAGTCTATTATTTCATCCTAGTATGACCAAGGTAGAGTGGGATCTCCAGCCTTTGCTTCAAACACATCCATAGAGACACATATGGACCTTTCCATCCACATAGTGACCCACTTGAATATTTATGGTTATAAAAGACACATCTAGGAGATGGTCTTACGTTTGCCTACTCATAAAATCTAGGAATACAACGTTAACACGACTTCTCACTTAGATCATTCGATCGCAGACTCAGTTCCTGGATTAATCGATCAAAGTCGATCAATATGACTTGACAGAGGCTTGGGAGTTGTACTTACAAGCTTTTGATGATTATTTTACCGTTAAATGGGATAGATGATTGAGTATCGTGAGTACCCCATACCATACCCAACTCGGGATTGACGGAGAACCTAATTAAACAATTTCAAATACTCCTTAGGCCACTGTTATTACGATCACAGCTTCTGGCTAGTGTGTGGGATATGCATTTTTTCTCCTACAATACTGATTTGGGTTCGTCCCTTATCAAATTATTAAATTATTTTTTCCCAATTGCGACTAGTAACTAGGTCGGAGCCCGGTGTCGCCCACCGAGGAACATTTAGATATTCCTTACAGGTGTCAATCACACCATAATGTATGAAGATGTGACCCTCAACGTCGGCCTGGTATTATGTGGGTTAGGATTTGCATTTATCACTGGATATTTTGACCCACTGGCGATGTATATACTGCAGGACAGATAATTATCACTTTGATGAGACGATATTCCCAGTATTGGGGGGAGATATGACAGTCAATGTTGAGGATGTTTCCAAGAGGTCTTGGAAAACACCATCGTTGCATCATCTAGATCCCTATACATAAGTTAGGTGACAATAAGGCCCAACGAATTAGAAACCTCCAATAGGTCGCAAATGATTTGCCAGACGCATTCATAGGCACTATTGAAGTACCATAAGTGTATGTACCTGCAAGAAATATACCTACATAATAGAACGTTTCAGGGGAACTAGTACCACAACAGAACGTTCCAGGGGAATTAGTACCACAAATAAATTTGAGGCTCGCGCTTAGTGCAAAACACCGTTGGAAGAAAGTATTATGAGCCGGGGATCTACAGAATAATGGACAAATATGACTAATGGTGTAGTCGGTTTATCGAGGATAGAACCACCTATTAATGATACAATAGTAGCTACACGACCAGTTGATACATTACGAGACTTGCCCGGCGTGGCACATACGTATGATAATAATAAAATATCGATCTATTAAAAGTTTGTAATTGTACAATATAGGATCGTTCAATAGAGATGTGTCGAAAAGGTATTCATATTCGTTGCTATACTTGCCATCAAGGATGAGGATTCAGAGCCACTTATTGTAAACAACTGCATGTTGTTATGCATTGGCCAAAGTGGGCATCTGGAATCCAAGCAGAGCTCAACTTGTTAATATAATATGAAATGATACAATTGAGCCTATCAGTTATAAATGGGAAAGGTACAGAAACACAATTAACTAGGAAAAATAATTTGGTCAAGGCAACACTACTTGTTCAGGAAATCTTTAAGAGATCTGGCATCGATTGCAGTATGACTTATTACCCGGTTATGGACGCTATAATGTTTATGTACTAATTAGTTTGTCAAGTTGTCGAGGACAAGCTAGACATGCGTCTAATGTAAATACCGCGTATCTATATGGGAAACTAGATACAAATATATACATGAAGCTACCTGGGAAGGTATAAGCTTCCGGAAGCAACCAAGCCCAACACACGAGGTGTGTACATAATAAAATTGGAAAAGTTATTATTGACTTGAAGTAATTGGGGACCATGAGACATAGTAAGTTGACTGAGTATTTAAAGGTTAGGGACTTTGCAAATATTCTTATCTGTCCATGCGTTCTTATTTAGAATACAGAAATTAGCTTCACTCATCATAACAGTGTACTAAATGATTTGGATATCATTAGACCTCTGGGGGAGATCGCGAGAGCTGCCGAATACCTTGGGAAGGAATTTGAAATACAAGACCTTGGGAAATCAAGAGTGTCTCAATTTGCAGATCAAACATCTTGATATTATCATTCATACACCAAGCAATATATATCAGAAGAGTTATCTAGCACTTCGATATAGATGTAGCACACAATGTTAAGTCGTTTATTGCGCGTCCATCACTTGGGTGTGGATAACAACATCTTTCATCATCTTAATGGGGGAGAAACTCCTACGGCTATGATGCCATAGCTAGGAGGTACTTTGCTATAGTTAGCTGGGTTTACTAGACCCAATGACTCATTCGCAGTGAACTATTTGGCTAACCATAATTCGGTTCCTACCCAAAGGTACTGGAATTGGATCAAGCACATGTTGAGATATCTCATCGGCACAAAAGATTGGGGTCTGTTCTATCCATAACTTGGCAAACGGGAAATTATAGGATACGCCAATACAGGATATTTGTCAGATCCACATAAAGGCCGATATCAATCGGGTTATGTATTATTATCTGGAGATACAGTGATTTCATGGAGATCAGTAAAGCGGACGATGGTAACTACATCCTCGAACCACGCGAAGATTCTTACACTCCATAAAGCCGACAAAGAATGATTTTGGTTGAGGTCTATGATTAACCACATCAACGGGAGTTACAGTCTGAGTTATATCCAAGATAAACTGACGATACTTTATGAAGACAACGCAACTTGTATCGTTCAGGTCAAAGGCAGATTTTTATAGGTGACAAAACAAAACATATTTTACCAAAGTTCTTCCACATACACGAGTTGTAGAAGATGAATGAGATCAACGTTGTTCAAGTTCATTCAGAAGACTACCTGGCTGATCTATTCATGAAGGTTCTTGCATATCCTACGTTCAAGAGATTAGTTCATGGAATCGGCTTGTGAAGTTTACAAGATTTATTATCTCAGGGAGATAGATCTCAGATAGATCGACGTCAGGGGGAGTAGTCCCAGCCTGACGTGGACACATATGCATTGTACTCTTTTTCCTGATAGCATAGTTTTTATCCTAGGGGGTTTTACTGGCTAAAGGTTTTGATAAGGCAACGTATATGAGTCCACAACCCATACATGGCATATGATTGTACTCTTTCCCTGCATAGCTTTTTGCCCAAGGGGGTTTTTTTAGGCAGAGGTTTTAATGAGGCAAGTCGTCCTAGTATGGAACACCCCAAGGGGGTGTATTAGGAGTTGGGTCCAAGCCTAAGCTAGGAACCCAACAGGGTTGGGGTGTCCTATACAGACTCCTAACAAACACATAGGCTCGATAGGGTTATGGGGAGAGTTTGAGTAAATTAGGGAACCCTTCTGGGTTGTCTATATATATCACTGTACTATGTACAGAGAATGCAATTATGTTGAATCAATAAATCTCTTTCTCTTTCTCTTGTTCATAAGCTATGCTAGTTATATTGCTCTAGATTCATCATCTCCCAACATAAAATGCAATAGTTAGCATTCTTGGTCTACAAAATACCAATTGTGTTGTACCATCGATGTAATTTGCAATGACAATACAATCACCGACTCCATAAAGGACGATATTACATCTTTTTCAAAAAGCCATTATCTAACATAATGGCGATGTATGGTAATATGGGAAAGACGAAAACACGTTTTCTTGCATTTGGATTCAGAAAAAAACATTCCAAAAGGTTGTTTTGCTTCATTATTTTTTCGCAGAAGCAAGGTACCCCTTCATCCAAAAAAACAATAATCTTTCAAGGGCTTTGAAAGTAAATATTTATGCTTATCTTTAGAGATTAATCCCAGGAATAGTTGTCAAGTAGATTGATCCTATTATTAAGGCTTTTCATTAGTTTCTAAGTGATCAAGTAGTTTTTGTTGTTGTTGTGTTGTGATTGTCAGAGTATAGTAGCTATGCACCTAACATCAATTTATCGCTCGAGCATCTTCAAGCTAAGATTTGAACCCAAATCTTAAAATTTAAGTGCATGTACAATGTTTCATGGAGTAAATCTATTTATATAGTTCGTTTTACAATAAGAAAGAGGTGAGAGAAGTGTAAAGGCCTAATTCCATAGCTCGAAATAGCTCGATATTTGATCTTACACCAAATGTAATACAAGAAATTAATGTAATACAAGAAATGATACAGGTGATTTAGTATGAAAAATCTTTGAATCAGTAAAAAGCCATGACCTCGAGTTGAGGGTTTAGTAACTCTAACTTTTATTGTTTGAAGCTGATATCTTATTACAAATGATCTCTTGAACTAAAAATGCTTGATCTTGAAATAAGAAGTTTTGTAGTGTTTAGAATATAAAATTCCTGTGTAGGAGTCTAGAAAATCTGGTATTTTAGCCTTTTATTTCCTCTGGAACTTTTTCTTTATATAGACCTTGCCCGCAGCTTGTAATCGTAAAGAAGTACTTTCTCTGAATAATGAGGTAAGTGGTAGTTGAATGTATAACTGTTTAGTTCGTGGGAGACATGTGTATTTAACTTGTTCATATTTTGCTGTAGAGCTTGATCTACGTTCTTCATCAGTTTGTGGTCTAGGTGGTAAAATTGACTGTTCATTTCACCTGTATGATGCGTGAGTCTGACATTGAGTTTGGACTAGGTCACGGGATAGGTCCCTACAATCACTCTTTTGCAACTGAAGGCATGAGTAGCTTTGGTTGAGAAAAAACCTTTTGACTGCTGGTGTTGGAAGTTGGGGAGTGATTTATTGATGGGGAATTTGACTAGTTGGGTACTCGGTATTTATGTATGGAAGATTGTATTTGGCATTTATGATGAAGGAAATGATTGATGTACTTGACATTTGAGGTTCCCAGATTGATTTTGTTTTGAATAATGACTACTTTAGAAATGTATATGCGCATTGAATGTGGGTTTGATATAAATAGTACTTGTACTATAGCTTCTGAATCATCTTTGAAAGTACACTGTTATTGTAATATCCTCTAGGTACTATAATTTAATAATGGTAAAGACCCAGCGAATGGTATATGAAGAGAGAGTGGATGTAGAATTTAAGAGGCTAAAGTTGTGTTACTTCGACAGTTAAGCGCTGGAGAATCCTACACCCATTCGAGTACCACCGACTTATCATGGGATAATGGAGGATAAAGCTGCTGAAGCTGAAGATGATTTTTCCCATATGTGATGGTTTCATTACATGGTTCTGTCTGGGGAGCAGCGTCGAAGATGTCTTCGCCTGCTGGAGGAGGACAAGATTGAGGAGACAGTTGTGGAGGTCAGCGTATATGCAAGGCAGTACTGCCAGTATCTTGCGAGGGACTGGGTTCTAAGGTACGACTCCCTTTCATCTCTTCCAACTCTCAGTTGGTGGGGGTTATGGGGGAGGAGACGGTAATCAGAATGTAGGTAGAATGTTTCTCTTGAATATGTTCCTGTTTTGTTGCAAATGTTGTTGGGAACTATTGTGAATAAAAAACTTGAATTTTAAAATGTGATGGCATTGAAAATGATGTCATTAGCTCTATAAGTAGCAGAAATAGAAGCAACATATTAGCTTTGATTTTTGTCTTTTATGTAATAATAAAAAAAAGTTTAATTAGGTGTGAGTATCGAGTCATCATAACTGGGAGAGGGTCTGAGAGAGATTTGGCTAGGAGAAAGATAAATATATTAAAATATAGAACTTGGAGCAATGATGGGAAGGTGTTTCACCAAATAGGTGTGAAATGTCTTACTTTAATTGTGGAAGGGAGGGCTCGGTTACAAAATTAAGGGCAGCTTGTGCGAGGCCTAATAATTGCCAGCAGTTAGAGAAAGAAAATATAAATAATAGTTCGTCTTTCTCATTCAAACGTTTAGCAGACTCTGAAAAATGAAAGAATAGTGGGAGAGACAAGAGAAAAATTTGTAGAGATTCACGTGAGAGATTGGACGAAGGTGATCATCACAGAAGGGGAGGGAAGGCTGTGGAAGTAGAGTCAAGACGTTGGTTGTACAGTACCGTGGTAAAAAAAGAATTAGGCGCTGCTTTTGACTCATAGTCAGACGTTGAAGGTTAGTAATAGAGTTTTGATTTAGTGGATATGATGCTGGAAAATTTGTGAGTTTTTAAATTTTGGAAAATTTGCTATTTATAGTAAAGTTTTGAAAAACCTGTTTGATTTGTATGTAAAAGGATATATGTATGGTAGGCATATGGTATATGTATGTATGGATGTGCATGTGTCAAATTAGAGAAAACAAATATCCATTGAGAACATAACTGAATGCCTGGACCTATATGTAAGTTGAAGCGTGAGGAGAATCTGATATAGAAATAAATCTAATCTTCTAGCCTATCACTGACATGGATGTTTCATCTGATATGGAGACGTCGACCTCTGGTCGTACGAGTAAGTTTGAAAGTGTAGAATTTGTAAATATAGACTTTGAGGGGGAGGATGAATTATAATTTCCAGTTTCCCTAGTAAGTTGTGTTCATATCCTCTGAAATCTGATGTATTCTAAGAATTCTGTAAAATTAAAAGTACTCTAGGTGGGAAATGGGGTAATGTTGTAGATCATGCTGGTAGGTCATTCAGGGGTTGCACTGTGTCAACTAGGGAAGTGCATTTCTTCTTGTTGCCCAATTTAGAAAAGGAGAAATTGGATAGGAAAGTGGAGGAATTGATCTCCTTGGAGTATTTTGATGAGAATGTCCAAAGCAACCTGGAGCATGGGTTTCTGTGTTACCTTTCTCAATTGGAATACAGACTGATGCTGCCTCTTAACAATCTTGCTAAAGGTATTTTGAATACCATAGAGGCATGTCCTGCCCAATTGAATAAAAATATATGGGAGGTGATTAATGTTTGTGATAAACTGAATAGATTGTGGGAAGAGAATGAGATGGAAAGAAGAATAACTCCTGAGTATATTTTACAGTATTATGCAGTAAAATATTATACAGTAAGTGGAGGCGCGTATTTCTATTCTAGTTCATCGAGGCCTCTGTTCTTCGATCTGAATTCTGTAGGTCAAGTTTGGAATGATAATGTGATATGGGTAAAATGTGTCTGCCTTTAGAGAAGGGACGAGGAACCCATGAAACTTGCATATAGAACTTTGAAGAAAAGTAAGTAATAGTGTATGATATATGTAGTGGCTTATTCCGCATCTCGAGCTCATGCTTCATCTTCGAACTACAGACGAACTTTCAACCTCAGCAGCAGAACACGTGGCACTATCACAAACATGTACGGAACGAGTTTCTTAACCAATACCACTCATCCCTAACGACACTCGTGATATTGGTTGAGAGCCATCTTGTAATAACTTATTTCGTATATCAGACTCAAGCCCCATCCTCGATCTCATCAGCATAAAAGAAGCACTACTAAATACGTAACCAAACTTTCCTCAGTTCGAGACATTACTTTCGACCTCTACACCAACAGTTCGGCTTGCGTGAAGCATACAGTCAGTAATAGAGCCATTGTATAGCAGTAAAGGTCGGAATGTTACACAACCTGGTCAAAGAATATCTCACACTCACTTTTTAACGTTTATCATTAAGGGACTTTATGGTCGTCAAATGGTCATATTAGAGGACCTATAAGAAGACCTGGAGAACTGCAGATAAGGGACGAAACATTCACCATAGAAAAGTTCCTATTCTATTATCCTACATTCTGATAACGATCATTGTAATAAACTAGCAATATCAATAAGATCATCATTTTCTCAAAATCATTAGGAGAGGTCGTACTTTTTAACCTATTCAAAGGTTTTCCATGATAAATTATCTTGTTGTTTACTGTCTATTATTCCTGAACGTTCTGAATACATTTAGTGTAAAGGCTAAGTCTGGATCCCAGAACTGGGCTATTACAATTGGCGCTGTCTGTGGGAATCAAAATTCTCAAACCCATTCTCTCAAACACTGCTGATCATTTTTCTTCTCAAAATGTCGCCTCCAAGCCAGAGTACAGCGATCGTCCAAGTAGAAGAAAATACAGCTTTAGCGGACCTGAGGGCCACTTTGAACTCAAAAACAGAAAGACGTGCAGCCTTAGAATATCAACTCGCGAGTGTACAGGACGCGCTGAAGGTTTTACAGGGTCTGTAGGCTGCCGCCTATAAGAACAAAGCCATACAACCTGAGGGCTAGCGGATTTTTGTTCATGACATAATTTGACCTCCTCTGAAAGGCGTTCACGCAGGAGGTGCACTCCGATCTAACCATCAACAACCGGGCTTGGAGCCCATCCCGATCCAGAAGATCCAACAAGAAGTAGATGACGGCCTGGCGGGAGTTAGACAGACTGAAAATCTACCTCGAAGAGTTCGAGTCCCGGCAAAGGAACGTCTAAGTGAAGGGAGTGGTGACCACAACCCTGGAGATGGGTGCGTCACACGATTAACAATCACAGCTCGATAATATGTCACTCAGGAACATATTGAAAAACGAATCAAAGAATTGCTCGAAGCACATACGCCGCCTAAAGGGATCCACAACAGATTACAGAAGATCCCGATCGCCCAAGAACTATTGGATGGTGAGGTCCCCGCCGGGTTTCACACTCAGAAGATCCAAAAGTACAACAGAACTATTCCAGTAGAACACGTTCAAGAGTTCCAGGACGTTCTAGGCCTGCATTCCACGTCCAACCACACTCTATGCCGGCTCTTTTCTACCAACTTCTCAGGCGAACCCCTACGATGGTTTCACATACTGCCTGAAGGATCTATCATAACTTTTAAACAGTTGCTCAAACTCTTCGTCAAGAATTACTCCCACAACAGAGATAAAAAGGAGAACTTATATTCTCTTTTCAGCATAAAATAGATGCCAGGAAAAAAAACTCAGGATGTTTACCAAAAAGTCTTAGAATTTACCCAAAAAGTAGATTAACTCGACCAGAAGATCATTATTTCAACTTTAACCAATGCTTTACTCGCCGATGGCCGGGCGAAGGAGTACCTCGTCCTCAATAAACCAACAACATTGGAAGATATGATTAAAAAGGTCAACGGATACATTGACCTGGAGCGGATGGTGTTTGATACGCAGAAACCTCAAAAATTAATACTGGCAGCTCGAGATCAGTCAAACCGTTTCGATTTTAATTGGACACCAGACCAAGGAGGAGACAGGAAACCAACCAAATCTAACGACGAACGACCTCAAAAAGGGAGTAACTTTCCAAAACCTTATCTTCCAAAGATGAATGCGACTATAGCCAGCATCTACACTATATTACAGATAGACAGATTCTTCCGCAATGTACAGTACCTTCAACCGATCGAGAACAAACTATACTGCATCTACCATAAGGTCTGATATCATGAGATAGACCAATGTTTTACCTTACAACGGTTGTTAGAATACATCTTCGCAGATGGACAAATGCACGAATACATAGTGGAGGTGGTGAGTTATAAGAACGGGACTTACAAAAACCCCACCGAAGCTATTCAAGTCGAGGAGCCCACAACCGAAAAGCATTTGTACCATATTTCACTCTGCCATCTCGTGGAGACCCAGGTTGTCAAAGAAACAAACATGAGAAAATGAAAGCGTGTCGCTCAATGTCATGACTTATCCATGCAAAATAAAGAAGCTCGTTTAATTCCAGTATCCAGCTCTCAGCGAACTAGGATCTCTTTCAATGATTACGACGTTCAGCATGTCAACTATCCTCACCATGATGCCTTAGTGATCATGTTGAAAATGCAGAATATGGTGCTTCATACGATGATGGCAGACACCGGCAGTACTATCGAATGCCTTTTTCATAGCACGATCGATCAGATGGGTTTGACCGATAAGGTCCAACCCTGGGATGTTGATATCTGTGGTATCAATAGATCTAAGGAGGAGGGTATAGGAAAGATTGTACTTCCTATCACTGCAGGACCGGTAACAATTGACACTGTCTTGTACATTGTCAATACAAAATTCTGTTACCTGAGGATAATGGGAAGTTGCTGGTTACACAATATGCACGTTATTCCATCGACCTATCACCTGGCATTACGCTTTAATGGGAAGGTAGCGTTTACGAGATAAAAGGAAGTTAAAAATTAGCACGAGCGTGCGAAAATTTTGTCGTCGTTGGGCCAAAACCTACCGAGCATCAATTCGCATAACAATTACAGATGATAATAGGAAACATTACAGGGAACTATATAGTTAACTCTGCAGGGCAACATCTGCCCGATGCAGAAACTACAGAGTCTGTTAAAATCAGTAAACCCAAGTGTGGGACATATATTGGCACTCATCTGCCCTCAGCTGAGTGCAACACTGTCATCTAGTTCCTTACAGAAAACAGTGATGTCTTCGCTTAGACGTTTTACGAGATTTCGGGTATCGATCCAAACCTAGCCTGTCACAAACTTAACTTGAAGGAAAAAGTCGTAGCTATCAAACAAAGACAGAGGACTTTAGCACCAAGACTTCGTGACGAAGTCAACAAAAAGATCGAAAAACTTATCAAAGTTGGTTTTATTCGAAAAGCTAATTATCCAAAATGGATATCGAATATTGTAGTAGTACTAAAGTTAAATGGTAAGATCAGGGTGTGCGTGGATTTCACCGACTTGAACAGACATACTCCAAAAGACAATTTTCCACTCCCTGTCATAAATAACCTGCTCGATTCTATATCAGGACATGAGCTACTATCCATGATGGATGTCGCGTTAGGATATAACCAAATACCTATGCTACCTGACGATCAAGAGAAAACAACTTTTATTACAGAGCATGGCCTATACTGCTACAAAGTCATGCCATTCAGTCTTAAGAACGCTGGAGCTACTTATCAGCGATTGATGACCCAGATGTTCAAAAATTACCTTAAAAAAACAATGGAGGTCTATATAGATGATATGTTGTGTAAAAGTCTTAAGAAGGAAGACCATATAACATATTTGCACACGGCTTTTGATATTCTCCGTCTCTACTAGATGCGGCTCGACCCTAACAAATGTCAGTTCAAAGTCCAGCCAGGGAAATTTTTGGGCCACTTAATTAGTAAGCGCAGTAATGAAGCTGATCCAGATCGTATTCACGCATTATTATCTATGCCTTCTTCAAAAATAAAGAAGGACGTTCAGAAGTTAGCAGACAAGATTACCGTAATAAATCATTTTGTTTCAAAATCGTCTGATTGTTTTCAATGGCTGTTCAACTTATTACGTTAAGGGACAACAAAACAAAAATCAAAGAAGGACCCCGAGATCGAATGGACAGCAGAGTGCGAAGCAGCATTTCAGCAACTTGAACTTTACTTGGGTTCACCGCCAGTGATGAGTACACCTAACGAAGGGGACGAGCTCACCATTTACCTTGCCGTTACTGAAGAATCAATGAGTTCTTTTCTCATTCGACTCGATGATAAGACCGAGAAGCCTGTCTGCTTTATTAGTAAAACTCTAACTCTTGCACAATCCTGATACAGCAAGGTTGAGAAATTACTTTTAGTTCTCGTCTACACGTCACAAAATTGAGACAATATTTTCAAACCCACTCCGTACGAGTAGTGACCAACTACCCTCTGCGTGAAATCTTATCCAAATGAGAAAAATCCAGAAAAGTCCTGTAATGGTCAGTCATTCCTGGCAAACATGACATTAGCTTTGAACCTAGACATTCTGAAAAGGGTCAGGCCGTAGTAGATTTCCTTACGGACTTCCCCGTAGAAGTTCCTGATTGGGAAGAAGACAATACAGAGATTCATGAAGAACAGGTCAAAGAAAAACAAACTGGATAACTCAAAAGGGATGACATCTTTTTGCTGATGGATCATCTGGACCCACTGGATCAGGCATCGGAATTGTGCTAATCACACCTTCTAATGACATAATTGAAAAGGCAAT
Organism: Kingdonia uniflora; assembly: GCA_014058105.1. Lineage (NCBI taxonomy): Eukaryota > Viridiplantae > Streptophyta > Magnoliopsida > Ranunculales > Circaeasteraceae > Kingdonia > Kingdonia uniflora. The sequence goes on along the minus strand of JACGCM010000593.1, from coordinate 4,467 downwards.
CCGATTAAATTTTAAAGCTGCCAACAATACAGCCGAGCACGTGGCGATGATTCACGGTCTGGACATGGCTTGTGAGATTGGAGTATCCGAGCTATCTGTATATACGAATTATTTACTCATCGTAAACCATTATACATAAAAATTCCAGAAGAATGAGAAAATGATCGATTACGCAGCCACAGTGGCCGACAGAATGAGTAGATTCAAGAAAATTTCTATCGAATATTTACCGCGCAGAGAAAATAGACATTCTGATTCCCTCGCATATCTTGCAGGAGTCCTTGGCTCATAAGGTAGATACCACAAGATCGAAGTATTATTGACCCCTAGCATTAACGTCATAAGCTCAAATTCTGTTAATACTGGGGGCGTTGAAGTGGACGAGGACGATTAGAGATGACCTTTCCTCAAATATATTGGAAGCAAAAATAAATTTGATGGCGAACTCCCTCAAGACCCCACTGAAAGAAGGTACGTACTTGATAATGATAAATGCTACATCGTCAAAAACGATCTCTTATACAGGATTTCGATCACAGGGCCGTATTTCGAATGCTTATCCCACAAAGAAGCTCAAAAATTCCTACACGAACTACATGAAGGTACTTGTGGTTCCCACGCAGCAGGAAGATCCCTAGCCAATCGAGATCTTACCCAAGGTGTCTTCTAGCCTAAGATAAACACCCAAGCAATCGAATTCGCAAGCAAGTGTGATGCTTGTCAACATCACGATCTCCAAATTTGAGCTCCAGCTTTAGAGCTCAATTCCAGCAACGTTGTATGGCCATTTAAATGATGGGCCCTCGACCTTGTCGGCGAATTTCCTACTGCACAATTAAAACAAAAAATCTTTTAGTCGCGATGGATTACTTCACTAAGTGGGTAGAAGCAATTCCTCTATACCGCACACGAGAAGAGGAAGTCATCAAGTTCATCTGGGAAAATATCATTATCTATTTTGGCTGCCCCCATCTCATCAGGATTGACAATGGACCTCAGTTCATTAGTTCCAAAGTCGTTGAATTTCTCAATTAACATAACATCATACATTCTCCTTCAAATCCATATTTCCCGCAAGGCAATGGTCAGGCTAAAATCACTTATCGCACTATCGTAGATGGGATCAAAAAATGCCTAACAAAAAATAAGGGAAATTGGGTCATTGATTTACCACATATGTTATGGGCTTATCGATCTACACCCCAAGTTTCAACTGGATGTACGCCGTTCCTCCTAGATTACGGTATATATGCAATCATCCCTACATAATACCATCACCCTATCCGTGACCATACCATGACCGATGAAGAAAATGAATTCTAGTTGGCATGTAATATGAATTGGATCGAGGAGACTCGGGACAAAGCAATCATGAATTTGGGAAGATACCAACAAGCTTTAGCCCGATCTTATAACAAGCACGTTCGACATAGAGAGTTCAAAATCAAGGATCTAGTCCTCCCAGAGATCTCCAAACATCGCAAAGAGCTCAATGCAGGGAAATTATCTGAAAACTGGGAAGGTCCTTTTGTCGTTATCAAAAAAAGTGGCCTCAGTTCCTACGGCCTCGCCACCGAGCATGGCGAGCACATACCTAATCTGTGGAACACAAGAAGACGGAAGTTGTATCGCAGATAACAAATCTGTCACAATGTACTTTCCTTCAATCAATCTATCATTTTGTATGATGATCTCACATCAATAAAAGATTTACGTTTGGTCCGTATACATCTGAATATTTTCTCTATGTTGCAGTACTTTTTCTAATATATCTAACAAGTACTTCTAAATATAGATTACAGATTGTTTGTTGTTTCGGCAAAACCGGTCGTCTAAATACATTACAGATCGTTTGCTACTTCGGCCAAACCGATCAATCCACACACATTTGCGGTACGTCAATCTTACACCAATGAAATACTTGTGTTTGATTGCCCTACCTTATAATACTTTTTCTAATATATCCAACAAGTACTTCTATATATAGATTATAGAACATTTGTTGTTTCGGCCAAATCGATCATCGAAATATATTTCAGATCATTTGTTGCTTCGGTCAAATCGATCATCTAAACTACATTACAGATCATTTGCTGCTTCGGTCAAATCGATTATCTAAACTACATTGCAGATCGTTTGTTGCTTCGGCCAAATCGATCATCTAAATACATTTCAGATCATTTATTGTTTCGGCCAAATCGGTCATCTAAACTACATTACTGATCATTTGTTGCTTCAGCCAAATCGATTATCTAAACTACATTATAGATCATTTATTGCTTCGGCCAAATCGATCATCTAAATGCATTACAGATCGTTTGTCGCTTCGGCCAAGCCGATCATCTAAACTACATTATGGATCGTTTTCCATTTCAGCCAAACTGACCCTCTCATACATCGCAGATCGTTTACCATTTTGGCCGAACCGATCACATACCATGTTGTTTTCTATACATTATCGCTGGTACTTCATATGGCTAGTACAGTTAATTGTTTCGTCCTTAACTATTGCTTCACACATCTATATTGTTATTCTTGTCGCATACACATACAACATAATAACATTCCTCATTCCTCACTAGAGCTATCGCTTGAAACGTTACCTATATTAGAAGGTCCTGCCACATCCCTTACATCACTTTTACCTAACTTCTGACGCATGAATTCTGGCATTCTCCCGATAATAATCTTCTTTCCCTCTCTGACCATTCTTTGTTTAAACTATCCGATTCAGGAAATCATGGGTTATAAATATACAAATCGGATTACCTCTATCTCACATTGAACACCTTGAGCAGTCAAACCATCATATACCCTCTGACTTTCAGCTTCTAATCTCTTCAATTCAGCCGCAAAGAATGATATTACTGTAACCATCTCTCTCTCGTAACTACCACCTGCCTCATTTTTCACATACTTACTAAGAAGAAGTTCGCTCAGCTTGTGTTGCGCTTCCTTCAGTGCGTCTTCCAGTTACTTACAACGATCGTCCACTCGTCATTTTGTACGATACACATCCGAATTCTAAGCTTCCAGCACTGTCATGAATTCGTTCATATGATAAATAAGAGACATCGAATTTTCATAACCTGCACATTCTACCCTCTTTGAATCATAACTTATCTCCAACCGCAACAGATCTTCATCTAGCTTCGTTTTCACGCTTCAAAGCTTATCATTTTCGGACTGATATTCAAGTATGTCCAGATGCTGCGACTCCATAGTCCGCTCTAGCTTACATATTTTGTTCCAATCCTTTCTTATGACTCCATTTTGTTTCGACGATCTTACCTCATACTTACGAGCACGAACTCGAACATCGCTTATCTCCGCCTCGAGCTTATTAACTTGGAACTGCATCTCTTTCACATTATTTCCTTCCCCTTCCAAAGCGACCAGTAGTTCTGCAATTTGCGTTCGCGAAGATAACACTTAAGCATCTCGTTGACTATCTCGTCCCGAGCTACTTCTAACTATAGCACCCTTTTGTCTTATCTCCTCTTCTAAACTCTTTATCCTTCTCAAATTGACAGCCAATACTGTCTCTTTCTCTCAAAGAGTATCAGTCAGGAGGGTTACTACATTTTGTTCTTCCAATATCTCTACCCTCAATTTTTCTTATACTTCAGTAGCACCATCTTGGGCACCCTGACTCAATCTTAGCTCAGCGCTCATTTGTTCATTCTTGGCACGTAATGTGTCGCACTGACTTTGTATAACAGCTAGGTCAACCTATCACCGCAGACATTTATATTGTTCATCATAACGACATAGTGCATATAACAGTTCACAAGGTTACATCAAGAACGTGGTATCTGGGTAAGTTAGATACACCATTATGTTCTAGGAACAAACATATTACATTTCTCATCAAATAGTATGAAAAAATGTTACAAGAAGACGAGAGTACTTTATTTGTGACTCTTCCAGACATGAGGCGATTGCCGCTTGTCCCTCACCATCTTCCTATTCGGCACCTGTACCTCTACTGGCGTGGCAAAGGTCACAACCTCCGGTTGCCATTGTTTACGCCATATTCGGGGTATCAGATTTTCAACCTCCTCCTCTTCTGATGACTCCTCCCACGACCTAGGAATGGGTTGTTCACCAACAATTCCTCCTTCATCTCGAGTAAACCATAGGTTTTCTGGCTTGACATTTTTCACTTCAAAATATTTCCCGAACTTCCTAAATTTATTTTATACTCTAGCTAATTCCCCCCCCCCCCCCCCATAAAACTCGACAACACTGTCTATATGACGTTCATGCTCTGTTCGAGCAACGACTTTTGCTCACGAGGGATAAAAGTGCTCCTTCAGTATCATTTGTGCTTTATACACAACATGGCGTGCGTCTTTCAGTAACACTCCTAAAGCTCTCACATCCGCCTCTACCTTTATCCAACAGCCCCATCTTTCGACAACCGCATTTTTAAAGACACTTTTTGCTCCTCGTACTGCGATTGCT